>CM050205.1:7457500-7482500 GCA_027475355.1 Coilia nasus
GAGAGAGATTGTGGACAGACCATGAATGTGGACGTGTGCTGTAGAGGGCATTGTGGGTAAAACTACCCCGACTAGCCTGCATCCCGCTCAGATCTGACCCAGATCCGCCAGGACTGTTTACGGCACAAACCCACAGAACCCACGGCAGAACCGACACCAGCATCACACCGAGGAGAAGAGAGAAGCTCCCAAAACACCAGGAGATCATTTCCTGTTTTATTTGCAGCCAACCGTTTCCAGTGCAGAATCTCAATATCAGTCTCCACGTTGGTAATAGTGGTAATGATGAGGGCTATTTGCCCCTAATTACAGTACCCTGGCAGGCCAACACGTTCCAGTTGGGTCTTCATCAGGAGCCTTTTAGAAGAATGGCATCATGGCTGGCCATTATGAATCGCAAAGAAATAAATTAATTTCCACCCACCCACACATTTGCAACATGTCCATTTGGCACAAATGGAAAAAGATTTAGTGTGTTTTAACTGCTCATTTATCACTTGGATGATTTCTCAGAGGACTGATGGGACTTAATAGAGAGAATACAGAGACTTTTTGGAGAGGAGAGGAGAGGAGAGGAGAGGACATACGTCTTGTGTGTACGTTCCAAGCCTCACACTGAGTTGGAGTGGCAATCCACCCATTCAGCAGTTTGGAGAGTTTGAAGTGTTCGAAAGAATGTGTTCATTAACAATGCAACCTTCTAGAACTTCATTGACAATGCAGCCTTCTATAACTCCGCATTACATTGAATGTAGCCGATATTCTATAACCTTTATTCTGCAGGATTCCAGTCACACTGCTGTGTGGGTACCAGGGGAGCTAGCAGTGTCACATGACAAACCTGCAAACACTGTGTCCTGCATGTGATAGTCTCGTTGCATCGGGCGCTGTCTGTCCACACGGATTGCTTTAAATTTGTCTTGTGTTACATCACGCACACTTGCATCGAAAACAGAAATGTTGGCTCTAAAATGCCACAGCACATTACTGCTGGGCAGTTTTGCCACATCTCAGGCAGTCAGGACATTCTAACAGACAGATAAAGCGATGGAACTGAAGTTGGCACTGTCACACAATATTCTCGCTTGCAGTTGGGCTACTCCATAGGATAGACAGGCTACTGAGAACAAAGGAGCCACTTCTGCTCTCCAGTGCTGCTGCTCTCCAGGAGAGCAGGATGGCGTTCACTTAAAAAAAGCAGAATGGCGCTCGTTTCAACTGTGCAGAAAAGGACTCTTTGATGTGTCTGGCAGATAAATATCACAGGCTCTCCCTAGTGACAGCCCGCCCTAGCAACCATCCATCCCTTGGAGAATAAAACACATCCACTCACTGTAGACATGCACACACACACAGACAAACTTCTGGCAGCAGGACCCTACTGTCTCTGAGCTGAGACAAATACGCTAGATGATGAGTGTACTCCCCTGTAATACATCAAGAACCATCATGTTACCTCACATTCTAGCAATGTTCTCCAACGTCTTCTATTTCACACACACACAAACACACTCACACATACACATACACACACGCGCACACATGCTCACACACTCACACACACTCACACACACACACACACACACACACACACACACACACACACACACACACACACACACACACACACAAACACACACACACACACACTCATGCACACCCTCTTCAAGTGTGCCAACGCAGCAGAATCTTATCTGTGAGCACTCTACCCCTCTGTGGAGTGTGTGAGATGTATGCGTAGGTATCCCAGGCCATTAGCACATGAGTGATATTAGCTGCCTTTGATCAGTCTCTGACTCCTCCGCTGCCCCCCCACACACACCTGCCCCCTAACGACCCAATTAGGCCCCATTAGCACCTCTGAAACAGCGCAGTAAATAATTCACCCCTATCGCTGAAGCACAGCCCAGTAACACAACTCGTCAGCTCAGTACAGCAACCCACCCCAGCCCAGCAACCCAACACATCACTTCAGTCCAGCAACACTCATCACCTCAGCCCAGCAACACTCATCACCTCAGCACAGCAACCCAACATCACACCTCAGCCCAGCAACACTCCTCATCACCTCAGCCCAGCAACCCACTTCAGCCCAGTAACCCATCACATCACCTCAGCCCAGCAACACAACTCAGTCCAACAACCCAACACATCACTTCAGTCCAGCAACACTCCTCATTACCTCAGCCCAGCAACTCACTTCAGCCCAGCAACCCAACACATCACCTCAGCCCAGCAACACTCCTCATCACCTCAGCCCAGCAACCCAACACATCACCTCAGCCCAGCAACACTCCTCATCACCTCAGCCCAGCAACCCACTTCAGCCCAACAACCTGCCCAACACACAAACCCACTCCATCAACTCAACTCAGCCCAGCAACCCAACTCAGCCCAGGAGTCTGGGCATTAGCACCTCTGAAACACCGCAGTAAATAATTCACCCCTAACACTGGAGCACAGCCCAGCTACACTCCTCACATCACCTCAGCCCAGCAACACTCATCATCTCAGCCCAGCAGCCCAACACATCACCTCAGCCCAGCAACACTCATCATCTCAGTCCAGCAACCCAACACATCACCTCAGCCCAGTAACCCAACACATCACCTCAGCCCAGTAACCCAACACATCACCTCAGCCCAGCAACACTCATCATCTCAGCCCAGCAGCCCAACACATCACCTCAGCCCAGTAACCCAACACATCACCTCAGCCCAGCAACCCTGTGGAGCAGATGTGAACATCCTCCTACCACACACTTAACACACTCTAGGAGTGATAACACACTACGCCACAGAGAAACTTTAACAAACGATGAACAATCTCAGAATCTCAGCAAGCTATTCTCAGTTGAAAACTTTCCTTATGGTACAGCAGGATTAATGAAGGGCGCCATGCACAAATGGAGATTTGATGGTAGAATGTATCAAATGCTCTTTGAAGCAAGCAGCCAATATTATATTATGTTGGAGAAATGAACCACAAACTACTATTCTTACATAACTGAAACACACAGGTGAGAACAGGCGTGGGCACACACACACACACACACACACGGGCACATGCATGTGTGCATTTCTGTGTGCGTGGGTGTGTGTCTCAAACAAAGAATGAGCAACCCCTGAGAGGTCTAAACCAAATGATGGGGTGTCTGTCACTTCTGTGTTGGTTTCATTAGTCTCATACACCCCTGCATGATACACACACACACCTTTCAGTGAACACACATTTTTTTCCGTGGACAGACACAGCCTGCAGAGGCTTGTTTAAAAGACCATCTCTAATTTACACTCTTTAATAGAAACACACACACACACACACACACACACACCCTTTAATAATTGATCAGAGAGACGGTGTGAGAGAGTGTAATAGTAATTGATCTCAGAGACTGTGTGTGTGTGTGTGTGTATGTGTGTGTGTGTGTTTAAATGTGTGTGTATGTGCATGTGTGTGAGAGTAAACACTGCATACACTGAGCACACTCAGTATAATTATGACTTTAGTTGATCACAGCAGTCAAACAATAAAGTGGTCCTCGTCCTGATGCTAAAATGATCAAGGCTAAATCTGAGTATGCCCAGTCAGATTTTATAAACATTGGATTAGGTAGACACAGATTGGGATTAAATGTGTGTTTTCAAATGTGTATTTATAGATCAGGATGAAATGTGTGTTTCAAATGTGTGTGTATTTTTTAGATAAGTATTAAATGTGTATTTTCTAAAGGGGAAGACTCATTCAATAGGCCTTTTCAACTGTCTGTGTGAAGAAAGCCTTGTGCTTCTGAAGGAAAATATTTACAGTAAAAGATTTACAGTAATCACCTACACACACACACAGACCCACCTGTCTCTTATTAATTGCTGATAAACAAGAGCATTAGCTCTAGTGTTTAGCCGCATACTCAGAGCCAAAGAGGAGTGTTTAAATCAAAGGGGTGGTGCTGATAGTTAAAGAGATTGAGGATTGAGCACAGCACAGGATCCCATCATCCTATGAGAGGCCCTGCTCCTGAGCTGCGCGCTAATGCTGTAATTAGCAGATACATCACACTGACTTCCTCCCACAATCCCCCAGGCGCCGGGCCATGCTAATTTCACTCCCCATGGATCGATACTTATTCCACAGGCAGGGAACGAGGGATGGGGGAGGGAGGGAGGGATAGAGGGAGAGGTGGAGGAATGGGGGATCCTGTCTTATTTGAGATGGGGAGAGGAAGGGAACGAGGGATGGGGGAGGGAGGGAGGGATAGAGGGAGAGGTGGAAGAGTGGGGGGATCCTGTCTTATTTGCTTACAGCATCGTCAGGCAGGGAACGAGGGATGGGGGAGGGATGGGGAAAGGGAGGGAGAGAGGGAGTGATAGAAGGAGAGGGGAGGGAGGGAGGGATAGAAGGAGAGGAGGAGGGAGGGAAAGAGTGATAGAGGGGGAGGCAGAGGGATGGGGGATACTGTCTTATTTGCCTGCAGCATCGATGAAAAGAGAAGGCTGCCATCTCCACTCCCTCGCTCTGGAGAGGAAAAGACAGATTGTCTCCCCTTCTCCCTCTGAAGACGTGGCCCTGAGCGGAGCGAGGGCAGAACAGGAAGAGAAGGAGAAGAGAAGAGAAAACAACAACAGAAGAACAGGCCGGCACGTCAGCTCCTCGTCAAGCTGGCTTGGGGGGGGGGAGAGCAGACAGACCGGGGAACAAACTCGGCTAACACCTACTAGCGTCATTAGCATCATTAGCTCCAATTTCCTTCTTCACCACGGTAATTACTGAGCCATTGTGCTGAAACACTTACTGCCGTTCCACCATACTCTCTCTCTCTCACACACACACACACACACACACACACACACACACACACACACTGCACATACACACACACACAGTACCTACACACGCACACACATAATACACATACACACATACACACACACACACACAGTACCTACACACGCACACACATACTACACATACACACATACACACACCCTGCACACACACACACATATTGTACATACACACACACATACTGTACATGCACATACATACACACTCACACACACCACAGGGGGTGTCAGCGCACACATGTCTTGTTGAGGGTGTGGTGGAGGAACACATCACAAGATAACCCCCCCCCTCCCCACACACACACCCTTTCTCTACCTCCTCCTTGCTCACACACTCTCCCACTCACACTCAGTTTCACACTTTCTTTCATCTTTCTTTTCTGTGCATCTCTTTCTGCCCATCTCCTCTACACACACACACACACACACTCTCTCTGTCTCTCTCCTCTACACACACACACACACACACACTCTCTCTCTGTCTCTCTCCTCTACACACACACACACACACACTCTGTCTCTCTCCTCTACACACACACACACACACACACACAATCTCTCTGTCTCTCTCCCTCTCTCTCTTCTCTCTCTCTCTCCCTCTGTCTCTCTCCCTCTCTCTCTCTGTCTCTCTCCCTCTCTCTCTGTCTCTCTCCCTCTCTCTCTGTCTCTCTCCCTCTCTCTCTGTCTCTCTCCCTCTCTCTGCATGTTTTAAGAATACTCTGTGCATCTCTCTCTATGCCTGTCTCTCTCTCTCTGTCACTTGCTCTCTCTCTCCATCTCTTACACATCTCTTCATCTCTCTCTCTCTCTCTCTCTCTCTCTCTCTCTTTCTTACTCTCTCTCTCCATCTCTCTTTCTCTCTGCGTGTTTTAAGAATACTCTGGGGTGTTTCTGTGGGGCATGGCTGTCAGATGAAAGCTGTTCCCTGCTCACGCTGGTGTGAGGGCTTTAGAGCTGCCAGGAAGCGTGTCCTTTAATTGAGTAGAAGACTGACAGCCCATTTGCAACATCTTTGTCTTTTTCACCACTGAATCTCACTGAAATATGAGCCAATCTCCTGCACTACTGAATCTCAGGCTCTGTCACAATGAAGATTCTCTTAATTCCCTCTTTCTCTCGCTCACACTTCTCCTCTCTATGTCCCTTTATCCACTTCCTCTCCTCCCATTTCCATTTCTGGGTTTCATTGTCCTTTTTTCCTAAACTACTCCACCTGTTCCTTGTCTATGCAGCAATTCTTGTGTGGCTGTAAGGATCAGAGATCAGTGACGTGAAGTGGCCAGTGAAAGCAAGCCTTCCAACAGCAGACAGAGGTACACCTCAAACACACACACACACACACACACACACACACACACACACACACACACACACAGACGTCTCAAACGAACTCAGCAGACAGAACTGGTACTACAACAGACTTTGTCAGATTCATTGGGCTGCCAGTTGAGTTCCGAGTTCTGAAGACTTTCACATTTGATCACACGAACATTGATATTTTTCTTCACTTTGCCCTTCACAGAATCAAAATTAACTTCTGTTTTAATGAATAAATATTTAAAATGTCCCATCTGATGTGTTATTGCGTGGTGTTTGTGTATTTCTGGATGAGCAGCCCAGACTACCTGAATAACAGGACCGATCAGCGTCCAGACTGTCAGAGCCATAACACAGAGTGACTGAGTGAGCCAGTGACCAATCAATACTAGTGCGTGTGTGTGGCCAACATCATAAAACTGATGTGCCGAGTGTGTGTGTGTGTGTGTGTGTGTGTGTGTGTGTGTGTGTGTGTGTGTGTGTGTGTTGCCTTGATCTGATTACATATAGCCTTCAGCACTGAGCCCCATCACCCCCTGCACCCATCTGTCAGAGTGTCAGGGAGAGAGAGAGAGAGAGAGAAAAAGGAGACAGAGAGAGAGAGTGAGAGAGAGAGAGAAGGAGACTAGAGTGAGAGATGCCCGTGGCAACAGGGATGCAATCGGCCATGTCAGAGTACAAGCTGCAAGAAGCATAACACACAACTACAACATAATGAACTAGAAAGATGAGCAGACACACTGCAGATGAAAACCTGTGTGTGTGCGTGCATGCGTGCGTGTGTGTTTGGCATGTGTGTGTGCGTGCGTGTGTGTGCGCGTGTGTGAGAGCGAGAGTAATTGTGGTTTCTGTGGCATTCAGTCATAAAAACGTCTTAAATTCACTGTGGATCAATTTCATATAATTACTATCAAGTAAGTGTTTTTCCTACAGCTCATTAAAAGCGAGTGGGTTTTTCCGCCGGCTCTGGGCTATGATGCAATCTGTACTGAGATTCTGTTTAGACATTTGGCAACACAGATAAACAATTAATCAAGTGCAGAAAAACAGGCCAAGGGGCTCTCAATGTGAAGCCAATTATGCAGAAGCCACAACAACACAGGCCAGCTAACAGCTAGTGCCTAACAGCTAACAGCTAGTGGCTAACAGCTAAGGCCTTCTCCATAGTGAGCTCACATCTCTAACCATTATTGGCTAACCAGTCAGAACACCAGAACCAGTAATTCCTCCACTCTGGAGCCATTGCTATCACAGCAGAACTACTGCACATCACTCACACACACACACACACACACACACACACACACACACACACACACACACACACACACATTCATGTTGTCCCTGTAGTCCTACATCACACACACACATACTTTCACACTAGGTAATTAGTCCTGCTGCACAGACACTTGCGCGCACACACACACACACACACACACACCATTATTACATACACGCACACATGAACACCACACACACATATATCTTGCTCCTGCACCACTGCCCTATTGTCATTTATATCTGGGTGTAATTGTGATAAGGTCGAGTGAGGTGTTCCTCACTCACACACACACACACACACACACACACACACACACACACACACACACACACACACACACACACACACACACACACACACACACACACACACACACAGGCTCTGTTAAGGAAGGTGTCTGTGGAGCAGTAGTCCCAGTGGTGTAATTTACCTTGAAGAAGACACAAGAAGCACCCCATGACACACCAGAGAGAAGAAGACACCAGCAGTGTGTGTGTGTGTGTGTGTATGCGCAAGATGCCAGCAGTGCGTGTAATACACATGAGAGGTGGAAGACTCAAGTGTGTGTGTGTGTGTGTGTGTGTGTGTGTGTGTGTGTGTGTGTGTGTGTGTGTGCGCGCTGCATCTGTCTGGTGTCTTCCTGTGCTGTCACAACTACAGAAATCCCCAGGCCATTGCGGCCAAGAGCAGTCAGCCCAGTCAATTAAAATCTCACACCTCCACATGTAATTATTCTCTGCTTGTGTCCTCTCCCAGTTGGGTCAGTGTGTGTGTGTGTGTGTGTGTGTGTGTGATCACATACTGTATGTGTGTGTGGGTAAGTGCATAGGTAAAGGAGTAGGTACGTTTGTGGGAGTGAGTGTGTTTGTGTATGTGGCGATGTGTGTATGTGTGTTTGCATGCGCATGAGTATGGTGTGTGTCTGTGTGTATGTGTTTGTATGTGTCTGAGTATAGTGTGTGTTTGTGTGCGTGTGTTTGTATAGAGAACGAGTGTGTGTCCACCCTCTATCCCCATCTTACCTTAGTATTGATCAAAAAAGTGCTGACAGAGTAAGTTTATGGAGGCTTGTGTGTGTGTGCATGTGTGTATACGTGTGTGTGTATATGTGCATGTGTGTGTATATATGTATGGGGGTGTGTGTGTGTGTGTATACGTGTGTGTGTGTGTGTGTATGTGTGTGTGTGTGTGCGCGCATGTGTGTATACGTGTGTGTGTATATGTGCATGTGTGTGTATATGTGCATGTGTGTATATGTGTATGTGTATATGTGCATGTGTGTGTATATGTGTATGGGTGTGTGTGTGTGTGATCAATATGAGCCCTGTTCTATGCCTGCTGAGAGCTCCTCTGCCTCAGGCCCCCAGGGCTAGCAGATGCCCCTCCTCCAAACACAGCACAGGACAGCACTGGAAGGAACAGGTGTGTGTGTGTGTGGTGTGTGTGTGTGGTGTGTGCGCGTTGTCTTAGCTGTGTATTTGTATGTGTGTGTGTTTGTTACTGTGTGCACGTGTGTGTTTATCAATGCTCTCTTAGCTGTGTGTGTACATGTGTGTGTGTGTACGTGTGTGTGTGTGTGTGTGTGTATGTGTGTGCACGGCTATCCACTATAGGTTCATGTGTGAGTCCCTGATGTAGTGTGGGTGTTTGTTGCTAATGTATCGACATGGAGACTGCAGTATGAGAGAGAGAGAGAGAAAAAGAGAGAGAGAGAGAGAGACAGAGAGAGAGAGACTGTAGTATGAAAGAGAAATAAGGTGCCCTATTCTCTGCCCAGCACCAGAGAGAACATGATGCTTGTGTGAAAGAGTACGGTTTCATTTGGAGAAGGCTGCAGAAGGTGATCCTTGTCAAAAGGTGCAGGTCCGCTTGGAGAACCCTGCCCTCTATGCCTACAGAGAGAGAACATGATCCTCATGTGGAGGAGTTATGGTTCTATTCGGAGAAGCGTGCCCTCTATGCTTCCAGAAGGAGAGAATGTGACCCTGCCCTCTATGCCTACATTGAGAATGTGATCAAAATGAGCCCTGTTCTTTCAAACACAGGGAGGAGAACCCTGCCCTCTTTGCTTCCAGAGAGAACATGATCCTCATGTGGAGGAGTTACGGTTCCGTTTGGATAACCCTGCCCTCTATGCCTACAGAGGGAGAGAACATAATCCTGCCCTCTATGCTTCCAGAGAGAACATGATCCTTATGTTCCTTATGAACTGCATTTTTCCATCTAAGGAACATCTCTAGACTGCGCCCTGCACTTACCCAGCACTCTGCTGAAGTGCTTGTCAACAGCTTGGTAACATCTCGGATTGACTACTGCAATGCAATTCTGTCAGGCATCCCCAAGAAACTTTCTCACCGTCTTCAACTTGTCCAGAACTCCGCGGCACGCATTATAACCTGCTCAAAGTCATCTGACCATGTTACACCCCTGCTGCTCCAGCTACATTGGCTTCCGATACCCCAGCGGATTACCTTTAAAATCCTATTAATTACATTTAAAGCCATCCATAATCTTGCCCCATCATATATTAAGGACCTGTTGCAGATCTATTCACCCTCACGTTCACTGCGGTCATCTAATGCAGGATTACTGGTCCAACCAGACATCCTACTCAACACAATGGGTGCAAGGGCCTTCTCTTATGCTGCTCCGAAATTATGGAACTCACTCCCCTCATTCATCCGCACACAGGACTCTGTATCACAATTTAAAAGTGCACTGAAAACGCACCTTTTTAAATTAGCATATGAGCTCTAAGCCATAGGAGCTGTTTTTATGCTCCTGATATTGTTTTTTTTTTAATGTTGATTCCTTTATGTATTTGTTTTTTTATTTTATTTTTTCTTAAGGTGACCTTGAGTGCTTTGAAAGGCGCCGTGTAACAAATAAAATGTATTATTATTATTATTATTATGTGAAGGAGTTATGGTTCCGTTTGGAGAACCCTGCCCTCCATACTTCCAAAAGAAAGAGAACATGATCCTCATGTGGAGGACTTATTGTTCCGTTTAGAGAACCCTGCCCTCTATGCACACAGAGTCAGAACGTGATATTGTCCTCTATGCTTCCAGAGAGAACATGATCCTCATGTGGAGGAGTTACGGTTCCGTTTAGAGAACCCTGCCCTCTATGCACACAGAGAGAGAACGTGATCTGCATGCGGAGCAGTGCGGTGCGCTGCAGAGCGCTGATATCCACGCTTTATGACCGTCATGACTAATGACGTGATCTTTGCTACCATCCATCACTGCCTTCACATTATCAGGTATCAGCACTTCACTCATACACGCACACACACCCACACACACACCAAGCACACACACACACACCAAGCATCAGCACTTCACTCATACACGCACAGGCACACACACACATATACACAAGCACACACACACACCAAGCATCAGCACTTCACTCATACACGCACACACACCCACACACACACCAAGCACACACACACACACCAAGCATCAGCACTTCACTCATACACGCACAGGCACACACACACATATACACAAGCACACACACACACACCAAGCATCAGCACTTCACTTATACACGCACAGGCACACACACCCACACACACACCAAGCACACACACACACACCAAGCATCAGCACTTCACTCATACACGCACAGAAACACACACACACACACCAAGCACACACACACACACCAAGCATCAGCACTTCACTCATACACGCACAGGCACACCCACACACACACCAAGCACACACACACACACCAAGCATCAGCACTTCACTCATACACGCACAGGCACACACACACACCAAGCACACACACACACACACCAAGCATCAGCACTTCACTCATACACGCAGAGGCACACACACCCACACACCAAGCACACACACACACCAAGCATCAGCACTTCACTCATACACGCAGAGGCACACACACCCACACACACACCAAGCACACACACACACACACCAAGCATCAGCACTTCACTCATACACGCACAGACACACCCACACACAGATACACAAGCACACTAGGGGTGCTACGGTTTCGGATTGTATTCGAATCCATTCGGTTCGTTTAGCACGGTTCGGTTCATTCTGTAGATCGGATCGGATTTCGGATACGCGAGATATTAAACTTGCTTGTTTAATAGAAAGTCATTGCTTATGCATTCTGTGTAGCGTACGACGCGCAAGGGTGTTTAGGACCCGGGGGAATGGTTTCTCTTCAGTACCGCCTTCAAAGACGCAAGAGCCAATGAGAATTTTCCCGAGCTTGCCTTCAACCTATCAGCGCTCCGACACAGACGCTGGGGAAGAGACACGTGTATGCGAGACAAACTTTTGAGAGCAGAAAACATGGCAAGTGTAGGAGAAGACACGAGACCCAAGTTTGAAGAGGCACCATCGTCTCTGAAATCCGCGGTGTGGGAACATTTTGGTTTCAGCATAGAATATGATGACCAAGGAAACAAGACGGTAAACAAGCAACGCACGGTCTGCAAACACTGCTCCGCATCGTTCTTGTATTCATCAGGCTCCACTTCAAACATGGCAGCACACTTACGCCGCAACCACCCGACTATAAATATAAAACAATTTAACTGATATTTTCCCAACTGTGGGGTGTACAGCCTGCCAGAAGGGGGTGCGTGAGTCACGTGTTTGAGCACAGCACTAATCGAATTATTTAATGTTTATAAACACTGTAGTAAAAACACATGTATCTGCCCTTGCTCTTTTCACTTTGCACACCCCCAGTGGTGCACACACCACAGTTTGGAAAACCCTGCTGCATCCGAACCGTATCCGAAACCGTGGCCACAAATCATGGACCGAACCGAGCCGTGGACACACTGATCCGTTGCACCCCTAAAGCACACACACACACACACACACACACACACCAAGCATCAGCACTTCACTCATGAACGCACAGGCACACACACAGAAACACACGAACACAAACCAAGCACACAACCACACTCAAGCATCAGCACTTCACTCATGAACGCACAGGCACACACACAGACACACACACACACACAGACCAAGCACACAACCACACACACACACACACACACACAAGTGAAAACACACAGCAAGTACACACACAACAAGACCGACCTCCCCATACGGTGCTCCCCTTTTCTGCAGGTGAGACGATAAAGCCCAGAGCCTTAGACCAACAGCACACACACACACACACACACACACCCACACACATACATACCTATGGTAAGAGAAAAAGAGAGTAACAGAGAACCACACACACCCACACACACACACACACCCACACACACACACACCCCTACAGTAAGAGAAACCAGTCCCACCCCAACCGCACTATAGGGAAGTGCAGGTGGCTGCTTTCATAATCACATAATAATGTAATGTGAAATATCCCTTTCAGACGCAGGCCTGATCAGCCTTTTATCTACGCATGAAGGAGCATGGGGCTCTTTGTGAAAGAAGGAATTTCATTTCATCATCAGAAATGTAATCATGATTTTCCAGTTCCCTGTTATTAGGAGTCTGCGATTCTTACGAATAATTCCTCTCTGCTTTAGCTCAGCGGGAGACTCCACTAAATTACATTCTTACTTTCGCCTTCTAAAGACTCTACACACACACACACTTTCTACACTCTCTCTCTCTCTACACACACACACACATAGTAAAGACTCCATGTTTCATTACCTACACACACACACATACACACAGTAAAGACTCTCCACGTGTCATTATCTACACACACACACACACACACACACACACACACACACACACACACACACACAGTAAAGACTCTCCATGTTTCATTATCTACACACACACACACACACATACACACACACAGTAAAGACTCTCCACGTTTCATTATCTACACACACACACACAAACACATACACACAGTAAAAACTCTCCACGTGTCATTACCTACACACACACACACAAACACACACACACATAGTAAAGACTCTGCATGTTTCATTATCTACACACACACACACACACACACACATACACACACACAGTAAAGACTCTCCATGTTTCATTATCTACACACACACACACACACACACACACACACGTGCACACACACATGCATACACCCGCACACAAAAACATTAAAGACTCCCTGTATCATTATCAGTCCTTCTTATCGCGCGGCATCGCCATGGTAACGGTGACACGTCCCCAATGGGGGGTGGCAGGGGGCGCTGAATGGGGACATGAATGGCGTCTGAAGGTCACTCGGGCGAGTGATAAAGGGGACCCGTAACTTCTCAATAACTACATTAAAAAACAACCGCACACACACATACACACGCATGCACAAACACACACACACACACACACACACACACACACACACACACACACACACACACACACACACACACCAGGCCAGGGCTGGCAGTGTCTCTGGCAGATACCCTTCTCATGCTCAACAAAGCCCCACACTTCACAGCTCGGCACAAACACTCACACACACACACACACACACACACACACACACACACACACACACACATACACCAACACCATGCACCAACACCATGCACCAACCCCACACACACGCTTCACAGCTCGCCACAAACACTCACACACACCATGCACCAACACCACACACACACTTCACAGCTCGGCACAAACACTAAATCACACACCAACACCATGCACCTGTAACGGATGCCAGCTAGCACAGCTCGGCGTAGAACGTTAGTAAACCTCCCTCCCAACGCCTCAAAAACATACGATACTGACTGAGCTACTAGCCCAGCTTTCTTGCTCACGTGGTAGCGTGTCTGTCTCACATACCGAAGATGCTGTGAGGTCGCGACTTCGAGACTGGGTCTGGACTGCGCAGGAAGACCTCGGTTACACACCAACACCACACACACACTTTACAGCTCTGCACAAACACTCACACACACACACACACACACACACACACACACACACACACACACACACACACACACACACACACACCATGCACCAACACCACACACACACTTTACAGCTCTGCACAAACACTCACACACACACACACACACACACACCATGCACCAACACCACACACACGCGTCACAGCTGGGCAGCACAGCAGGAGATTGATATCCACACAGAGGAGCAGAGACGAGCAGCATCCTCTGAGGCGCAGGAAGGAAGCTTGCTGTCAGCATCACAATAAGGAGTGTGGACACCACACACACACACACACACACACACACACACACACACACACACACACACACACACTCCTCAGCAAAACCACATACACACACACCATACACCACATACACACACACACACACACCCACACACACACACACACCATACACCACATACACACACCATACACCAATACCACACACACGACTCACCAAAACCACATACACACACACCATACACCAACAGCACACACACCATACACCACACACACTGTGTGTGTGTGCGTGCGTATACAGTCAATGGGCCCTGTATGCCGCGGCACACTGTGCATTCGCGACGTGCGCATGGTGTCATTACTATTCTGTGCCAGCGCACCGTTCATTTTTTCAGGCAAAAAATCACGTTGTCTAGATAGCAGATGACACTGCGCCATCACGGGTGTGTCAGCGAAAAGAAGAGGTGTGGTCTGGCGCAAAGCGTGCCAGATGCTATTATAAGGACGCAAAAATTAAATCCGCCAGTGACCAACAAAACCCTGGTCTGTCGTCAGTTGCACATTGCTGAAAAGCTATTTTATGGGCGCACAACGCTTTGGGATATAACGAGAGGGATCCCCCTCTTGATGAGTCGCTGTTAGGGGACGATAGCTATCCACTAAAGGCATGGTTATTATGACCGCCGCTAGCGAAGCTAGCGAAAGCGGTCATATTGGAGTTGCTGCAAAATTTTTCCCTTTTTTTTTTTTTTTTTTTTTTTTTTTATTTTTATTTTTTTTTTTCACCGATTTTTCGTCAACGATTCCCGGGACACTGAAACTCGGGGAGACATGAATGTTTGTAGGCATGTAGCCCAAGAAGTTTGTGAGCGAATAACGCCTTTTGGTCCCCCAGGGCCACCCTCCCGCTGTGCCAGTGTCCGTTAAAGAGGGGGAGACCGGCAAAAGTTTTTGCTGAATAACTCAATGAACGTTTCACCCAACAACATGAAATTTTTGTGATATGTCGGTGTTACAGAGACGTATCGACCCAGCCCATAAACTCTCACTTGAAGCATAGCGCCACCTAGTGATAAGGGTAAATGCAAACATTGGGATTTTGAGTTGCCAATATCTTGGACCGAGAAGGTGGGAACTGCGCAAAATACGTTATGCACGATCACCACAAAGACCTCTAACACCACAGAACATGCCATAAAATTTGGTCCATAGGGGGCGCTGTAATTGTAGAAAATGTCATTTTGCCTATTATCTAGACAATGCTTATGTTTACAACAATTTTTTTTTTATCGTGAAATCTATTGACCCTCACGCATTGAAAACACTGGTCGACGCCCACTTCCAATGAAAAAAATTTCCGTGAAATTTTAATATTGCGAAAACGAATCTGAACGAACTCGTCATAGGCCGTTCATGTGAATCTCACCAAATTTGGTATATGTCATCTACAGACAATGCTGACAAAAAGTTATCAAAGGATTTATCTTGAGATAAACCGTTCCGAAGTTACACGTCAATGAACATTTAACACGTAGCTTAAAATTTTTCAAATGGCCGTATCTTGGCTAATAATTGCTCAAATTTGGTCAAAGTTGACATTCCATCTCTAAACAGATTTCTTTTCATGTGTACAAAATTTTGTGACATTTCGTCATAGGGGGCGATGTTTATTGGCGAAGCTAGGTGTCAAAAAACAGTTTTTGTTAAATAACTCGCCAACAATTTTGCCCAAGACAACGATTTTGCGTTAGTATGTCGGTGTTACAGAGATGTATCGACCCAGCCAATAAACGCTCACTTGAAGCATAGCGCCACCTAGTGATATGAGTGAATGCAAAAATTGGGATTTTCAGTTGCCAATATCTTGGACCGAGAAGGTGGGAACTGCGCAAAATACGTCATGCACAATCACCACAAAGACCTCTAACACCACAGAACATGCCATAAAATTTGGTCCATAGGGGGCGCTGTAATTGTAGAAAATGTCATTTTGCCTATTATCTAGACAATGCTTATGTTTACAACAATTTTTTTTTTATCGTGAAATCTATTGACCCTCACGCATTGAAAACACTGGTCGACGCCCACTTCCAATGAAAAAAATTTCCGTGAAATTTTAATATTGCGAAAACGAATCTGAACGAACTCGTCATAGGCCGTTCATGTGAATCTCACCAAATTTGGTATATGTCATCTACAGACAATGCTGACAAAAAGTTATCAAAGGATTTATCTTGAGATAAACCGTTCCGAAGTTACACGTCAATGAACATTTAACACGTAGCTTAAAATTTTTCAAATGGCCGTATCTTGGCTAATAATTGCTCAAATTTGGTCAAAGTTGACATTCCATCTCTAAACAGATTTCTTTTCATGTGTACAAAATTTTGTGACATTTCGTCATAGGGGGCGATGTTTATTGGCGAAGCTAGGTGTCAAAAAACAGTTTTTGTTAAATAACTCGCCAACAATTTTGCCCAAGACAACGATTTTGCGTTAGTATGTCGGTGTTACAGAGATGTATCGACCCAGCCAATAAACGCTCACTTGAAGCATAGCGCCACCTAGTGATATGAGTGAATGCAAAAATTGGGATTTTCAGTTGCCAATATCTTGGACCGAGAAGGTGGGAACTGCGCAAAATACGTCATGCACAATCACCACAAAGACCTCTAACACCACAGAACATGCCATAAAATTTGGTCAATAGGGGGCGCTGTAATTGTAGAAAATGTCATTTTGCCTATTATCTAAAGAATGCTTATGTTTACAACAATTTTTTTTTTATCGTGAAATCTATTGACCCTCGCGCATTGAAAACACTGGTCGACGCCCACTTCCAACGAAAACAATTTCCGTGAAATTTTAATATTGCGGAAACGAATCTGAACGAACTCGTCATAGGCCGTTCATGTGAATCTCACCAAATTTGGTATATGTCATCTACAGACAATGCTGACAAAAAGTTATCAAAGGATTTATCTTGAGATAAACCGTTCCGAAGTTATACGTCAATGACCATTTAACACGTAGCTTAAAAATCTTTAAATGGCCGTATCTTGGCTTTTAATTGCTCAAATTTGGTCAAAGTTGACATGCCATCTCTAAACAGCTTTCTTTTTATGTGTACTAAATTTTGTGACATTTCGTCATAGGGGGCGATGTTTATTGGCGAAGCTAGGTGTCAAAAAACAGTTTTTGTTAAAAAACTTATCAACAATTTTGCCCAAGACAACGATTTTGTGTTAGTTTGTTGGTGTTACAGAGATGTATCGACCCAGCCCATAAACTCTCACTTGAAGCATAGCGCCACCTAGTGATAAGGGTAAATGCAAAAATTAGGATTTTGAGTTGCTAATATCTTGGACCGAGAAGGTGGGAACTGCGCAAAATATGTCATGCACGATCACCACAAAGACCTCTAACACCACAGAACATGCCATAAAATTTGGTCCATAGGGGGCGCTGTAATTGTAGAAAATGTCATTTTGCCTATTATCTAGAGAATGCTTACGTTTACAACAATTTTTTTTTTATCATGAAATCTGTTGACCCTCACGCATTGAAAACACTGGTCGACGCCCACTTCCAACGAGAACAATTTCCGGGAAATTTTAATATTGCGAAAACGAATCTGAACGAACTCGTCATAGGCCGTTCATGTGAATCTCACCAAATTTGGTATATGTCATCTACAGACAATGCTGGCAAAAAGTTATCAAAGGATTTATCTTGAGATAAACCGTTTCGAAGTTACACGTCAATGAACATTTAACACGTAGCTTAAAATTCTTCAAATGGCCGTATCTTGGCTTTTAATTGCTCAAATTTGGTCAAAGTTGAAATGCCATATCTAAACATCTTTCTTTTCATGTGTACTAAATTTTGTGACATTTCGTCATACGGGGCGATGTTTATCGCCGAAGCTAGGTGTTGAAAAACAGTCTTTGTTAAATAACTCGTCAACAATTTTGCCCAAGACAACGATTTTGTGTTAGTATGTAGGTGTTACAGAGGCATATTGACCCAGCCCATAAACTCTCACTTGAAGCATAGCGCCACCTAGTGATAAGGGTAAATGCAAACATTGGGATTTTGAGTCGCCAATATCTTGGACTGAGAAGGTGGGAACTGCACAAAATACATCATGCACGATCACCACAAAGACCTCTAACACCACAGAACATGCCATAAAATTTAGTCCATAGGGGGCGCTGTAATTGTACAAAATCTCATTTTGCCGACTCCTTGCCTTCACAAATCAGTCCTACACACTACACATTCAAAACCCACATCCATGCCCACTTCCAGGAAATCATTTCCACAGAAATTCTCACCTCACAACACTGCTCTACCACACACTCATCACACCAACAGTTCCCACATTTCAATATACTGCGGCGGTCATACCATGTACCGCTATGCGGTGCATCTAGTTAACACATACATCATGCCAACAACAGGGCTTAAAATGTCTTCAAGCTCCAAAAAGATGTCCAATTGCATACGACTACGAATCTGATTATTTACTAAGTGCAACGACATAAACACTGATACATAATTTGCCATAATGTACATTTGTTGAGCAATCAGTTTTTTTTAATAAACATACACACATTGTTCATAACTAAAGGGAACACACATTGTTCATAACCAAAGGGAAACAGTAAGTGTAAAAAACATAAATATCCATCCTGAAAGATAAACTGCTCATGCACGAGCAGATCGGTCTTCAAAGAAAAACGCTCCTGATGGGAAACGCCATCGTAATAGCAACAAGCCATGGACAAAGCGCGGCTGGCTTTTAAAGGGAATGAGAGTATAAACTCTGATTGGTTTATTGCATGTTACGCCCCGAACACACCTATGATTAATTAGGTAACTTAGGACCAACCCTTTTGAACCATGCGCCAGGCGCAATGTTCACTTTTCCCGTCGCCAAATAGCATATTGTCTCGGGAACGCCGCCAAAGCAACTTGCGCGACAGACTTTAGACAATGTGCATATGATCGTGAAAATAGAGCCCAATGTGTGAGAGAGAAAGAGTGTGTGTGTGAGAGGGAAAGTGAAAGAGAGAGAGACTGCGTATGCAAGAGAAAGAGAGTGTGTGCGTGAGAGAGAATGTGTGTGTGTGTGTGTGTGTGTGTGTGTGCGCGTGCGTGCCGGACAGAGAGAAAGAGAAGGAGTGTGTGTATGATGTTCTATTAGATGTAAAGATGGAAGTGTGTGTGTGTGTGTGTGTGTGTCAGACAGACAGAAAGAGAGGGAGTGTGTATGTAATGCTTTGTTAGATATAAAGATGGAAGCGCGTGCTTGTGTGTGTGTTTGTGTGTGTGTGTTGGACCAAGACAAAAAGAGGGAGTGTGTGTAATGCTCTGTTAGCCGTACAGAAGGAAGAGTGTGTGTGTGTGTGGCGTGTGTGTGTGTGTGCGTGTGTGTGTGTGTGTGTGTGTGTGATGCTCGGTTAGCCGTACAAAAGGAAGTGTGTGTGTGTGTGTGTGTGTGTGTGTGTGTGTCGGACAGAGAGAAAAAGAAGGAGTGTGTGTGTGATGCTCTGTTAGCTGTACAGAAGGAGGTGTGTGTGGAGCGAAGGCTCTGTTGCCGCGGCGATGGGCGGGTGGAAGCGGAGAGATATTGGCCAGTCAGGATGACAAATTGTCTAACGCACAGAGCAGCGCCGACGTGTGTGTGTGTGTGTGTGTGTGTGTGAGTGTGAGTGTGAGTGTGAGTAGCATGAACGTGCACAGACTTTACAAGTGTGCTGGAGCTCAGTGTGCTCAGCCTGCAATGTTCCAGACAGTGTGTGTGTATGTGTGTGTGTGTGTGTGTGTGTGTGTGTGTGTGTGTGTGTGTGTGAGCGAGAGAGAGAGAGTGTGTGAGAGGGAGAGAAAGAGAAAGAGAGAGAGAGCAAGAGAGAGAGAGAGAGAGAGAGAGAGAGAGAGAGAGAGAGAGAGAGAGAGAGAGAGAGAGAGAGAGAGAGAGAGAGAGAGAGAGAGAGAGAGAGAGAGAGAGAGAGAGAGAGAGAGAGAGAGAGATTTAAAAGTCCTTTATTGGACCAATGTCAATTATTTAGCACAATTACATTCAATGTGGATTGTAGAAGTCTTACATCCTTACATCCTCGTTATTATGGGTACATCACAATCCATGAAAGAGGCAGAGCAAACCACAATGAAGATATCAAAGCGTCAAGCAAAAGAGTCAACACATCACACTTTGAGCACAATTTGTCCCTCCTCATCAATATTACACACATGTCCTTCAGCCCCCAAACACCCAAAAATGTTGTCACATCATTGACTAAATTATAGTAAGCATACTCGACCTTAATGCGACACCTCACCATCCCTTTTAAGACCTCAACAGGATCTAATGAGCCCTCCCCAAGAATTTTATTTTTCCGGGTCCGCCAAATTGCCAATTTAGCAGATGCCATTAAAAAGTTAAACAAACATACCTCATCCATCACCATTACCTTATAGGCTGGGCCACTAACAAAGCAACGCAATGAAAACATTTGCCCCAACCCATCAGCCCACTCCCTCAAGCAAACAAAAAGCCCCTCCAACCTTTTGCAAAAACAAAATAAATGATCTACTGTCTCATCTACCCCACAAAATGGACATTCCCTTCCCACTGCTGGATTCAAGTGTGCTACATGTCTGTTTGTAGCTATAGCCCCGTGAACCAGCCTCCATTGCAGATCAGCTGTACGTTTTTCCACTGGAGGTTTATACAAAGTCCTCCAGCACTCTCTTTGAGAGAATTCTGGCCCGAACACTTCTGACCACCTCCATGCTCTAGCTTTTGTCAGAACCGTCTGGTGCCTTACCTTTACACAGGAAGCATAAAGGGCTTTTTTACTGAGTTCCACGAATTCTCTTGGCCCTGGCATGTTCAGTTCAACCAAGTCACCCCTATACACCAGTAAATCATCATCCAAGGCATGAAGGACCTTCACTGGGGGAAAACAGTAGCAGGTTCTCCACTCCAGCACATCTTCTGGCTGCTGATCTGCCAATGCCTCTCTGCAGACACCTGGCAGTGCTCTCTGGATCTCCTCCAGCATCCTCCCGAGAAGCCTGACAGAACAACACTGCAGCACATCCTTCAGGCTCTCCGCTGATGTCCATTCAGAACCACTCCTCAGGTGAGCCAGAACTGTAAGTCCAGCCCTGGCCATATTACTTTGGACAGTCCATGATGACAGCAACCTTGTCCCCAGAAGTTTATTATGGAACAACGGCTCACCCAAAACCCACTCACCCAATAGAGAGAAAATCCTCTCTACCTTAAAAGTCTTGAACCACACATTCAACATTGATCGATACACAGGTGTTAGCCTTGTCAAGTCCACTCCTTTGGGGTCCAGTAAAAACAGCTGGAGGTCGTACTTGAATGCTGTCGCATCTCTGAGAATGGCGCAGGCAGCAGCAGCCCAGACCAAGTCCTCAGCATACAGCAGCTTCTGAGCTGCCTGCAGCCTAAAAGCGTCGACACGACTCTGTATGTCCACCAGACCCTGCCCGCCTTCACACACTGGGAGGAACAAAACTGGAGCAGGGAGCCAGTGCTGCCCTGACCAGAAAAAGTTGACCAACCTTCTTTGCAGTTCCTTTAATAGCTGTTCCGGTGGCTCCAGGACCGCAAATCTGTGCCATAGCATGGAAGCGGCCAGGTTATTCGTAACCAAAACTCTACCCCTGTAGGATAGCTCGGGTAATAGCCATTGCCATTTAGACAACCTAGCAATCACCTTCTCCAGCACTCCCTCCCAATTTCTTTTTAAATATTGTTCCGTGCCAAGGAACACCCCCAGAACCTTAAGGCCTTCCTTTGCCCACTTTAGGCCCTCTGGAAGCAAGGGGGCCCCTCTCCCTACCCATTCCCCAGTAATAAAACCCTCAGATTTAGCCCAATTGACCCTAGCTGATGATGCTTTCTCATAGAGTGTTAAACTCTTGCAAAGCTGAGTAACATCATCTTGTCCTGAGATAAAAATAGTGACATCATCAGCATAAGCAGAAACTTTGTGGGTCATGCCCATGTAATCCCCAGGGACAGAAAAACCCCTGACCTCCTTCCTCAGTAGCAATAGCAGTGGTTCAATAGCCAAGCTATACAGTTGCCCCGAAAGAGGACAGCCCTGGCGAATACCTCTTGCAAGAGGCACAGGGTGGCTAAGACCTCCACCCACTTTAAGAATAGCTGATGCGCCCTCATAAAGCAATTTGATCCAAGAAATAAAATTTTCCCCAAAACCAAACGCAGTTAAAACACTAAAAAGATACCCATGGCCAACCCGATCAAAAGCCTTTTCCTGGTCAATTGATAAAAACCCAAGGTTAAAATTCTTCTTCAATGAGATATCAATAATATCTCTCATTAAAAACAAATTGTCCATTATCGTGCGACCTGGAATGCAGTATGTCTGGTCTCTATGAATCAGGCCCGCTAAACACTCTTTCAGTCTGTTTGCTAAAACTTTTGAAAATATTTTATAATCAACACACATTAGTGAAACAGGCCTCCAGTTTTTTAAAAGACCCAAATCCCCCTTTTTTGGTAAAAGTGATAAAACTGCCCGCCTTGAGCTAGTGGGCAACTGACCGTTTAAAAAGCATTCATTCAACATGTCGCAATAGTCTTTGCCCAGTATATTCCAAAAACACTGATAAAACTCTGCTGGTAATCCATCCATTCCTGGTGCTTTCCCTCTTGACAGCTGCTGAACTGCCTCAGAGAGCTCTTGAAAAGATATTTTTCTGTCCACGGCCTGTTTATCCTCCACAGACAGTGATGGAAGCCCTTCCAACAACTCAGCAGAGCTCACCGGGTCACATTCAGTTACTCCGTACAAAGTTTTATAAAAATCCACTGCCATTTCTCTCATTTCGATTGGGTCTGACGTCACTGTCCCATCCTCTCGTCGTCGAGAGAGAGAGAGAGAGAGAGAGAGAGAGAGAGAGAGAGAGAGAGAGAGAGAGCGTGAGGGGAGAGAGTGAGAGTGTGAGAAAGAGAGCATGGCAGTGAGATGGAGAGAGAGAGAGAGATTTGAGAGAGAGAGAGAGAGAGAGAGAGAGAGAGCGTGAGGGAGAAAGAGAGAGAGAGAGAGTGTGAGGGGGAGAGAGTGAGAGTGTGAGAAAGAGAGCATGGCAGGGAGATGGAGAGAGGGAGAGAGAGATTTGAGAGAGAGAGAGAGAGAGAGAGAGAGAGAGAGAGAGAGAGAGAGAGAGAGTGTGAGGGAGAAAGAGAGAGAGAGTGTGTGAGGGGAGAGAGTGAGAGTATGAGAAAGAGAGCATGGCAGGGAGAGGGAGAGAGGGAGAGAGAGAGAGACAGAGTGTGAGGGAGAAAGAGAGAGAGAGAGAGTGAGAGTGTGAGAAAGAGAGCATGGCAGGGAGAGAGAGAGAGAGAGAGAGAGAGAGAGAGAGAGAGAGAGAGAGAGAGAGGGGAGAGAGAGAGAGAGAGAGAGAGTGTGTGTTAGGGGGAAGACAGTGAGAGTGTGAGAAAGAGAGCATGGCAGGGAGAGGGAGAGAGGGAGAGAGAGAGAGACAGAGTGTGAGGGAGAAAGAGAGAGAGAGAGAGTGAGAGTGTGAGAAAGAGAGCATGGCAGAGAGAGAGAGAGAGAGAGAGAGAGAGAGAGAGAGAGAGAGAGAGAGAGAGTGAGAGAGAGAGAGAGAGAGAGAGAGAGTGTGTGTTAGGGGGAAGACAGTGAGAGTGTGAGAAAGAGAGCATGGCAGGGAGAGGGAGAGACTGAGGCCCTGTCCACATTAATGCGGATACATATGCAAACGCATAATAATGTATTCGTTTGCGCCTCCCGTCCACATTAACACGGCGAATCGAACACGGCAAACGGAGCTTTTGGAAAACGACCGCTGAAGTGGAGAGATCCGAATACGCCGGCTTGGACTGGAGGATAAAACATTGAGGTGCACTGGAGTTTGGCGGGACTGGAGTGACGTAACAATCACAACATTTCGGAATTTTTGATAGCAGACATTTCTAAAAACGACAGTGTGGGCGGAGATTGTTTTTACTACGGATAAGCGAATTTGTATTTATCCGCATTAATGTGGACATAGCCTGAGAGAGAGAGATACAGAGGAAAAATCTTTTCTGCCTCCTCCCCTCTTTGCTGAGTGGCCCATCTTATCCCTCTGAGCAGCCTAAACGCTTTAGCCAGGACAGACTGGTCCTCATTAGAGCATGCTGCTCTCTTCCTCTCTTTCTCTCCCTCTATTTCTCTTCTTCTGTTCATCTCCCTCCCCCTCCCCCCTCTCTCTTTCTTTCCTTTCCCTCCCTCCTCTCTCTCTCTGTCTCTTCCTCTTTCCCTGCTTACCCCTTCCCTTCCCTCTTCTCTCTATCCTCCTCTCTCTCCTCTTTCTCTTTCCT
>CM050205.1:7492500-7500000 GCA_027475355.1 Coilia nasus
TCCACGGCATATTCCCCCCCATTCCTTCTCTCCTATCCTCTTCTCCACCCCATATTCCTCCCCTCTCCTCTCTTCTCCTCTACTTTAATCCCTTCTCCTCCTCTTCTCCTCCCCTCATTCCTTCTCTCCTATCCTCTCCTCCACCCCATATTCCTCCCCTTTTCCCCTCCACCCCATATTCCTCTCCTCCTCCTCCTCCTCCCCTCCCCCTTCATGCCAGGCGTTTAGTTGAGTTAATTAAGCCAAATGGCTTCTCATATCTGTGCATTAACATGTCTGTTACACAGGCGCCACAATGGCGTTAAAGTCATTACGCTAAGCTCCCGCTAAGCAAATTAAAACACAAATAATGTCATTCCCCGCACATGTGCCACGCAGTAATGCCTATCAGTCAGACTGCATCAGGCCTGATAGTTTCTCTCACCGCTGCCATACGCGCGACACAATCTCACTGCTCTGTAATCGGCTTTGGGTGCCAGTTTAACCAGCAGACAGAGTCGTACTGATAGAGACCCAGACACAATACTGTCTAATTATCCATCTCATTGCTGGACTAAATTACACATAGGGAATAGAAATGTGGTGAATAGAATTAATCTTGACAGCAATAGACTGAATTTTGCTAATGTGGACACCACTGCTAAGTCTATGTTCAGTGGGTTCCTCAGCTCCTGCGCTATATGTGTTAGCATATAGCATGCATTAGCATGTTAGCAGTGTTGGGCAAGCTACTTGTAAAAATGTAGTGAGCTAAGCTATCAGCTACTCAACCATAAATTAAGCTTCACTACACTAAAGCTACCACCATTACAAATGTAGTGAGCTAAGCTACAAAAATGTGGGGAAAAGTAGTTTACTACATGAGAAGCTACATTGTACCGACATAATGTCCCAGGGATAGCTTGTAAGACTAGGAACATTTGTATGGAATAAAATGGTTATAGTTTCTTTAGGAGCCTAGATGCTTATGTCCAAAGTGACTTACAGCACAGGACAGAAACAAAAAAAGATAGGCCTACTTTGTTGTCTGTGTTGTGCATGTGCGTATGTGCCATAGACTGTGCGCTGTGTAAGTGTAGGCCCAGCTGTTTTTTTGTATTATTTATTTATTTTCAAACCTCACTTTCAACATTTCTTGAGATGGTAGTATTTGCTTATGCTGTATTATTTTCATATCCACCTTAGTTTTTTACCATCCCAAAGAAAATATGTAGGTAGGCTAAAAGACAAGTAAAACTGACCACCAGCAAATACTAAATGACTTGCCATATTATTTTCTGTGTATTATTGTACACAAATATGCAATAATGCCACTTGGAAAGTGAAAGCAAAGAGGCGGATATCCCTGGCTTCAGAAAATACTGCCATGAATTCAGACAAATATGAATGATTGGGTTGTGTTAGAATCAGCTGGCTGATAGAAATAGCCTAAGTGGTGGAGGTGAACAATCTTCTGCAGTAGCACACTTGTCACCTTCACACACACTGCATTTGAGCAACAAACTACTAAAAAAACAGTCACTTTGTGTGTTGAGTGTAAATTGCAACCCAGATCCAACAAAAATAGGACAAATAAGCTTACTGATCAATTCATTCAACATGTTATAACCTACGTGCAATATGAACTACGAGCCTCTGCTGAGTGGCACGGTGCCATCTGAACTCGCCCGTTTCCAAAGACAGCTTACATAGCCTAATGATGCACTTTGAGAAGATGTTTGTCCTCTCATTTATTGTTTTCCTTTTCCTAAGACATTTATGCAAGTATCAACTGCATTAGTCTCCTCTTGGAAGCTTTAAAATCCTCGCGTTGTTGTAGCCATTTCCATATCGAAGTGTTGGTCGCCAATAGTTCAAGCAAGTTATCTAGCGGGACCTCTATGTGGATATTATCCGATGTCAGTGATCACGTCGCCGGCCAGCTTATCGTGGCAGCCTGGCTCCCACACGAGTGGGAGCAGCTTGCCCATGATGTTTAACAGACATTCACTTTATTGTGCTCAAAACCATATTGTGATGCAGGTAACTGCTGTTTTCCTCAGGCATGCCCTGAAATGTGTAGCTTTTGTGGACGCTACGTCGCTACTTGACAAAAAAAATAGCTTAACTACAGGGACGTTACTCCATAAATAAAGTAGTGACGCTACGGCCAAGCTACTGGGAAATGTAGTTAAACTAGTAGCTTCGCTACAAGTAGCGGCGCTACTGCCCATCACTGCATGTTAGTCATTGTTCCTCAGTGTGCTACAGTATATATACAACAGCATTGAGCATTAGCACAACACTGGACTTCCTCATTAGCGGTGTAGCATTAGCACCAGTGGCAGGGACTGTGCTGTAGGCCAGAGCCCCACTGTGTTCTCTTTCTTTTATCTCTCTCTTTCTCTCAAACACACAGTCTAACGGTCATTCTACCTTCTCTCTCTATCTCTCTCTCTCTGTCTCTCTCTCTTAGACACACTAACAGCCATTCTACCCCCCCCCCCCGTCTCTTTCTCTCTCTCTCTCTCTTTCTCTCTCTCTGTCTCTCTCTGTCTGTCTCTCTTAGACACACTAACAGCCATTCTATCCCCCCCTCTCTGTCTATTTCTCTCTCTCTTTGTCTCTCTATCTGTCTCTCTCTCAGACACACTAACAGCCATTCTACCCTCTCTCTCTCTCTCTCTCTCTCGCTGTCTGTCTGTCTGTCTCTGTCTCTCTCTCTGTCTGTCTGTCTGTCTGTCTCTGTCTCTCTCGGACACACAAAGGCCCATTCTGTCCTTGTTCTATCTCACACACACGGCTATTATGGTCGACACCTCTGGGAAGAATAAGGTGATGACCTAACAGCACACCTCTGGCCTTTTATAGTGTGTGTGTGTGTGTGTGTGTGTTTGTGTGTGCAAAGAGTGTGTGTGTCACACCTGTGCAGAGATGTGAGTGTGACACCAGGGCAAAAAGTGTTTGTGACAGTGTGAGTGTATGACAGTGTGAGTGTGTGACAGTGTGCGTGTGACAGTGTGAGTGTGTGACAGTGTGCGTGTGTGACAGTGTGCCATAAATTGAGTTCTATTAAATGTGCCACCTATAAGAGGACCCTAGTGAGAGCATGCTGCCGTCTTTTACCCAGTCAGAGTTAGAAATCAGCGCATTCATCCCCAGAGAACCACACACAGACAGACTCATGCAACCCAATGTCTTCTCTCTCTCAAACACAAACAGCTCGCTCTCTCTTACGCACGCACACACACACACACACACAGACTCATGCAACCCAATGTCTTCTCTCTCTCAAACACAAACAGCTCGCTCTCTCTTACGCACGCACACACACACACACACACAGACTCATGCAACCCAATGTCTTCTCTCTCTCTCAAACACAAACAGCTCGCTCTCTCTTACGCACGCACACACGCACACACACACACACACAGACTCATGCAACCCAATGTCTTCTCTCCGTCAAACACAAACAGCTCGCTCTCTCTTACACACGCACACACACACAGGCAGACTCATGCAACCCAATGTCTTCTCTCTCTCTCAAACACAAACAGCTCTCTCTGACACACACATACACACACACATACACTTACACAGCAATCTCCAAGAGGCCAGCAGCAATGGGCCATAGAAGCACATTCCATTTAATAAGACATCAGATGGGAACGGACAAGCTGAAGCAGCAAACATGTAACACACACACACACACACACACACACACACACACACACACACACACACACACACACATATATAAGCACAAGTCCCAGAGTTCATGTTGCTCAGTTGTATTTGAACTCAATCGCGCACAACTGCAAATTGTATGTGTGTGTGTGTGTGTGTGTGTGTGTGTGTGTTGTGGAGGGCCAGGGTAGATACATCCTGCTGCATTATCCACCCATGTGTGTGGGCCTGTAAAAACTGGAAACCGCGATAAGGCAAATCAAAACCCACATTGTTATGCATACACACACACACACACACACACACACACACACACACACACACACACACACACACACACACACACACACACACACACACACACAGGATTATGCCCCATCTCACTCGCACTCACACACAGAACATATACGCATGCTGCAGAAAAATAAATTCTCTCTTCCTTGTTTCTCTCTTCCCACTCTCTCCCTTCCCTCCCCTCCTCTCTTTCTCTCTCCCTTCCCTCATCTCTCCCCTCCTCTCTTTCTTTTTCCTGTCCTTCATCTCTCCCTTCCTCTCTTTCCCTTGCCATCTCCCTCCCCTCTTCTCTTTCTCTCTCCCTTCCCTCATCTCTCCCCTCCTCTCTTTCTCTCTCCCTTCCCATCTCCCTCCCCTCCTCTCTTTCTCTCTCCCTTCCCTCATCTCTCCCCTCCTCTCTTTCTCTCTCCCTTCCCTCATCTCTCCCCTCCTCTCTTTCTCTCTCCCTTCCCTCATCTCTCCCCTCCTCTCTTTCTTTTTCCCGTCCTTCATCTGTCCCTTCCTCTCTTTCCCTTGCCATCTCTCTCTACTCCTCCCTTTCCCTTGCCCCCTCTCTCCCCTCCTCCTTTTTCCCTTCTTTCTCCCCTCCTCTCTTTCCCCTCCTCTCTTTCCCTTGCCCCCTCTCTCTACTCCTCTACCCCCCCCCCCCCCCAATCTCCCCCCCAATCTTTGTTGGCATGGCTATAAAGTATTGCCGAAGCATTAATAACAGTAACAAAAGTAATAACGATTACAAAAGCAAGCACATGGAAAGGCAAATGAAAAAAGAAAAGAAACACAACTAATGTTCTCTGTGTGTGTCTGCTCTCTCTCTCTCTCTCTTTCTCTCTCTCTCTCCCTCTCTCTCTCTCCCCCGCTCTCTCACTGTGTCCTTCTGTGTCCTTCTCTGTCTGTCTGTCTGTCTGTCTGTCTGTCTGTCTGTCTCCCTCCCTCCCTCCCTTAGTCGCACTCCTGAGGTTGATGTGTGGGAACATGGGGATTCATTGAGACAACAGGATCTGAAGTGACTGACTCAGACCTAAGAATAGACCTCTGAGACAGATCATGCTGCAGCACTCTTTTACATAATCACCAAGGTCACACACACACACACACACACACGCATGCACATATACAGTGGTCCCTCGCTATAACGCGGTTCACCTTTCGCGGCCTCGCTGTTTCGCTGATTTTTTAGCGCATTTTTTTTTTTTACAGCGCATTGTGTTCTGCGCCCTGATTGGCTTAGAGCTGTGTGCCTCTGAAGTGCTGTATGTTTGCAAGTTTGAACTTTGAGAGCAGAAGAGAGAGAAATGTGAGAAAATGTAAATGCCGGTCTGACAAAAGTGTATAAAGTGTGCAGTGAGGGGTTTTACAGCCTTGAAACATCTATAATAATTGTAAAAAATAAAGCTGACTACTTCGCGGATTTCGCCTATGGCGGGTTATTTTTAGAACGTAACTCCCGCGAATAACGAGGGACCACTGTACACATGCACACATACAGATCAGTGAAACAAGGGAGGATGACACACAGGATAAAACATGCAGCACGACTGAAAGAGAGAGAGAGAGGGAGGGAGGGAGGGAGGGAGAGATATAATAATTTCAAAACAACAAAACAATAAATAAACATAATTACGCTAAAGTCTAAATGTATGCATAACTCATTTGGCCCATTTTTTAACTAACCCACCCGCAGCGTTCAAAATGTATTTGCTCTCATTTGCATCTCATTTGAGATGTGTTGCTGTCAGAAAGGAAATGGTCAGTTGTGTTGTCAGCATATTACCATCTCAAGACAGTGGAAAGTCATCGCACTACAGAGCAATGGGAGCCTGGTGTTTAAGTGATAGTTTAGTGTTTTTCAGTGTGGTCCAATAGAATGAAAAAAGTTAAAAATGATAGCTCATGTGCAATTCTTATTTTCAGGTCCCAAAGTCAAGATATTCCCCTTAATAGGGGGGTGCAACAGCACACAACACAAGCGCCCAGCACAGAAAGCAAACATCTACCCTCCACTTTAAATGAAAACAGCCTAGCATAGACATCTGTAGGAGGACTATTAAACATCTATAGATGTCTATAGGTATCAAATACATACTATGACCATTAACATCTATAGATGTCTATAGGTATCAAATACACACTATGACCATTAACATCTATAGATGTCTATAGGTACCAAATACATAGTATGACCATTAACATCTATAGATGTCTATAGGTATCAAATACACACTATGACCATTAACATCTATAGATGTCTATAGGTATCAAATACACACTATGACCATTAACATCTATAGATGTCTATAGGTATCAAATACATACTATGACCATTAACATCTATAGATGTCTATAGGTATCAAATACATAGTATGACCATTAACATCTATAGATGTCTATAGGTATCAAATACATACTATGACCATTAACATCTATAGATGTCTATAGGTATCAAATACATACTATGACCATTAACATCTATAGATGTCTATAGGTACCAAATACATACTATGACAATTAACATCTATAGATGTCTATAGGTATCAAATACATACTATGACCATTAACATCTATAGATGTCTATAGGTATCAAATACATAGTATGACCATTAACATCTATAGATGCCTGTAGGCATCAAATAAACATCAGAACCATAAAGCTGCGTTCACATCAGAAGCGACCAAAGCGACCAGAGTGATGGAAGTCATTATTTCTCTACGGAGAGTCGGCGACTGACACACACACACACACACACACACACACACACACACACACACACACACACACACAAACTGATACAACCATCTCCCAGATCTCATGCTTCCCTGTCTTTACACACACACACACACACACACCTCTCCCTCATGATATATGTATTAAGCTGTCATCACTGACAGCGGTACAAGGAGACAGCCAGCAGGGTTCTCAGTGTGCTGGAACACCACACACACACACACACACATCATACAGATACACAAACACCCGACAGATACATACTCATTGTTACAGACAGACACACACACATAAAAATAGGAATAAAAATTGCATGAGAATATCCGTGTAGGGTAGTGTGTGTGGTGTGTGTGGTGGTGGTGTGTGTGTGTGTGTGTGTTCGCACGCGTGCACAAGCACACAAACACAAGCGCACAAACATACACACACACACACACACACTGTCTTCAACTTCAGAAATAACAGCAAGCAAGCGGCTACATCAAGTGTTGGTGCAAGCAGACTTATTTCCCAACCCAAACACACTCATTTCCACATCACAAAAACAACATGGAGGATTACGTTTCATGGGCAGTTCTGGCGTTAGTGGCACTCTGGACAGCTGCTTACAGTCATGATATTAATATGGTCAGACTTGGGGAGAGTCACACATACACACACACACACACACAGACACACACACACACACACTCTCCAAATGCATATTAATATGTACATGTTAATGTACAATAATGTACAAAGATGTTTTTGCTAAGAAGAGTGGAGCGTGAGATTGAGCTCACTGGTACATTGGCCCTGATGTGCTGGAAGAGGAA
>CM050205.1:7507500-7532500 GCA_027475355.1 Coilia nasus
TGTGTGTGTGTGTGTGTGTGTGTGTGTGTAATACAGAGCACAAAAAGAAAGAGAATGACACAGACCCCACATGTGTGTAGATTTCCTGTAGCATTGAGCACTGAGGCTGGGTGTGTGTGTGTGTGTGTGAGTGTGTGTGTGTGTGTGTGTGTGTGTGTGTGTGTGTGTGTGTGTGTGTGTGTGATACAGAGAGATCACAGTGAGAAGAGAATGACACACAGACCCCACATGTGTGATGTCTGTAGCACTGGGGGTGTGTGTGTGTGTGTGTGTGTGTGTGTGTGTGTGTGTGTGTGTGTGTGTGTAGATGTCCTGTAGCATTGAGCACTGAGGGGGGTGTGAGGTGTGTGTGAGACAGGATGTGGCCTGGGAAAATGGGACACTCTACACCCAAAAATAAATAATAATGTGTGTGATGGGGACAACCAGAGGGGCTGGGGGAAGACGGGAGAGGAGAGAGAGAGAGAGGGAGAGAGAGAGAGAGAGAGGGAGAGAGAGAGAGGGTAAAAGTCCCCGTCTCCTTGTGTGTGTGTGTGTGTGGAGTGAGTGTGTGTGTGTGTGTGTGTGTGTGTGTGTGTGTGTGTGTGTGTGAGGTCTCAGAATGTTCCTGGCCTGGCCTGGTTGTTAGGCCTGGTTGTGGCCTGGGTCAGGCCTGGTTGTGGCCCGGTTGTGGCCCGGTTGGGGCCTGGGTGTGCTGTAGCAGTGGAGCTGTGTGGGGAATATGCCAGAGGAAAGCTGGCTGTCATAAAATCGCCTTCAGAGATGCTTTCACACATCTGGAGAAATGCAAAAATGCCTCTCAAAACAGAAAATGTGTGTGTGTGTGTGTCTGTGTACCTGTGTGTGTGTGTGTGTGTGTGTGTGTGTGTGTGTCTTTGTACCTATGTGTGTGTGTGTGTGTGTGTGTGTGTGTGTGTGTGTGTGTGTGTGTGTGTGTGTGTGTGTGTATGTGTGTGTGTGTGTGTGTGTGTCTCAAGGTTCCCCGCGATCGGATCGTTAGCTCCCACGACAATAGTGCGTCCCTCTCGGCAGCACGCTAATTAAAGAGGAAATCTGCTCTACATGCAGGGAACGTCGCGAGCAGGGAATGTCGGCAGCCAAGGTCCCTCTGGATCGATATTTTAATCAGAATTCCGACATTCCCAACCACTCTACCAACCCCCACCAGCACTACAACATGAAACCTCCCTACCAACTAACCTCCCAACCCAGCACTACAACATGAACCGCCCTACCAACCCAACCCCCTCCCACACCCCCATCAGCACTACAACATGAAACCCCCCTACCAACCCAACACCCCCATCCACACAGCACTACAACATAAACCCCCCTACCAACTAAACTCCCCCGCTCCCCCCACACCAGAGCACTAGAACATGAAACCCCCTACCAACCCAACACCCCCATCCACACAGCACTACAACATAAAACCCCCTACCAACCCAACCCCCTCCCACACCCCCATCAGCACTAGAACATGAAACCCCCCTACCAACCCAACACCCCCATCCACACAGCACTACAACATAAAACCCCCTACCAACCCAACCCCCTCCCACACCCCCATCAGCACTACAACATGAAACCCCCTACCAACTAACCTCCCCCGCTCCCCCCACACCACCCAGCACTACAACATGAAACCCCTACCAACTAAACTCCCCCGCTCCCCCCACACCACCCAGCACTACAACATGAAACCCCCTACCAACCCAACACCCCCATCCACACAGCACTACAACATGAAACCCCCTACCAACCTCCTACCAACCCAACACCCCCCATCCACACCCCTTACTACAACATGAAACCCCCTACCAACTAAACTCTCCCCCCCCACCCACACCACAGCACTAGAACATGAAACCCCCCTACCAACCCAACACCCCCATCCACACAAGCACTAGAACATGAAACCCCCTACCAACCCAACACCCCCATCCACACAGCACTAGAACATGAAACCCCCTACAACCCAACACCCCCATCCACACCCACACCCCCACCCACTACTAAAGCATGAACCCCCTAGCAAACCCAACCCCCCCCCCCCCACACCCCCACCAACACTACAACATGATAAATCAAAAATACACCAGTTTTCCTCCCCCATAAACCTCTACACACACATACACCTCTCCACCCGCACTCACTATCCAGGCACCACACACACACACAAACACATCTACACACACAGACATCTGCTGAAAAGCCTTCCCCTGAAAACAAAGGGTTGCATAATTCAAGCACTTGGTTTGCCTTAGACATGGCCCAGCTGCCGACTGGAGTGTGTGTGTGTGTGTGTGTGTGTGTGTGTGTGCGTGCGTGTGTGTGTGTGATCTCAAAGCTGGCTGTGATGGTTTTTCCATGATCATAAAACACAAAGCATTAAAGCGTTAAAGCAAACATTGTACAAACAGCCCATACACAAGCACATCATGGTGACCCACGGTACATCATGCAAACACAGTCACTAGCATGTCAATATCAAAGTATCTTCTTATACAAGGTCAGTGTTTGTGTGCACGTGTGTATCCTATAATTTACAGCATGTGGCCCTGACAGTTGTATGATCATTTAATGTTTTATATGTGATAATTTCAAACTTCAAAGCATGACATCTTGACTATTACTGCACAAAAATAGGCTAGGTCTAGCATGATGTTGTCTTGTGTTGCTATAAGATAAAATTGGCTTCAGTCCATAGCCATCCAGAAGAAATAGGGCAGGGGTGCCCACTACGTCGATCGCGATCTAACAGTCGATCGCGAAGGCAGTGCTGTTAGATCGCAGGTCGTCTAAAACTTTTTGTTAGGTTACCATAACAACTAGAACGGCTACTGGAAAACTGCAGCAAAGAAGGTCCTAGCTAGTTCGCTAACTTGTATCTAGCCCATAGTGTTCATAAAAACTATGACAGTGACTTCCCCCGAAAAGCGAACTGAGAAATATGACAATAAAAATTCAGTTAACAGGGAAGCAGTCACTTCATTATGCGGAAAATGCATGAAAGAGATTGTTGATGTCGCAACCAGAATAGCCTGTTGTATTTGAGCGAGGTCTCTTCAAAGACGTCTGTTCCGTGCACAGTTGGAAGAGGCTTACTAACTATTCTGACCTCTTGCTACACACCGACATGAGATGGCTTAGTAGGGGGAAATTCTTGCAGAGATTTCGACAGCTCCGTCCGTTGATTAAGGAGTTTCTTCTTGTCACTAAACATGCGGAACACAAGCAACTTAATGACAACCAGTGGCTGCTAGACTTGGCGTTTGTAACTGATCTTACTAACATGTTGAACGAACTTAATTTGGAGCTGCAAAGAAAAGACAAAAGCGTGGTCGACATGAGACATGATCAACTCAGTTAATGCATTCAAACGTAAAATGAAATTGCTGTCCTCAAAATTGCAGCACTATGATTTGGGAAACTTCCGAAACCTCGCATCGGAGCTGGAGAAACAAGGAGGGTGTGTACGCAAATTGACAGTGTGCACACGCAGCAACTCCGGACTATGTAACCCTGTCTGACTCCCTCCAGTGCAGGTCATCAGATGAATTAAGTACTGGCAATAGATAATTGCAAATGTATTAGTGTTGTGCTCTAAAGGTTCATTAGAAGAAATGCAAATCATAATACAATTGTATTAAAGTAGTGCTGTGATGTATGATCATCATCATCTTCATCATCACCATCGTCATCTTCATCATCCTCCTCCTCAGTAGATCGCGGTGACATGGTCGTTTTAAAAGTAGCTCACAAGCTAAAAAATAGTGGGCACCCCTGAAATAGGGGTTATGGCCTACGGCCTTCTTTGACACTTGAAATGACAGACTTAACACGTGCTAAAGCATCCACAAACTTATCCTATATTTCCTCTTATGATTGATGGACAGGCTCATCAAACTTCAGCATCTTTTTAGTTGTCTTGGACCACATGAAGGTCCCTCTTTGTTGGAACCTCTGCTAGGAGTCATCTGTCTGCCTACAGTTTCCAACTCTTTCCATCAACTGCCTGTTTCCTTTTGCACATTTTCCAGCTCTCTATACTTTTATTGACAAGTCTCAGATATGGTAGGCCTGTTTTCTTTGAAATGTGTCTCGCAAGGCCGCAAGGCCTGTTACAAGGCCTATTCATTGGTATCGAGTATACAGTAATAGCATTTATGGCTGATTCTCTGGATGACAGTCTCAGATATGGTAGGCCTGTTTTCTTTGAAATGTGTCTCGCAAGGCCTGTTACAAGGAAAATTATACACTTAAATTATAAATTATACACTTAATTCTTCTGTTACAAGGCCTATTCATTGGTATCGAGTATACAGTAATAACATTTATGGCTGATTCTCTAAAAAAAAAAAAAAAAGCTTGTGGCAAAGAGTGTGCAAGGCATTCAAAGACAGCTCTTTTCTCATCGTCTAATCCACCTGTGCAGTTGTGCGCTGCTGCTTTCCACCTCTCTCTGTGTTCACTGGGCTGTGTCAGAAGTGAGCCAGGTCTTGGGGAGGTTTCTCCACCATGTTGCCAGCCTGTTGCTTGGAGTAGCTCGAATTTCTTTGAACAATAATGGACTGATTGGACAATTACACGAGTGCTTCTAATGCTGAAGCAGGCCAGAGGAGTGGAGGGGTGTTTTATTAATTCCCGGAATAGCTCAGCAGCAGCCTTTAGGGCACACAAGTGTAATTGCGAAAGGGTTTTGCCATAATGAATTTGACTCCTAAACCTGAGTATCTAGGATTAACTAACGTAATATGCTAATGAAACAAGGAGTGATGGTGGCAATAATCAGACTTTTTACCTTCTACTGAGATATTCCAGATATTCAAAATCAGCCACTTTTAGCTGTGTGTGTGTGTGTGTGTGTGTGTGTGTGTGTGTGTGTGTGTGTGTGTGTGTGTGTGTGTGTGTGTGTGTGTGTGTGTGTGTGTGTGTGTGTGTGTGTGTGTGTGTGTGTGTGTGTGTGTAGGTGTGTGTGGGTGTGTGCTTAGAGTACATGAAAACCTCTCTGCAACCAAGTGTGTGTGTGTGAACCTAGTAATCAACCAGGTTTAACTTTGTATGCCTGTGTGTGCACGTACATGCTTAGAATAAATGCAAACTGTCAGTAAGTAGGTCTACACTTCATTTCAGTTTTAAGCTTACTTGAGTAAAGGTATGATTTAAAAAAATAATAATAATTTTTTTTTTTTTTTTTTGGAAAAACTCATAGTTTTTTTTTTTTAAAACTCATAGTTTGGTGATATATTGTATTCAACTAATCTGGTGTTGGTCAGGACTGTGTCACAAGAGATGGCACTTAATTCTTCCAGGTGTCCCTTGTCACACTAAGGTGACCTTTGCAGTTTGTGCTTTGTGTGCATTACTAGTTACCCAGGCGCATTGCGAAGGCAGCACTCATGCATCATTTTATGGGAGAATAATGGAATCCCTTGCGCTGGCAAACCGACCCCGAAAACTCGCAAAGAAGGACTCAAAGGCATACGATGAATGAGACCGAGGTCACAATAGGCTGTTTCTCGCCCAGACAGTTAAAGATGAATGTGACATCTGCCCTGCTGTACATCTCTTAAAGGTCTCATTACGCAAGACCGAATGGGCTCTGAATGATTGTAGCCTGTGAGTAGCATAGCCGAGAACCTGTCATTCTCCCTACTCCATCTCCTCCACCAAACTACAACAGCTTGTAACAGGAACACTAAAGCATTGTTTCACTAAAATCGGCTTACAGGGCATTCATTAATACTAGAGACCACCGCAAAATGAATGAAAAAACGATGCAATGAGACCTTTTGAACAAGCGAGAGGGCTTGTTGTGTGGAAGTGTGGTTTTCGCCAGGACTCCAGAGAGAGGGAAGGAGGGAGAAACACATTTATTTTCTTATAGCAGTCTCTTATACACAGCGACCATCAATTCAGTCTCCACTGGGTACTTGCAGCGGCTGACACGCGCGGCACAGAAACGAGCCTGACGTTATCTTTTAATGTACTCGTCCAATAGCTTTGCTTTGGTTTATTGAGCTAGCCTTGAGGTGCTCATTGTGAAAGCAGGCTGTTGGCAGGGATCTGTTGTTCCCGCGATGTCACCTTTGCGCTCATCTCAAGGACTCTTTAGCATTTTTATATTTTTATTCTACTTTACTGGCTCAGTTCACTCCACACACCTGCGCTCAGAGAGGGCGAACACACACACGCACACACACACACACACACACACACACACAAACACACAGAGGGCAAACACACACACACGCCTGCGCTCAGGGAGGGCAAACACACACACACACACACACACCTGCAGTCAGAGAGGACAAACACACACACACCTGCACTGATGATGCACACTCAGACCTGCTTTCAGAGAGGGTTTACACTCAAGATTCATACACACACACACACACACACACACACACACACACACACACACACACACACACACACACACACACATATATATATATATATAGGGTACATCACTACTCACCTCACTAGGGCTGGGTATTGCCAACAACCTCACGATACAATACGTATCACGATATAGGGGTCACGATACGATACGTATTGCGATACATGTGTACCCTAATACATGACCTTCAAGGCAATACATATCCCAATATTTTACATTACTTTACATACATTTTTTAAGAAACCAGTCATATCTATACCCAAATGATATTTTTATTATGCTGGATAGCAAAAATGCTAAACTACAGTGCAGTTACAATGTAATGCTGCCTTTGAACTCATAAACAGTGGCATTTAAAAATACATTTTCTAAATTCAAAGACTTAAGCATGGCCTTAAGCAGGCCTATCAGCCTGTAGTGCAATTACTTCTGAACTTACCACCACCACACTGAACTTGCCAATGGTAAGAAAATTATACAGGTAAAATATAAAAAAATATCAAAAAATAAATATGATAAAACTAAATAACTCAATTATAAAAACTCAAATTAAAAAAACATAGTAATATATAACTAAATAACTTAAACATGGCCTTCTTCACAAGCCTGTAGTGCAAAAAAGCTGCCTTTTAACCTGGCATTAGCAGTGGTAAAAAATAAAGCTGCCTTTTACAAAACCAAATGACAATGAATCAGTAAAATTGTAACCTATTTCTTATGGAACCATTAGTAGGTTATTGTTTAGGAACAACAGTTGATCTACATGATCTGGTTTTAAAACACTTCTCTCAGCTGTAAATGTAAATGTAGGACAAAGAAATGTAAAAAGGAGTGAGAATAAAGAAATATGAATGCAATGATGTATTGCCATATCGATATTTTGAACACACCACTACACCTCACCTCACCTCAGTTCTCCTCTCCTCACCTCACCTCACCTTCTCTTTTTCCTCTCCTCTCCTCACCTCACCTCATCTCACCTTCTCTTTCCTCTCCTCTCCTCTCCTCACCTCACCTCACCTCACCTCTCCCTCTCACCTCACCTCTCCTCACCTCTCATCTCACCTTCTCTCTCCTTCTCTCCTCTCCTCTCCTCACCTCACCTCAACTCACCTTCTCTCTCTCCTCTCCTCTCTCCTCACCTCACCTCACCTCACCTCTCCTCACCTCACCTCATCTCACCTTCTCTTTCCTCACCTCACCTCATCTCACCTTCTCTTTCCCTCTCCTCACCTCACCTCTCCTCACCTCACCTCACCTCACCTCATCTCACCTTCTCTCACCTCACCTCTCCTCACCTCACCTCATCTCACCTCTCTCTCTCCTCTCTCTCTCTCCTCTCCTCTCCTCACCTCACTCCTCACCTCACCTCATCTCACCTTCTCTCACCTCACCTCTCCTCTCTCACCTCACCTCACCTCATCTCACCTTCTCTCTCCTCTCCTCACCTCTCTCCTCACCTCACCTCACCTCACCTCATCTCACCTTCTCTCTCCTCTCCTCTCCTCTCCTCTTCTCTTCACCTTTCCTCTCAAGCTGTCTCTTCTTCTGATCTCTCCTTTCCCTCCTCTCCTCTTCTTCTTCCTTCTTCTCCTCTCCTCTCTCCTTTCCTCTCCTCTTCTCTCCTGTCTACTCTTTCTCTCCTCTCCTCAGGATTTAGCTCATTAGCTATATGAGATATCAGCTACAGAGGTGGAAGGGCACATGGTGAATCCCACCGGGCAGTATTTCATTGCCATCCCAGAGAGAGAGAGTGTGGGCAATGACCCTGTGTGTGTGTGTGTGTGGGTGTGTGTGAGAGAGAGAGAGAGAGAAGAGAGAGAGAGTGACAGAGAGAGAAAGAGAGAGTGACAGAGAGAGAGAGTGACGCCCATGGACCAGGAGTCTGAGTCACATAGAGCTACCAGCACCAAAAAAAAGTTTTCCTCTCTCTGTACCTTCCTCCCTCTATCTTTTCTCTCTCTCAATCCCCCCCTCCTCTATCTTTCCCTCTCTGTGTCATTCTGTCACCTTTCTCTGACACCTGTCTCTGTTTTCACGCTCTGGTGCCTCTCCCGTGTTAGCGCTCTCTCTCTCTCTCTCTCTCTCTCTCTCTCTCTCTCTCTCTCTCTCTCTCTCTCTCTCTCTCTCTCTCTCATGAAATATTCACTCTCAGGTGTCCGGAATCTTCTTCCTCTGACTGCTACTTTGCTGGGTCGGCTCAAGACACTCACACACATACAGGGCAAGGTTATTCCCAGGCCAAAAAGCCAACATGTTGCCACCCAACCACAGGTCTTCGTCAGGGCTTACAAAAAGAAACATGCTGGCTTTTATAATATGAAGTAGCCAGGTTATAATAAATGCTTTTTCACCAGTTCTTCCTCATCATCGCTACTTGGAGTGCCTGGATAAACGTTCTTGTTGTTTATGGACTTACGGATCAATATATCCAGCACCTAAGAGATCAATTATGAGAGCTACCAGCTATCTGTCTTTCAATCATCCACATGTTGCATGTCCTGTAATGTCCTGATTCAAGTGCAGTCTGGTCCACACCGCACGAGTAGGGAGTCTGCAGATCTGTGTAGGTGCCTTCACTGATCTGAGACCTGTGTTAACTCAATGGGTGAAATATCTGTATAAAGAAAGAAAAAAAGTCCGCGTCAACCAGGATTTTTATGCTCCCGCTGTTTTTATTTATTTTTTCGTGACGTTTCGGGTTTGCACCCTTCTTCAGACGCCAGATGGGAGTCTGCACATAAGTTCAGGGACCTCCACTGATCTGAGACCTGCGTTAGCTTACTGATTTGTGTAAAATATCTTAACGTATTCCTTGAATGTCTTCACAGGGTTCGATCGGGGGAGAGACGACACGCTGCCTCTCCGAGAGGACGGTCAATCCATATCCAAGAGCAAGGTAAGGGTCTCACACACACACACACACACACACACACACACACACACACAGGTAGGTAAGAGTCACAGCGCTCCTGGCCGCACTGCTGCACACACACACAAACACACACACGGAAAGAGAGAGACAGAGAGAGACGGAGAGAGAGGTAAGCGTGACAAGCATAGATCAATGTGCCGCATGCCTCTGGTGCCTAGTCAGGGACGGAAAAACAGCCAGTGTGTGACAGCTTCTGCTTCTCCCTCCGCATAGTAAACTCTGAGACGAAGGGGAAATGAGACGAAGGAAGATATGAAGAAATGGGCATTTGATTTAGCCTAAAGGAAAAGACTAATGCTGGAAGAAATCATAGATGGATAGACAGAGAGAGAGAGAGTGTGGGAGAGAAGAAGATGGCTTTAGCAGGGAGGGATGCGGGGGAAAAGGAGGATAATGAATGTATGTGATTATATAAGCTTTTGGGCCAGGAGTCAAACTAATGTCACTCCCTTATCAAACAGATGTCACAACACACAGACATCTTCATGAGTCGTTTTCATTACAAGAGTAAACACAACTGACTGGGTCTGTCCATTCTTTCGGTCAAATGGGGTCTTGCCAAAGCCCAAACAACCTGAATAACCTAAAATGGAATATATTGGACAGCCAGTACTCCTTTTTTTTTCCAAGCTTCTATGTGTAAATAGCCTAGTAAACCAGCCCCTCGTGTTTCATTTCATTTTGTACAGAGGGTCTGGAACAGAGACTGTCAGAAACGATTTGTTGGAGGTGTGGACTCTACTGAAGTTTAAAACAAGTGCCTCTGCCTTTACCCAATCGCTAACGCCAGGTCGTCACGTATGCAATTAGCCTACCTACGCACTACAATTCAAATGTAGCACACAAGGTCAGCGTCACGGGCTAACGAACACACCCCTCTGTTCGGTCTTGCTGGGGCCGACTAAATGACCCTCAAGAGATTCCGGTCCAGACCCTCTGTACAAAATGAAATGAAGTACGAGGGGCGGGTTTACCAGGCTAATGTGTGTAAATGTCATCAGAATAATACCAATAAAACGTATGAAATGGCAAAGGGCTCAAGTTTCCTTGCACAGCCTGCACAGGTCAGGTGTCATATGCAGATGGCGGGAACATATTAGGCAATATAAAAGGGAAAAAAGCTTCTGCACACTGCTTGACTTTACTTGACTTTTAGGGCGCTTTCAGACTTATAGTTCGATTGTTTTGGTCCGCACTAGTCATAAAATGTTACAATGTAGCAAACAGACGTGGGGTACAGTTTGCTGTCACATATGCATTGTTCTAAACTAACCAAAATATACAGCGAAGATCATCGCCACAGCAACCGGACTAAAACGCGCCACTTTCGATAATAATAATGCTCTAAACTCTACTGTTCCATCCAATTTGGTTTGGTTGCTTTCACACCAGAGGAACCGTACCAAAGGTGGGCAGATAAAGCAGTCCGAGACCACCCCTTTTTATCGGTCTCGGACCCGGTTGATTTTTGGTGCGCACCAAAGTACCGAGATTGCATTCACACCAACGAAAACGAACCGAACTAAGAACTTTGGGTTCGAATGGGACGTTTGGTGCTAGATAATCGGTTTATGCTTCATGCATTAGTCAACTGCAAGTAATGACACGGAGTCAACTTCAATTCCCCGCTTTGCTGGGAAACATGACCTGGAGTGTGGTCCTGTTAGAGGAGTTATTTGTAGTGAGAAGGCAAAAATACCCACACACACATACAGAGAGAGAGAGAGAGGGAGAGAGAAAGAGAGAGAGAGGGAACACACATCATTAGTGGATTTTAGACCCCTCGCCTGTGTGGCTCAGGAGTCGCTGGGTGTTAGTTGGGGTGGTAATGACTCCAGTCTGGGCATCTGTCTGCAGGGTGTGTGTGTGTGTATATTTGTGTGTGTGTGTGTGTTTGTGTGTGTGTGTGTGTTTTTGGGGGGAGTTGTGATATTTATTTTCACCCGGGCTGCTGCCTCCATGATCTCATCTCCCCCACCAGCAGCGCAGGATGGGGCAAAAACAAGAGAGGAAACCAAACACACACACACACACACACACACACACACACACTCACACACACACAGCTGATGGAGCCAACACACACACGCATACACACACGCATACAAACACACGCATACACACACAGAGCTGATGGAGCCATCACACGTACACACACACACACACACACACACACACACACACAGCTGATGGAGCCATCACGCGCATACACACACACACACACACACACACACACACACACACACACACACACACACACACAGCTGATGGAGCCATCACACTCCGCTAGTATTTATAGACCTCACACTGTCATCACCGGAGCCCCCCCTGAACTTCATGATGCGCTTGGCTGATCCCCGCTCTTGTTGCCGCCCGCCTCAGCCTCAGCCTCAGCACCGCGGCTGGAGGCCACGACATCTGCCTCATTTGCACCCATCCCCCCCCCCCCCCTTTAAGTCATTCAGCACCGCTCCCTAATGAGGCTTTGTGCTTAGGAGTCAGGCCATGCAGAGATGGCTCCTCAAGAACTGGCATGGCAGGCTTTAGTGTGCTTGTTCTCTTGTTTGTTTCTGTTAGCTATTATGTCCTCCTTTTGTAAGTCGCTTTGGATAAAAGCGTCTGCTAAGTGTAATGTAATGTAATATAATGTAATGTTTGAGTTTCACTGTTGAAAACATGTGGAAGGAGGTCACACTATACATATAAAACTGTTTACTTAAATAATAGTTCAATTTAAATAATTCTGTATGTATAATTTGGCCTTCTTTTCCTCCTTTTTGCAATAGCAGAACTCACCTTCATCTTTTTTTTTTTTTATTTGATGAAATGTTTGGCCAGCACTCTTTAAGTAGCAAAAATATAGATTGAGTGGAGCTTGCTCCTACCTTTATGAACTTTGCTGTATGAAAGTTTAACTCCTTGATATGTCACCGGCTAAACTACAGTAGGGTTTCATTTATTGTGCGTAGTTCATATCGGTGTACTTATTTTCTTATTTCTTTGTGTGTTTAGTTGGTTTTAGTCTGATGTGTGCTGTAATCTTCTGTTCTCTCTTCTTTCTCTGTCGTCTTCTTTTCCCTCGTCACGCAGTCTGAATCGAAACTCTCCAATGGCTCGGACAAAGATGTGTCTGCGTCTGGCAACAAGCTCACCAAGAAGGAGTCACTCAAGGTGGGTGTCATGCAGAGCCAAGTGTGCGTGGGTGGCACCCAGGTCAAATCCGGTCTATGGTCATTCCCCAAACCCTCCCCATATGTCTCTCGTTCCCACCACTTCACTTCACTGTGTGTTCACTGTCCTGTGAGAATAAAAGGCCAAACATACACTTAATATTAAAAATATATATGGTAGCACTTTCAATGAAGCTTGCATTCGCGAGATTCATATACACACATTCATAAAAGCTTATAATTGCATGCATTCATAAAGTATGTACTGTAAAGTTGTAAAGCTTTACCTGTCTTACAGGTGCAGTCATGTATGAATAGTATGTATAAGGTATAAATACTAGTTTCAGCCACTATTAGGCTTTATAAAGGCATTATAGTGTTGTAAATACAAGCTTATTAGAAAGTGTTACCAATTATATTTAGCATAAATAATGGTGGCTGTTTGGAATGCAGGTTCTGAGTGCAGAAGTGTGTTTATATACTTAATACTCAAAAGATATACTTAGTATAAAAATGGTGGGTGTTTGAAATGCAGGTTCTAAGTGCAGAAGTGTGTTTATATACTTAATACTTGAAAGATATACTTAGTATAAAAATGGTGGGCGTTTGAAATGCAGGTTCTGAGTGCAGAAGTGTGTTTAGCTGTATCCGAGCATGAGGCCAGGCACCTGTGTTAGCCTGCAGAGTGTGAGCCAGAGAAGGGCACTCGCTCTGATCAAGTTTTGATAGTCGACACACACCCCTTAGCTATTAATTATGCAGACCAACTGCAGCTGTCCTCCAAACAGTACAGAACCTTGGAAGTGTGTGTGTGTGTGTGTGTGTGTGTGTGTGTGTGTGTGTGTGTGTGTGTGTGTGTGTGTGTGTGTGTGTGTGTGTGTGTGTGTGTGTGTGTGTGTGTGTGTGTGTGTGTGTGTGTGTGTGCGTGTGTGTGTGTGTGTGCATGTGTCTGTCTCTGTGTGCGTGTGTCTGTCTCTGTGTACGTGTGTGTACAGTATGTGTGGGTGTGGGTGTGTGTGCGCGCGCCTATGTGTGTGTTTGTGTGTGTGTGTCAGGGGGTGCATGTGTGCAGCTGTGTGTGTGTGTGTCTGTATCTTTGTACTTTTATGGGTGTGTGTGTGTTTGTTGGTTTGCTTATGGATGTGTGTGTGTCTTTGCCAGTGGAAATGTGTGTGTGTGTTTGCCTGCGAGTGTGTTTTGCTTATGGGCGTGTGTGTGCGTAAGAGCAGTCCGATTTAGCTTTTAGAGTGCGCTGTGCTCCCAGACGGCAGATGTCTGCTAAATCCCCCCTCAGACATCAAGCTCCCACTGCAGCAGCCACAGCTTAACTGGAGCCCTTTCATTGTTATTGAAGCAACCTGATCAGTACAGGCCTTACCTCGTGTGCGTCAGTGCCAGAATAACCGCTCCTTCTCCAGTGCACACATGTATGTAGAATATTTTCAACGTAGAATAAAATAAACAGTAGTGCAAGAAAAAGGTATTAGAATAAGGGGGGGGGGGTAGAGCGTACAGATTCTGAGGCACTATATACATATGCAAAAACTATATACATATGCAAAAACTATATACATATGCAAAAACTATATGTATATGCAAAAACTATATACATATGCGAAATCTGTATGTGTATGCTAAACAGTTAGAAATCGCAGATACTTCTGCACTTGCCATGGCATCACCCAGGCGTCCCAACATCCTGATTTGCTCAGATGGATGTGAAGGCATTGGGATGTTTGCTGTTCTCACTTGCTTTGTATATTTGCTATTCTGCTCGTGGGTGTATTTGACCATTAGATGCACAAAGCTGCCTCACGGGTTATTAGAGGTATTGACATGCAGTCTTGCCCATCAAGTTTACCCCTGACCAATGGTCACTGCATCAGTATTCCTCCTGGCTCTCCAGAATCAGACAGTAGACCGCATCCATACAGGAATCCAATCACGTTATACCAAAAGAAAGACTGAATGCAGACAGGGAGCCACACAAAGACACACACACACACACACAGAACTTCATTTGCATTTCTGAAGCGCATGTTCCCTTCCCAAAAATGCGTCTCTAGGCCCTTTGAGGATGGCACAACATTGTGCAAAATTAAAACTTCCTGCTCGTCAGGGCAAAGACACTCTTGAGCTAATTCTGTTCCGTTCAATTTCATTTCATTTGTATTGCACCACCAGACAAGACAATCATCTCAAGACTCTTGTTTACGTGTTCGGAAAGATAACGTTTAAAAAATACACAAGTATTTTACACAGTACACAATAAACCTGTCATTTGATATTTTTTGGAGCAGACAGTCTAATTGTCTACTGGTGGAGGCGTCTGACACTAAATTAGCCAGGTGTGAAAGGCACAGTGTGCAGTGTCTGTTTCAGCTACAGGAAGTAGGTAAAGAATGGAGGAGACAGATTCCATTTACTTCCTGTGCTCTGGCTCTTCAGAAACACTCAGTCAATGCACAGAGTCTTGCACCTCTCATTTTTACTCGTTTAGCTCCAATGGTAAAGCAACTTTTGGTATCTAAAAGGCATTTTTAAAAAGTAATTATTAATACTTATTATCTTATTATAAATTATTATAAAAGTAATAGTAATTATGATGGATATTATTATTATTGTTGTTGTTGTTGTTGTTGCTATTGTTATTATTAATAATAGTCCATTATTAATTAATCAATTATTATTAATAATAGTTAATAATAATAGTAGTAGTAGTAGTAGTAGTAGTAGTAGTAGATTTATAGCTGTCTAACTAAAAGGCATGATGCCATGCTGTCAGTGATATCATTCAAATCAAGTCAAGTCACCGGACCCCTACTAAGTGCATCCTTGGTGTTGAGACCTGTGTGGTGCCCCCTGCAGGTTCAGAAGAAGAACTACCGGGAGGAGAAGAAGCGCGCCACCAAGGAGCTGCTCAGCACCATCACCGACCCCTCCGTCATCGTCATGGCCGACTGGCTCAAGGTGGACCATCTCTCCATCTCTTTCTCGCTTCCTCGGCGCTTCTGTCTACCTGTCTGTGTTTCTCTTTCTCCACTTCTCTGCTTTTTATTTTAGTACACCTTTTTCCTACTCCCGCATGGCTATTCTGGCAATGGCAATTACATTTTTTTCCCTGTTCTCTTTCTACTTTTTATACCTTGGTAATCTCTTTACTAGTTAGAAATCGTGTCTTTCCCTCTGTCTTTCTTCTCATATCACATGAACTTCGAGCTCCAACTCCAACCCCAAGTATGTCTTTCAGTATCTGTTGTGTGTGTGTGTGTGTGTGTGTGTGTGTGTGTGTGTTTGTAATGTGTGTGTGTGTGTTGTGCGGCCCCACAGATCCGCGGCACCCTGAAGAGCTGGACCAAGCTGTGGTGCGTGCTGAAGCCCGGGGTGCTGCTGATCTACAAGACGCACAAGAACGGCCAGTGGGTGGGCACGGTGCTGCTGAACGCCTGCGAGCTCATCGAGAGGCCCTCCAAGAAGGACGGCTTCTGCTTCAAGCTCTTCCACCCCCTGGAGCAGTCCATCTGGGCCGTCAAGGTAGCCCGCACGGCTCCAGGCACTCAGGCCTGCAGGATCTCCAGAGGGAGAGTTAGAGTGTTGGAGTTATATGCTCAAGCACGAACTTGACGAACGAGAGAGGTTCTTTAAGGGCATAGACAGCTGTCTGTTTGAAATAAAATGAAAAAACCTGTAGTGCTGTGTACGTGTTTAGGCTGCTGATGGGTTTGTGTGTGTGTGTGTGTGTGTGTGTGCGTGTGTGTGCGTGTGTGTGCGTGTGTGCGTGCGTGTGTGTGTGTGTGATCCACAGGGACCGAAAGGGGAGGCGGTGGGTTCCATCACTCAGCCGCTGCCCAGCAGTCACCTCATATTCCGCGCTGCCTCGGAGTCTGATGGTGAGGGGAGCATTAACACCTTACACACACACACACACTCTCTACCTCAGAGTGTAATGGTGAGGGGAAAGATAACGCCTGATAAACACACACACACACACTGTCTCGCAGTCGGATGGTGAGGGGAACAATAACACCTTATAAACGCGCACACACACACACACACACACACACACACACACACACACACACACACACACACACACACACACACACAGTGTCTCAGAGTCTGATGGTGAGGGGAAAGATAACACCTTATAAACACACACACACACACACTGTCTCAGAGTCTGATGGTGAGGGGAAAGATAACACCTTATAAACAAACACAAACACACCACTTGGGCAGCCTGTCAAAATTGTATCGATTTTGCTGTTTTTGTGTCTTACATTTCACTTGGAGCCTGTCAGTCTGTGGACATACAGCTCTGGAAAAAATGAAGAGACCACTGTGAAATTAGCAGTTTTTCTGATTTAACTATTTATAGGTATATGTGTGAGTAAAGTGGACATTTTGGTTTTCTTCTGTAAACTACTGACAACATTTCTCCCAAATTCCAAATTCAACTGACACTGGAAAGGAATGGCTGCCATACATGTAGAGATGCTGATTTAAGGACAATTTGCAGTGGTCTCTTAATTAATTCCAGAGCTGTATATTTATACATTTTCTGTGCATGCACTTCAGTTTCTACGTTTTTCCAGTTTGTTTCTGTTTATTTCAGCTGCGTACTGTAGTTTAGCTGTTGACCGGTGGGAAGTGATAAGGCAGTTTGACATTTAAGATGAGCGGGGCTGAGTTTGTGGAGATCAGTATGTGGTTATGATGCCGTCATCAGGGCTGAGTTTGTGGAGATCAGTATGTTCGTATGATGCCGTCATCAGGGCTGAGTTTGTGGAGATCAGTATGTGGTTATGATGCTGTCATCAGGGCTGAGTTTGTGGAGATCAGTATGTGGTTATGATGCCATCATCAGGGATGAGTTGAGTGTGTGAAGTGTGTGGGGAGGTGTGGAATGTGTTTTTCCTCTTTCTTTTCTTTCTCACTTCATTTTTGATGGAGTGGTGACTCTTCCTCAAACTTGTGTGTTCCTTCCACCTTTGTGTGTGTCTGCTCCCTGTGATGTGTTTGTATGTATCGGTGTGTGTATGTCAATGCCTGTGTGTGTGTCGGTGTGTGTGTCGGTGTGTGTGTAGGTCGGTGTTGGATGGATGCTCTGGAGCTGGCTCTGAAGTGCTCCAGTCTGCTGAAGCGCACCATGATCCGGGAGGGCAAGGAGGAGACGGCCACAGCCACAGAGCACTCGCAGATCAACTTCTACAGCCTACTGCGCGCACACAACATGCAGGGCTTCCAGTAAGTGAACATGTCTCTCTCTCACACACACACACACACACACACACACACACAAACACACTCCCACACGCACTTAGTCTCACACACACACAAACACATTCGCAAACACATCACCAAATGGAATGTCTCGACATTAGTATCATAAGCCTTCTGTTCCCCATGTACTCTCTCTCTCTCCTCTCCCTCTCCCTCTCCCTCTCCCCTCTCCCTCTCCCTCTCTCTCTCTCTCTCTCTCTCTCTCTCTCTCTCTCTGACTTTTGTGGGAACTTAAAAATGTAAGACTAACAACCTGTGCTCACAGACGTACAGTGCTTTTGTGTAGTTACATCTTTCTAGCATCTATACATCTGTATAATAAGTTTATGGTCCATTTTCTAGGCCGTCCTTAGCTAGGCTTGTCCCGATCCAATATTGGCATCGGATCGGCCGCCGATATTGGCAAAAAAAATGTGTATCGGTATCGGCGCGGCGGCACGGAAAACGGATCCGTTAAAAAAAATGTCCGGTTCGGGTTTTCGCTCAGATAATCCATTCCAGTTTTTTGCTGTGGTTTCGCTAAAATCCGCATTTTCCAGCACACCAGCATTAGCGTCTCCCAGTTTGTAGATAGAGATGGAGCAAAACGTTTGGAGGAGATTGGGGAGTAGAGGGCATTTTTGTTTTTAAATAGTTAACGATATTATTTGCACTGGTTTTTAAAGCCTTGGTTTACACCTGCTCGAGAGCAGAGTACTGATGCTGAGTTAATAGACTATTTTACACAGAGGTTATTTGTGTGTTTTGCTTTTTTGAGTTAATAGACTATTTTACACTCAGGTTATTTGTGTGTTTTTCTTTTTTTTTCCATACAGTTTACAGTCTGATTTGCACTTTTACTGACCACTGATGCCATCCCTGTTTGTTATTTTTAATGTTGTCTATTTTCTGTTTATCCCTGAATAAACAGGTCAGTTTCTTGTTACCAACCATTGTGTATTCAAACTCACTTAAGTCAGCTGGCTAGTTGTTATCAAGAGTACTAAAACCCTTTTCAATATGAGTGCTCGGTTGGATAGGCCGGTATCGGTATCGGCCACCAGTATCGGTATCGGCTCGGAAGTGCAAATACAATATCAGTATCGGATCGGAAGTGCAAAAAGCTGGATCGGGACATCCCTATCCTTAGCTCCATCCAACCCCTTTCCTCCTCCGCTTCTGCAGGATCTGCTGCTTACGCATTCATTGGTTAAATTGGCTTTTGTAAGCAGCATTTAGTGGTTAAATGGGCTTTTGTAAGGAGGGGAAAGCCCTTCTTTACTCACAGTGGTCAATATCCCACTCTGTTGTATTACTATAAATAGTGTAGCCGAGAGCTCAGCTCCGGCTGGCTGCATTGCTGAGGTGAGGAGGAGAAGCTGAGCTCTGTACCCAACACACTGGGCTCTGACCCAATTTGAACTCGGTGCGCATTCGGTGCTTTTCATAGGTTCTATTGATTTCACATCTGTACAGCTGTTTGCCTGTACCGCCAATTGTTTGGTCCATGTTCTAGATTGTTCCTTAAGGTCACCAAAGTCACAGGAAAAACTCCCCGCACACTGTCCTCATTTGCAGTGTTTAATTGAAACATTTCGGTCTATTGACCATTATCAGGCAACTTTACAAAACCTAGATTGTTCCTTACCTCTCCGTCACCCACTCTCCCTTTTCGTACTGTAGGTTCAACGACAGCGACCAGTTCAAGGACCAGGACCTGTACTCGGACAAGTCGGACCGGGAGAACGAGCAGGAGCACGAGGAGTCGGACAACGAGGCGCTGGAGAAGAGCGAGGAGAGCGACAGCGACACGTCGGAGCGGCAGGACGACTCGTACGTGGACACGGACCCCAACGAGGCGCTGCGCGAGACGCCCTACCTGGAGCAGAGCCACGAGGAGCTGGGGGAGGTGGGTCCACGCCAGGGCGTCAGCCAATCTGATTGGTGCACGAAGGTGGTTACAAGCCCAGGGATTGGTAGCCTGGTAAACCCTCCCCTCGTACTTCATTTCATTTTGTACAGAGGGTCTGGTCCGGAATCTCTTGAGGGTCATTTAGTCGGCCCCAGCAAGACCGATCCAATCAGCGAAGACCCTCTGTTTCTTCCTCCGGGAAGAAATTGTTTCTGACCGTGTCTGGTCCACACCCTCTGTACAAAACGAAATGAAGTACGAGGTCTGGTTTACCAGGCTAAGGGATTGGCTAGAGCATAGTGGAGGAAGGAAGTAGCATTTGCTCATCAGTTATGTGCGGTGGTACATGTCAAAGCATATGTGCCAAGGGTGGAAATGACTTTTGCAAAACGTGAACCTTTACCAGCCACTGACAAATTAATAGTAAAATTCACCAGCTACTCAATAGTAAACTATTATTTTGTGTCCAAAATCTAACAACCACATTCCTATATTTTCCAGCAATTTATTGCTCACTAACTAGTAAGTAATTCTACAAGTTGGCATATAGGTACACACTATTCAAACTAAGAAAGAGACTTAAGGCCAATTTATACTGAAGGCAGCAAGTTTTTGTCTTCCAGGGTGTGCAGAGCGTGTCTTGTACATCAAAGGATTGAAGCAGTGCAGATGTTGTTGTTGTGCACTGTAATTGACAGCAACTCAATTTTGGAGTGTTGCCTTGGTCACGCATGACATGCTTTTTGTTGGGATGAGAATGAAGAAATGTTCGATTCTATAACTTTTTTTTGTCCGCGGTGCAGAACTATGAAAGCCTCTAGCACCGCAACATCTGTTGACATCTGTTGTCAGCAATCTGTTGACAATTGTATTCATTTATGTATTTATGTATTTATTTTGTCAAGCAACACAATAAATTGGCCTCAAAAAATATAAAGTACGGCAACAAATCAGTGCCGGGTACTGTTGGGATTTTTCAAACAGACTTAGAGTCTTTCTGTTTATTTTTGGCTGCGTAGTTTAGCTGTTGACCGGTGGGAAGTGATAAGGCAGTTTGACATTTAAGATGAGCAGGGCTGAGTTTGTGGAGATCAGTATGTTCGTATGATGCCGTCATCAGGGCTGAGTTTGTGGAGATCAGTATGTTCGTATGATGCCGTCATCAGGGCTGAGTTTGTGGAGATCAGTATGTTCGTATGATGCCGTCATCAGGGCTGAGTTTGTGGAGATCAGTATGTTCGTATGATGCCGTCATCAGGGCTGAGTTTGTGGAGATCAGTATGTTCGTATGATGCCGTCATCAGGGCTGAGTTTGTGGAGATCAGTATGTTCGTATGATGCCGTCATCAGGGATGAGTTTGTGGAGATCAGTATGTTCGTATGATGCCGTCATCAGGGCTGAGTTTGTGGAGATCAGTATGTTCGTATGATGCCGTCATCAGGGCTGAGTTTGTGGAGATCAGTATGTGGTTATGATGCCGTCATCAGGGCTGAGTTTGTGGAGATCAGTATGTTCGTATGATGCCGTCATCAGGGCTGAGTTTGTGGAGATCAGTATGTTCGTATGATGCCGTCATCAGGGATGAGTTTGTGGAGATCAGTATGTTCGTATGATGCCGTCATCAGGGCTGAGTTTGTGGAGATCAGTATGTGGTTATGATGCCGTCATCAGGGATGAGTTGAGTGTGTGAAGTGTGTGGGGAGGTGTGGAATGTGTTTTTCCTCTTTCTTTTCTTTCTCACTTTATTCTCTCTTTATTTTCTTTATTACTTTATTTTCTCTTCTTTCTTTTTCTTCTTAATTTATTTTTGATGGAGTGGTGACTCTTCCTGAAACTCGCCACCTTTGTGCCACCACTGCAATTGAGTGTGTGTGTGTGTGTGTGTGTGTGTGTGTGTGTGTGTGTGTGTGTGTGTGTGTGTGTGTCTGCTCCCTGTGGGGGGTGTGTGTGTGTGTGTCCTTGACGGTGAAAGCTTTTATCACCCACTTCTCTGTCCAGCCAAAGCTTACCTCAAGAGACCCCCCTCCTTACGTCTCTCACTCTCTCTCTCTCTCTCTCTCTCTCTCTCTCTCTCTCTCTCTCTCTCTCTCTCTCTCTCTCTCTCTCTCTCTCTCTCTCTCTCTCTCTCTCTCTCTCTCTCTCTCTCTCTCTTTTTTCTCTCTCTCTCCCTCCCTCTCTTGCCTTCTCTTCCTCTGTCTGTGTGTCCCTCTTTCTATCTCTCTTTCACTCCTTATATCTCTCGTCTCTTTCCACCCATCACTCTCTCTCCCGCTCCCTCCATTTCTCTCTCTCCCGCTCCCTCCATTTCTCTCTCTCCCCACTCCCTCCATTTCTCTCTCTCCCGCTCCCTCCATTTCTCTCTCTCCCACTCTGTCTCTCCATCTGGCTCCTGAAGGACTGTGCGTGCGGTGACAGCTCGGACAGACTTTAGTGGCGTTTGTCACAGCCAATTGGCTCTGGGGGCGCCGGGACAAAACAGTTTTTGATTGGTTTCCAAAGTGTCCCCGCAAATCAAACGGACTTCACGCCGGCTCCAATCTGTGGCCAAAAAAAAACAAACAAAAAACAGAAAAACAGAAAATAAAAGTGGCATATTATGGGAAGGTTACGAGCCAGTTTCATACAGACGGGGCTACAAACGAAAAGCCTTTTTTTATGTAATGTGTATCCCACCCTATCAACAAACCAAGGCGTCAAATCATGGAGCCAGTTACTGTAGTTGTGTCGGTGTGGAGCAGTCGAGGTGACAGAATTTGAATCAGAGATACACCACACCGCAGTATTACAAGGATGAGAGTGGGAAGATGAAGGAATGAGAAACATACTCAGTTTTACTTTGGGTGGAATAAATATTCCATATAATATAAAATTGTGTGCGTGCGTGCATGCATGCATGTGTGAGGCAGTCTGGTGGTCCGAGTTCCGTTTATTTAGGGTATGCCATGGCTAACCTTTGTGTGTGTGAGAGAGAGAGCGAGCTAAAGAGTGTGTGCAGTGTGTTTGTAAGAGACAGAGGAGGCTCTCTGTTGGCTTAAGTTCTGCTGGTCGATTGTGGCCAGGTCGTGGTGAGCTTTAGCGTGTGTGTGTGTGTTTGTGCACCAGGCTGGCGAGGCGTCTCAGACGGAGACGGTGTCGGAGGAGAACAAGTCCCTGATGTGGACGCTGCTGAAGCAGGTGCGGCCCGGCATGGACCTGTCCAAGGTGGTGCTGCCCACCTTCATCCTGGAGCCGCGCTCCTTCCTGGACAAGCTCTCCGACTACTACTACCACGCAGACTTCCTCTCCGAGTACGTCACACATTACAGACACTGGCATGTGTTGTGTGTATTGAACTCTCTCTCTCTCTCTCTCTCTCTCTCTCTCTCTCTCTCTCTCTCTCTCTCTCTCTCTCTCTCTCTCTCTCTCTCTCTCTCTCTCTCTTTCTCTCTCACTCTCTCTTTCTCTCACTTTCTCTTTCTCTTTCTCACTCTCTCTCTCTCTCTCTCTCTGACATGACTTAGAAGAGGAAAGGTTTTTGCATGACCAGTGAAAACCAAAAGCAATTTATATGAAGCAAAAGAAAATGATACAAGTTATAATTGCCAAGCTAGAAAAGGAGGAAGTTGGAGTTTTAAATTTAAATTTATATATATTTAAAAAGTTAGACAAAAATAACAGAGGAAACACAAAAATGTGTTTGTGAAAAAATATGAACATTAATGTGAATTAGTAAATAGGCAATGGAACACTGCATCAACTTCTGGTGTGACCAAGTGTTTTCTGTGTGTGTGTGTGTGTGTGTGTGTGTGTGTGTGTGTGTGTGTGTGTGTGTGTGTGTGTGTGTGTGTGTGTGTGTGTGTTGACAGGGCTGCGGTGGAGGAGAATGCGTACAACAGGATGAAGAAGGTGGTCAAGTGGTACATCTCCGGCTTCTACAAGAAGCCAAAGGTAGCTACCAGCACCACCTTTTTGTGTGTCTATTGTATTGTGTTTCTATTGTAAATTCATTTTAAAAATCCATTTCATTTTCAAAGCATGACTCCTGAATCAATCTTCACCGTTCAATTAAAAGCTAGTGTTTGGATGAGGCCCATAACAGGAAATGAGTATGATTGGTTCTGTAAAGACAGGGCTTATGAGGAGTTTGTTGTTATCACCTCAGGCAAAGCCCTCACTGACACCAGTCACTGACAGTGTTCCTGCATAAAATGATTACCAACAGCTGTGGTGCTCCTCCGCTGTGGGAATCACTGGGTTTCTGTGCCAGCCTCTTAGAAATCCCTCAGCCATCACTGAGAGTGGGTTAAACTGAAGTTCATTAAAGTTCTTCTATGCTGATGGATCTTGCGTTGTTTTGGGTGTCCAGGGACTGAAGAAGCCGTACAACCCCATCATTGGGGAGACCTTCCGCTGCATGTGGCTGCATCCCACGACCAACAGCAAAACCTTCTACATCGCTGAACAGGTCAGTCCAATCTCTTTATAGGAGCTGTAGTCAAGTGTGTGTGTGTGTGTGTGTGTGAATGTGTGTGTGTGCGTGTGTGTGTGTGTATGTGTGTGTGACTGCATGAGTGTGCATTCATTTTTGCTCCCACCTACCATCATGTGCCCTGTGTGTGCAGGTGTCCCATCATCCTCCAGTGTCGAGCCGTGTTAGAGTCGGATATGACAGGGCTGCTGCTGGCTTTGGCAAACGTCCCCTCAGTGAAATATGGAGGTTATTAGACATGTTGTAAAACTATCTTACTTTGCAGAGACAGAGACATTTCTAAATCGTCTGCAGACATCCTATAAACTGCTTATAATCATCAGGATCTCTGCAGGCATAAACCTGACACTGTCTACTGACATGTTATAAATGTTTTATAAACTACACAGTCTCTACAGGCATGTTATAAACCTCTTATAAACGTCACTGTATCTGCAGGTCTATTACCCCATCAGCTCCAGGACTGAGATGTGAGACTGCGACTACATGTGGTGAAGACAACAAGCACCCTTACTCAATATCCAATTTACAAAATCAGAAGCACATTTGGGTGTTTTGGAAACAAAAACACTCTCTGACCTTGCTGCACGATAAGTGCTGGATACACTACAGGCCAGTGTCCTTCATTAAAAACACATGCTAATGACGCCATTTTAAGAACTAGTTTATAAACTCAAGCTAAGAACTAATTTGTAAATACCAGTACATACAACAAGATTGACAATGACTAATTTATAAAGCACAAGGTTAGCCTATTATTCATTTATAAACAAAAGGTAATTTTACTGATTCATGAGCACACAGGTTCCCATAGCCCTCCTGTGAGTCTACAACCTTGCTGTT
>CM050205.1:7542500-7545000 GCA_027475355.1 Coilia nasus
TGACCCCAAATCATGCTGTATTAATGCACATTATGATTACACACACTCCAACCTACACACATACACACACACACACACAAGCACACTCAGTCCACCCTACACACACTCCATCCTGCACACACACTTCATCCTACCTCCATGCTCCACACACATACGCGCACACACACACACTCAGTCCACCCTACACACACTCCATCCTACATAAACACACACACTTCATCCTACCTCCATCCTCCACACACACACACACTTCACCCTACACACATTCCATCCTACACACACACACACACACACACACTTCACCCTACACACATTCCATCCTACACACACACACACACACATGCTTCACGCTACACACATTCCATCCAACACACACACATACATAAGCACACTCAGTCCACACTACACACAGTTCACCCTACACACACTTCAGAGTCTCTAACCTTCTTTTCTGCCAAGGTCACATGCAAGGTCACAGTCTGCCAAGGTCACAAATGAAGAGCTCATGTCAGAGGTCAACACTCAGGGGCATTGGTCAACACTGGGGTTCAGGGGTCAACGCTGGGGGTTTTGGGGAACAGCTCCTCTCCTGACCTTTGACCTTTAGGCTCCCCTAATTAGCCCCTGTTCAGGCCATGTGGGCGGAGAACATGCAGCACTCAGACACAGAGATGCTGGAGAGCCCAGCATTCAACCATTTGCGGTAATTTCAAAACTGTATGAAACGTGTCTTGACAGAAATGCATGATAGCAGTAGAATGGGTAAGTTCTGCTATTGTTTACATTATGCATTGACTGATAACCGCGAGTGTAAAATGGGTAGAGTAAAAATTTGTCAAATCATTACTTATTTAATCCCTTGTTTTAACACGATAAATTAACGTGATATGTGCTTGCTGTCGTTGGAAAGCTGAGATTCTATACTTTCTTCTGATGTGTGTGTGCCTTATCTATCCGATCACGGGTTCGCGAGTAATTTCAACGAGAGTAATGTCTGTGCAAAGCGCTAATATGAGAGATTTTGGCGAATTTTTAAATATGAATATCTCGCCGATACTTGATCACAACACAGTGGGGGTTGTAAAGCCCTGGTTCTGCTGTTTTGTTTGGTATAAGTGCCATCTCTCTACGATGTACCGTTCGGAGTAATTCAACAGAGAAGAATGGGTGTAAATTTGGACGCATTTTGTGTCCATCGGGCCCATAGGGTTAAACACATCTGATGACATCATCAAACACTCCCCTCTAAAAGCACCCAAGGGACAGTATGACATCACCATGCTGTTGGCCTAAAAATCATCATTCCATCCCTGCCGTGCTCCACTCCAAACTAGTGAATTAAAATGCATCCACCCACACATTCATTATTTGCATTTCATTATTTGCATTTTTTGTGTGCATGTCACATCTGTGTGTGTGTCTGTGTGTGTGTTTGTGTGTGTGTGTGTGCGTGCGCTTAAATGCATCCACCTACACAGGCAGTCATTAATCACTGCGTGCACATGGACGAGTTGAATCCGATTGGAAATGGTTTGGGATCGTATCGAATTCATGTGCACAGGCTAAAGATCGTATAGGGATTAGTTTCGCGAATCTGATTGCAACCCCTGGCTTAAGCTGATGTTAATCCGGTATTGGTATTGGTTTGGAGTCGCGTACTGCACATGTAAGACCACTCGATTCCAGAAGCTTCTGTCCCTGATTTTCATCCATACTGAACGTCGAGGCTTTCTAGCGCCTGCTCTCAACTGCTCCCAAGTCTCGTTGTCCTCAATTGCTTGTAATATCAAACGCCGACGGCACAGTTCATGTCGTATCAAGGAAACCAAAAACGCTGTTTGTTCTTTCATACGGACTTCCAAACAAAAGAGAATGCACAACATGCATGCAAATGCTGCTCTGTCAACCTCCTCGAGCGCTATCTTTGTTTTGTATGCCGCCAGATAGTTTGTTTATTTTCTTTTTAGCAGCCGTCAACCTGAAGTAGTTCTAACACCACTTGTTGAAAGGAATACAGCACCATCTAGCGTAGTGGAAACGGCCAGATCTCTGACCATTATCCGCTTACACGAACACTCATGTGCACAGGGATTTGGGACAGACCACCCGTTGGGTAGCAACACCCAATCCAATACCAATCCAATCCGATCCTACCATGTGCCCATAGTCATTATCTCGGAGTGCGTGTCACATCTGTGTGCATGTGTGTGCGCCACATCTGTGTGCGTGTGTGCTTGTGTGAGCCCCATCTGTGTGTATGTGCGTACGTGTGTGTGTATATGTGTGTGTGTGTGTGTGTGTGTGTGTGCCACATCTGTGTGTGTGTGCTTGTGTGAGCCCCATCTGTGTGTATGTGCGTACGTGTGTGTATATGTGTGTGTGTGTGTGCCACATCTGTTTTTGTGTGGGCATGCGCATGTGTGCACCACATCTATATATGTGTGTGTGTGTGTGTGTGTGTGTGTGTGTGTGTGTATGTGTGTACTTCTTTATGGCTGTG
>CM050205.1:7550000-7580000 GCA_027475355.1 Coilia nasus
CAGCTCACTAATCTTCACTGTCAGTGGGAGCCTCGGGGGTGAGTCCTGGGCCTTGAGAGAAGGGCATCACACACACACACAGGTTCTTTGAGCGAAGGCCGTTGTGTAAACAGTAGCCACAAGTGTTCATGACCTGCCTGCCAATAACAACATCCTACCGACAGCCCCTTTCCTATCCCCTTCCCCATTCCCATCATGCTCTGCGGACCCTCGCCCATTCCCATCATCCTCTGCGGCCCCTTCCCCATTCCCATCATGCTCTGCGGCGCCTTCCCCATTCCCATCATGCTCTGCGCCTAGCTTCCAGGTGAGTCACTGCATTTGGCTCCATCAGGGCACACCATCACATAGCAGCAACCCCGAAACACACACACACACACACACACACACACATTTACAGTAGCCTCTCTCAGAGAGGAGGACAGGGAGACAGGGAGACAGAAACAGAGAGAGAGAGAAAGAGAGAGAAAGAGAGAGAGACAGAGAGAGAAAGAGAGAGAGAGAGCAGCCCTGGGACATCCCCACCCAGTAGAGGGACAGAGTGAGGGAAGAGAGGAGTACAGACAGAGACACAGGCAGACAAAAAGAGGGAGCAAGAGAAAGGCGTAGAGAGAGAGGGGGGAGGAGAGATTGACAGAGACCCAGGAAAAGAAAGACACATTAGGAGCGAGAGACAGGGGAGCAGGGACAGCTAGAGAGAGAGAGACAGAGGGACAGAGAGACAGAAGGGAGAGAGAAAGAGAGAGGGGGGGGGGAGAAAGAGTGAAAGCATGAATTAGAGACTGAAAAAAGAGCATTCCGCTGCCCCATATCCACAGGGGGGAACCACAACCTTGAGCAGGGACACAAGGACAGGCCAATACAGAGAGAGAGTGTTTGTGTGAGTGTGTGTGTGTGTGTGTGTGTGAGAGAGAGGGACAGAAAGATACATGACCATTGCACCAAAGGCCTGAAAAACTATCTAGTCCACAACACACTCATCACACACACACTAATCCCTGTGGCATGTCATCTTTGGTAGCTCCTGTCCCTCTCTCAGACAGATGGAGCTGATGTTGGTCACACACACACTACATACACACACACACACTACAGACGTACACACACACACACACACCCACACACTCGAGGGACGATGATGGACGCACAGCTGATATCTTTATGGATGACGGACACAGTGCTGATTACTTAGTGACCACAAGTAGAGATTTCCCAGGAGGCTCTGGGGTATCCCAATGGCCACAGGCATCCACCTGCACGCTGCATGCTGTCACTGCGCTGCTCAAGTCCCTAAATCTGCTTCACCGCGTGCCTACAGCACATATCGACACCTGCGATGACTGCAACACACGTCCTACAAGCAGGATCAATGGCACTAAGGATAAACGAGGACAACATTGGCCCTGCTTACAGTAATGGGCCACAAGTCATTTGAGCTTTGTGGACAGCAGTGCAGCAATGCTCTTTTAACAAGACAACAGTAAGGGCATTATACACACATGTACACGTACACACACACACACACACACACACACACACAAACACGCCTCCATTGGTCTGGGCACAGGTGACTTCAAGGGCATCTTCAAGCCCAGCTCTGGATTACGCTCCAGAAACACCAGACGAGTCCAAACCCGTGGTAGTCAGGTCAAGAGGGGTTTATTGTCATTTTGACCATATGCATATTGAAATGAAACTGCTTTTCTGCCAGAAACAGCACATAGTGTTTCAGCAGGACCAAGTGGTGTCACTTAAAAACAGTGCTGACACATTCCTTTTGCTGTAAGGAAGCCCTCTTCAGCACCCTACACTAAATAAAAGGTATTTTGGTTAAATTACAGACTGCGTGTCCTTCACCTAACGTGTAGCAATAATGAGTTAGCCAGCGTGTTTGAAACTAATGTGTGTGCGTGAACCAGTGGAAAACACAAGCTTACCCGATTTCTTGGCCAACCCAAGCACTAGCCTCCATGGCAGACCAGCTCAGGCGATGGTATTTTAAAGTTTATAGGAAGAAGAGAGAGGAGTGATGGTGACAATATAGTTCCCAATGCAAAGCTCTCCAACACAGGGTACATATTTTTACGAGTAGTGTGGGGAGCACAGCAAGCACACTTCACGCTGTTGGTGATTCGGGCTCCTCTTGCAGCTTAGCAAACTGAGGAGAGCAGGAGTGGAGCTTACAGGTAAATCACCTACACCTGAGGCCTCGTAAACTAATGAGCTAACGAGGCACACAGGTAAGCCAGTGCCCCCTCTGCTGGAGGTGATGGGAAAGTGTAAGTGTAGTTTCTACCCTACTGTGAACCTACACCAAAGATGGTTGATAAAGATTGTGTGCATTGCAGTGCAGAAACACTCAATTTCACTGAATAATTAAAAGCCTTATTTTTTTGGAGCAATAGATGTACATTTCGGACACGATATCATGATCTCCAAACCCCCCTGCCCATCTAAGGAAAATGCAATAGTATAGTATGGCTCTCCTCTACAGAGAAAATCAACCTTTATTGAGGTGTGCACGAGTTTTTTTTAGTGCGCAGTACTACCTACAGTACTACCTACTACAGCCAAGCACGTCACTGACACACCTGTTTATGCAGCCCGGAACTGATCCTCACTGTGCTACCATAGACATGAACAACACCTGTGCTACCATAGACATGAACAACACCTGTGCTACCATAGACATGAACGACAATAAAGTATGTTGCCATATCTACCATTGTGAACTACAATGAAGTATCTTGGCATATCTACCATCTTTGCCTATGCTAATTACCATTGTTGCCTATGCTAATTAACATTGTTGCCTATGCTAATTATCATTGTTGCCTATGCTAATTAACATTGTACTGAAGCCGAGATTGACACTGCAGCTGAGTGCAAGAATGGAGAGCTGGCCTGACAGTACCCTCCCTGAGCAGCAGCATTGAGCACAGGCTGGACAATACACGCAGGCACTGACCTGTGCTCACACACGCAAACAGGCATCACCTGCAGAGAGCAAGAGACTGTTTACAGTCCACGCTACCCCTCACTGACACACACACTCACACACACACAGGCACACAAGCAGAAGAGTGTTTACGCTCCATGCTACCCACTCACTCACACACACACACACACAAACAGGAAAGTGTTTACGCTCCACGCTACCCTCACACACACACACACACACACACACTAACAGGAGAGTGTTTACGCTCCATGCTGTGTTATATTTCTTCTCCATCACCTCTTTCAGTGGCCGCGCTCTACACTCACACACACACTCACACACACACGCACACATACACGCACACACACATACACACACAAACACACACTATTCATCATCCTGAGAGCCGGGGCTTCAAAAGATTTAATAAAGTGTCAGCGGGCATGAGCCTTCTGACAGGGAGGAGAGAGGAGATCGGGAACGGAGCTCAGGACATCTGCTGAGCCTGTCACTGTTATTGTGAGATCGCCCTGCGCATCAAACAACAAATCATTCAGCATTCACTACCCACTCACTCACACACACACACGATCACACACACATGTACACACACAAATAATACAGCATTCGCTACCCACTCACTCACACACACATGCACACACACATGCACACACACAAATAATTCAGCATTCGCAAGCCACTCACTCACACACACACACACACATGCACACACACACAAAGAGGAGAAACGAGACTGCAGAAGAGGACTCCGGCGTTGAGCGGAAATTGAATATAAGATGTGCAACACCAACACCTACAGCCGAGCGTAAAAATAGACAGCAGCAATTTGCTGTTTAAAATATGCGCCAGAACCTCCCGCTTTCTTTTTTTTTGATGATGGAAGTTTTTCATATTTCAACTTTGGAAACTTTCATACGTCTGGTTTTATTAGCTATCTCTTCCCCGACACGGCCCAGTGACGGGAACGTTGCGGAATTTACATATCAGACAGAGGAGTAATTTCCGTGGGTGAGAAATATGACTACCCCCTGTGGGCCGATGTAGATTTACACTCCACGTGCAGACATATACTCTCCTCATAGAGTCTGTTGTAGACTCAACCAACACCCACCAGACTGGGTCTTACCACTAAAGGGCTGTTCACACAACAGAAAGAATAACTACATAATTACTAATTACTAATTAAGTATATAACTATACCTGTATAAATATAACTACACTACTCTAAACAATTAAGGGAGCAAGCAGAATATATGTCGAGGTGTGGTACGGTTGACCTTGGCCTGGTCATCTGGAATATTCCCCAGTCTCCTGGTAACGTGTCCAGAGCCGACTTATCACACAACGTGACACAGCAAAGCAACGAGCGACCTCTCTCTCAGTGTTCCCATCTTCCAACAGTTGGACTGCTCTGGCCACGTCTGCTGCATCCAGGTAGCGCCTGGCAGCATTGGTTACCACCAGGAACCACAAACTCAGCCATATAGTGATCCAAACTGCACACATTTTAGCCATTAGGGTACAGAATGCCACTGTAAAACAAATGTGGGCACCTTGCCTTTATACAGCACCTTGCGGCTACACCGTTTGAGCACACAAGGTTCTGCATTTGGCTCCAACTCACTGAGATACACTGCTAGTCAAAACTAAAGCAACAGTTCAGGTAAACTTGAATTTATATTCAAAAGTGTGACAAAATGGGTTTACTCCCTTAATTGTTTTGAGTAGTGTATATCTATGTCTTTTCGAAAAACCGATGCACTTTATTTCACGGCAGGCTGCCGCTCAGAGGGGGCTGATGTAAGTCATCTCAGAGACAAATGCATACATGCTGTACAGATAAATGCATCCAAACATGCATGTATGATTTCTGGCTGTTGAGTGGGTACATGGCAGGTGAATGGCCGGTGTGTATTTGCCTTCTGCTGTTTCTGACAATAGTGTGCTACTATACAGTGACTTTCCAGTGGCTGTTCACCACATCTCAGCCCTTTATACATAGAGCAGGTACTGGCTGTTCACCACATCTCAGCCCTTTATACATAGAGCAGCTACTGGCTGTTCGTCCTGTATCTCAGCCCTTTATACATAGAGCAGGTAATGGCTGTTCACCAGATGTCAGCCCTTTATACGTAGAGCAGCTACCGGCTATTCATCTTGTTTAGGTCTATATAGACAGAGCAGCTACTGGCTGTTCGTCCTGTATGTCAGCCCTTTACACATAGAGCAGGTACTGGCTGTTGACCAGATGTGAGCCCTTTATACATAGAGCAGCTACTGGCTGTTGACCAGATGTGAGCCCTTTATACATAGAGCAGCTACTGGCTGTTCATCTTGTTTAGGTCTATATAGACAGAGCAGCTACTGGCTGTTTGTCCTGTATGTCAACCCTTTATACATAGAGCAGCTACTGGCTGTTCATCCTGTATGTCAGCCCTTTATACATAGAGCAGCTACTGGCTGTTCACCAGATGTCAGCCCTTTATACATAGAGCAGCTACTGGCTGTTCACCAGATGTCAGCCCTTTATACATAGAGCAGCTACTGGCTGTTCGTTCTGTATCTCAGCCCTTTATACATAGAGCAGGTACTGGCTGTTCACCACATCTCAGCCCTTTATACATAGAGCAGGTAATGGCTGTTCATCCTGTATGTCAGCCCTTTATACGTAGAGCAGCTACTGGCTATTCATCTTGTTTAGGTCTATATAGACAGAGCAGCTACTGGCTGTTCACCCTGTATGTCAGCCCTTTATACGTAGAGCAGCTACTGGCTGTTCGTCCTGTTTAGGTCTACATTTTACAGTATGAGTCTATATATTTCTACTTGTCTATTGCATTACACTGTATATTCTATTATATGTATATTACTACATGTCTATATGTTGAATGTCAAGACAAAGATAACATCTACCGCGGAGTCAAATTCCTTGTATATGTAAGCATACTTGGCCAATAAAACTGATTCTGACTCTGAGTAGCCTTCCTCCTCATGGTTAAAGAGACAGCACATGGCACTAAGCAGCCTTGAACACCATGTCTGAAGAGATGCCCGCAGGTCACAGTCATGAACAGCAGTGCTTCTGCCATCGCCCACAGATTAACTGGCCCGTGCCGTAACTAATGTGCCCCCACGAGCGTATTACTGTCTGAGCGCATTGCCCACTCAGGCATAATATGCTGCCACACATGGGCTAACTCTGTTATCTGTGGAGAGACTATGAATGTTAATGGACACCACTAGCGATCTAGACACCTTTTTTTCTCAACCTAGACACCTTTTTTCAATGTTTTTGTGTCTGAGATTTCACTGGTGACATGGCCAAATGGAACTTGTCCCATGCTAAACTGGAACACTAACATCAGTGAACATGTGGTGATATATCAGAAGCCAAGCAACATCAACAACACACACCTGATTTAGCCAATGTCCAGGGTCAAGGGTGTTAGGGTTAGGGCAATTGTAAGGGTCCCGCACTGACTGATTAAAACTGTTAAAAATAATAAGGGGCCCAAAGTGTTATTCTGTCATAGGGCCCTAAATGCCTAGCGGCACCCCTGCCTGGAGGCTCCAAGTAAATAATTAAACACACACGTGCGGCTGGAGTAGCAGCACCTGGAGGTAGCTGAACACCTGAGATTGCCATTTAGGGCTGAGAACATCTCAGCTGTGTGCGAAAAATAACACTAACATCTGTAGAGACACTGGTAGTTGCGATATAACAGGGCATTACAGAAGCAATAAAACTATATAAAAGTAGGTTATTTAATGACAGTATAGGTAGCCTACTAAACAAAATCCAAGGTGTTTTGCATGCAGACTCTTTCAGCCACCCGAAGTTACACAGTCTGACGTAATAAAGGCTGTTTTTAGGCCATCACAAAATATAAATGTTTTATTATTATTATTTAGTAATTCCATAAGCGCAACCTCCGAAGCAGTTGTCTTGTACTGTGGATATATGTGGTTACAAAATAGAGCAGTTGCGCCATCTAGTGGTTAATAATTCAGGTTTAAATGTAGTTGGAACTGGCGTATCTGACACAAAAATAATCTAATGGTGTTGTCTGTGCTTTTTAGATTCTTGACCACAGTAACACATTTCTTTTATTTACCAAAACGTATATGTCGCGTTATCTCAAAGACCATACGTATAACTATATAAGTGAGCTATTTTCCCACTGTCGCAGGAGGCGAGGGAGACCATGAAGAAGGCTGCATTTTTGGTGGACTGCTAACTGTAGACACTGATGAATGAGGTGAAGTCATGATTGGAGTCTATTCCTGCCTGCTGCTGCAAGTTTGTATTCAACAACACATTATCCTACCTTGTAAAACAGTTGTGGCAGGCAGTTGCCAGGTGTTTCTTTGAGATGCAGCACGCTAAGGGACGGGCTTTGAACAGAAGTTCGCCGACTCTTATTTGATGTACAGCCCGTAAGCCGTTCCCTTTAGCAGGACAGACGAAGCGTTCAATTTTCAGCGCCATATCACGAGCTAACTTTCAAAGCATCCACGCTTAGCAAGAGCTTTGACAGCATGAAAGCACGTCGCGTTTGAGAACATCAAAGATGAATTTCATAACGCATACTGTCTCTTAACAACATAAGCAATTCTTTCATTAATTGTGCCATATACCGTTAAACCTAAATAACAAAACACGTAAAATAAAAATGACAACCATCCTTTACTTTTAGAGTAAATTAACATTTGAGTTTAGTTGTCGGTGCATGCACAGATACATTGCAGCCAGCAGAAAACGAAGGACTCTGGTGACGGACACACAGCCACGCCCACAACGTGCTGCAGCAAAGATTTTGAACACAGGCAAAGATGCTCAGTGCCATGGTATTAGTTCGCTTCTTAATATGACTAACTAAACAGTATCTTGTGTGAACAATGTGATTACTTTAAAATAAGAAATTATCTTCGGACGCATAATTTAGATCTCTTTATATTTTTTTAGTGGCCTAACAGCCCATTATCAATTACATTTGTATATGGCTGTCTGTCAGGTCTGTGACAATAACACAAGAATACATCATAAGGAGGTGTTTGTCTGGTCAACATAAACAACTGTGTGTGTGTATGTGTAGTGGAAAGGTGTTTTAATTGCACATCAATTCTGAATCAGTTTGGCTGTTAAAGGAAATCTTCAGGTAAACAGCTATATTTATTTGTGTGTGTGTGTGTGTGTGTGTGCGTGTGTGTATGTGTGTGTGTGTGTGTGTGTGTGTGTGTGTGTGTGTGTGTGTGTGTGTGTGTTTAAGGACTAGTCTATTGTCCTGCTGCCCATTTACAACATCAATGATATAACTATGAAATACTAGGATATACCATCATCTTTCTATCTCATGTGAGCAAACAGGCCACACACACATTAGTACTTGAGATACTAATGCAATGCAAATAATGTTTCAGTTCAAATGTCTGCAAAATGTGTTTAGAAATAATTTAATATATGAATATTTGGCACACAGGCAATAGCACATCTATATTACTTTAGCATAGACTTTACAATTAAATTAACACATGTTAAACAGTAACATCATCACATATTTGGTGCATTTACATGAAAGTGTTCACTTATTGTCGATATATATGATTTTGGCAGGCAAATTATTTAGGACACAACATAGTGAAGTATTTTGTCACATCTGTTTGGGCATCTTGGTTTTAGGCAGTTGTGCAATTCTTTGTTATCTGTTCTGGACCCATGGTATTCACCATTTCTACTGTAAAAAAAAAACGTTAAAAGTGTTCACTTATTGCCAATAGAAATGTGTGATTGCATTTTGATTTTGGTAAAATGTAAACAAAATGTTAGGCAAATGATTCAGTAAACAACACAGCAGAGTATTTTGTCACATCTGTTTGGGCATCTTGGCTTTAAGCAGTTGTGCAGTTCTATGTTATCTGTTCTGGACCCATTGTATTCACCATTTCTACTGAAAAAAACACATCAGAAAAATATTGGTCCTTTATATAAGGCCAGTAATATTTACAACAGAGCCAAAGTTTTAGGGAAATTGCACCTACGCAGAAGTTAGTATGTCAACAGCATATCTATTCAGCATTTTCTACACAACACTGTACTGCTCGCTCTATGTTTTGGACAACATCTGCTGGTTGTGTAGTGTTCTCACATAAGCGCTGCTTGTTCAGCACTCTCTATCTCCGCCATCTCCTGCTTGTTCTCCTGTCTGTCCCTCAGGTGAGCTCTACCTGTTTAGTCCTCGGCAGCCGTAAAGCCACCACGCCACTGGTCAACAGCAAGATAGACACACACAAAATGGGCACCGCACAGTTGGTGTCCACCAGCTGTCCAAAAACTACATTTCCCATGATTGCTCCCACCCTCCCCACACCAGTGAAAAAGCCCAGTGCAGATGAGCGTAACTGTGTAGGGTAGAGTTCAGTTCCAATTACATCCAGGGCATTCCAGGATATGACGGACACGCCACTGAAGACACAGCACATGATCAGGCTCTGGGTTTTAGTGGTGACCTCCCAGATGAAGAAGACGCTGACACTGGACAGCAGCAGGCTGGAGGAGAGAAGCGCCCTCCCCCCGATGCGGTCCATCGACAGGATGGTGAAGATGTTGCCCGGCAGGTTGGCCAGGGCCGTGAGGAAGCCCTCCATGTACACAGCGGTTTTGACGGGGTAGCAGCTCTCATTGCTCTCCCTGCGGGACCGGGTCACGTTGGCACACGGCGACCCTCCGTCCTCCTCCGCTCTCTTGAACAGCTCGGGGAACCACATCCACAGCCCGTAGTAGCCGAACGAGATGCAGTAGAAGATGATGGTGAGAGCGGTACTCCGAGACGCCAGGACTCCACTGAAGAGCTGCCGTATGGGTGCTGTTCCCCTCCTGATGCAGTCACACAGACCCCGAGCCGTCACTCCGCTGTTGGCCGGTGGAGAGGCACTGCTGTGCCGGTCCTCTAGGCTGTTAAGCAGGCCAGCCATGGGGAAGGGCTTCGCACTGCCTCTGTGGTTTAGCACAAACATCTTCTTGAACACCTTCAATGCTTCAGCGTGGCACCCAGTTTCGATGAGGAACTTGGGGCTCTCTGGCATTGCCAGTTTGAACACCACTGCAGATGACAGACTTGGAACGGCGCACAGGACCATGAACAGCCTCCAGCTTTGGAAGTCCAGGCCACCCAGCTGGAATCTGAGTGCTGTGCTTGGTATAACCAACCAAGCCAGCCCTGCAGCCAGGATGTTTCCTGCCATCCAAAAGGTGGCCAGTGCGCTGATCATTGCACCCCTCCTCAGCCGAGGCTGGAACTCCGAGAAATAGGAGAAAATGACTGGGATCGAACCACCTACCCCAAACCCACTGATGAACCGCAGGAGCAGAAAAAGCCAAAATCTGGGTGCCAAACTGGCAAGCGCTCCAAATACACCGTTTACCGTGAGAGAAGCTACAAGGACTTTCCTGCGTCCACGTCTGTCTGCGAAGTAGCCCCACGTATAGCCGCCAATCATCATACCCAGAAAAAGGCTTGCCATTAGGATGCCCATGTCGGAGGAGCTTAACTGAAGATCACAGCGAGCAGTTGGCAGCAGAAATGACACGCACAGTATTTCCACGGCATCACTTGCGTTTGCCCAGCCACATATCACAAGCAGAAGACCATGAAACAACCCAAATCCCGCTTCTTCAATTGCCTCTTCATGAGAGAGTTTAACAGAACTGATGCGAGTTGCATAGCGTTCCCCTCTTTCAAACACAACCTCGTCCTCGTCCTCTTCGTCTGACTCTGATTTAGATTCACTGTTTTTCCTGACAAGCAGTGGTTCCCAAACTATATCTGCATGTGCGTCTCCCATGGTTTTGTTGAGATGTGGAATTTGTCTTTAATATAATTCAGACCCGAGCGATGTAGTGGCTCTGATCCAGACCATAACCAGGAACTTATTTTCAAACAATCTTTAGTCGCACAAAGATGACGTAGAGTGTTTGGAGGGTGGCCAGAAACAAGTTGCGAAATGAGGACTACCATGCTTGGTCAATGTCACGAACGACCTCGGGGAAGAATGCCGTAACCCAGTCTTCCTGACCGTTCAAATTTAGTAGAGTAAGTTATTTGCTGTGCATCTTATTCATCATAGCCAAGAGTTGGTGGTAAGTTAGTGATTCTTGATGCCTTTTGTTGCACTGTTGCCAACAAGCTTAGCTGGTTAGCTTGCTAAAGTTAGCTAACAGCCTCCATGTAGCTTGTATGCTAACGATATTAGTGTTGAAGACAGGGCGCTGCAAGCCCCAGTAAATACAGCAAATATTAGTTAGAATAGACGTTAAAAAGCCCTTAGCTATCTTCTGGTATTATGGATTGTTTTTCTTATATTTTAGGGTTTTTTTCGAAGATGCGTGGTTTAAAAGTTCGCGTAGAGAAGCTAACTTGAAGTCAACTGCAACGCTAATTTAACTGCATACATCAGGACCTGAAATAACTAGATGGAAAGTGATACTGCATACACATGTGTTTTGAGAACATTACAAATGTAAATATGACCATGCCAACTGGAAAATAGGCAGGTTACATTGTACAATTAGTCATAACGATTTGTGAGATTTCATTCTTCCTTAGACATGGTAAACGCTATTTTTCTCATTCCAGAGCGTTCTTGGCGACTTAAATCATCCTTTGCTCAGCCCGCTTAATGTTGACAGCACAACCTGAGCGCTGCAAAGCCAAAGCGAAGTTGTTAAATTGTTGCTTTGAGGTAAAATGAGACGGCAGCACAGATGGTGGCGCCTATGCTGTGTCGTAGAGTCTGAACAAGCCCCTAAAGTTACCTCAGAATTTCAATGAGGACAATTCGAGCGACATAAAAGGATGCAGTAACCCGTGGTCTGGTTCCTCTTGTCCAAACATTAACGTCAGTCCTGCTCCCCTTTGCTTTGCAGACGGACCCGCAGCAAGTCCAACATGGCCTCTTGTGGTGGATGTAGGCTCTTCGTCCTGACTGTAAGGACATTGTTGGGAGGACCGGCATGGACCAGGCCAGCTGTGACGCAGTCTGTGTCACAAACAAGAACTGTAGTCACCTCCACAAAGACTTGCTCGCTGGAGCCATTGTCCCAGGTCCAGCGGAAGAGTCCAAGCGCTACGGGGAAAGGCGAGCGGACCTCTCCATCCTCCGGCCACACACAGAGAAACCTCTCCGCCGTCGCTGTGGCACTCAAGGGTCAGTACCGGCCACACAGCAGGTACGAGCTCCTGGAGCTGGGCGATGTGGTGGACAACACACGTAAGGCTTTGGCCTGCAAGACACTCAGACGGTTCATCGTGGAACCAGCGCTCGCCAGACTGGTGACAGAACACCTGGCCAGTGACATTGAGCATGGGAAGGCTGTTATTTTTGAGTGCGATCCAGGTATGTATGCTCTTTTTTGTACATGTTATCTGCTTATTCTGTGTTCAAGTGTACCATGCCCACTGATTCTACCACATACATTTGTATTGCATATCTATCCAGTGGTGTGCCCAGTTGACTATGACCACTGACTCCTGTGCACTATGCAGTGGTCTGTTCTGTTGATTATGGCCACTGACTACTGTGCATTATGTAGTGGTCTTTCCTGTGCATTATGACCACTGACTCCTGTGCACTATGTAGTGGTCTTTCCTGTGCATTATGTAGTGGTCTTTCCTGTGCATTATGACCACTGACTCCTGTGCATTATGACCACTGACACTCCTGTGCATTATGCAGTGGTCTGTCCTGTGCATTATGACCACTGACTCCTGTGCATTATGACCACTGACTCCTGTGCATTATGTAGTGGTCTGTCCTGTGCATTATGACCACTGACTCCTGTGCATTATGTAGTGGTCTGTCCTGTGCATTATGACCACTGACTCCTGTGCACTATGTAGTGGTCTGTCCTGTGCATTATGACCACTGACTCCTGTGCATTATGACCACTGACTCCTGTGCACTATGCAGGGGTCTGTCCTGTGCATTATGACCACTGACTCCTGTGCATTGTGACCACTGACACTCCTGTGCTTTATATCAGGTCCTGGGCTGCTGACACGGGCATTGATAAATTGCGGGGCGCAGAGGGTGGTCACACTGGAAGGGGACAAAGTCTTCCTGTCAGATTTGCAGGTAAATACACTGACCATAACTAACCCCTAAACTTTAACATGGCTTGAGCATGTTGTATCGTTGTTTTTGTGTCCTAATGGGAATCATCAGTGAAGAGAGAAATCAGATTCCATTCTCATGAGACACAGGCCTTCCCAGAATAAATGCCTTACCCAAAGAAGTAGAGCTGCTATGACCTTACTGTGAAACGTACATATTATATTATTTGTGTATTTATGTATTTTTGTGTTATTGGTGATGTGAATTTAAATGCCTGGCTGCATTTTAATTTTCCCAAGTTGTATCATAAATTTGACTTGACTTGATCTGAGTTGCTGAGTTGACATTAACTGTACATATCTGAGTTTCATTGTGACCTTAACTGTACATATCTAAGTTGTGTTGACATTAACTGTACATATCTGAGTTGTGTTGACATTAACTGTGCATATGTGAGTTGCATTGACCTTAACTGTGCATATGTGAGTTGCGTTGACCTTACCTGTACATATCTGAGTTGTGTTGACCTTACCTGTACATATCTGAGTTGTGTTGACATTAACTGTACATATGTGAGTTGCATTGACCTTAACTGTGCATATGTGAGTTGCATTGACCTTAACTGTGCATATGTGAGTTGCATTGACCTTACCTGTGTTTGCAGGCGTTGGAGCGGCGGCTGGACGGGCAGCTGGAGGTGGTGCACTGTGACTTCTCCAAGCTGGACCCCCTCCGCCAGGGCTCGATGCGGCCCCCCGCCATGTACTCCGAGAAGCTCTTCGCCGACCTGGGCATCTCCGAGACCTCCTGGGGTGCAGGTGGGCAGTTTGGTCTTAGTCTTAGTCTGTCCTCTGTCTCCTAATGTTAATCTCAACCTTCCCTCATATACACTCTTAATGGTGATCTCAACCTTTCCCTAATATACACTCTAAGTGTTAATCTCCACCATCTCTGATGTACACTCTTAATGTTGCGCTCAACCTTCCCCTAATATACACTCTTAAAAAACGGTAGTGGTCAATTATGCCACAGTAACCATAAAGATCTCTCTATGTCCCAGCTAATCTGAAAAAGTAAATAATAGCAAAATAAGTAAATATGCTGCACCTAAAAACCACCCAAAGCCCTTTACTAGTCATATTCAGTAAACAAGGCAAAACCTAGACTGAAGGCAAGATCAGAACACTGATGCATTAGAAGGATGTAATAGTAATGGAAAATTTAGATAACTTAAATCAAAAGGTTCTACACACTCACTGAAGCCAGCAACCACTGATTGTGACTGTGTTGCCCGTGTGGTCAGATGTTCCGGTGAAGGTGGTGGGCATGTTCTCGCTGAAGAACGAGAGGAACCAGCTGCTGAAGCTGGTGTACTCTCTCTTCGAGAGGCTCTCCATCTACCGCTATGGGCGCATCGAGCTCATCATGTTCATGACCGAGAAGGAGTTCACAGTGAGTCCAAACACCACACACTCTATACAGCGGCAGGGTGTTTGCAGGAGGGTTAAGCCAGTATGCTTTTGTTTGTCAGAGAGTGGTATGTATGTGTGTGTGAGTGTTAAGCCCATATGCATGTGTTTGGCGGAGAGTTGTGTGTGTGTGTGTGTGTTAACTCCATACACTTGTGCTTAGCAGAGACTGGTGAGTGTGTGTGTGTTAACCCCATACACTTGTGTTTGGCAGAGACTGGTGGCCAAGCCGGGAGACTACAGGGCCTACCAGCCCGTAGGAGCTCTGTGGCAGATGGCCTGTAACATCCAACTACTGCATAAGGTAAGCAGACAGCAACACCACTGGGGGAGGGGTGTGTGTGTGTGTGTGTGTGTGTGCGTGCGTGCGTGCGTGCATTAGAGAGAGAGAGGGCTGATGTAGCACAACTGTGTCAGATGCAGTTGTGTGTTGGTGTGAGAACTGAAGTAACGTGACTGTGTTAGGGGCATCCGTGTGTGAAGTGAGGGTAGGTGCTTGTGTGTGTGAGTGAACTGAAGTAACACCACTGTGTTAGGTGCATCTGTGTGTGAACTGAGGTTAGGTGCATCTGTGTGTGAACTGAGGTTAGGTGCGTGTGTGTGTCTGTGTGAGTGAACTGAAGTAACACCACTGTGTTAGGTGCATCTGTGTGTGAACTGAGGTTAGGTGCGTGTGTGTGTCTGTGTGAGTGAACTGAAGTAACACCACTGTTTAAGGTGCGAATGTGAGTGTTGTAGTGAGTGTTTAATCTCTGGTGTTTAAAATTATGTTGTTTGTGTCTTGTGACCATTAGGAACCCTTATCGTCTTTTGTGACAACCTCCAAGGACGGGCGGATAGCCCTATCAAAAAGCTCTGTACGTTCACATCAGCTCCTTCGCAATTTAGTTTTTAATTCATCATTTTAAACCTTTTTCATTTTTTAGTGTAGAAACACTCACATAGCATTTGAATATGCATATGTTGTCTGACTGTCTTTTGACTGTCTCTTCATGTTTGTTGTGTTGTGTGTTGATGTTTGTTTTTGTTTGTGTTGTAGCTTCCGGATGACAACATGTGCCTGGTTCGACTGACCCCTCGCAAGGACTTCTTCACGGCGAGGCTCACGCCCAACAACGGCGGCACGCTGGTCATGATGGTCAAACAGTGCCTGGCCAAGAGGAGGGCCCTGCTGGTCGAGAGACTCGAGTGAGTACACGCACACACACATGCACACACAGATGTGTAGGGAGGCACAGCTGATCCTGCCCCAATGCGTAATCTTGTCATGATTTTTGCCATAACCTGTATTATTTTTATAGCCCACTAATGTCAAAGGAAACTCTGTGCAACACTTCGACAAGCCATGTTATAAGGAAGTGTGTGTGCTGAAGTGCAAGTGCGTGTGTAGTGTTTTGGGGTGCAAGTGTGTGTGTAGTGCGTTGAGGGTGCAAGTGTTAGTAGTATGTTTGGGTGGAAGTGTGTGTGTGTAGTGTGTTGGGGTGCAAGTGTGTGTGTGTGTAGTATGTTTGGGTGCAAGTGTACAAGAGAATGTGTGTGTGTGTAGTGGTGTGTTGGGTGCAGGTGTGTGTGTGTGATTAAGGTCAGGTGGAGCCCTCAGTGATCGTCCTGTCTGGTGTGTGTGTGTGTTTCAGCTCGTGGAGCCCTGACAGTGGTTCCAAGCTGGTGCGGCAGATGGGGCTGTTTGAGGACGTGCTGACGGGCCAGCTCTACCCCGAGGAGTACAAGCAGCTCTTCGAGCTCATGGAGAAGTCACAGGAGTTCAACCAGAGCTGGCTCTATGAGGAGATCCTGGAGAACACCAAGGTCTCCTGCTGAGGCATTAGAACCTAGTGAACACCAAGGTCTCCTGCTAAAGCATTAGATCCTAGTGAACACCAAGGTCTCGTGCTGAGGCATTAGAACCTGGAGAACACCAAGGTCTCCTGCTGAAGCATTAGATCCTAGTGAACACCAAGGTCTCGTGCTGAAGCATTAGAACCTTAAGAACACCAAGGTCTCGTGCTGAAGCATTAGATCCTAGTGAACACCAAGGTCTCGTGCTGAAGCATTAGAACATGGAGAACACCAGGGTCTCCTGCTAAAGCATTAAATCCTAGTGAACACCAAGGTCTCGTGCTGAAGCATTAGAACCTTAAGAACACCAAGGTCTCATGCTGAAGCATTAGAACTTGGAGAACATGGACAACAGACTCCTTAGGAGCAGTCACAGAGTGAAGCAAGCAGACTGGTCAAAACCCTTTCATCTGTGACGTTTCTAACCTGCTTCGTTTGGCCACAAAAATGGACAACACATGCAAACTAATTTCTCAGAGAGATGTTCACTTCACCTGGCAAATCACTGGATGGCTATTTTGATCCCTTTTTTCCTAAAAAAATATCTTCTGAAATAAAGTCACCCAATCTATAACTATTTAAACTGGCTTAATGTATATATATGTCATGTCTGTGATTGTTGTGAACATAAAGCTCTTAGCAAACCTAATTTAACATGTGGCTGAATATGAAGAAAATATGGCTTTTTTTCTCAGCACATTGAAGGCTGCCACAGACTCAAATACATTGCTACAGGTTAATAATTGTAAATGTAGTATGAGGATACTTAAAGACAGTCATACCTCTGATGAATCACAGTGTTCATGGTTAATGTAAATCTATACATATGAATGAATTAAACAAGAATCAGCAAGTCACTGTTCAGAGTACCACCTCATTTGTTGTGGGTACAAGCTATTTAGCAGCACATGAAGGGCCTGATCACTTTCTTCTTTCTGTAGAATAATGTATGTCTGGAATGTTTTTCAATAAAAATGGTTTGTAGTAAAATGAGTATGATGTGTCTCGTTTGAATAAATGCAACATACTTAGTCTCAGGACCACGACGAAGATGATCCCTGTGATGTTGCAGGGATTTAGTGGAAAGGGAAAGAGACGAGTATGGCTTGGGCTATCTCTCGCCTCCGGACCACTAGATGGCAGTAATAATCACATTCTATTAGTCGTATCACAGTGTAGAAGTAAAGCAAGAGAAGACCTGCAAGTAGCGTGTAGCCAGCGACAGTAAGCGACAGTACGCGACAATAAGGATCAAAATGGCGGCGAAAAACTACCAAAATAAAAGCCTGTATATAGGTTCAGGTAGGAGGTTTGCTTTTGTCAATTTCTATGTTTTTACGATTTTTGTGCGTTTACTGACCCACGCGAATGTAGAATACAGTGTGGCTCAGGCTAATTTTACAATTTTATCAGACTCGTCTCGCGATTTTTAAAAGCTAGTTAACGCTCCATAATCACACATCCAAAGTCTCTCTGGGAGTCCAGCGGCAGCCCACATTAACCGAGTGGTGGAACCAGGGAACAGGTGACAAATCCAGCGACAGAAGGAGAGAGACATCAGATGTACACAACTCGTTTTCACAGCCACACACCCACATGAAAAAGACATTAAACTGATTTGTAGGCTACATCCTCCTTTAAAATAGCAAATATCTAACAGTAAACGACATACAAGATCTTTAGCCCTGCACATATATAACGGGAAACGTGTAATTTGTATTATTTGTATCACACATAAGTGTTACGCCTTTGCATATGAGACATGTTAACGTGAGTACTGTATATGGTACATACGCGGATATATTGTATATTCTGCATGTAGCTGTTTATAATCTTAGCAAGGTTTTTTTTTACCTCAATATCAGATATGCACAATTTCTTATGTTCACAGTCAGACATTTCGAATTTAAATTGTGCATTAGCAAACGGTCTAATATTGTTCCAGCGATTTTTACTAGGCCTTGGGCCTGCATTGCTAAACTGTCAATAAATACCTTATAATAGTAATCTTAAACAGTACCATTTAAAGACATAGTCTTGTCTCCTTTATATGCACAATTTGTTTTCACTTTCAAAAACCTGAAGATTACATTTATTAGAACATTGTGACCATTCAGAAGCCATTTTATATGGCATTAGAAGTACAGTCATGAGTGTAGAAGGGCAGTGGGAAAAGCATACCTGCATATACACATGTTAATACCCTTGGTGTATCATGTAGGGTCTATTTTTTCCCCATATCAGATATGCACAACTTCTTTTCTCAGTCAAACAATTTGAAGATTACATGTGTACTGTAGGCCCATACGCCCCTTGGATAGAGTTTTCTATGGCCTTCACAGATGTATTCTGCATAACTACCTCTTAATATTCTTAAATGTCATATAGTGATTTCATTTTAGGGCCATATCAAGTATGCACAACTTTGTTGTTTTCTCAGACACAAAATTTGAAAGTACCTTGTGTACTATAGCAGTAGGGCTAATTCAAACCATTCTTCATACCATCATTCACACCAGCCTGGTACTTACATGAATGAACTCTGCATGACCATCGTTTAATATCCTTAAAGTATATCATATAAGGATTTAATTTTACGCAAATATCAGACAAGCACAACTTGTTAAATAATAGTTTAGATACTACTATTCAAGACAATAGACAGTAGTCAGGTGGACTTTATAGTGTAAAGTAAGAGTGCTTCTGTTTGTGTGAGTGTGATGGAGGAGGGGTCTGGCTGCACCACAAAGAGTACATGGCCATGGTCTGATGAAGCAGGCTAGGAACGAGTCTTGGCTCTGGTGTAGAAAACTGAGGATCATGAAAAAAGGATGCATGTCATTGGTCAGTTCATTGGAACTTTCCCACGTTAAGGTTCTGCGGCTGTGAGCGGCTCGCACGGGTTGATTTTTTTTAACACCCTTTATTTCTCCAATGTTATATACACATTAAGGACTAGGTGTCTGTACCAGTGTGTGCATGTGTGTCTTCCACAATGTAAACATCATACCTTATGTACAATTTGTTTTCTCAGCCACACAATTTTGTAATGTCTGCATTACTATGGCAGGCCTACTATGTACCATATGTACCATTTTCTATGGCCTGGTACCTACACGGACGAATTCTGCATTAAGGCCAACAACAAGTTGTGCATTTGTAAAGGGTGATGATGTACTTTAGAAATAATAACAAGTATTTATGCAGAATTTGTCTATTTAGGTATCAGGCCATAGAAAATGCAGCCAAACGGTGTGTATTAGGCCAGCCATGGTAAAACACACCTCACCTAAAAATTGTGTGGATGAGAAAACAATAAGTTGTGCATATGTAAAAGGGGGGTGAAATTAAATCCTCACATGATCTACTTTAAGAATATAAACAGGAAATTATTCAGAATTCGTCTGTGTAGGTACCAGGCCATAGAGAATGCCAGCCGAATACTATGTATTAGGCCTGCCATAGTAATGCACACATGACATTAAATTTGTGTGGCTCACAAAACAATAAGTTGTGCATATGTAAAAGGGGGGTGAAATTAAATCCTTATATGATCTACTTTAGGAATAATAACATGTAATTATTCAGAATTCGTCTGTGTAGGTACCAGGCCATAGAGAATGCCAGCCGAATGCTATGTATTAGGCTTGCCATAGTAATGCACACATGACATTACATTTGTGTGGCTGAGAAAACAATAAGTTGTGCATATGTAAAAGGGGGGTGAAATTAAATCCTTATATGATCTACATTAAGAATAATAACAGTTAATTATTCAGAATTCGTCTGTGTAGGTACCAGGCCATAGAGAATGCCAGCCGAATGCTATGTATTAGGCCTGTCTTAGGAATGCACACATGACATTAAATTTGTGTGGCTGAGAAAACAATAAGTTGTGCATATGTAAAAGGGGGGTGAAATTAAATCCTTATATGATCTACTTTAAGAATAATAACAGTTAATTATTCAGAATTCGTCTGTGTAGGTACCAGGCCATAGAGAATGCCAGCCGAATACTATGTATTAGGCCTGCCATAGTAATGCACACATGACATTAAATTTGTGTGGCTGACAAAACAATAAGTTGTGCATATGTAAAAGGGGGGTGCAATTAAATCCTTATATGATCTACTTTAGGAATAATAACATGTAATTATTCAGAATTCGTCTGTGTAGGTACCAGGCCATAGAGAATGCCAGCCGAATGCTATGTATTAGGCCTGCCTTAGGAATGCACACATGACATTAAATTTGTGTGGCTGAGAAAACAATAAGTTGTGCATATTTAAAAGGGGGGTGAAATTAAATCCTTATATGATCTACTTTAGGAATAATAACATGTAATTATTCAGAATTCGTCTGTGTAGGTACCAGGCCATAGAGAATGCCAGCCGAATGCTATGTATTAGGCTTGCCATAGTAATGCACACATGACATTAAATTTGTGTGGCTAAGAAAACAATAAGTTGTGCATATGTAAAAGGGGGGTGAAATTAAATCCTTATATGATCTACTTTAGGAATAATAACATGTACTTATTCAGAATTCGTCTGTGTAGGTACCAGGCCATAGAGAATGCCAGCCGAATGCTATGTATTAGGCTTGCCATAGTAATGCACACATGACATTAAATTTGTGTGGCTGAGAAAACAATAAGTTGTGCATATGTAAAAGGGGGGTGAAATTAAATCCTTATATGATCTACATTAAGAATAATAACAGTTAATTATTCAGAATTCGTCTGTGTAGGTACCAGGCCATAGAGAATGCCAGCCGAATGCTATGTATTAGGCCTGTCTTAGGAATGCACACATGACATTAAATTTGTGTGGCTGACAAAACAATAAGTTGTGCATTCTCAATAATTAACTGTTATTAGCCACACAAATTTAATATCATGTGTGCATTACTATGGCAGGCCTAATACATAGCATTCGGCTGGCATTCTCTATGGCCTGGTACCTACACAGACGAATTCTCAATAATTAACTGTTATTATTCTTAATGTAGATCATATAAGGATTTAATTTCACCCCCCTTTTACATATGCACAACTTATTGTTTTCTCAGCCACACAAATTTAATGTCATGTGTGCATTACTATGGCAAGCCTAATACATAGCATTCGGCTGGCATTCTCTATGGCCTGGTACCTACACAGACGAATTCTGAATAAGTACATGTTATTATTCCTAAAGTAGATCATATAAGGATTTAATTTCACCCCCCTTTTACATATGCACAACTTATTGTTTTCTTAGCCACACAAATTTAATGTCATGTGTGCATTACTATGGCAGGCCTAATACATAGCATTCGGGTGGCATTTTCTATGGCCTGGTACCTACACAGACGAATTCTGAATAATTACCTGTTTATATTCTTAAAGTAGATCATATAAGGATTTAATTTAACCCCCCTTTTACATATGCACAACTTATTGTTTTCTCAGCCACACAAATTTAATGTCATGTGTGCATTCCTAAGACAGGCCTAATACATAGCATTCGGCTGGCATTCTCCATGGCCTGGTACCTACACAGACGAATTCTGAATAATTAACTGTTATTATTCTTAATGTAGATCATATAAGGATTTAATTTCACCCCCCTTTTAAATATGCACAACTTATTGTTTTCTCAGCCACACAAATTTAATGTCATGTGTGCATTACTATGGCAAGCCTAATACATAGCATTCGGCTGGAATTCTCTATGGCCTGGTACCTACACAGACGAATTCTGAATAATTACATGTTATTATTCCTAAAGTAGATCATATAAGGATTTAATTTCACCCCCCTTTTACATATGCACAACTTATTGTTTTCTTAGCCACACAAATTTAATGTCATGTGTGCATTACTATGGCAAGCCTAATACATAGCATTCGGCTGGCATTCTCTATGGCCTGGTACCTACACAGACGAATTCTGAATAATTACATGTTATTATTCCTAAAGTAGATCATATAAGGATTTAATTTCACCCCCCTTTTACATATGCACAACTTATTGTTTTGTCAGCCACACAAATTCAATGTCATGTGTGCATTACTATGGCAGGCCTAATACATAGTATTCGGCTGGCATTCTCTATGGCCTGGTACCTACACAGACGAATTCTGAATAATTAACTGTTATTATTCTTAAAGTAGATCATATAAGGATTTAATTTCACCCCCCTTTTAAATATGCACAACTTATTGTTTTCTCAGCCACACAAATTTAATGTCATGTGTGCATTCCTAAGACAGGCCTAATACATAGCATTCGGCTGGCATTCTCTATGGCCTGGTACCTACACAGACGAATTCTGAATAATTAACTGTTATTATTCTTAATGTAGATCATATAAGGATTTAATTTCACCCCCCTTTTACATATGCACAACTTATTGTTTTCTCAGCCACACAAATTTAATGTCATGTGTGCATTACTATGGCAAGCCTAATACATAGCATTCGGCTGGCATTCTCTATGGCCTGGTACCTACACAGACGAATTCTGAATAAGTACATGTTATTATTCCTAAAGTAGATCATATAAGGATTTAATTTCACCCCCCTTTTACATATGCACAACTTATTGTTTTGTCAGCCACACAAATTCAATGTCATGTGTGCATTACTATGGCAGGCCTAATACATAGTATTCGGCTGGCATTCTCTATGGCCTGGTACCTACACAGACGAATTCTCAATAATTAACTGTTATTATTCTTAAAGTAGATCATATAAGGATTTAATTTCACCCCCCTTTTAAATATGCACAACTTATTGTTTTGTCAGCCACACAAATTTAATGTCATGTGTGCATTCCTAAGACAGGCCTAATACATAGCATTCGGCTGGCATTCTCTATGGCCTGGTACCTACACAGACGAATTCTGAATAATTAACTGTTATTATTCTTAATGTAGATCATATAAGGATTTAATTTCACCCCCCTTTTACATATGCACAACTTATTGTTTTCTCAGCCACACAAATTTAATGTCATGTGTGCATTACTATGGCAAGCCTAATACATAGCATTCGGCTGGCATTCTCTATGGCCTGGTACCTACACAGACGAATTCTGAATAAGTACATGTTATTATTCCTAAAGTAGATCATATAAGGATTTAATTTCACCCCCCTTTTACATATGCACAACTTATTGTTTTCTTAGCCACACAAATTTAATGTCATGTGTGCATTACTATGGCAAGCCTAATACATAGCATTCGGCTGGCATTCTCTATGGCCTGGTACCTACACAGACGAATTCTGAATAATTACATGTTATTATTCCTAAAGTAGATCATATAAGGATTTAATTTCACCCCCCTTTTAAATATGCACAACTTATTGTTTTCTCAGCCACACAAATTTAATGTCATGTGTGCATTCCTAAGGCAGGCCTAATACATAGCATTCGGCTGGCATTCTCTATGGCCTGGTACCTACACAGACGAATTCTGAATAATTACATGTTATTATTCCTAAAGTAGATCATATAAGGATTTAATTGCACCCCCCTTTTACATATGCACAACTTATTGTTTTGTCAGCCACACAAATTTAATGTCATGTGTGCATTACTATGGCAGGCCTAATACATAGTATTCGGCTGGCATTCTCTATGGCCTGGTACCTACACAGACGAATTCTGAATAATTAACTGTTATTATTCTTAAAGTAGATCATATAAGGATTTAATTTCACCCCCCTTTTACATATGCACAACTTATTGTTTTCTCAGCCACACAAATTTAATGTCATGTGTGCATTAGTATGGCAAGCCTAATACATAGCATTCGGCTGGCATTTTCTATGGCCTGGTACCTACACAGACGAATTCTGAATAATTACATGTTATTATTCCTAAAGTAGATCATATAAGGATTTAATTTCACCCCCCTTTTACATATGCACAACTTATTGTTTTCTCAGCCACACAAATTTAATATCATGTGTGCATTACTATGGCAGGCCTAATACATAGCACTCGGCTGGCATTTTCTATGGCCTGGTACCTACACAGACGAATTCTGAATAATTACCTGTTATTATTCTTAAAGTTGATCATGTGAGGATTTAATTTCACCCCCCTTTTACATATGCACAACTTATTGTTTTCTCATCCACACAATTTTTAGGTGAGGTGTGTTTTACCATGGCTGGCTAATGTACAATTTGTTATTTTCACATTTGCACAAAGTAGTGTGTGTATGACAATGGTAGGCAGTTACAGAAGTTCTATATATGTAGTAATTTTCTCACCAGATGTGATTATGCTTTTTACCCGTTTTTCATCATGTACCATAATCTTTTTTTCCACCCCTCAACCTAAAGTTTTTAACATGTAACAATAGTGGGCTATCTGAAATGGATTATTTATTTTAACATCATGTTCATATTCATTCATTTATTTCTGTTTGTATTTAATATAGCTTTTACCTTTGGAAAGGAATTTATTGTAAATGGGTATTTCTTTATTGATATTCTTCGAAATAGATTAAAAAAGTAAAGCATTAGAATCGGCTTTTATTTTGAAAAAATACGGAGTGGCGGCCATATTGAAAATGTTGCTAGTGTCGCTGGCTTCACACAGCTAGACCTGCATTAATAACAAACGGTACACGTTAACAGATTGTAGTTTGAAGATAACGCTCCACGCTTTCTTCTGAAGAGAAGGAAGAACGAAGGATGATGGTAGTGTAAATAAAAAATATAATTCCTGCTCTATGACGTGGAAGGGAGAGAGGGGGTCCTTCCCCTAGCAAGGACTAACGATAATATCAGATGCATGCAATATGCATGAAGTCGGACTTCAATCAGCTTTTGATTTGCCAACCATTAGCACCTAACGCAAGGCCTTAAATGAGATAACATTACATCGTCAACGTGGGAAGCCACCACGCAACGCCAAGGTGTTTGAGGTAAACATTTGGATGTTGACATTTACGTGACATTGATTTTTTCACTTGCCCATGGAGAACAAAACATGTGAACCACAGCGCAGCCAGGGACAAGGTGCGTCAGGTGTTCGCAAACGCAAGGCGAGCAAAGGGGCTTTGGAGCAGAGCACTGGAGACAGCAATGGTACCGCCGATGGCTCAGTACGACAGTCCCACAACGGAACCACCTCAAGGCATAGGCTTCATATCAGAGCCCAGTCTTCTAATGCCGGAGGGAAGGGGAACATATATACACTTACAGTCATCATACTGTCTTTTTCCACGCGATTTTATAAAATCTTGGAGCCGCCTCATGTATGGTGAGTGAAGGTTATGTTTCATACGATGTAACCTGTGTAATTTACAATAGACTGGCTTGTGTGCATCCATCCATGTCAACGTCTATTTCTTCCAACCTTTAGTTGGGATGAAACGCACTTTGGGAAAATGGGAAGCTATTACATCAACAGAACCTTCTTTTTTGATGTCCACCCTCCTCTCGGCAAGGTAAGTAGTACCAAATGTCAGCTGTACCCTGCCTATAGGGTTTGCATCTCCATAGCGTCTGTGTAGCAACAGTCTTGTGATGTCTGTTCAAATGCAGATGCTGATTGGTTTAGCCGGCTACCTCACGGGCTACGATGGCACCTTTCCTTTCATCAAACCGGGAGACAAATATGAGCATCACTGCTACTGGGGGATGAGAGGAGTATGTCAACATACAACATGGCGGTCTGCTAGTGCACATACATGCGCACATCACACCGCTCTGCTTGGGCACAAGTGCATACACTTCACACCTGTGTAGAAGACAGACACATACATTTGTTGAATGCACACTCGCCACACTTTACCCCGGTGCACATACACTCATCACACCAGTCATAGTGCACATTACCTTACATTACCCTTAGCAGATGCTTTTATCCAAAGCCACCTACAAAATGAGGATACAACAAGCTAACAGAAGTGTAAAGGAACACCGAGTAAACAAAGGCATGACAAAGTTTGTGCAGCCTAGGGTGCACACAAGCAGGGAACACACAAGGAGATAGATGTGCCTTAGGTAAGTTCACGGGGCAGGGACGCACATACACACATGCCACACACCGGTCCCTGTGCCCACACATCACACCTTTCGTAAAGGTCTGTTCACTTGCCTGACAAGTAATTTGTGTGTGTGTGTGTGTGTGTGTGTGTGTGTGTGTGTGTGTGTGTGTGTGTGTGTGTGTGTGTGTGTGTGTGTGTGTAGTTCTGCGCAGCCCTGGGGTCCTGCCTGCCCCCCCTTGCCTATCTGACGGTTCAGGAGCTGTCTGGCTCTCCAGCAGCTGCACTCATCACTGCTGCTCTTCTCATCTTTGGTAGGCACACACATACAGACACACACACACACACACTTACACACAGACTCCCTCTTAACCTTTTCTCTCTCTCTCTCTCTCTCTCTCTCTCTCTCTCTCACACACACACAAACACACACATACAGACTCTTTACCACTCTCTCTCTTACACACACACAGATAAATAAGCTACCACAAATTTTCTACTTAACCTTTGAATTTTCTACATCCACTCTGCGTATCAACCTTCAATCTCAGTGTTTACACTGTTTGTGTGTGTGTTTGTGTGTGTGTGTGTGTCCTCCAGACACCGGCTTCATCACCATCTCCCAGTACATCTTGCTGGACCCCATCCTCATGTTCTTCATCATGGCCTCCGTCTTCAGCATGGTCAAGTTCCACTCCCACAGGAGCAGGTGCGTTTTGGTGGGGTGTGTTCTATGTGCTGTAGGTTACATGTGTTCTAAGGTCTTTTGGTGGGGTGTGTTCTATGTGCTGTAGGTTACATGTGTTCTAAGGGCTTTTGGTGGGGTGTGTTCTATGTGCTGTAGGTTACATGTGTTCTTAGGACTTTTGGTTAAGTGTGTTCTAAGGACTTTTGGTGGGGTGTGTTCTAAGGGCTTTTGGTGGGGTGTGCTCTAAGGGCTTTTGGTTAAGTGTGTTCTAAGGGCTTTTGATTAAGTGTGTTCTAAGGGCTTTTGGTTAAGTGTGTTCTAGGGGCTGTAGGTTAAATGTGTTCTAAGGGCTTTTGGTTCAATGTGTTCTAAGGGCTTTTGCCTGAATGTGTTCTCAGGGCTTTTGCCTCAATGTGTTCTAAGGGCTTTTGGTGGGGTCTGCCCCAAGGCTTTTTGTTAAATGCTTTCTGGGAGGTCTGCTTGGTGTTTTGTTTTGGTAGTGTTGCAGTCTTTAAAAACTCTTGTGTGTATGTGCATGTGTGTGTTTGTGTGCGTGTGTCTGTGTGTGTGTGTGTGTGTGTGTGTGTGTGTGTGTGTGTCCCTCTGCTGCAGGCCCTTTGGTGTGTCGTGGTGGCTGTGGCTGGCGCTGACGGGGGTGAGCCTGGCGGGGGCGCTGGGTGTGAAGTTTGTGGGGCTCTTCGTCATCCTCCTGGTCGGGATCAACACGGCCTGGGACCTCTGGAACCTGCTGGGAGACATCACACTCTCTCTGGTACACCACACACACACACACACACACACACACACACGAATGCTCACACACATGCTACTTCTTCACACTCTCTCTGGTACACCACACACACACCACACACACTCCCTACCTCTACATCTCTGCCACCCACCGTCAGCTGATGTCTCTGCAAGGTACTATATGTGTCGATAGGTTATACAGATTTACTTACTCAGTTTCAACTTGCAGAGGTAACAGAATTAGCACATTATCACCCAAAATGTACAAAAACAACAATCTCCTGTTATTTTTTATCTTCTTGTTATCTTCTGAATGCCAGTGTCTTTCTCTCCTGTTGTAGGCGGCGTTTGGGAAGCACCTGTGTGCCAGGGTGTTTGGCCTGATCATACTGCCCCTCTTCCTCTACACCACCATCTTTGCCGTGCACTTCGCCATCCTCAACAAGAGGTGGGGACGGCGTCGCTTGATATCTTTCAGAGTAGAAGCATTGCACGTGTAGGGCTCAGAGTCATGTATTTCAGTGTGGCTGCTGCCTGTGTGCTTCAGGTGGGTGTGTGTGCATTCTCCATATGTGTGTGTATGTGCTCCTAGTCCTAGTGTATGTATACCCAGAGTTTTGTGTGTGTCTGTGTGTCTCACAGATGGGTTGTAGGCTCATTATGGGGTGGGTCTTTGGAGTGCCAGAGTCTATCCTGTCCTCCTAAGCTCTCTTCCTTTTCCTTTTTCGCTCTCTCTCTCCCTCCCTCCTCCTTCCTCTCTCTCTACTCCTTCCCTTCTCCTTCTTTCTCTCTTTCTCTCTCTTTCTCCCTCTCTCTCTGCAGTGGTCCTGGTGATGGCTTCTTCAGCTCCTCCTTCCAGTCCAGGCTCCATGGAAACAACCTGCACAACGCCTCCATGCCTGAGTGTGAGTGCATTACTGCCCACCTCCACCCCTCTTTTTACCTGGGAATAATGGCTGGGAATGTCTGGGAATATATGGCCTGGGAATGTCTGGGAATATGGCCTGGCTGTTATATACTGGCTCATTTTGGGAGCCAAGTAGTTTTCATGAATAGATGACACATCAGACAGGGAAGTTATAATTGTGGAATCCCGGAATATTGTGGAAGCCCAGAATCAGCATAACAGAACAGGTACCAGCCTCAGGGGCAGGACGGAAACACCAGATGGACAAACTTAAGCAGTCAATACACAATACTGGCTATATGGAAATATGGACTAGGAATGTGTGTTGGGAATATGGGCTGAAGCTAGTCAAGTGGTTAATGATGCCCTGCCAGGTAAACTCCTCTTCCTCCCCCTTCATCTTCCTCCCCCCTCCTCTTCCTCCCCCAGACCTGGCCTATGGCTCCTCTGTGACGGTGAAGAACCTGCGTATTGCGGGGGGGTACCTGCACTCCCACTGGCACCTGTACCCAGAGGGGGTAGGCGCACACCAGCAGCAGGTAAAACAGTCACACACACACACACACACACACACACACACACTGCATTGCATTTGCTCCATTCAGCCCTTTCACACTCACACAGTGAACACATGCACACATGAACAGACACACAGACCTCACACGCACACAGACGCCTCACACACACACACACACACACACACACACACACACACACACACACACACACACACACACACACACTAGTTGCCTCTTTGTTGACCTGCAGGTGACCGCTTATCTGCACAAGGACTATAACAACCTGTGGCTGGTGAAGAAGCAGGAAGAGTCTGATGGTAAGGTGGAGCGTTCAGTGTTGAGGCTGCCATATTTGCACGTGTAATATTACTATTTCCTGTTCCTCTCTGCTGGTTTCCTCATGATCTTACTCGCCCCTCAGATCCTACCTCGACCCCTGACCTCGTTCGCCATGGAGATGTCATTCGGCTAGAGCACAAAGAGTAAACATTTACTTTCTCCATCACTCGTGATGATGTTGCCCTCCTGGTCATTACTGATTCACATTATATAAGGATCTATAAATGCCACTAATGATGGTGTTGTGTTGCTTGCCATGATGGTCATACTAATTTACATGACATAAGGATCTATAAATATCACTTATAATGATGGTCAAAGGAGCTAAGTTGTATAATGATGTTTCTTTTTTCTTGTCCTTACATACAGTTTGATTATTTATATTATAAATATAGAGAAAATCATTAAGCTGTTCTGAATTATTTCCCAGCA
>CM050205.1:7585000-7600000 GCA_027475355.1 Coilia nasus
ACGCATTCACTGCAGCACCCAAAAAATGCAGGGCACCACCACCCCCTCCACCCGCGGCAGGATCACAGCTGCAGTATACAAACAGTGGCAGCGGGGACGACCTCCATGATTGTACCATCTGATATGCTGTGGGTACCTGCATTAAGGGTAGTTTTGAAGACAAGCTGGGACCCAGGATGACCAGGCCATTTTCTATTCCTGTGCTCACAGGAAAAAGAAGAATTCGTGTTCATCCTGTCAATGGGGTAAATCAGTCTAATATTCTGCCAGTTCTGAAACAACCTCAGAATGCCTCAGTGGATATGGCACCCACGCTCAATGTAAAACTAGCTCTTCTGAACATCAGATCACTCTCTAACAAGTCATTTTTAATTAATGATCTTATTTGCACACACAGCCTTGATTTTATGCTTCTTACTGAAACCTGGCTGGAACAAGCGAACAGTTTCACTACCCTTATTGAATCAGATCCCCCAAATTTGGACTTCATGACTGCCACAAGAACTAATAAACGGGGAGGCGGAATAGCAAACATATTCAAAACATCTTTTCAGTGCAAACAGACAACATTTGGCAACTTTACATCTTTTGAGTACTTAAGTACACTCGTTAAGTGTTCTTCTAGTATGTTATTATTGACTATCTACAGACCACCAAGACTTTCAGCAACAGTTTTTCTTGAAGAGTTTGGTGAACTGTTGTCGAACATTTGTTTGATTGTTTTATTATATCAGGGGATTTCAACTTGCATGTCGATAATCGAGAAAACACCTATGCCAATGAATTTCTCACACTGATTGATACCTTCAGCCTAACACAACATGTTCAGGGCCAACACACTCTCATGGCCATACCCTTGACCTTGTTATCACAAAGGGTCTTAATGTCTCTACAACTGTTATGGACTTGGCCGTATCTGATCATTTTTGTGTTTTCTTTGATGTTTGTATGTCCCCTCACATTCAAAACAGGTTTATGTCTGTAAGAAGGAGAGTCATAAATAATGATACAGGTGTTCTTTTTGAGCAGGCACTCTCAAAGACCCAAAGTCAACCATCTAACTGTGCAGATGATTTAATGATACATTTTAATTCTAGGATGACGCATATTATGGATAATATTGCCCCTTTAAAAACCAAAAGAGTCACTGACAATCAAAAAGCACCCTGGAAACTGAATCCAATGGTTAAACTGCTAAAGAGAGAGTGTAGAAAGTCTGAAAGAAAGTGGCGTAAATCTAAACTTCAGATTCATTATCAAATTCATAAAGAGATGCTTGGTAAATACAATTTGGAAATCTCTAAAGCAAGACAGGCTTTCTTCTCTAACATCATAAACAGGAATATCAACAATGCCTGTGTGCTATTTTCTACTGTTGAGAAGTTAACAAATCCCTCATCACAGTTGCCTCCTGAGCTTTCCTCAGTTAATAAATGCAATGACTTTGCATCTTTTTTCAAAGGAAAAATTGATAAAATACGACTGAATATAGCTTCTCAGTTGCAAATAGCTCAAAATCTGGAACCATTGGCTGTAGAGAGAGGGGACCTCAACCTAGTGCCAACATTTAGCTTAGTTGACTATGAAACCCTTGAAAAAACGTACAAAATCTCAGTTCTTCCACATCTGAACTGGATATTTTGCCTACAATTTTTTTCAAATCTGTTCTTCATCTTATATCAGCCGATGTACTTCAGATTATAAATACATCACTACAGACTGGCATATTTCCTTCCTCTTTGAACAATGCAGTTGTAAAACCCTTACTCAAAAAGAATAACCTTGATTGTTCAGTGCTTAATAACTACAGGCCCATATCCAATTTACCATTTATTGGAAAAATAATCGAAAAAACTGTTCACATCAAATAGCTGTTTTGTTAAGTTTCAGTCAGGTTTCTGTGCCAATCACAGCACTCAAACAGCTCTTATTAAGGTAATAAATGATATACGTCTTAATTCTGATGTTGGCAAAACATCAGTCTTGGTGTTATTGGACCTTAGTGCAGCTTTTGACACTGTTGATCACTGCATACTACTACATCAACTGGAACTGGAACTGGAACACTGGGTTGGATTCACTGGTACAGTTATCAATTGGTTAAAATCATACTTACAACAAAGGAGCTTTTTTGTTGCTATTGGAAACTGTACCTCAGCATCTATGTCCTTGACCTGTGGTGTCCCACAGGGGTCAATCCTTGGACCATTACTATTTAACCTTTATATGCTTCCGCTTGGGCAAATCATCAATAACAACTCAATCAATTACCATAGCTATACTGACGACACCCAAGTTTACTTAGCTCTGTCACCTAATGACTATACCCTCCTTGAGTCTCTCTGTGAGTGTATTGAACAAATTAACAACTGGATGTCACACAATTTTCTTCAGCTAAACGCAGATAAAACTGAAGTAATTGTATTTGGGAAAAAGGAAGACAGACGTGGGATCACCACTGCTCTAGAGACTAAGGGGCTTAAAGCAAAATATACTGTTAAAGATCTTGGTGTCTTCATTCAACATTCAACAGTCACGTGAAAGCAATCACTAAATCTGCATTCTATCACTTAAAAAACATAGCTAAACTTAGAGGTGGCGAAAGTGGCGATGTCAGAGTGTGCCGGCAGCAGCCCCAAGTCAAACTTTTGTTATATGACAGCTAATGGCTACCTGTGTGATGCGCTCTCATACATATTTATATGCTAGTTTTAACTGTATATTATGGTACTTCAACATTAAACCAAAACTTGCAATGGAGCATGTGACATCTGGATAAATACACCAGCCATCATTTACCTACCTCATGCTCTAATAATGGCTAATCGTGAAATATAGCAGTGTAATAAATAATGGCTGTAATTATTCAGAAAACTACCCATAATTCTAACAATGGTAATTGTTATAAATAATAATAATAATAATAATAATAATAATAGTAAAGCATGGTAACAGTAAGTGTAGTTTTGTTGTGTGTTAGTCTTGAATTGGTTGAATTTTTCCTGCAGGTATCACACTAGATTCGCTGCTGCAGAACACCGACATGCTGTTGAGGCCCCCGCTGGCACAGTGGGTACTGAGGGGGGGGCAGGTGCTGCTCCTGGGGGCCATTCTCTACAGGTGAGCACCTGACTGCACCTCGGGGCCCGCAACGTGGAAACCCTGAAAGTTATCACTAGGCCACAGTACTTCTTTTTTTTCCCCCGACTACAAAAGGGTCAATTCAGCTGAATGTGTGTGTGTGTGTGTGTGTGTGTGTGCTTTGTCTATTGTAGTTTCTACCTGTTCCACCCCCTCTCCTACGGAATGCGGGGTCCCCTGGCTCATGACCCTGCCAGCCCCATGGCCAAACTGCGCTGGATGGACTCCTGGGAGTTCTGACGCCTCACGGAGAGAGATTGGGAGAGAACAAGACATGGGGAGAGAGAGACCTTGGGGGAGAGATAAGGAGAGGGAGAGAGAATGGGAAGGTGCGGGGGGGTGGAGAATCTGGATGGAGGGAGCGACATGGGACAGTCGCTTCTTAAAGAAACATTGAGATAGTCATCCATTAGACAAGCCTGGGCTAAAAATGAGAGGAGGAGGAGGGGGAGGAAGAGGAGGAGAAGATAGAGGAGGAGGTGGGTTAGGGGTTTACCTAACTGGTCAGGGATGGCTGTTTGTAGACCCTCCCATTCAGACTCGATACTGCTGCTGATGTGCTTCTGTTCTGCTGTAGATGACACAGTGTTACGGTGTTCAGTCTCTAAAGTAGAGTAGAGGAAAGTATTTTTTTATAAACGAAGGTTTAAAACATATCATGTTAGTCATACATATTTTTCTGTCACAAATATTTGACATGCAGAGAAAAGTATTTTGTTGTAAGAGACTAGGTATTTGCACATTCTGACATTGTTGTCGTTACAGGGACGTTATTTGTTCAGATGTCAATACATCAGGTTCATAGTCCGAACTCAACAAAACCTATTTTTATTAGAGCAGCGAAACCCGAAAACACTTTTACACGTTTACTTTTACATACTAGAACTGAAAATCAACTAAAAGTATTTTTTATTCATTTTCATTATTAGCCTTACAACAGTACTAATTTATTTTGTGATCAGAAGTAATTACAGTAACTCTTAAGTGCCTTCCATGTGGTACTGTAAACACTGAATGTGAAACAATAAATAATATGTGGAACTTGACTTTGTGTTTTCTATTCAGAATGGCCATATTTATGAAACATTTAGGTTTTGGATTTTGCATTGTGGTACTTGTTTAATTGGTGTTCGTGTTAAATTGTGATGAGCAGTAGTAAAATCTCTATAAGATATACATCTCTATGTAACATTTTGCAAACTAAATTTTGCACTGTCAATGGCAGATGAACGCAAGATTTGAAGATTTAATCTATTACAAGTGCGTCACCTGCAGGTTGAAACGTGCCACGTCAGTCCTGGAGCATCGTCCAATCATTGGCTGGAAAACATCACATGTAGAGTTGTTAAGATGGCGTCTCCGAATGGAGGTAAATTCTAATTCTGTCTTTAGATGTGATGTGTGTTATACTGTCATTTAGTACCAAAGTGAAACAAATACACACAGGGTTTTCACCGGTGTTTTCTAATCCTCTGTTGTGCAGTATTTGGCAGTGTTTGTTGATGCTACGCCAGAATTACGAGCGAGAGTTGTATACATGTTACTCTCCAGACTGAAATGGTCAGAATGTTATTGTCAGTCCAATCATGAGCTAGCTAACTGGCTAGCAAATTGTCATATATTCCCAAATTATTTCGCCGAGTAACCAAATATGTGTTTTTTTCCAAACAACACCAAGTTTGCATGGGTCATAGGCGAACAGCTTTATTAGCTCACTGTTTTGCTTACGTGGTGAAGGTGGCCTGTTAAGGTATTTATGGCTTGCTACCTAGCTTATCAGGTTAGCTATCATGACCATATCCGTCATAGCGGCATTTAACCTCGCCGTTGTTCATCGATGTGATCTTTAAAAAAAGTAAATAGAATATTATGTAGCTGCTAGCTGCTATTACTTTAAAACTCTAATCGGTGTTAACAATCTCTACACAAACAAGACTGGTAATTGTTATCAACCACAGTAAACAGTGTGACAGTAACGTTACCAGTTGACACCAAGCTTTTAGGTCTTAATGTAGCATTTTTGTTTTGAAAGGTGATGACTTTGAATCCTCCCTACTGAGTTTTGAGAAGCTCGACAGGGCTTCACCCGACCTTTGGCCCGAACAGCGTAAGTTTTCAGATGTCAGTCCCATAATGTTTGTAATGTTGTACCTAATCTGAACATCAAAACACCAGCCCACTGTAGGCACAAAAAACATCCAGCGCTTACAGTTTTACTCTTAAGCATTAAGCATGTTGTCATTGTTCGACAGTGCCAGGAGTTGCCGAATTTGCTGCATCGTTTAAAAACGTGAGTGACTCTCTGTTACCACCTTGTACTGGATGTTGTGTGCTGATTCCAGTGGATAAAATAATGGCCATTTTTATTAAATGTCCATTTAAACAAAACAAAAATCCTTTGGTTTCTGCAGCCAATCACAAACTCTCCACCTAAATGGATGGCCGAGCTGGAGTCTGAGGACATTGAGATGTTGAAAGGTAGATCTTTCTCATGGTGTCATGTTGTATTTTGGACTCATTAGGCAATATTGATATGTAAATAATATTGGTATAATTATATTTGTCGCAGTTGGTGGGCTTTTGCCACTTGCCCTGATGAATTGTAAAATGTTATGCCTTTAAAAAACACATGCAGTTCTGTGAGCTTTTTCCTGAAAGAGCACACTTTTACTAAATGCCAGATAAATATTCAGAGTAGCTGTCTTATATTTTCTGTTGAGTTCACTGGTGTGCAAAGAGTGGCTGTGGTAATGTCAGTGTCAACAGCTGGAAGCCCAAAACTGCAAGATAATCATTTGCTTCGGCAGTGACAACCGACTGGTCGTCTTTGTGTGGTCTTGTAATGTTTGTGTTTATTCAGATGTTGCTGTTCTTGTGATATTCTGATATTCTCATGTAGGCCTATTATACTTTGCAATTATCAAGCTAATGAAGGTCTGCTTAGGATGTTACTGAGGAAAAATATTCTGTGACTGAGTATAGCCTCAAAAGGACTCTTTAATTCCTGTCTTCTTTCTCATGTTTTGATGCTGAGGAGACAGAAATCGTTACAGACATGAAGTCTTTTGTTTTGTCTTAATTGTTTGTTTATTTATGCTGTAGAGCTGGGCAGCCTGACCACCGCTAACCTGATGGAGAAGGTGAAGGGGCTGCAAAATCTGGCCTACCAGCTGGGCCTCGAGGAGTGTAAGTCTCCATGCTCCACATCCTCCACTCAAACACATCACACACTATCACTCAAACACATCACACACTACCACTACTACACAAACACACAGCACATTATCACTCAAACACATCACACACTACCATCCAAACACCTGGCACACTATCACTCAAACACCTGGCACACTGCCACCCAAACACATGACACGCTATCACTCAAACACACCACACACTACCACCCAAACACATCATACTCTACCACTACCACTGTGGTAGATTTGCTAAAGACGCGTCAGCACATGTCAATGGGATTCAACGTCCAAACACATGACTTTGTAGTGATGCTCGGTAGCTTAAAGGAGAACTTCGGTGTAAAATGAAAATTGGCATGTTAAAACATCATACCGAGTTGGTATGTGTACTGAGGAGCAAATTTGATTTAGCCTGTTGCATTCAGAGTTTAACTATTTTTTATCGTTTGTCCCAGAAGGCTAACAATGGAAGTGGTAGGTGCCCTCAGACGAAGCATGACGACTACGCTATTTTTAAACCATTAAAACAGCTCGAAGAAACTCCACACTCCATCGGTAGTACAACAAAGGTCCTGACATTAAAAACGAGGCACTGAGAACTTTGTAAGCGTACACAACATTTATTAATAAAATAGTTTTGACAGGCCGTACCTTGCTGTAGTTTCTCGTCGCAGCCATGATGAAAGTCCGCACAAGTCGATTGACAAACACGAACCAGCAGGAAGAATAGAAGAAGAGATAGTACAATCAACATGTTTGGACTTTCATCATGGCGTCGATGAGAAACTACAGCAAGGTACTGGGTAGCAAGGTACAGCAATGTTGTGTACACTTACAAAGTTCTCAGTGCCTCGTTTTTAATGTCAGGACCTGTGTTGTACTACAAATGGAGTGTGGAGTTTCTTCAACCTGTTTTAATGGTTTAAAAATAGCGTAGTCGTCATGCTTCGTCTGAGGGCACCTACCACTTCCATTGTTAGCCTTCTGGGACAAACGATAAAAAATAGTTAAACTCTGAATGCAACAGGATAAATCAATTTTGCTCCTCAGTACACATACCAACTCGGTATGATGTTTTAACATGCAAATTTTTATTTTACACCGAAGTTCTCCTTTAACACACAACTACTCAGTATCGGTGGTGGTCACCCATATGACTCAGTGCCAGTGCAGGTTATTGAGCTGTAGCATCATCTATATGTTGTTACGTAATCTCTGACAGTTGTTGCCTTGTCCTTGACGTGTGCGTTGTTCCCTCTCAGGTCTGTCATTAGATTTGTTTGTTTTGCTCCTGGCAATGAACTTGGAAACAAATTCATAGGCACTCCGAAATAATAGTTATTTACCTGCTGTATACAGGAGCACTGTGTCCCCCGAGTGACATGAAATTGAGCCATCTTTATTTTCGTGAATCAACCTGACGTTGCAATTTTCACCGGTGCCTCAGAAAGGCCTGTGTTGTCCTGTGGGGTCTTACACTGCTTACTGGTGGAATATCTCAGAATCGCACACTGCTGCCAAATCAGCTCTCTATTTGGCAGCCAAAGTGCTTCACTAATGTCCTTGGCCCTTAGATTGTCTTCATCTGAGGAACAGAGACTGGGAGCGAGAGACAGAGCTCAATCCTCCAGTCTGCAATTCTATGTTTAGCCTCTAGATGGGGCTGTAACCCTGGAGGCTAATTTCCTGTTCCCGCCACAGCTGTATCCTCGCTGTAATCCCTCCGCTTGTTCATCTAATTAAGAGCTCTTTAATATTGCTAATGTTTATGAGTTATGTCACATATTCCCCCAAGCATTACTATTCCAGCCCTGAGAGATAAACAGACATTTTTACTTTTTTTACTCTTCTGTTTTTGTACTCTGTTGTATGTTTCTTTCACTGTAGATGTCCCCCATACCATTATGATTGCAAGGGAATTTAAAAGTGTCCAGTGGCTTATATTAGGCTAGGGTTACGAGTTCAGCCTGTGAAAAGATGCTGTGTGTCGGAGAGTCTGAGTGTTGAAACGTGCGGATGCTGTGAAATGTGTGTTTGACTGCTCTCGCTGCATCTCTACCCATAACTCTCTGTGTGTGTGTGGATAAGCGCTCCAATTTCTCTCATGAGTAAGATGGGTACTTAGCCTGCGATGGGTACTTAGCCTGCGATGGGTACTTAGCATGCAATGGGTACTTAGCATGCAATGGGTACTTCGTACTACAACCGGACCAACAGTGGGCCTGCAGCCAGTGCAATGAGTAGTGTTTTTATGATATATGATATTTATATGTTTATTTGATATATGATGTTTATATGATGCGCTGTAGATTGGGAGCAAAAAGAGGAGCAAGCTTGATGTCCTGTTTCAGCGACTCAACTGAGTAATTCTATTATTGGACACACCTTAATAGGCAGTCATTTCCTTGATTATTTCTAGGGTATATTCCCTCTGGGCTGTTTGTGTGTGTGCATGTGTGTGAGAGAGAGAGAAAGAAAGAGCTGACTGAGAGCAGTGCAAGCCTGTGACAGAATGAGGAGCTATTCAGCATGTAATCCTCACCAACCAGCCATCTCGCATGAGCTGTGTGTGTGTGTGCGTGTGTGTGTGTGTGTGTGTGTGTGTGTACGTACCTCAGACTGCAGACTGGAGATTTCCCCTGTGCACACTACTAATGCAGCAGCACACTAAACTGGCCATGTACAGACACTGCGCTTTAACACAGAACCCTGACATTTGAAGAGGAGAGGTTGTGTGTGTGTGTGCGCGTGTGTGCGCGCGCACATGTGAGTGAGGGAGAGAGCAGGATCCTGACATTTTAAGAGATAATGTCTGTGTGTGGTGTTTGAGAGAGAGAGGGTAGAATCCTGACATTTTAAGAGGAGAGGTTGTGTGTGTGTGCGAGTGTGTGTGCGTGTGTGCGCGCGCACATGTGAGTGAGGGAGAGAGCAGAATCCTGACATTTTAAGAGATAATGTCTGTGTGTGTGTGTTTGAGAGAGAGAGGGTAGAATCCTGACATTTTAAGAGGAGAGATGGTGTGTGTGTCTGTGTGTGTGTGTGTGTGTGAGGGAGAGAGCTCAATGCTGATTTGTAAAATTCCATCAAGTGGACACGATTAAAGTGTTCTCGCTGAGAGGGGGATTACGGCAGCCCTGATTGGCCAGGCCTGCAGATCGCCCAGCTGAAGAGCAAACAACACACACACACACATACACACAGATCACCCAGCTGAAGAGCAAGCAACACACACACACACACACACACAGATCGCCCTGCTGAAGAGTGAGCAAAACATGCATTAAACAGAGATTCCTCCGCTGCCTTCAGCCCTGCAGACAATCTCACACAGCTCAGCTCAACACCATTAGCCATCACTCTGTTCACACAGCAGGGACACACACACACACACACACACCTCAACGTAACACCATCAGCCAACGCTCTGCTCTGCACAGCGTGCAAAAGCACTGCTTATCCTCTTATGCTGTAGAACTGTGTCTACCACTCAGGGTCAGCCCCCCATCCTATGCAGCATCCAACATACTTCATCCCCTTTCTCTGGATTTTAGTAGGTGTTGTAATAAGCAATCAACAGGATGGCAACTCAGTTCTTTTCTGTCTCCATCTCTGGGAACATCTGGGGGGAAATAGCATTGTCGTCCATTGCTGTGTTTGTACCCCATACACCTCTCCCAGTGTCCCAACACACACACACACACACACAGAGACCTCAGCCCCAATGCACCACACACACACACACAGACCTTTTCCCCAATGCACCACACACAAACACACACACACAGACCTCAGCCCCAATGCACCACACACACACACACACAGAGACCTCAGCCCCAATGCACCACACACACACACACACGCACACACAGACCTTTTCCCCAATGCACCACACACAAACACACACACACAGACCTCAGCCCCAATGCACCACACACACACACAGACCTTTTCCCCAATGCACCACACACAAACACACACAAACAGACCTCAGCCCCAATGCACCACACACACACACACCTCAGCCCCAGTGCACCACACACACACACACAGACCTTTTCCCCAATGTACCACACACAAACACACACACACAGACCTCAGCCCCAATGCACCTCACACACACACAGACTTCAGCCCCAATGCACCACACACACACACACAGACCTTTTCCCCAATGCACCACACACAAACACACACACACAGACCTCAGCCCCAATGCACCTCACACACACACACAGACTTCAGCCCCAATGCACCACATACACACACACGCCCACACACAGACCTCAGCCCCAATGCACCACACACACACACACACACACAGATCTCTGCGTAGGCAGAATCCTCTTAATAACATAGCATTAACCATTCCTAAGGAGAAAGACATTGCACACACACACACACACACACACACACACACACACACACACACACCACCCTTAGTCCCATAGTCTGATCCACTCCTAATGCATGCGAGCAGGAAGGAAGTGCTCTTGGGTGTCTGCCCATGACAGGTGAGAGGTCGTGTGCGAGCGGCATCTGGTTGCCCTGGCGATCGACTGGTGTTTGATGGCCAGCGCTGATGTAGCTCTGAGACAGCGTGTGCTTGGCACCTACACACACTAGACATTAATTCACACATCTCCACTCTTAGACAGTGTGTGTTTACAGTAGACATTAATCATTAATTCACACATCTCCACTCTGAGACAGTGTGTGTTTGGCACCTACACACACTAGACATTAATTCAGTCATCTCCACTCTAAGAACGTGTGTTCGGCACCTAAACACCCAGTAGACATTCATTCACTCATTGTCACTCCGAGACAGTGTGTGTGTGTGTGTGTGTGTGTTTGGTAGCTACACACAGTAGACATTAATTCACACATCTCCACTCTGAGGCAGTGTGTGTATACAGTAGACATTCATTCACTCATTTTCACTCCGAGACTCTGTGTGTGTGTGTGTGTGTCTAAACACACCAGACATTAATTCACACATCTCCACTCTGAGACAGTATGTGTATTAGGCACCTACCCACAGTAGACATTAATTCACACATCTTCACTGTGAGACAGTGTGTGTCTGTGTGTGTGTGTTTGGTACCTACCCACAGTAGACATTTATCCAGTCATCTTCACTCTGAGACAGTGTGTGTGTGTGTGTGTGTCTGTGTGTGTGCATTAGGCACCTACCCACAGTAGACATTTATCCAGTCATCTTCACTCTGAGACAGCCACCCATAGCTGGTCATCATCGAGTGCGCTCGGAGGGAAAAAACGATATCGCCTTGATCTATCGACTCTGTAGCAGTACACTTCCTGCACCGCCATGGAGGTTAAACTCCTCACCTGTGTTTAGCATGTGTGATTCTGTGTGTTTAGCATGTGTGATTCTGTGTGTGTGTGTGTGTGTGTGTGTGTGTGTGTGCTAAGGGTGTGGAGGACAAGTGAAAGCACATGACTGTCATTCCAGCACTGTGTGTTATGATATGCCACCTGTGTATGTGTGTGTCAAGTGTTAGCTGTGCCATTGAGTCGTCCCCACACACACACACACACACACACACAAACACACAGAGCGGCTCTGCGGGCGGGATGACACAAAGCGATGATGATTATGCGTCTCCCAGTGCTGGTTAATGGCAGGCCTTTAATGCGCCGCGCTTTAATTTCCTCCCCTCTCAGGCCCTGACAGCACAGCCCAGTAAATCTCACACACTTTTTCATCACGTCTCCCCTTCACACCGCCCGCCACACACACACAGCGTACACAAACACACACACACCATAAACACATACACACACACACACACATGCACACACACACACAACACACCATTCACACACACAATCACCATAAACACACATGCTCACACCATAAACACTCACACACCTACACCGTACAAACATATACACCATAAACACACAGGCACATACACACACACCATACACACAGACACACCATATACCATAAACACACACACACCGTACACAAACACATACACACACACACCTACACCATACATACACTGTACACACACACAGACACACCATATACCATGAACATATACACACATACACACACAACCCTCCAGGAGGGCCAATGGGGAGACGTTGCCAGAGGAGAGGGAGGGGTGCAAAGGAGAAGAGATGGGGTGGGTAGGGGGTGGGATAACGAGGGGAGGGGAGGGGTGCAGAGGGGAAGAGAAGGGGTGAGACGCACAGGAGAGGAGAGGGGTGGGGTGCAAAGAAGAAGAGATGGGGTGGGTAGGGGTAGGCGGGGTGAGGCTGAGGTGTGCAGGTGGGGGTGGGGTAATGAGGGGAGGGGTGGGGTTACGGAGGAGGGAGCGAGGGAAGAGAAGATTTACCGCACCTGCCCCGTGCAGAAGTGGAGGCCATTAAAGTGTGGAGCTTAATGGGGAAGATCACAATCAGGCCGTCAAATCTCACCCCTCCGCAAGGTTATCGCCGCCGCCAACGCCACCCCCACTCCAACACTCACACGGCATGCTGAATCACACACACACCACTCAGAGACACGTCACCCCCACACACAGACACACACACACACACACACCATGAGCACAGAGACACGAGACACACACACACACACACACACACACACACACACACACCATGAGCACAGAGACACCACACACACACACACACACACCATGAGCACAGAGACACGCGTCACCCACACACACACCACTCATAAGCAGAGACACACACACATACACACCCCCCACATGGGCAGACACATCTCCCATCATCTTTATTTCCCCTCGTCTCCTAATGTGCTCCTTTCAGCTTACACACACACACACACACACACACACACACGAGTCCGGACTCCTCATTTGCCAGAGTGCACATAATGTTCATTTGGGAGGGGGTATAATGTTACACTGGGGGGGTTGGTTATGTTACATTTGGTGAATAATGTTAAATTGGGGAGGGGAGGTGAATAATGTTAATTTTTGGGGGTGAGGGGGGTTGGGGGTGAAATTGAGATTCTGTCCTTTGAAGCGTTCATTTCACAACAAATGCTGCTCCCTGGCCCCACGCAGGCCAAAGAGCAGCAGTGTGTGTGTTTTATTGTGTGTGTGTGCTATTGTGGGTTTGTCTGTGTGTGTGTGTGTGTGTGTGTCTGTGTCTGTGTCTGTGTCTGTGTCTGTGTGCCTGTGTGTGTTTGTGTGTCTGTGTGTGTTTGTGTGTGTGTGTTTTAGACTCATAAGTGAGCGTGGGTCTGAATGCTATCTGATCCCCATGATGGCTTAACCTAGCTGTAGCCCCTTGTGCCACCTGCTCACAGCACACACACATACACACACACACACACACACACACACAAACACACACACTCACTCACTTCCACTGTGGGAGGAAACACATTGGGAACATATGGGCTCCTCCCAGCTGCCCTTTTTGTGTGTGTGTGTGTGTGTTAGAGTAGGACGCGTGTCAGGTCTCTATCCCATGGGTCTTCGCAGGCCCACCCACTTAACCACACACACATATACACACACACACTCTTCAGCTGGATGACGCGCTGATCACTGTTGTCCCATGGGGCAGTTCAGACGCGTGCCCCTCCCTCTGCTCTGCACCCCTTCTCCTCCTCCTCCTCCTCCTCCCCCTCCTCCTCCGCCTCCATGTGGCAGCACCGGTGGTACCCAGCTGTGGGACGCGTGCTGCCCGTGATGAATGCTGCTGTCGTGGGCTGCGGCGCGTGGTCATCAGGCGGGGGCCCCCAGGGGCCGCAGGCTACACTGATAAGTGCTGTTATTGGAGGTAATTGAATGGGGAGTGGCCCCTGGGGGACTGGGCTGCTCTGCAGAGCGTGATGAGTCCACTGCTGCTGCTGGTGGGGATGGGGATGGGGATGGGGATGATGGGGCCACAGCAACACGTGAGGCACGCCACACGCCACACACACACACACACACTCTCCACAGGTCTTACACACACACATAAACACACACACACCCCCACACACACACATTGAAATACACACACACACACACACATTGAAATACACACACACATGCATACACACAAACAGACACACACACACACACACACACTCTCCACAGGTCTTACACACACATGCATACACACACACACACCACCACACACACACATTGAAACACACACATGCATACATACAAACATATATACACACACACACACACACACACACATTGAAATACACACACACATGCATACACACACACACACTCTCCACAGGTCTTACAAAAACATGCATACACACACGTAAATGCACACACATTATAACACACACACACACATTGAAACACACATGTGCATACACACCGGGGTGGAATTTACTTTGCAAAATTTTACCAGCCACTGCCAAATAAATGATAAAATTCACCAGTCACTCAATAGTAAATTATTATGTGTCCAAAATTAGGCACGTTTATATTTTACCAGCAAGTGGCTGGCATCGAATTTTCATCCCTGATACACACACACAAACACAAACACGCACACAAACATTAAAACACAGATATGCATACAACACAGACACATGCACACACACTCATACTCACACATATAAATATACAAACACACATAAATGAGGAAAGACTTGCATCTGCAGACAGATCAAACACATGACATATATTTCACTTATCTG
>CM050205.1:7612500-7670000 GCA_027475355.1 Coilia nasus
CGTAGTGTATCCTCCAGAGTTTGTACTCTGTAGTAGTGCATACTGTAGAGTAGAGTAGAGTAACTTTATTGATCCCGAAGGAAATTAAGGTGTCCAGTTGCATACACATAATACACATTGCAAAAACAGATCAAACCTATTGCACACATCTGCATAATACAACATTCACTGAACTGAGGGGAGGGGAAAAAAATAAATAATAATAGGTAAAGGTAATAAGAAGGTACTGACGGTCCTTTACTATATTCAATCTGGCACTGGAAATGAAGTTGTGCTCTGTAGTTGGAAAAGACTGAGCGGCCCATCTTCCTTTGAGTTGATGCTCTGTAGTTGGAAAAGACTGAGCGGCCCATCTTCCTTTGAGTTGATGCTCTGTAGTTGGAAAAGACTGAGCGGCCCATCTTCCTTTGAGTTGATGCTCTGTAGTTGGAAAAGACTGAGCGGCCCATCTTCCTTTGAGTTGATGCTCTGTAGTTGGAAAAGACTGAGCGGCCCATCTTCCTTTGAGTTGATGCTCTGTAGTTGGAAAAGACTGAGCGGCCCATCTTCCTTTGAGTTGATGCTCTGTAGTTGGAAAAGACTGAGCGGCCCATCTTCCTTTGAGTTGATGCTCTGTAGTTGGAAAAGACTGAGCGGCCCATCTTCCTTTGAGTTGATGCTCCTGTAGTTGGAAAAGACTGAGCGGCCCATCTTCCTTTGAGTTGATGCTCTGTAGTTGGAAAAGACTGAGCGGCCCATCTTCCTTTGAGTTGATGCTCTGTAGTTGGAAAAGACTGAGCGGCCCATCTTCCTTTGAGTTGAATGGCGTGAAGTTGTGCTCTGTAGTTGGAAAAGACTGAGCGGCCCATCTTCCTTTGAGTTGATGCTCTGTAGTTGGAAAAGACTGAGCGGCCCATCTTCCTTTGAGTTGATGCTCTGTAGTTGGAAAAGACTGAGCGGCCCATCTTCCTTTGAGTTGATGCTCTGTAGTTGGAAAAGACTGAGCGGCCCATCTTCCTTTGAGTTGAATGGCGGCAGCTCAGCTAGCACCGAAGGTGAAAGATGGCTTTTGTGTTTCATTCAGATGTCGGACAGTGACCATGAGGAAGATTGACATCACGTACACGGTTGAAATACAAACACTGACACCACTATACTATTGTAGGATTCAAGATTAATAAAATGAGACTTTTTTTATTATGTTAGTGCTCATCACTCGACCGGATGAGCAAGCGATACCTCCAGTTAAAGTCACGTCACAATCTAGAGTCCAGAGTACAATCTTAACAATATCAGAATGTCACACTCTGAATAACATTGGAATCGCATCTGAATGTAGTTCCTTCTTTCTACTTATTCTTGTTCTCTCTCTCTCTCTGTCTCTCTGTCTCTTTTTTTCTCTCTCTCTCTCTACAAATGTGTGTGTGTGTGTGTTTGTGTGTGTGTGTGTGTGTGTGTGTGTGTGTGTGTGTGTGTGTGTGTGTGTGTGTGTGTGTGTGGCCGGCCCAGGCCCTGGTGATTATTTTTGTTGGGTGTTATTTGAAGAGGCGGCGAGATGAATCAATGGGAATTCAATTAGCATCATGTTTAACCCACTGACAAACAGCTCAAGGTGAGGAGAGAGGAGGAGAGGAGAGGAGAGAGGGATAGAGGGAGTCTAACAGAGGAGAGGAGAGAGAGATAGAGAGGGATAGAGGGAGTCTAACAGAGGAGAGGAGAGGGGGATAGATTGAGTCTAACGAAAGAGAGGAGAGGGGGATATAGAGGGTGATGGGGAGAGTAGAGAGGGAGTCTAATGAAGGGGTGGAAAGGGGGATAGAGGGGGTGATGGAGGAGATGAGAGATGAATGGAGGAGAGGGGGATAGAGAGGATGATGGAGGAGAGGAGAGAGGGAAAGAGGGAGTCTAACAGGAGAGGAGAGGGGGATAGAGGGAGTCTGAGGAGAGGAGAGGGGGATAGAGGGGGTCTAACAGAGGAGAGGAGGGGGGGTAGAGGGGGTCTGGGAAGAGGAGAGGGGGATAGAGGGGTCTAACAGAGGAGAGGAGGATAGAGGGGTCTAACAGAGGAGAGGAGAGGGGGATAGAGGGGGTCTAACAGAGGAGAGGAGGGGGGGATAGAGGGCGTCTAACAGAGGAGAGGAGAGAGGGATAGAGGGAGTCTAACAGGAGAGGACGGGGGTAGAGGGGGTCTTGGGAGAGGAGAGGGGGGTAGAGGGAGTCTGAGGAGAGGAGAGGGGGATAGAGGGGGGTCTAACAGAGGAGAGGAGAGGGGGATAGAGGGGGTCTAACAGGAGAGGACGGGGGGTAGAGGGGGTCTGGGAAGAGGAGAGGGGGATAGAGGGGTCTAACAGAGGAGAGGAGGATAGAGGGGTCTAACAGAGGAGAGGAGAGGGGGATAGAGGGAGTCTAACAGAGGAGAGGAGAGGGGCATAGAGGGGATGACGGAGGAGAGGAGAGGGGGATAGAGGGAATCTAACAGAGGAGTGGAGACATGGACAATAGGGATGGCGAAGGAGAGGAGAGGGGGATAGAGATGTCCTGGCAGAGGGGTGGAGAGGGAGGTAGAAGGGGTGATGGAGAGGGGGAGGAGTGGAGAGGTGGATAATAGGGGTGGCAGAGGAGAGGAGAGGAGAGGGGGATGGAGAAGCTGGCAATGAGCTGGAAAGGGGGATAGAGAGGTCGTGGCAGAGGGGTGGAGAGAGGGATATTATCATTCTGCATGTCACACAGGGCGCCTTCTCTAAATTACAATTCTCTTTTTCATTAGCCGTCACCAGAGCAGACCTGTCTCTCCTTCTCCACACACACACACACACACACACACACACACACACACACACACACACACACAGCCTTAACACTTTCTATACAAACACATATACACACAAAGCACTCTCATTATACTTACAAATACACAAACACCAGTTACACTCTCACCACAAACACACACACACACACACACACACACACACACACACACAGACACACACACACACCTAGCCCTCAGCAAACATTTAAAATTTTATATATTTATATTCACATACACACACCTTGACATTAAAGTCCTTGCACATACAAGAAACACACACTCATTTGCACACACACACACACACACACACTCAACACACAATATCAGCATTCTTCACAGCAAATGTAGAGTAAATGGTACATAGTACACTATGTGTAACTATGTTAGCATATGGCTATTAGCTAATACACACACACACACACATGCACACACACACTCACGCTCAGTAGAACTTTGGAACACTGCTGTTGTCACACACACACAGACAAACACACACGCTCACACACACACAGACAAACACACACAGAGGAATGAGAGGAGCGTGGGGAGTGAGTGTGTGATGGTCTCATTACTGGCAACAAAGCCAAATGTGTGTGTCTCTCCTGAGCCCAAGTGACAGCAGCTCCACTGATGGGTCTATTAAACACACACACACACACAGATACACACACACACACTGACAAATATACACACACTTACACATTTACCACACACGCATACATACTTCCATACACACACACACACACACTTACATACTTCCATACACACACACACATACACACACTGACAAATATACACATACTTAGACATTTACCACACACACATACTCACATACTTCCACACACACACACACAAGCGCACACACAGACGCTCATTTGGCCCACATCCACTTCTGAGTTCCCAGCCTGACGCTTTCCAGAGGGAGTGACGCAATGACTTCAAGCCTCTCTGTACTTTTCTGCATCCATGACGATACACACACAAACACACACACATACACACACACACACACACATACCCACCATACCTCTGTGTAGACGACATCCTCGACACCACTGGCAGAAAATAAACTGTTAAGATGGCCAGTGTGCCCAGAAGAGCTCGCTATGTGCTAAGGGTCGCTATGTGCTAAGGGTCGCTATGTGCTAAGGGTCACTGGGCGTGACACTAAATGCTGACCTTTGACTTGAGGAGCCATGCTGTGTCAGTGTTGTGCATGACCATCCCAGAAGATCAGCAGCCACAGATACACACACACACACACACACACACACACACACACACACACACACACACCTTTCTGCGCGCGCGGGCACTCACACCATTTTGATGTGTTGTTTTTACTCAAACATTCTAGTTTAAAGTGATTGACTGTCAACTTTTTAATGCAGTGCAGATTTAATGCCATGTCCTTTGCCCACAAGTTGATGTCTGCTTTCTTGTCTTTTCAGCCAGAGAAATGACGAGAGGCAAATTCCTGAACATTCTGGAAAGGCCTAAAAAATGACATTGAACAGACGGGCACCCTTTGGTGGAGACTTCGCAGCACACCAGTCGAGATTGGAGACACAACCTTTTAGACATTACCCTAAAACTAACCTTCTTCACAACCCACCCCACACAACTATAAATACACAAACACACACTAATACACACACACACACACACACACAATAATACACACATATATTAATACACACATGCCTTTTAGACATTACCCTAAAACTAACCTTCTTCACAACCCACCCCACACAACTATAAATACATAAACACACACTAATACACACACACACACACACACACGCACACACAATAATACACACACACACAATAATACACACATATATTAATACACACATGCCTTTTAGACATTACCCTAAAACTAACCTTCTTCAACCCACCCCACACAACTATAAATACACACTAATACACACATACACACACACATGAATACACACATACACACACGCACTCACACACATACATTATACACACACACACTAATACAAACACACAAACAGTCTAACAGCGTGTCCTGAGAGGGACTGTGTCCAAAGGCAGTGTGTGCGAGTGTGGCTATTGTGTATCAGAGTAATTATTGTCTGTTAGGGAAGTATAGATCTCTTGGACAAAACTAAACAGTCATCTGGTGGTGGAGAGTTTAAGTACACATTCTACATACTCGTAGAATCTGCCTTTTATGAAACTTATATTTAGTATGTAGTATTTATTTTTTATTTTATTTTTACGCTGAATGATGAAAGACATTTACAAATTTCACATTTTGTCTGGTTGTTAAATAAAGTGTTGAAAAACCCAGCGCCTTGAGTCCAGAGCTTTGACTGCACCAACACGTCATCTTTTTTTATGACTATGTCCAAGTCATAAGTGCATTTGTGTTTGTGTTTGTGACTCTGACTCACACACAGTCCCACTACATCCCTGACGTTCACTAAGGAATCTCTGCTCCCACACTTTTCAGACTTCGGAAAAATAACTGTTTTGTGACGAGGGCTCTAGCTAGAAAAACTAGGGGTGGGGAGAACCTTAACCCTAGAAAAACCTGGGACTCTCTATTTCCTCTAACTAAGGGTGACCAGGCATCCTTGATTTCTGGGGACAGTCACCGATTTTCGTGCTCTGTCCCTGGTGAAATACAAGGAAGCCCACTTTGTCCCCGATTTTTCAAGCCTAAAATATTACTTGCTGTAATGAGATTGACTGTAGAAATAGGAATGTCCCTGGGACATGTTTCCCAAGGGAAATGCAGGTAAATGTCCTTACTCTAACTCCTTACTCTAACTCCTTACTGCTCACTCTAACTGCTCACTCTAACTCCTCACTCCAACTCCATACCCTAACTCCTTACTCTAACTCCTCACTCCTCACTCTAACTCCTTACCTTAACTCCTTACCTTAACTCCTTACTCTAACTCTAACTCCTTACTCTAACTCCTTACTCTAACTCCTTACTCTAACTTCAACTCCATACCCTAACTCCTTACTCCTCACTCTAACTCCTCACTCTAACTCTCAGCAGCTCTGCTCTCCGTGTTTTGCCCTCTCTGTGTGCAGCTGGACGTCCGTCCGCATAATTAGCGTTGGCCCGGCGGGACCGAGCAGTGCTGACATCAGGATGCTCCGGATCGACCCAGCACCGGGCCTGTACAGTGCTGACATTAGGATGCTCCGGGTCGACCCAGCCCCTGCCTGAACGGTGCTGACATTAGGATGCTCCGGGTCGACCCAGCGCCAGGCCTGCTGAACGGTGCTGACATAAGGATGCTTCGGGTCGACCCAACGCCGGGCCTGAACAGTGCTGACATTGGGATGCTCCGGATCGACCCAGGTCGGGTTCCTCTCTCGTACGGACAAGCGGAGCAGTGTTCCAGCGGGGGGCTTTGATGCGCCCGCCCCGGCGTCCCAAACGTTTAATTAGGGCAATAACTTCATGCCTGCCCCAGCGCACACACTCCGCTTAGCCCTGCTCCCCTAAGTGGCCATGACAAGACCCGTTTCCACGCCAGGCCAGCGCCATTTTCCCCCTCTAATGAGTGCTGGAAGTTGAGGGGCCCCCGACACAAAACATTGCATAAAAATAATATTGCTCATTGTCGTCGCCGTTAACAAGGGCTGACATAATTACTAGGAGCATTTCTGTTCTAATTAGCACACTTCCAGCCTCACGGGGTGAGTGGAGCGGGCGTAAAGGGGATCAGACAGGCATGCTGAACGCCAGACAAAGAGCGCTCCGCTCCGGACGCCATAAGCAGCCCAGACAATGGCCCGGCCTGTGGTGTGTGTGTGTGTGTATGTGAGAAAGACAGAGAGAGAGAGTGTTTGTGTGAGAGAGAAAAAGAGAGAGTGAGTGTGTGACAGAAAGAGAGGGAGAGTGACTGTGAGAGAGAGAAAAAGAGAGTGAGTGCATGTATGTCAAGGGGAGACAGAAAGTGAGTGTGTGTGTGTGAGAGAAAGAGAGTGAGTGTGTGTGAGTGTGAGAGAGAAAGAGAGTGAGTGTGTGTATGTCAAGGGGAGACAGAGAAAGTGAGTGTGTGTGTGTGAGAGAGAGAAAGAGAGAGTGAGTGTGTGTGCGTCAGTGGCTGGGCAAGTTCCTGGCTGGAGATGTCACAAGGGTGTGGACCGTCGGTGGGCAAACGCTAACCCGTTCGCCTTGAGAGCAGCCCTGAGAGTTGAGGATGTGATGTGGGGGAGCGATGGGGGTCCCTAAAAGCGGAGACTGTGCCCGCGGGGTCCCTAATAAGCCCCTAATTGCCCCCGACCCCCCCCCCCCCCCCCCCCCCCCCCCACACACACACACACACACACACACACACACACTGACCCTCACTGGAGGCCTCTGTCACCTCTGTCGTGCCACCACATAAGGACCTGGCCCACTACCCCCCACCCCCCCTCCCAACCCCCCTCCCAACCATTCAGCAACCGCCCCCCCACCCACCCCCTCACCCCAGTGCTGTCCCCACACAACCCCAACACTGTCCCCATGCCACCCCAACACTGTCCCCATACCACCCCACACCTTCCCCCCAACACTGTCCCCACACAACCCCAACACTGCCCCCATGCCACCCTACACCTTCACCCCAACACTGTCCCCATGCCACCCCACACCTTCACCACAGCACTGTCCCCACCCCCACACAACCCCAACACTGTCCCCATGCCACCCCACACTTCGCCCCAACACTGTCCCCACACAACCCTAACACTGTCCCCATGCCACCCCACACTTCGCCCCAACACTGTCCCCACACAACCCCAACACTGTTCCCATGCCACCCCACACATCGCCCCAACACTGTCCCCACACCTGTGTAGGTGGGGGTCTGGTGGGGGGATTCGTCAGAGGTTGGGGTTGGAGAGTAGGAATAGAGGGTAGAGGTTTAGCGTTGGAGGAGGGGACGAGGGGTAGGGGTTTAGCGTTGGAGGAGGGGACTAGAGGTAGGGGTTTAGGGTTTAGGGGTGGACTAGGGGTAGGGGTTGGAGGGTAGGACTAGGGGGATGAGGTTTGGGGTTGGGGGGGACTAGGGCTAGAGGTTTGGGGTTGGAGGGTAGGACTAGGTGACAGAGGTTTGGGGTTGGAGGGGGGGACTAGGGGGTAGAGGTTTGGGGTTGGAGGGGGGGACTAGGGGTAGGGGTTTAGGGTTTAGGGGTGGACTAGGGGTAGAGGTTTTGGGGTTGGAGGGTAGGACTAGGGGGCAGAGGTTTGGGGTGGAGGGGGGGACTAGGGGGTAGAGGTTTGGGGTTGGAGGGTAGGACTAGGGGGTAGAGGTTTGGGGTTGGAGGGGGGGACTAGGGGTAGGGGTTTAGGGTTTAGGGGTAGGACTAGGGGGTAGAGGTTTGGGGTTGGAGGGGGGGACTGGGGGTAGGGGTTTAGAGTTTAGGGAGGGAGTAGGGGGTAGAGGTTTTGGGGTGAGCTCATCAGAGGGGAGACGTTTGGGGGGAGGGGGGTGTTGGGGCAGGGTGCTGAGGTCTGTGATTGGTGTGAATGTTTGTCTGATTGTGATTTTTCTGATTTTGATCTGTTTGTTTGGCTCTTCTGCATGGGAGGGCAAGTGTACCCTTCCTACCAGGACAGGACAGGACAGGACAGGACAGGCAAGACAGAGAAGGACAAGGGGAGGGCATGGACAGGACAGACTTCATTAGGCTCCACAATCAGCCTGCCTGTGTGTCTACCCCCTCCCAGTGCGGCATTCTGGGTAAAATAAAGTATTTACAGACCCCTTCTCAGCTGTCAGTTGTGCTCTGGTGTGCAGAGAGGGCTGTTGACGGTGAAGTGCTGTGATATTTCGGCAGTGAGCGGAGGGATTTGTGGGATTTGTGCGCTCATTTGGGCTGACAAGCAGCTGACGAGGAGGGAGGTAATTAAGAGGCTGTTGAGTCAGACGCATGTTGCTCCATGCCACAGGTCAACCACTTGTGGATCTGGACCCTTGGGCTGGGGAAACCTGTTACACACTTTAATGCAGACAGCAGGCAGGCAGGCAGGCAGGCTGGTGTGTGTGTGTGTGTGTGTGTGTGTGTGTGTGTGTGTGTGTGTGTGTGTGTGTGTGTGTGTGTGTGTGTGTGTGTGTGTGTGTGTGTGTGAAGCAGTCTCGCCTAAGGCTAATGGTGCGCCTGACGACTGTGCCACTCATGCATGTTGACACTACCCGCTGAGCACTGACTGGTCAGCTGACCGTGCGCAGCACGATGCCTGGTGTGTGTGTGTGTGTGTGTGTGTGTCTGTCTGTCTGTCTGTCTGTCTGTGTGTGTGTGTGTATGTGTTTGTGCACGTTGTGCTACAGGCTTCAGGAGGCTGCCCATCAACCCACGACCCCCCCACCCCCCACTCCAACTCCGTGCACACAGCTCCCTTAAGAAGGAGGTCAGATCCCACTGAGGGGTCATCTGTCCCTGCAGAAGAGGAGGAAAGAGAGATGGGGGAGATGGGGAGAGAGAGATAGAGGCTGGAGAGAGAGTTAGAGAAGGGGAGAGAGATAGAGGAGGGGGAGAGAGAGAGAAGAGGGCAGAGAGAGAGAGGCTGGAGAGAGAGACAGGAGGTGAAGAGAGAGGTTGGGGAGAGAAAAAGAGAGAGTGGTGGGGTAGAGAGAGAGGTCGGGTAGAGAGGAAGAGGAGGTGAGAGAGAGAGAGGTGGGGGAGAGAGAGAGGTGGGGGAGAGGAAGAGGTTGGGTAGAGAGGAAGAGGAGGTGAGAGAGAGAGAGAGAGGTCAGGTAGAGAGGAAGAGGAGGTGAGAGAGAGTGATGGGTAGAGAGGAAGAGGAGGTGGGGGAGAGAGAGAGATAGGGTAGAGAGGAAGAGGAGGTGGGGGAGAGAGAGAGATCGGGTAGAGAGGAAGAGGAGGTGAGAGAGAGAGAGAGTGATGGGTAGAAAGGAAGAGGAGGTGGGGGAGAGAGAGAGGTCGGGTAGAGAGGAAGAGGAGGTGGGGTAGAGAGGAGAGGTAGAGAGGTAGAGAGGAAGAGGAGGTGGGGGAGAAAAAAAGAGAGAGTGGGTAGAGAGGAAGAGGAGGTGAAAGAGAGAGAGATTGAGATGGGGAGAGAGGAAGAGGAGGTGGGAGAGAGAGAGGAAGAGGAGGTGGGAGAGAGAGAGATAGGTCGGGTAGAGAGGAAGAGGAGGTGGGGGAGAGAAAGAGTGGGTAGAGAGGAAGAGGAGGTGAGAGAGAGAGAGGTCGGGTAGAGAGGAAGAGGAGGTGGGGGAGAGAAAGAGAGAGAGTGGGTAGAGAGGAAGAGGAGGTGGGGGAGAGAGAGAGAGGATGGAAAAGACAGAGCAGAGGTGGAGAAGAGAAAGAGGAAGGGAAAGCAAAGGTGGAGAAGTGAGTGGGGAGGAGTTGAAGAGAGATAGAGGAAGGGAGAGAGAGACGTTGGGAGAGAGAGAGGAGGGGAGAGAGAAAGGGGGAGTAGACAGTAGGTGGAGAAGAGAGAGAGGCCGGGAGAGAGAAAGGGGATGTGGGGAGAGAGAAAGAGAGGATGGGAGAGAAAGAGAAAGTGGTGGGGGAGAGGTAGAGAGGAGGGGAGAGAGAGACAGGAGGTGGAAAAGACAGGAGGAAAGAGAGAGAGTGGTGGGGGACAGATAGAGGGGAAGAGAGAGAGAGAGGAGGGGGTAGAGAGAGAGAGTGAACCCCGACCATCAACAAGCCTGTGTGTGCCCTGACCTCGGCAGGCCTCGCTGCCCTGACGAACGTCAATCCCATGTGCCCCCAGTCCCCTAATTAGCTGTCAATTAGTGCTAATTAATCAACTGCTCGCCTAATTAAGCAACGGCGGCGGGCAGCTCCCAAACACGCCATTGTGCGGCCGGCATGAGAAAACTGGAGCTAGCAAACTCACTTTGTGTCAGAGGACCATCCTCACTCTCACCCATTCACACACACACACACACACACACACACACACACACACACACACACACACACACACACACACACACACACACACACACACACACAAGCCCATCTGAGCGAGAGGAAGTCCGTGGCTCACTGAGTTTTTTCTTCCAAGTCAGCAGTATGTGAATGTAAAGCAGAGTGCCAGAACTCCTCATGTCAACTGAAGAGGCACTCTCTCACACACACACACACACACACACACACACACACAACACACCATCACGCTCCACTCATTCTCACTGAATTGCAGTCTTCAGACAGCTCACAGTCATGGGCAGCGCTCACATCTTCAGCCGTTCTGGACGGGGAGAACAGCACCAAGCAAAGGCATTATACTAGTATAGATATGTACTATACTATACGATACTATATACTATAATATATATAAACTTTATTACAGGCTCAAGGCCCACAGGGAAATCACAATACAAACAACAATTATACAATACAATTCCCATTCATATACATACAACATTAGAAAGAAAAAAAAAAAAAAGAGAAGCTAATGAAGGGACGCATACCAGTACTCCCAAATTACAGACAAGCACCGACAAGCAGAGCTACGACTTGGATCTACCAATTGTGCAACAAGCTTATTTGTAGAGCGGTCCAGCCTGCCCATAAATTTAAAAGTGAGCTTTCTCAGCAGTGCCATGAATGTAGTTAAGCCTAGTTTACAGAACAACCCACTTGCTCTAGTACTTCTTGGTTTCTTCAGGAGTAATACTAGGAGTTCAGTGATTACTAGTATAAATATATACTATACTATATGATACTATATAGCATAATAATACTAGGAGTTCAGTGATTACTAGTATAAATATATACTGTACTATTCAATACTATATACTATAATAATACTAGGAGTTCAGTGATTACTAGTATAAATATATACTATACTATACGATACTATATAGCATAATAATACTAGGAGTTCAGTGATTATTAGTATAAATATATACTGTACTATTCAATACTATATACTATAATAATACTAGGAGTTCAGTGATTACTAGTATAAATATATACTATACTATACGATACTATATAGCATAATAATACTAGGAGTTCAGTGATTATTAGTATAAATATATACTGTACTATTCAATACTATATACTATAATAATACTAGGAGTTCAATGATTACTAGTATAAGTATGTACTATACTATACGATACTATATACTATAATAATACTAGGAGTTCAAATACTAAATCCCTTGATGGGTCATATTTAGGTATTAGGCATTTGTTTTATTTGAATTTAATTTGATATATTTTGTATGCTGGATAACAGCACCACTGTGTGTGTGTGTGTGTGTGTGTGTGTGTGTGTGTGTGTGTGTGTGTGTGTGTGTGTGTGTGTGTGTGTTAGTGTCTTCAGGACTAAACCCCTGTGTGTATGGTACTGTCTGCAGGACTAAACCTGTGTGTGTGTTAGCCCTATAGTCCCATCCCAATCTTATAGTCCTATATCAGCCCTGTAGTCAAAAATTAGACTTGTAGTACCATCTCAGTCTTACTGTATACTGCAGTTTCAGTTTTATAGTCTAATCTCAGCCCTGTAGTCCCATCCCAGTCTTATAGTCCCATATTAGCCCTGTAGTCCCATATTCAACCTGTAGTCTACTCTCAGCCTTATAGTCTAATCTCAGCCTTATAGTCTAATCTCAGTCTTATAGTCCCATCTCAGTTTTATAGCCTAATCTCAGCCCTGTAGTCCCATTTCAGCCTTATAGTCTAATCTCAGTCTTATAGTCTAATCTCAGTCTTATAGTCCCATCTCAGTTTTATAGTGTAATCTTAGCCCTGAAGTCCCATTTCTATCTTATAGTCCCATATTAGCCCTGTAGTCCTATATTCAACCTGTAGTATACTCTAATCTCAGTCTTATAGTCCCATCTCAGCCCTATTAGAGTATCTCTGTTTTATAGTCCCATCTCAGTTTTATAGTCCCATATCAGTCCTGTAGTCCCATATTAGACCTATAATCTAACCTGTTTTATAGTCTAATCTCAGCTTTACAGTCCCATCTCAGTCTTATAGCCCCATATCAGTCCTGTAGTCCCATATTAGGCCTATAGTCTAATTTCAGTCTTATAGTCTATTCTCAGCCCTTTAGGTCTATGTCAGGCTGGCGGCTGCTCTTAAGAGGCCTGGTGGCTGGTGGCTGGTGTCTGGTGCTGTTATTGAGTAAGCAGTCCCTCCGGTCCCTCTGTTTCATTTAGGCCTGCGCCTCTCGCTTTCATTTAGGGCCGCGCGCCTGATTAGAACAGAGAAAATACTAAGCGCCGCCCGGGGGCCTATTCATCACCTGCACACGCCGCCAAATGCAGATATATGGTTAAGTGAGCACAGGCCATCCTTCATTTAGATTGCCTGCTATGAAACATCAGAGCCGAGGAGTGTGTGTGTGTGTGTGTGTGTGTCTGTGTCTGTGTCTGTGTGCGTATGTGTGTGTGTGTGTGTGTCTGTGTGTGCGTGTGCATGCGTGCGTGCGTCTGTGTGTGTGTGTCTGTGTGAGTGTGCGAGTGTGTATGAGTGTGTGTGCTTGTGTGTGTGTGTGTACGCCAGGGCTGTGCCGCTGTGAGTCTGAGTCCTCTAATGCAGCCCATCCCCGAGCTCATTACTTGCTGACCTTCCTCGACAGCGAAAGTTCTTCACGTGGCCATAAAGACAAATAGATGTCAGAGCGCTCCAATCTCCCATTTCGCTCTGCTCTGCTCCCCCCTCTCTGGTGTAGCTCTGCATCCACGCACCCCTCCGCACCCCTCCGCACCCCTCCGCACCCCTCTTCGCTCTGCTCTGCTCCCCCCTCTCTGGTGTAGCTCTGCATCCACGTACCCCTCCGCACCCCTCCGCACCCCTCCGCACCCCTCCGCACCCCTCCGTACTCCTCCGCACCCCTCTTCGCTCTGCTTTGCTCCCTCCTCTCTGGTGTAGCTCTGCATCCACGCACCCCTCCGCACTCCTCCGCACTCCTCCGCACCCCTCTTCGCTCTGCTCCGCACCCCTCTCTGATGTAGCTCGCCCCCTCTGCACCCCTCCACGCACCCCTTAATGACTCTCTCCGCACCCCTCTACGCCCCTCTCTGCTCTGCTCCCCCCTCTCTGGTGTAGCTCTGTCTCCACGCACCCCTCCGCACCCCTCCGCACCCCTCTTCGCTCTGCTCTGCTCCCCCCTCTCTGGTGTAGCTCTGCATCCACGCACCCCTCCGCACCCCTCCGCACCCATCTGCACCCCTCCGCACCCCTCTTCGCTCTGCTCCGCTCCCCCCTCTGGTGTAGCTCACCCCCTCTGCACCCCTTATTGCCTCCCTCCGCACCCCTCTACGCCCCTCTCCGCTCTGCTCCACGCACCCCTCTCTGGTGTAGCTCGCCCCCTCTGCACCCCTCCACGCACCCCTTAATGCCTCCCTCCGCACCCCTCTACGCCCCTCTCCGCTCTGCTCCACGCACCCCTCTCTGGTGTAGCTGTCCTGCTCCACACCCCTCCACACCCCTCCACGCCCCTCTTTGGTATTCACCTCCACACACAGCCCTGGCTGCAACATAGCACTGTGTGGACGCGTGTCTGATTGCATGTGTGTGTGCATATGTGTGTTTGTGTTTCAGTGTGTGTGTGTGTGTGTGTGTGTGTGTGTGTGTGTGTGTGTGTGTGTGTGTGTGTGTGTGCGCATGTGTGTGTGTGCCCGCTGGTCTGCAGTGTGTGGTGGCGTAGCACGGCTCTTGTCTGCCTAATGTGCCACGTCGCCCATGCGGTGCTGAGATTGTACATGCAATCAATGGCAGAAACACATCCAATTGATTCAGCAGCTACTCTCGCCTATCTCCCCATGTTCAATTAACCTCGGCAACGCAGTGAAGAGCTTCCCCCGGTAAATAGTCATTGGCTGTGTATGGATATATGCCTCTCTTCAGAACCAGGCCGAGGGGGAGCGCGGGCCAAGACAAGGATGGAGAAACACAAACACAAAAGGCAAAAATGCTGAACAAATTTTGCAGCAGCTGCTTGGCTTTTAATGTGCAGCCATCAGATGCTGTGGGGCCTTTGATAGCTGCCCAATCTACACGAATGGCTGAGCTAAATCTGCCTTAATCTGGAGCTCTTATTAGTCTGCCTCTCGCTGGCGAGCATGCAAATCAGGCGAGCGGCGGGCATGTTCATACGCAGATGGATTATAAAAAGCCGCCGAGAGAGAGAGAGAGAGAGAGAGAGGAAAAGAGAGAGAGAGAGAGGAAAAGAGAGAGAGAGAGAGAGGAAAAGAGAGAGAGAGAGGGAAAGAAAGAGAGAGGGGCAGCACAATAAACAACAAAAGTGCAGCACAGATTACAAGAGGACGAGTGGGGGGTGGGGGTGGGGGTGGGGGGTTGATAGAGGGGAGTAGGGACAGGTGGAGGGGGTGGCAAAGGGGCACTAGGGGACAGGGCTGGGGTGGGCATGGGGCTAGAGTGGGTATGGGGACAGGGACAGGGCTGGGGTGGGCATGGGGCTAGAGTGGGTATGGGGTCAGGGCTGGGGTGGGCATGGGGCTAGAGTGGGTATGGGGACAGGGACAGGGCTGGGGTGGGCATGGGGCTAGAGTGGGTATGGGGACAGGGACAGCGCTGGAGTGGGCATGGGGCTAGAGTGGGTATGGGGACAGGGACAGGGCTGGAGTGGGCATGGGGCTAGAGTGGGTATGGGGACAGGGACAGGGCTGGGGTGGGCATGGGGACAGGGATGGCTGGCGTGTTGGTGGCACTGTCTGCAGATGGGGGAGGCGCATGAGTACATAAGCTTACCCTGGGCTGGAGTGGGTATGGGGCTGGAGTGGGGACAGGGCTGGAGTGGGGACAGGGCTGGGGTGGGGACAGGGCTGGAGTGGGCATGGGGCTGGAGTGGGTATGGGGCTGGAGTGGGGACAGGGCTGGAGTGGGTATGGGGCTGGAGTGGGGACAGGGCTGGAGTGGGTATGGGGCTGGAGTGGGTATGGGGCTGGAGTGGGGACAGGGCTGGGGTGGGGACAGGGCTGGAGTGGGGACAGGGCTGGAGTGGGCATGGGGACAGGGCTGGGGACAGGGATGGGGACAGGGCTGGGGACAGGGACGGCTGGCGTGTTGGTGGCACTGTCCTCAGATGAGGGACGTGCATGAGTAGATGAGCTCACCCTGAGTGGGGCTGCACGCTCATTAGCATATCCTGATAGCATTGATTTCTTCATTATCCCTAATGAAATTTCCACTTAATGTCTTCTAATTAGTTTCAACTGGTGCTCAGGTAATTGCAGTGGCAATATTTTTGCTCCCCCTTAATCAGTGCACTCAAGTTTTCAAGTGTTTGATGTGAAATATGACTCCACTGCTGAGACTGCAGGTACTACTTGGACGTTTTTTGGTTAGTCTTTTTTAGCTTGGGCAGTGTCTCATTCTCTTTTGTGCATTTTTGTATTATAGCTTTTGGGAGCATAACACATTATTATTATTATTAGTAGTAGTAGTAGTAGTAGTATTTATTATTATTATTATTATTATTATTATTATTATTATTATTATTATTATTATTATTATTATTATTATTATTATTATTATTATTATTATTAATAATAATAATAATTATTATTATTATTATTATTATTATTATTATTATTATTATTATTATTATTATTATTAATAATAATAATAATAATAATAGTATTAGTATTAGTATTAAGGATCATCAGAAGAAAAGTAACACAGTCATTACTTTTTATTTTTATCTACTGGCACTGTGGCAGTTTGGACTGTACTAAATTAGACTTCTGTTTGGACTGTACTAAATTAGACTTCTGTTTGTTTAATGACAAGGTATGACATGGCCACCTCTGACTGTAATGTAGCCAGTAGGCTATTTGAAGGCTGCAAGTTGGACCATTTCTTCCTGCCGTGGAATACAGAAATAAAAATAATAAAAATCACGGTTATGGGGAAGCTTTTTAAAATTCACTGAGGGAAGACAGTTTGAGTTTTGCTTTTTGCCTCTCATATGCCGCAATACAAATTCTGCTGCTCAGACCATAACACAACTAGCTGGAATGAGGCAGGCACAGATTCACTTTAACAGTTAGTTGAAAAAATATTCTTATTTTTTCTATTAGTCTAATAGCTTTCCAGTAATTAAAAAAATAATTTTAGGATTTTATTGTTATACTTTAAAAAGTGGTTGATAGGGGCCCGACTGGCCCTATCTCTGCTGAAGAATGAGCAGTGATGTTGGACATTTAAACATTTGCTTTGTATTAAAGTCATTGTACAGAAGCTACATCACTGATGTTATGTTCTCTTGGTCTTACTTCGCTTACCTTGGACCACCTATTGGGCTGAAATGCCTTTCATCATTCTGAGGGCTGAACTGGGTTGACCTTCAGTCTCACACCGTACTGCCTGCGGAAGACTAATGTGACACGAGGCCAATGCCACAGCTTTCCCGCTCTCTAAATCTGATCAACTGGCGCAGTTTAAACGGGATTAGGGCTCAGTGTATCTCGCTTTATGACTAATCAGGCCTCGACGTTTGGCTGTGGTGTTCAACGACTTTCACCAGGACCTCTCGCCAGTCAGCGCCGCGTTGGGCATGACTTAATTGTTATATGAGGTGACGTCATGGGTCATAAGAAAAAAAAATCCACGGAAAATCATCAGCAGGGCGCGGCCCAGTTTACGAGCATCATATCTGTTGCGCCAGGGTGACGTCGACCTAAAGCCACGCGCCCAGCATCTTGCTCGCAGTTTATGAATCATGGCATTTATTTATGCACGAGCACATGACTCTTTGATAAGATTGCTGTTATCTCTGTCCCCATCAACGGCGCGCGCCTCATTTCCATAAATTACCTCCTAGTAATTATCTGTCCAGATGTCCAAATTGTGCCACAAATTATCTCCAAACGAATCAAATCCCATCGTAATTTAGTAATAGCTGATTAGAACTCGTTATGCAAAACATCTAAATATACTGTATAATTAGGAGATATTGTGCCGTCTGTTCAAACAAGTGGCCACTCACAGATCCTGCTCACCCTGAAACCAGCGGACAGCCAGTGCACCAGTAGGCTGTTGAGACAACATCTGCTCACTAGCCCTAACCAAAATATTGTGCTTAGATATTTACCAAAAAAGTAGAAATGAGAAAACTGATAGATTGTTTTAATAAAATGTAGGCTACTTCTGATGCATGCGATTTACTTGTGACCCAGAGGTGTGATAGCCTAAACAAAATACAAAAGAGGACCACATAAAAAAATAAAAGAATTAATCTAATTTAATGTTAAAAAGTAGCTGCTATGTTCATTTATGGGAGATTTAGATCAAAGGTTTAATCCAAATTAATATTGTCCTTTTTTGACATAAAATCGTTTTGCCTTTGTTTCAATTATGAGTTGGTGACTTTTTAGGCCAGTGGCACAAAATATCAATAATTAATCATTTCAGTTTTGTTTTGTTTGTTTTTTTTTTTTTGTTTTTTTTTTGCCTCTGCGCACGACCTGTCCGTTATCAAACTTTATTAATTACGAAACAATTTGATATTCAAACCCAGCTTGTCCTTGTGGTAAATTAGGGCAAATTAAGCTGATATGAAGCTGTCCCAATAGAGGGCTTTGTGTGGCGGATAAGAGGAGCTGATGAGGAGATTACACGGCCACACTGTATCCGAACAGGATGACGAAGGGAGATGCACCATTTGAGGAGACACCAGAAATTGGCTGTCCTCTGCCGCGCCTATCGATTTTCACCTCGCGCTTTTAATATGGTGTCAACGCCGGGGACTTTCAAGGTTTTCAACTGAGCCAACAGGAATCACACGTGTTGGACTCTTGACTTTTCAAAACTCCTTTCAAATCAATATTCTCGAAAAAAATCTATCATTTCATAACTACAAAATGTAAACTATGTGAGAAAAAATAAACTCACAGAATTCTATTTCACATAAAGCCATTTAAATTATTGGCTAGATGGCAATGGCTCCAACCTTCAATCTTTTAATTCACAATGTGTCAAATTATGTTTAAAAATCTGGATGGCGGTGGCCTCCCTTTTATGACACAATTTGCTCTATAAATGCTGTATCACAGAAACCTATCTATGTTAGTATACTGCAGCTAAAATGTGGAAACGTGCAGCTCATCTCCTGTGGGGTGTCCAAGCGCCTACATTTTTCCACAGACCACAGAAACACATATATGATTCCTTACACTATGGCTGGCATCCAGAGCATCAGGCGGTGATTGTTGAGGCTTTTTTCGTTGGTCTGTATTAGTTCCTTCTCATCTGTCCTCTCTGGATGCTCGCTTTGTGCAGCGCCATGTCCCTATTTTCGCTTCTTTCGTGGCTTTTTAGCGGGCTCAGTTTAATCTGGTATGGATGGCGTTTGGAGATTAGGCGGACCAAAGTGCGCAGCTGTCATTTCGGGAGGACAGTGATGGCTCCGCCGCGGCCGCATCTGCACCAGCTGCCTGTGATCTCCGAGATCTGCTGGGGAGATGCGAGGAGCCACGAGCTGATGCGACAGGCTGCCGAATAAAAGGCCTATAAGAGCCAGAAACTCTAATAAAATGGGAGCATTGCGCCCAAGCTAACCTCGCATGAACCACAGGTTTAATTGCTCACATAATTCCTTGTCCACAAATTGGGCTGTCTTAACGATTATTTTTGTACTGCAGTCTTCTTATTCGTTTCCACAGAGGATGACAAATGAAAATCCTAATTTCTTAGCTGGAAAAATCTATGTCACTGATACTCAGCCTATTCACTGTTCGATTTCATAAACAATTTTCATTATAGCAGATATTTGGTAAATTCATATAACCCCATGCTGTTATTCGAATATTTTTTCTAGCAGCCTATCACAGGATAAAGGAGAAAAATCAGCGACCGGCCCGGGGATACCGGATGGATCTCCCTCTCATCTCTCTGTGTTGTCTTTTATCTCAGGTTCCTGCACGGGATAATGGGTCAAATTTGGGCTCGCGTCAGCCTCTCATCTGTAGAATAAATACATTAATTCCTAGTGAATAATGCATGCGCGAGCTGGCTGCGTCTGTGATCCTCTGGAATTCCGTAATGCCTCCTCGCCGCTGATTGGCTGGCCAGTTTAGAGCCTTGTTGGGACGGACCTGTTGGATAAAAGGGCGATTTTCTAGGGGGATCGCGGGTATTGCACTGTGGATTGTTGTGCACAGGGGAGCGACGTGTGTGTATGTGTGTGTGTGTGTGCTGAACACAGGGACTATTCTCAGAGGCATCATGACGGGAAAGGAAGGGGCCGTGTTGACGGAAAGTTTAAACAAATCCAAAACATCTTGCTCCGCCGAGATGGGAGGAAATAACGGGCTGCAGCTGTCCAAGAGCAGCGCCACGCAGCCGCCCAGATGCACAGGCTTCGGCATCCAGGAGATTCTGGGTCTAAATAAGGAGCCCTCGTCCAACCCCCGGAGAGCGCTGGAATCTCTGCCCACGGGGGCGCACCTGCTGGCCGCCAGGTCTGTGCTCGGGCCCGGTGGCGTCGGGGTGGGCATGGGATTAATTGGCCCAGGAGGTATCCCCTCGTTTTACAGCCAGCCCGCCTTTCTGGAGGTACTTTCAGACGCACAGAGCGTGCACCTGCAGCCCCTTAACCGGACCGTAGGCCAGCTGGACTGCAGCCAATCCGCCAGCTCAGGTAGGCGACCCAGGGCGCACAGGCACGCAGGCTAACTCAACTATCTCCTACCCTAACAAGTGCATATGCACCTGCAGCTGTTTTAGTCATAATACCTCGGTGACACCTCCTCATGTGTGGTTGATAGAGCAAAGGTTTCTGGTGACGTTAGAGGCTGTTGTCTGAAGAGTGTAGGGCATTCACAACACATATGGCTCATACCACTGCAGCCTTCCACTAGGCCCAGTGTTTAAGACCGTCTCAAAAACAACACATGTATTACACACACTATATACAACACAACAAAAACAACAAGAACAAAAATAAATCTGATGGAATTATAGAAAGAAATAAAATGGGCTCTATTTTATTATTATTATTATTATTATTATTATTATTATTATTATTATTATTATTATTATTATTATTCTTGTTGTTGTTGTTATGATTATTATTGTTGTTGTTGTTGTTGTTGTTGTTGTTATGATTATTATTGTTGTTGTTGTTGTTATTACTATTACTATTATTATATTTTGTTGTTATTGCTATAATTGTTTTATTATCACGTACCTGTAATTGTAAATAAAAAAGAAAAGCAGTAGCCTAAATAATCGGAAATAGAAATAGAAATGAATAGAAAAAGCAGCCAGTCAGCAGTCTTCATCGTGCGGCTGAATGTCTGAGATTTGCTTTTTGTCCCCCAGATTCGGAAGATGTGTCCTCCAGCGAGAAGAAGCTGTCCAAGTCCTCACTGGGTCAGAGTAAGAAACGGAAGAAGCGACGACACAGGTAGGCCTACATTGTTGCATTTAAACAGAAGCCAACATGGCGAGATTCAGAGGGATGTTGAAATTATATGTGTGTTATGGAGAAAAATTGGCACCAGCCACCAGCCAAATGCTGGCAAAATTAATATTGTGGTGGATTTTGGACACAAAATTATGATTTACTGTTGTGTGGCTGGTAAATTTTACCATTTATTTTACAGTGGCTGGTAAAGGTTCACATTATCAAGTTAATCAAGTTAATTTAAACCCCTGATGTGTGTGTGTGTGTGTGTGTGTGTGTGTGTGTGTGTGTGTGTGTGTGTGTGTGTGTGTGTGTGTTTAAGTTGTAGTAATTCATAATAGATGCGTTGCCATCTGCATTATTAGCCAGTGTATAAGGTATAGACTTCTGTGTAAAGGTAGCCTATTTAAGTTTGGAAAAAAATGTCTTGTTTTCCATGTTAGACACAGGTTCATGATAGGACACCTAGGCTACTGTGTTTTTTTTTTGTTTGTTTGTTTTTTTTAAGTAGTAATACTTTAAAATACTTTCGTTTCTTTATTGTTTTTTCTTTCTTATTTTACCTACATGTTTATAATTAGCCCTACGGTTAGGGTCAAGTTAAGGTCTAAGTTTCTTTAGAGTATTTCATCATAGCATCTTTATAGTTATCCTAAACCGTAAATGTCTTAATTATGAGGGTTTAGTGAGGATTTAGTTGAAAAAAGCTAGCCTTACATTTTAAACGGTCCTGTATTTCATTGTATTTATGTTTTTGTAATTAGCCCTGGCTAAGGTGTTACTCAAGGAAAATGCCTAATAATCGCAATGTGATGGTTTTCCCTATAGCAGGCTCTGTTTTTCTTCTTTATTCATGTATGTATGTATGTATGTATGTATGCATGTATGTATGTATTTATTTATGTATTTATTTATTTTGTATTTTTACGCACGAGTTTGTGGCATATTACATAACAACATTTTCCTTCTAAATCCTAAACCATTTAGCCTATTTTTTTATAATACGTAGACCTATGAATTTTGTCATTTGTAAATACTACTCTTCTTTTTCTTCGTCATTATTATTATTATTATTATTATTATTATTATTATTATTATTATTATTATTATCAACACGTATAAGCAGCAATACTTTCCCTGCCTCAGATGATTGTATAGACCTGTAATTAGCCTACGTTTTGTGATATTTCAGAAAGTGTAGGATTATTGCTTTTTATGAATCCGTTGTCTTAATTAGCTATACTGTAAAAGAACATTACATTACATTACTGCAAAAGAGTAGCAAGAGTTGCAGAGGCAATGTTTCATGTTTATCAAGCTCAATATTTGTATAATCCTCCCAATCTGTGCTAATGCAGGCTAGCTATACTAGCTATAAAGATAGGATTATTCCATTCCATCACACGGAAAGGTTTCATTCCATAGATTAGATCTGCTGACATTTCGAAGAGTTGCTCTGATGTTGCTAGTTTTTTCAATCGAAAATTGAACAACAGCCTGCTTATGAGATGACTGATGCTGCAATATCGCACTTTAAATAATCTTATTATTTTCTTGACTGATGTCTTTGAATTCTGCTTTTAGTCTCCATTCTACATCATGTAGGTTCCGCAATAATCAACTGTTTAATATACAAAAACAGGTTATAGCCCACTCTAACCATCCCGCAAAATACACCTGAAGATTTTAACTGAATACGCGATTGTTTTGCAGAACCATCTTCACATCTTACCAGCTGGAGGAGTTGGAGAAAGCCTTCAATGAAGCGCACTACCCCGACGTGTATGCGCGTGAGATGCTCGCCATGAAGACCGAGCTCCCGGAGGACAGAATACAGGTGAGCACGAGAATGCTGGGGGAGAAATCTAAGATCTTTGGTTGAGCTGCCGCCGCCATCACTTCATTTAGTTTTTTGACTAAATAAAAATCAACAAATATATGACACTGGATAGCCAATGTTTTTATGCTATTGTTAAAAAAAGCAAAATATATCCACAACAAACACTTTTTTCAATAATCCACACTGGTTTATAGGAGTTTTTTTTCTTTCTCAGTAAATTAGCAGAAAGACTTTCATGTAGACAGTGTCAGGAAATAAGGTGTTTCTCTTTGTGACTGATGTGTACATCAATGTGGATTTTTTTAAGCAGCAAAAATAAAAAAATGAAATAGAAAGAAAGGTGATTCCCCTTTGTGATTGCACAAATTCATGACGCCTGCCTTTTATGAAAGATATTTTAAAAAATCGAATTACTGGAGAATGATCATCTTACCATAATTTCATATGGTTTAAGGCGCTGTGTGATGCCCAGTACCCTTCTAATATTCGTGAAGTGTCCGCACACCTTGTCTGTCTGCTTGAATCTATTGCCTTAAAATGAAATAAAAGACATCATATAAAGGTTTTGTGAGGCGAGATCTACTGAAATTGCTCGATTAGCCAGTAGGCTACTTTTATGGCAGCATCTCTGTGCTGATCGAATGATGAATACAAATGGACAGAAGATAGAAATTAAAAGTCCTGGCACACTCCTTTTGTGACTTAGTGAGCTGTTTGATGCTGTCAGTGACGCTGCATCGATCAGTCGTTGCTGGGTAGCAGGCTGGCGGCCATATCTGGCCAGAGAGATCCGTCTCTCAGCAGTATTCCGCCCCGCCAGATAATCTCTCATCAACTACAGTTGGATGTGAAACAATCTGGTGCGCGAGGGAGGCGCTAACGACCTAATCAAGCAGTCAAGACGGAGGGAAATTACGGCGTGACCCCAGTCATCCATCTGCCCGCGCGCCTTTTAATTTCACTCTCATTATGGCGCTATGTGGCGAATAAATAACAGAGAAAATAAATAAATAAGCGTGTTCCAATCCTAAGTAAAATTAACATCCAATTTTCTCTTCGAGTATAATTAGTTAAATCAGACGAGCCTGTTACCTTCCTGGGGGAAGCGCGGCGCGAGATGCAGGGAGTTCAAACGAAATAACTACATTGAATGTATTAGCACGGGTCAATAGCGCTGCTCCCCCGGGCTAGGCTCGTTTAATTTCCCGTGATATTTGCCCGCCTGTCCACCATCGATTGAGCCTGAAATTAACTTATTTTTCAATCAGCCTCGCGCGCCCCTGGGGTCGCCTCTCTCCTCTGCTTTCCCCGGCTTTCTTTTGAACGCCCAGCAACCAATTTCTCCTGGAAAAAAACTATAAGGGCTATCATCGGAACCGCCAGAAAAAAAAGAGATTTGAAAATGGTTTTGATAATTTCAGATTCAATGTCGCCCTCCCCACCTGAGCGGGGGCTGTCTTTGTGCCCCCCTCTCCAGAGCCAAGGGAAGGCCAAGTGGCTCTTAAGCACTGGGTCCTTCACCATGAAATCAATTTGAACCCTGCACAACCTGACGGATAGCCCGCCCTGGGGCCGCAGCCGCTGGACCAGGCGTCGGTCTCCCAGCCCAGTGCAGGTTAAACATGTTGATGTCCACAGCCATCCATCCGCCAGCCGTACCACTGGCGGGGCTGGGCGTTGCCTGGTAGCAAAGCCAGATTATTGGCTCTTTGGCTGGCCTATAGCGTCCTTATAGGAAATCAATGACAGGGATCAAGACCAATCAAATCAAAGCAAGACTGCATTTATGTAGACATTACACTCATCACTTAACTGAGATCAAACTGATGATTTTGTCAGTACCATTTTAAGCTACATTTTCTTCATCAGATATTTACATGTCCATGCAAAGTTGGACAAAACAACTGTTAATTCCAAATGTATATCTTAGCATACATAATAATGTTAACACAAACCAACCTAAAATAATGTGTTTAAAGTAATATGTTACAGCTGATGTTGCAGTCTTTGATGTAGAGGACGTTACGGTATAGGGCTCACCTGTTACTCTTTTGAGAGGAAACTGTGAGAGTCAGTCACTGCGGTCTGGTCAAAACTGAACTAAAAGTTTGCTCTACAGACCAAAGTAGTTTGTTCTTATCAGACGGGTCTGTGAAATAAATATATGGGCAAAAAGCTTTATTTTGCCTAATGCCGCTGGTATTATCACTATAAACCTGAGTACTGCGGATTTAGAGTCATCTGAGCAAAAGACCCAGATTACCACACTAGAGCAGTTAGACTTACCAGGGTTAGAAGATAGAATCCCCATCATTACTGACTGTTTCAGTTTCATCAAGGTTAAGAGATGCCATTCCCATCATTACAGACTGGCAAAAAAGTCATTTTCATTTTCTCCTCTACAAATGAGAAGTACAATAATTGCTAACTAAGAAATGGTTTCACATAGATGGAAATTGGTCATTAACAACACAGACTTATAGATAGGGACCCCTGGATTGTGGGGATCAGGCAGCAACAGCAGATATGACCTGGACCCCATGATGAGTCTGCATCAAGGAGTGAATGTAATTGAATAACAAGACCAACCCATGTAGACCCTTCACAGAGCTTAGTCGTGCAGCGTAGAGTACAGTGTCATCGTGCTTATCTGTAACTCCCAGCATTCTTTGCCTGAACCACCAGCACTGGGCTGACCTCTGAGCACTGGGATGACACATCTATACTCTGCCCTACAAAGACAGTGCTGGGCTGACCCATTAGTACCCGTCTTTGCGCCTACCCGTCTTTGCGCCTACCCATCAGTACCCATGTGTGGGCCGACCTGTCAGTACCTGTCTTTGGGTCCACAGGTTTGGTTCCAGAACCGGCGGGCCAAGTGGAGGAAGCGGGAGAAGTGTTGGGGTCGCAGCACCGTCATGGCGGAGTACGGGCTCTACGGCGCCATGGTGCGCCACTCCATCCCCCTGCCAGACTCCATCCTCAAGTCCGCCAAGGACGGCATCATCGACTCCTGCGCCCCCTGGCTGCTGGGTATGTGCATGACGCCGGAGTATCCTTACCCTACTCCACAACCCTCACCCTCTCCAACAGACATACTCATACAGAACTTTAGTGCACTCAAATGACTCATCCTACATCCTCACATACTCAAACAGCTCTTATCCTAATAATACCACACCCTTCCATACTCATACAGCACTTTAATGCACTCAAATTACTCATCCTACATCCTCACATACTCAAACAGCTCTTATCCTAATAATACCACACCCTTCCATACTCATACAGCACTTTAATGCACTCCTCATCCTACATCCTCACATACTCAAACAGCTCTTATCCTAATAATACCACACCCTTCCATACTCATACAGCACTTTAGTGCACTCAAATATCTCATACTACACTCTTGCATATCCGTAGGACCCAACATAAGCATGTACATTTAGGCCAGATCTTCACTCAGCTATGCGCTGGAGGACACTGAGATAAAGGGGTTTGTTTTGGAGCAGTCTGGGAAGGCTGTAGGGAGAGATGTGTGACTTATCACACATCTATATGACAGTTTGCTCTCATATAGAAAACAGTCCACTCTCTGATGGAGTTACATGTACATGCTGGATCTCACATTGGGCCTACTTTGTTAGGCTTCCAATATAATACTTAATGCAGACACACGCTAGTGTCAAGTAGGATTACGTTTTGACTGGCTTGTATTTTAAGGGACACAAGAGTAAGGTGTGTGGAAAACTCACCCAACCCTTTAGTCAGCTGTGACGGTTTCAGCCCTTTAGTCATCTGTGACTGATCGAGGAGTTTGATGAGCTTCGAAATCTGAAATGTACACGCTGTCTAGATCATCGCCATATTCCGCAATTTTCAGTTCTCCATACTATTCAGCTGTCCGCAATTCTTACTTTTATATGACATTATTCTCTTCAATCACTCTCACCACCCCAATATTAAAGTGTACTAGTCAATAACAAAGTGTATTAGTTGATATTAAAGTGTAATAGCCGATATTAAAGTGTATTAGTCGATATTAAAGTATATTAGCCGATATTAAAGTCTATTAGCCGATGCTAAAGTGTAGAAGCCTAAGTGCTCCGCGTGTGTGTGACAGCTGCATCTGAACTGTTCCTGTGCTCTACTATTTCAGTTCAGGAGGGCTTGCCAATCAACAGGCGCTTTTCTAAACCCGCCTACCCACAATTCTTTGCAGGGATGCACAAGAAGTCCTTGGAGACGCAACCAGGCGGGAAGCCGGACGGCGCACCCCCTCCCCCAGCCAATCAGAAGCAGGGGGCAGAGTCAGAGGCGGTTGAGGGGGAGGAGCGAAGCACGGGGGAGAGCGCGGCGTCTCCCATGTCTCCCATCTCCAAGGAGGAGCTGCGGGAGAACAGCATCGCCGCCCTGCGGGCCAAAGCGCAGGAGCACAGCGCCAAGGTGCTGGGCACCGCCTCCTCCTGTGCCGACAGACTCAAACGCAAAGCGGAGCCCCACGCCAGCGCCGAGGAGAAGCCCGCCGAGCGGCTAGAAGCCAGAGAGGGCGCCAAGAGCCCGTAGACGCACCTGCACACCTGCCCTGAGTGTCACGGCTCCGCTCCGCTCTGCTCCAGAACTTTATTCTTTCTCGGTTGCACCTGAGCACACCTGAGCCGTCTGCTGGTGTGTCCTTTGCTCCTTACACACACAGCACACGTGGGTCTGCATTCAGTCTTTACACACACACATACACACACACACACACACACACACACAAACGGCACCTGTGGGTACCTGTTCTCTCCTCACACACACAGCATATGTGGGTTTCCACTAACTCACACACACACACACACACACACACACAGAAAGTATGGGCCTCCTGTTCAATCCTCACACATAGTATGTCTTGGTCTTCTGCTAACTTCACGCACACACACAGCACACACTGGCCTGCGGCCCACTCCTGCCGCATACACATACACACACACACACACACACAGGACTCAGGCCTTCGTTTGTCCCGAACACACCCCATTACAGTGATACAATAGCCATGAGAACACACACACCCCATTACAGTGACAGAACATGCGAACACAGACACAAGCACACATAGCAGTGGAGGATAGTGAGGATAGATGCATCATCTCACATTTGCCGCAGACAGCTGATGGCGATCATTAGCGACCTAATGACTCATGTATGCTTTCACCAGGGCAGCCATGCTCTTGGATTTAGGCTGATCTCAGCAGAACACACTTACTGGGCTCATTCACACCAAACACTCTCCGTATTCAGCGCTTGGCCGTATTCTGTCCGTACAATATGTTTCTATGGTGATAGAATACGCTCAGAACACGCTCAGAACACGGTTGCGGTGGGAATGGTCTCATCGGCCAACGTGCATTCTAAATTAATACGGACAGAATACGCTCAGAATACGGCCACGCGCTGAATACGCAGAGAGTTTGGTGTGAATGAGCCCTTACTGGGCATACTGGTAAGCATTGGCTCACTCTCCAGATGAAATTCCTCAGAACTACATGTCATTAGGGTGTATAGCTGATATGACCCTTTTAGATGGACCAAGTTGTGTCCCAAGTATGCTTTGCACTAAGGAACAGCTCATGTGTTACTTTGTGAAGTATTTGTCACTTTCAAAGACCCAAAACGGCTCATGTGTTGCTTTGGGGTGCAACAGCAGTGTACATACTGTAAATAATGATAGCCAGCTACAGTAATGTCAGAAAAAAAACTTTAATGTACTGTAGTGTTTAAGATATTTGTTCTTTGTTTCATAACCTGTACAATACAAGATATTAAAACACACTCATTGTTGTCTACAGTCTGTTCTATTTGATGTTTGTGATGCTTAATGCAAGCCGGGATCACACTACCACATCTGTGGTTTCCATGGAGATGCTTCCCATTCACTTCACATGGGCAACATCATCTGCAGCCAACTGAACCATGCTTCTGTGGCGTTGGCACACACACACATACACAGTCTTCAAAACTGTGGTTGTGTGGCATTGCCTACATTGCTTGCGTTGAATAGTTGATGAATGATCAGTTGATGCAGCAACAAATCAAGTCAAGTAGGTTTTTGTTGTCGTTTCAGCCATGTACACACTACACACTGACACAAAACAACATTTCACTGGGAAAAATTGGTGATAGACGTAACTGTTAAAACCCAGTAGAGACAAGACAGATATAGTATGGTGCACATACACACTACTGAGAACCACAAACGCACACAGCGCGCACACACACATTCACACTCCAGAATGCATCCGCAGAAGTGTAGACAAAGTCCAGTAACTATGTGAACATTGAAAGTGAGAAAAATACCTTCAAAGTTGTCATACTGCCTAGTCAAACATGATATAGGTATAATAGTAGTGATGCTTTTATGTGATTTAGCCACAAGACAAAGGAGTTGTTATACGGACAATTTCCCTTCTGAGGACAAAATGTGTAGTTACTGTACTTCCTTTTGCCTTTGTAGGGCAGAAAAGTGCCAGCTAAATGTAATGTAACGCATGTCAAAGCCTTAAGCACCAGACTCAGCTACTGTCTTTGGTTGGTCATACATTATTGGACATGCATGTGTGAACCCAGCAATCTGGGTAATCTGAGCCATTATGTAAATCTCTTGAAGGTCTTCTGAGCTGCGTGTGAATGGTTTTGTGTTAGGAAGGCTCTTAATATACTGAAATGGATCTGAAGTATTAAAGGGGCAGCCATGATGGTAATGATGATTGTGACTCAGATGATGATGATGATGATGTTCTCTGTCACCCACCACCCCTTCTACATACTCCCCTTAGACTCATGGCTGATGCTGTGGGTTGTGTGTGTGTGTGTGTGTGCGTGCGTGCGTGCGTGTGTGTGTGTGTGTGTGTGTGTGTGTGTGCGGAGCAGAAAGCCAGAGGTGGGTGTTAATCCAGCAGCAGGGAGAGGCTGCGATCTCAGCAGATTAAACAGTTGGGCCAGACTAGACTCCGGGAGGGTAAAGCACTCACTTAGGAGGTGCTCTTAGCTTAAATCACACACACACACATGCATGCACACATGCACAGACACAAACACACACAGAGCCTTTGAATACTTACTCTGCATCTTACCATACAGTGCATTAAATGTGGGAGGGTAGAGCACTCATTTACTGTAGGAGGTGCTCTTAAAAGCTCCCTGGTTCTGTGTGTGTGTGTGTGTGTGTTATCCATTATGCATTTCAGAATATGTGTAATCACTTATCCTCTCTGATCCTCCACTTTTATGATTTGGTTACACCGGGTTCACCATCAGGGTTGATCCTGCTCTATGGTCAGCTCATATTCAAGTTTAGTTCAATGTTCAGTCTGCAGTCATTGCACAAGTCTTTGTTCAATAATGGTGGTGGTATTTATTTATTATTTATATTTATGGCTAATGGCAAATGGCTAGCAATGGCCCTGCTAATGTGAATGCTAATCTGTTAGTGTGGCTAATGTAAATGCTACTCTGTTAGTATGGCTTATGTAAATGCTACTCTGAGTGTGAGTGTGGCTAATGTAAATGCTACTCTGTGAGTGTGGCTAATGTAAATGCTACTCTGACTCTGAGGGTGGCTAATGTAAATGCTACTCTGTTAGTGTGGCTAATATAAATGCTACTCTGAGTGTGGGTATGGCTAATGTAAATGCTACTCAGACTGTGGGTGTGGCTAATGTAAATGCTACTCCGATGGTGGCTAATAAATGCTACTCTCAGTGTGAGGGTGGCTAATGTAATGCTACTCTGTGAGTGTGGCTAATGTAAATGCTACTCTGACTCTGAGGGTTCCATGTCATTGGTCCGACATCCCATTAGTCCGACATCTCATTGGTCCGACATTGACCGCTGAGGATGTATCAGTCCTAAAAATCAGTCCTAAAAAAGAGACCCATTTGTCCGACATCCCATTAGTCCGACAACACTTTGGTACAGACTAACCCTTAGCAGTAAAGTTACGCTAGCCTAGATGCAGGCTCATTTATTCACTTTACTTAGAGTGAACGAACGAAATAAGCTGAGTGGAGGGTAATCATAGGTCATAGGTAGTACCAGGTAACTAATTGCTGCGCTGCATAATTACTAAATCATCTACAATTGTGTGGATACATCCTTTGATTAGAGTGAAACCTTAAATGTTTCATTTAATTCCCACCAGTCACGAGAAAGCATTGTTTTATTTGGTCGACTAAACTCACACACTCAAAGATACTGACATACAGACGTGTCGCGATAGTGTTTATTCTATAAGCTATTTTAATGTAACATTTTGTCTGCTGGTGTATGTAATGCACTTTGCCAGAAGAGACTCCTTACAGGTTATCCTGTAATACCTATTCGACGTAAGTCATGACTCATGACGATTGTCCTTTCTTTTCATTCTTAAACAACGCTGAAATTGCATTTTCATCAGTTCGATTTTTAAAATTTTTGGAATCAGATAAATTCAATTGACATATTACAAGATATAGAAGAATGCAAGAGACCGGTGGATTACAATTAAAACTGTAACGCAACTTGCTTACATCTCTTCGTGGAGTCTTGACAAAGTGGGGAAATGCCAAGAAAGCGTGCGCCCGCTTTGCAACTCGCACTGTCATTTAACCAAAACGCGCGTCCACTTAACTAAATCATGTACTCGACTTACTATTGTCGTGTACTTGCTGTAATTCAGTTGTACGCACGTGATATACCTTGTGAGCACTTTTGCAAAGTGCGCTCTCATTTAACCAAGATGCTCGTTAAACGAGGCAGCTGCAAAAAGACGCGCTGCTGAGCCTACGATGTCCGTGAAGAGGAAATAAAGTTATATTTTCACAGAAATACACATCATATCACGGACTCTTGGTGTGCAACACTTCTTCATTAATAATAATTAAGTAATAATGTGCCATGGCCTACATAAAAATACTACCAGATAAAACAAAACGACGTTATGGGATTACGGTTCTCTATGGCTTATTGTCGGACTTATGAGATGTCGGACCAATGGGACTCTTGTTACGGTCCTTTACGGCTTATTGTCGGACTTATGGGATGTCGGACCAATGGGATGTCTGAGGGTGGCTAATGTAAATGCTACTCTGTTAGTGTGGCTAATATAAATGCTACTCTGAGTGTGGGCATGGCTAATGTAAATGCTACTCTGTTAGTGTGGCTAATGTAAATGCTACTCTGACTGTCGGTGTGGCTAATGTAAATGCTATTCTGATGGTGGCTAATGTAAATGCTACTCTCAGTGTGAGGGTGGCTAATGTAATGCTACTCTGTTAGTGTGGCTAATGTAAATGCTACTCTGAGTGTGAGTATGGCTAATGTAAATGTTACTATGTTAGTATGGCTAATGTAAATGCTACTCTGTTAGTGTTAGTATGGCTAATGTAAATGCTACTCTGGTTGTGGGCGTGGCTAATGTAAATGCTACTCTGTTAGTGTGAGTGTGGCTAATGTAAATGCTACTCTGAGTGTGAGTGTGGCTAATGTAAATGATACTCTGCCTCTCCAGAGGACTCAGCTGTGTGCTGTGGGTGCTAAGCTGTAAATGGCTCCATTAATTAAGGCCACTTGTGTACTAGTTTACAGCCTGGTGCCATCCTCTTAATCCTAGTGTGGTGGAAGTAACCCCCCACCCCCAACACACACATATGCGCGCACACACACACACACACACACACACACACTCACACACAGCTGATCCGTTCCTGTCCTGATTACCCCCGACTGCACTGCAAGTGGCCTTGCTATCCTATTATTGATTAACACCGTTAATTCAATCCTAATTTAATTTAATTTGTTTGGCCGCACTGTAATTAATTTGTTGACATCTGGCTCCTGTTGCAGATAGCTGGCTAAGTATACGCATGTATACGCACTGCCCACCAGCCGCTAATCTGATTTGGGATGGAGTTCCCTGGATGGACAGACACCCCTACCCTTATTCACTGCCCTGGCACTCAGGCCACACCGGCCAGGGGTGCCACTGAAGGGGGTAGGTCAAGATGATTTAGGGGGTCCACAGCTTCCCAGGGGCTGATCGAGGACTATGATATGGTTGGGGTGGGGGCCCAAAATTATTGTCTTTTAGGGGGCCTACAATTTCTAGCTGCGCCCCTGATGCCAGCACCACAGCGCCCCTGGGTTTGCCATAGTAAGCCTGGTGGTACTAGCATCGAAAAGATTGCTTTTAAATTGTTTTAGGGACTGTATGGGCAGATGCCTAATTTGGTAATGATTTAGGGTGGACCATGGAGGTCTGTGATTGGTGGTGTTCAAAGGTAAGTAAGGGAAGTGCTCCACTGAAGCCCACCCTGTCTCCCTGGCAATGGATAAGGATGTTCATTTTGTTGCTGCATCTGAAATAAAGTATATACTTGGTATCTTTCTCACAAGTCTGCCATCTGCCCTTTCAGTCGTCAGCCTAAACAGTTTAAGACTATTAATGTGTTAAACACCACACTAAGCTTGAGTTTTCTGCATGAGTCATTTAGATCAGTTATTTTACATTTCCACAGGGCAATGCTGCTTTGGATTCCCTTGAAAACTCAGATAATCCCGTCCAGAGTGCTGCAATCCTCTAATACGAACCGTCTGGCCGTACCCTCTCATAAGATAAAGCGAGGTCACTCCAAACTTTTCTCTGTTGTTGTCCCTCAGTGGTGGAACAACCTACCAGTCACTGCAAGAGCAGCAATATCCCTCTCGGGGAGTACCACAGTGTATACATGTGTCTAGTAATAATGGCTGACTTGACAAGGGTGTGTGAAGAACCACATGAAGCTGATTGAGATTTACTATTTCAGGTCTGTCTGTTTAGTGCTTAGGGTAGCTTTCCACAAAAACAGCTTTTCAAGTCTTTAAAGAGGTTAGAATGTGGTTTTGCATTACATTGGAGAGCTGTGTGTGCATTTGTGTGTTTGTGTGTGTGGTGGGGTGGGGGGTGTGGGTTGGTGTGGCATTTTGTATGGCCTTGATGTGTGACAAACTGTCCGTTCTGGGGAATTACAGTTGAAGCCTTTCGTATAAGACTCTCACAAACACACACACAAGCTAATGCACTTGAGCATCCGTGCAAATCCATGCGATCCTTTGAGTGGGGACTCACTGGGGTTTGTAAGATGGGATTTCAAGATCAACGATGGAGCCACAGATATCAGTGCTCATTTCAATCCTCTGTCTGTTCATTAGAGCTGGATCAGACATATGCTTGCATCCTGCCTAACAGGTATATATATATATATATATAAAAAGTTTAATTCTTCAGACGGGAGAGTTAGTAGATTACCAAAGAAGCTCTACCAGCCAAGAAAGGGGTATGGGATGGATAGATGGATGGAGTGGCAGTGGATGGCACTGGATGGGTGGATGGATAGATGGATGGAGTGGCTGTGGATGGCACTGGATGGGTGGATGGATAGATGGAGGGATGGATGGATAGGCAGATGGATGGATGGATGGATGTAGAGTAGTAGCCCTGGATTGTACTACAGGGCACACAATGATGAAAAGTGCAAAGTCAAGTGACTTAAAGAACAACATTTGATGTCGACAACATGTCCCTGTGTGACCAGCAGCCCTGCAGTTAACAGGAGACTAGCCTATACCGGACTAGCTAGTTTCAGACTAGCCTACACTATATATTGCGCTGTATATATGTGTTTTGCTAATGTGTTTTGTGACATTAAATCTTCCAAAAAGGTAATCTCTCTGTTATATTCCATAATAAAGTAAGCAGGTAAAATGTATTTATAAAGCACATTTAAATACAGTTTGCACTGTCAAAAGTGCTGTACAAAACACAATAAACGGATTAAGAAAAAAAAGTCTGAATTCCGAGAACTTTGGGCACAATCCAATGGATCGATGTTCGAGAGATTCACTCCAGGTTTTCACCGTCTCGGCCAAGCACTTTGAGGCTCCAGGATCCTGTGAAGAGAGGTGGGCTGATACGAGTGGCATAAGTCCAATCGGGGCGAGTGGAGAATGGAAAGATGCCTCTGTGAGCTGTGTTGTCACTGGAGAGCCAGGACTCAGGTTAAACACTCTCATGATTCCCCCACCAGAGTCGGGAGTCGGGTGGTCTCCCTCATAATGATAATATTTGTCTGCTAATGTTCTCTGCTTGTTACAGGTCAGTTTTTGAATTTGCTTTCTCAAAGCCTGTGCAACAGTCTGCACAGAAAATATTGTACTTAAATGCACTTAAAGAAATGTGCTTAAAATGTAGTCAATTTAATTGTACAAACTAGATGTCAGCTAGTAGGTTGTATGTCCTTTGTGAATGGTGATGGGTTAAAGTGTTGACTTTGTTTCTGCATAGTTGAGTTCAGCTCAGCAGATTTTAGGACACTTTGGTTGGGGGCTGCATCATCATTTGGCCAAGTTGTTTTCCGTAGCCGTTTTTTAGTGGGCTGGCTAGGGCTTGTGTGGTTCTCTGACTTGTCCAGGTGACACATAAAACTAAACATCAGCACTGTAGAGCTTTTGAGTCTAAATTGCATACCTATTGAATATTTTAACATAAAACAATTGTTTTGTCACACATGTGTAAAGTGATTTGTGACACATCATGACAGCATAAAAACATAGACCTACATCTTTTATAAAATGTACATTGTCCTAGGTTTGCCATATGCGCAGTCTCTTGCCTTTTTTAATCTTATGTAGACAGTGTTTTGTATCCACAGCGCATGTGCCTTCTCTCCGTTTGTCCTGATGGGAATATGGGACTTCATCTCTCTACAACGAGGCGAGTCTGCCCCCTGCTGGTCAAATATTTGAATAGAAATATGATGTCATAACCATAGACATCCTATACATGTATAGGATGTCTATGGTCATAACAATCATAACATGTCTTTACAATGGATTTGGGAAGGTCCATGCAGTGATTTTGAAACAATACAAATACAAAACCAATACAAAACCTTGTATAAAAATAGAAATGAAACAATGTATTTTATATGCATTATTTTAATTATCCAAATCTAGGGAGAATAGTTAAAACATTTTGAAATCATTTGTTAAAGCAACCAGACTGTGAAATCCTCTTGGATGAAGTTGGGAATAGAGTATTCAAAATGCATTTCTCTTTTTCAGGAATGACTACATGTATATCTTAGCCACTAGATGGCAGTAGTATGCCATTTATAGTATCTACTCTCACAGACACGATGTCCCTGTGAGCAGAAGACGGAAAAGCACACCTGGCAGGACTATGACTACTTTCCTTGTAGACTCAAGTGTAGTTGCTTGTGTGTGCTGCCTGGGACTGAAAGACTCTGTCCCTCATAGACTTGTGTGCTGCAGGACTGAACGGCTGTTTTCCTCATAGACTTATGTGGAGGACTGAATGGCTGTTCTCTCGTAGACTCATGTGCTTGTGTGCTGCAGGACTGGATGGGTGTTTTCCTCATAGACTTGTGTGTGTGTGCTTGTGTGTGCTGCAGGACTAAAGGGCTGTTCCCTGATGTGCTTGTGTTTGCTGCAGGACTAAAGGGCTGTTCCCTGGTAGACTAGTGTGCAGGACTAAAGGGCTGTTCCCTGGTAGACTAGTGTGCAGGACTAAAGGGCTGTTCCCTGGTAGACTCATGTGCAGGACTAAAGGGCTGTTCCCTGGTCGTGCAGCCGTGTCTCTGACCCTACTGGGGCAATCCTGCTAATCCTGCCGCCGGATCAGATCTCATCTGTGTAATGGCCACACAAGAGCACCCCTCTGGGGGCAGCACCAGCACACGTGGATGCAGACCAGCGGTATATGACTCTAAAGGGTTAATATCCAAATCCGTATTCAACTTGAATTTGAATAAGCCTGCTTCAGGAAGCTGAATAACATAAAATAATAAATTCAGATACACTAAATGTGTAAAGTAATGATTTGAATTGGCAGGAAGTTGAAAATATTTGTCCTGAACCAGTATTTCATCCTCAGTGAAAATTTAGCTCTCCACACACTTTATTGACACCGTTCCTTTTGTGAAAGATAATTAATGCCCCACATGTTCTTGTTGTTGCAAGTAGTTAAAATGGGAACCGTACCAATTAAGACCTCACTAAAGATAATATGAGACAAGATAAGATAGATAGGCTATTTCTTTATTAGAATTAGAAATTTACATTACAATACATTACATGGCATTACATTACATTACACGTAGTAGACACTTCTTCCATTGCCAAAGTGACTGTTACGTGCCTTGTTGCCTGTGTCTCTAATGCTAGGTTCTTGCCTACCTATGTTAATTCTGTGCAGGTGCGCGTTGATTGTGCGCTGGAGAAGGGGGCTGGGTCTGCCAATAAAAGCCGCCCAGACGGATCATGGCTCAGCTCACTCCTTCGCTGTTTGTCCCGGCAACACGTTGGCCTACGATTTACCTAAGCAATTTTGTCGCACTTTGTCGTTTATTTCTCTTTTTCCGCCTGTTTGTATGGTGACGGGTTGGTGTTTTTTTCTCTTTGTGCACGTAGTGCAGTTTAGATAGACAGAGCAGCAGGGAAGAAAACTGCGGAAGACTCACCTGTGTCTGCAAGCTAACTGCAAGCTAACAGAAGAGTATAGTCACTGAAAATGTACAGTATTGCAGCAGAAAGGAGAGCATGCTAAAAAAGGATGAAGACATAAATACACATCTCTGGGTATATAAACATTACAAAGAAAGAGTATTTAAAAGAGTTAAAAATACAGCACATTGCCCATTGCAACTGAGCAGTTTATTGCACATTGTCCTTCCATGTCGGCTCTTCCTATCACTGTGAAGCAGAATTCACCAAGCGTTGGATTGTTCACCCACTAATAGGGAACGTGAGCTGGGATTAGACCGTCGTGACTCGTGAGACAGGTTAGTTTTACCCTAATGATGTGTTGTTGCATTGGAGCTGCTAATATAAGTGGAAGCGATTCAGCATTCTAAGAGGTATATTAAGAATAAAAGATACTATGTAATACAGTTTTTCTCAGTTGTTAAAGGTGTGCTTCCATCGTGTTTTCATTTATTTTGTGGTGTTCTCTAGTATTAATAATTGCCCTGTGCGCTGGTTTTGATGAAAAAAATGTTGTAGTGCTTCTGTTTCAGGCTGTTTTAGTTTGGTGGAGGGGGTGGGGTCGGGAGAACGACACGATTTCACCAGAGGCGTGACACGCTCCCTGCAGCTTCCTTTGCCACACAGTCAACTTGATGGCAGAGTAAGGTAAAAGGGAAAAGTCAACTTGACAGCGCTAAAACTGCACACAGAATGTCTTCGGAAACGTTTTTTTCTTCACACTATCAACAGTCTTTGCAATCTTAATGATAGATATTTTACTTTACAAAACAGTGCAAGTGCAAGACCACATTGGCTGGGACGGGCGCTGTCTCCGACCAATCAGCGGCAGCCACCTGCTTTATAATGACCTGTCTAATTTACCTTTTTCGCTGCTTCAGGTGCCGACGTTTTGATGCATCCTCCTCCCTCCCCACCACCACCACCAGTTTGGTCCCGGTCCATCCGCCTGGGGGGGAAATTCTGGGTTCTGCTAAACGGCAACGGCTGGTTCTGCCGGATCCCAACGATGCAAGACCCAGGCTGATGACCGGACTTACGCCAAAGAATATCTACTTTCTAATTAATGTTCAGTTGTTTATTCTGACCATATTAAAATGCTTTAATTGGAATTCTTATTCTCTGAGTCTTTCTGGCCGAAATGCAGTTCAGTCCTTCAACTAGCCTGCTAATCTTATGTGAGTCAGTCACAGGCTAGCATCATTTAAAGCCCATTCGGTCAGTTTCTCTTATTTCATGCTTATATTATGCATTTGCACACGTCTACGTCACGCTGCAGGCCCTTTTTCGCATTGGGTCGTTTTTCCCGCCTATTGTCTTCTTTTGACTGATATAGAAAATGGGGGTAGAAAAACATTTTGATATGCAGCATGCATATGCAACTCGGGGTGACCTATCATATTTCAAAAGAGCAAGTACTAAACGGTTTCTCGTGGAAGTACACCTTTACAGCACAAAAACCTATTGGTTGAACAACTTTCTAAATTGCTTGAGCAATTTCTCAGAATTCTTCACTCTTTTGTCAATACCTTAAACAATTTTCACATGGTAGAACACAATTTGCAAAACTCCCCGACTCCTCTGTGCACAACTGTAAACACATTCTCATTCTTAAAATACATTTTGTATTATTTAACACATGTGATTCAAAGTGGTAAACCTCTTTTCAACATTTAATCACAAATACAGCATACATGCCACAAGTTAAGTCAGAATTGGTTGCACCTGATGTCCAATGAGTGAACACCACCAATATAAGGAGGAAGAGGAAGAATGCCAATTTCTGATGAAACTAGATGTACCACATAGCGGTACATGGTATGACCGCCGCAGTATATTGAAATGTGGGAACTGTTGGCATGATAAGTGTGTGGTAGAGCAGTGTTGTGAGGTGAGAATTTCTGTGAAAATGATTTTCTGAAAGTGGGCATGGATGTGGGTTTTGAATGAATGACATTGTGTGTGTTTGTATAGTGTGTAGGAGTGATTTGTGAGGGCAAGGAATAGGCAAAATCAGATTTTGTATAATTACAGCGCCCCCTATGGACCAAATTGTATGGCATGTGCTGTGGTTTTAGAGGTCTTTGTGCTCACCGTGCATGATGTATTTTGTGCAGTTCCCACTTTCTCGGTCCAAGATATTGGCAGTTCAAAATCCCAATTTTTGCATTTACCCATATCACTAGGTGGCGCTATGCTTCAAGTGAGTGCCTTTGGGCTGGGTTGATACGCCTCTGTAACACCAGCATACTAACACAAAATCGTTGTCTTGGGCAAAATTGTTGCGGAGTTATTTAACAAAAACTGCTTTTCAACACCTAGGTTCGGCGATAAACATCGCCCCCTATGACAAAATGTCACAAAATTTAGTACACATGAAAAGAAAGCTGTTTAGAGATGGCATGTCAACTTTGACCAAATTTGAGCAATTAAAAGCCAAGATATGGACATTTGAAGAATTTTAAGCTACGTGTTATTTGTTCATTGACGTGTAACTTCGGAACGGTTTATCTCAAGATAAATCCTTTGATAACTTTTTGTCAGCATTGTCTGTAGATGACATATACCAAATTTGGTGAGATTCACATGAACAGCCTATGACGAGTTCGTTCAGATTCGTTTTCGCAATGTGAAAATTTCACGGAAATTGTTCTCGTTGGAAGTGGGCGTCGACCAGTGCGTTCAATGCGTGAGGGTCAATAGATTTCATGATAAAAAAAAAATTGTTGTAAACGTTAGCATTCTCTAGATAATAGGCAAAATGACATTTTGTACAATTACAGCGCCCCCTATTGACCAAATTTTATGGCATGTGCTGTGGTGTTAGAGGTCTTTTTGGTGATCGTGCATGACGTATTTTGCGCAGTTTCCTCCTCCTCGGTCCAAGATATTGACAACTCAAAATCACAATTTTTGCATTTACCCATATCACTAGGTGGCGCTATGTTTCAAGTGAGTGTTTATGGGCTGGGTCGATACGTCTCTGTAACACCGACATATGACAAAAATTTCATGTCGTTGGGTGAAACGTTCATTGAGTTATTCAGCAAAAACATTTGCCGGTCTCCCCCTCTTTGACGGACACTGGCACAGCGGGGGGGTGGCCCTTGGGGGCCAAAAGCTTCTAGTCGCTGAAGAAGTTGTAGGGCTACATGCCTACAAAGATTCATGTCCCCCTGACTTCCAGTGTCCCAGAAAACGTTGACGGAAAATTGCTGAAAAAAAGGGAAAAAAGTCGCGGCAACACTATAATGACAGCGTTCATAATTAGAGCCACCATTGTGGGCCATGTTCTTGTCCATGGCTTGACATTGAGAGAGGCAGGATTAAGGGTTCAACCCAATCTAAGTAGATTCACTGTGTCTACCACTGTACTAAGAGTCCGAAAGGGAGAACAGGTATAATTGAAAGTAAAATTGAAAGAAATTGAGATTGAAAGTATTCAAAAGACTGTCTGTAGATTCTCATTCATCCAGGTCATGGTAGTCAAACGAGCTACGTTGTAAGCAACTTAGATGGATGGTTTCCCATCATCAGGCCAGAACTGAAGAAGCCTTTTGCATGAAAGCTAAAACGTTTTCAAGATCCAAAAAGAAGTCCAGTTGCTTACAGCTTAGCTCCTTTGACTACCTACACAAGGGTCAGTCTTTTAGAGGCAATGGAATTGGCCTGTGGTGACATAGGCCAAGAACAGTGTCAGGGGTGGATCCGACATGCCAGGGGCTTCTTTCTCCATTGCCTGGCTAGGGACATCATTGCCTGTGAAGTGGATGAGGTGCTGTGGCCTGACCCAGCCCAAAGGCATGATGAAGCCCAATACAGTTTTTGCCCATTGCTTGAACGCAATAGACATATGCTTAAACCAAAGTAACATAACTTGAAGTTGTGTTACCATGCCTTAAACACAATGTAACCATACCTTAAACAAAAGCGCTGCTTTAGACTTTAGTTGCAATTCTGCAAAACAGTAGTAGAGATCCTGTGGCCAGACCCCAACACATGGCCAACTTGTGCACAATTGTGTCCTTCTGTATGTACATCAGTGTTTTTTTTGTTTGTTTTTGCGTTAAATGAATTTATTGCTACTCTAATGTACAGTGTAGGGCATTTCATTTTTTGGTTGTTTCCTTCTGCGGAACTGAATAAAAAAATGTGAAAAGGAAACACTGCAGTGTTTTAAGTAGACTAGTGTGTTGCTGCTGATTTGAAGTTTTCATATGATGCAAGCGTGTGCCATTCTGTCATCAGAGTGACAAAGCATTGTTAGGTTTTGATAGCAGAATTTCAATTTGACATACAGTAATGTGCAAAAGTTTTAGGCAGGTGTGAAACAAATGCTGTCAACTAAGAATTGTTAATCATTTATGTTCATCAATTAACCAAATGCAGTGACTGAACAAAAGAGTGACTAATTCAAATCAACCTTCAAAAGAGCATCAATTTTTCTAGGTATACTTGCATCCATTTTTGAAGGCATTCCTAGTTGACAGCATTTTTTTCACACCTGCCTAAAGCTTTTGCACACTGCTGTAGATGTGAATGGTTTATTTCCAAGTGTTGTGTCTTATTTGCTTATGTGTAGAATTTTGACTTAGCGAGTCAAGTTTTCCAAACTGTGTTTAAGCAATGGGCAAAAACTGTAGTCTGCCTCTAAACAGAAGAATTCACTTCAGTTACAGACTATTCATTTTCAGTTTTGTTGTATTCAAACAAGGCACAACACTCTCACCACCACACGTGCGCGTGCACACACATACACACACACAAACACACACGCACGCATGCACTCATGCACGCAAACACACACACACACACCTCCATGTGGCATTGCGCGAATGCATACTGCACGGCTAGCCAAGGCCTGCAGCAGCTCCTAGGGCCCTAGGTCAGCTAATCACAGGAGAATGGAGGCCCTAACTCCACAGCATATATTATGGGATGCAGGGGAGAGGATGGGTGTAGTGCAAGTATGGTATGTATATGTAGGCATCTGTGGTCTAATGGTTAGGGACTTGGTCCTGGGATCGCAGGGTTGATTCCTGTAAAAACGTGGGTGGGGGAGTAAATAACTATTGCTTTTCTGCACCATCATCAATGGCTGAAGGGCCCCTGAGCAAGATACCTAACCCCACATTGCTCCAGGGGTACTGCCTGTCCCTCTACCTCAGTCACTGTAAGGCATCTAACCCCACATTGCTCCAGGGGGACTGCCTGTCCCTCATTCACTGTAAGGCATCTAACCCCACATTGCTCCAGAGGACTGTTTGTCTCTCTACCTCATTCACAGTAAGGCATCTAACCCCACATTGCTCCAGGGGGTCTGTCTCTCTACCTCATTCACTGTAAGGCATCTAACCCCACACTGCTCCAGGGGGACTGTCCCTGTACCTCATTCACTGTAAGGCATCTAACCCCACATTACTCCTGGGGATCTGTCTCTCTACCTCATTCACTGTAAGGCATCTAACCCCACATTGCTCCAGGGGGAACAAAATATGTTTTAAATAAACAAGCCATTTTCATAAAACAATGTTTGTGTTGTGTATATGAATGCGTGGAAAAATGTTTGCGTGTGTGAAATGTTTATCCTGTATTTAGCAACATGTGCACCCATATGTTAACACACAAACAAACTGCACAAAGCACAATAAAGGTGCATTTTTACAAGACGCAGATATTAATACAATTTTGTGTTACAGGTACATACTGGGAACGAGAGAAAGGGAAAAGGAAGTGAAAATGCATCTCAAGCCACCATGCGGTGATGGCATCCGAACAAGGTGTGGCACCACAACATCCGTCACTGTACGTTGGTCTGCATACCCTTTAAGCTCTGCATAAATCTGCATAGGAGGGTAACAGTGAATGTTGTTGGATGCAGAATCATATGAACAAATACAGTATTTAAGCAAAGGTTAAAAACTGTCTAGGGCGTGCTGGACAACACAGCACATGTCGAAAGCTGATGCCTGTTGATGAAACCACATTTATGCTGTACATAAAGGGAACTTCGCCTCTGCTGAGTTGCCTTTGGTGAGGTGCCATTGCTAACATCGCGAGGTGAGTCTTTGTCAACTATTATTTTAATGTTAGAAAGTTTTTTTCTGACTGTTAATCAGACAGAATTTATTTGAACTAGTTAAGACTGTGTGAAGCTGAGTTTTACAGTTTTCCTCAATTGTTTAAACACATTTCCTGAAAGCATGCCTCATACTCTCAGAACTCTACACACAAATCAAAAAAACACACACACAATGGGCAAAACCACTCTCCTGCTAAATGAAACATTGCATTCAAAACAATGTTATTTCTTCTCAAAATGCTATTTTGTTGTTAAATGACAAACACAAACCATCATATGCAGACATTTATAACAACCAGTTGAACCCTGATGTGCTTAATGTAAAACACTATGATAAATGGAAAACACTTCTTCTCCATTCATCACAATGATTTAGCCTTTTTTTGTTCAGTGTTACACTTGCTACAGACAGTACATACATAAGTGTGCTATATTTTAGAATATTGTTTTTATACTCAGAACGCACATATACATTGTTACAAATATATTTTATTTTTCCCACAAAAACAGTGTACACACTGTGCATCCCAATCAACACAAAGCTGCACCTACAGTGGTCTACATACAATAGAACAGAAGAATTTACTGTAGCCTACACAGTTACAAAAAAAAAATTATGCTGCATCCTTTCTTCTGTTTTTGTGTGGCCACAGCACCTCATCCACATCACATGCAATATTTTTCCTGGCCTAGCAGAGAATCCATCCATGAAAAGCATCAATTGCTATATTTCCACATGCGTCCATAGCTTAGAGAAATGGTACACGCATTTGTGGATTTTGGTCATACACTTTCATCTCCAGTCAAAGAAAAATCCTCAATTGTGTTGAGGATTGTAGAATATGGAGAGAGATACATAAACAACTAAACAACTACTGTAAAATAATTTCGTTGACCAAATGGTCAACCAAAATGGCTCTGATCTCATCAGAGATTACGGTCCTTTCTCGTCCTCATCTGTCTCCCTGTCATTGTCCTCCCTGTCTTCCTCCTCTTACTCTCACTCCTCTAGCTGTGGCTCTGCCTCTTCCAAAGCTCTGATAGCTAATTGTAAAGCTGTGTGACAGGTGTTTGCCGATGTGATGAGTCAGTGTACATAATAGGGCAATTGACTTTAGAATTTTGAATCACTGTGTGTTCCTTGTGAAAACAAGAGATTTCTGTCATGAAAATTGTGCCAAACGCAGAGATTTGTCTATAGTGTTTTAAAAAAAGTGTGTTTTAGAACTGCAATTTCAGTGCAAAGCAGGAATTGTGTTCGTAGTTTAGCAGATTCGGTTAATGGGGTTGGTGAATGAGTTATATGTTGTGGTCATTGTGTCTGTACGGCTCCAGGTGGCCATCCCCTCAGCTGCTCTGTCCTGTACAGCTCACATGAGGTTGCTTGAATAGCTGTAGTCAGCGGCCAGTTGTGCGTGTTACACCTGGGAGTGGGGACTAACAGCCTGAACTATTTACTTGATTATAGATAGTGTAGGGGTAGGTGTAATAGCTATAGTTTCTCCCTAAGGTGCTCTTCCTACATGCACAAGTACTTTGTGTTCTTTGTAAAAATCTATAGTGTTTTGAAAAAAGTGTGTTTTAGAACTGCAATTTCAGTGCAAAGCAGGAATTGTGTTCGTAGTTTAGCAGAATCGGTTAATGGGGTTGGTGCATGAGTTACATGTTGTGGTCATTGTGTCTGAAGTACAAGGAATTATGTGTAAACAATTGAGAAAAACTGTAAATAATTACAGCTTTATGCACCTGTGCAGCATGTTATGCATGTAAAAACACCCTTGTATCACATTCCTCATGATCACATGTACTGTAGGTCTTCAACAACATTAACAGATTGTACACCCTCCATGTCCATGTCCACTTTACTCTCCATTCATCCATCCATCCCATACCTACATCCTCTACTCTCTCTCTCTCCCTCTCTACCTGTAACCTCTATCTCTCTCTCCCTCTCTATCTCCAATCTGTATTCTCTCCATCCCCCACCTGCATCCTCTACCCTCTCTCCCTTTCCACCTGCATTCTCTACTCTCTCTATACCACACCTGCAACCTCTACTCTCTCTCTCCCTCTCTCTCTCTCCCTCTCTCTCCCTCCCTCTTCACCTGCAATCTCTACTCTCTCTATCTCTCCCTTCCTCTTTACCTGCAATCTCTACTCTCTCTCTCTCTCCCTTCCTCTCCAACTGCAATCTCTACTCTCTCTCTCCTTCTCTCTCTCTCTCCTTCTCTCTCTCTCTCCCTCTTCACCTGCAACCTCTACTCTCTCTCTCTCTCCCTCCCTCTCCAACTGCAACCTGTACTCTCTCTCTCTCCTTCTCTCCCCCTCCCTCTCCACCTGCAACCTTTACTCTCTCTATCCCCCCCCCTCTCTCCCTCCCTCTTCACCTGCAACCTCTACTCTCTCTATTCCACACCTGCAGCTGCTGTCTGTTGGGTGATCTGGTGCATAATACCTGCTGTGCATCACTCAAGTGGGAACTACACACTAGATTTAGTGTGTGTGTGTGTGTGTGTGTGTGTGTGTGTGTGTGTGTGTGTGTGCGTGTGCATGTGTGTGCGTGTGTATGTGTATGTGAGTGTGTAATGGCTGCTGTGCATTGCTCAGGTGGGTGCTACACACTGGTGGTAGTTAGTGTTGGGTGTATGAGTGTGTGTGTGTGTGTGTCTGTCTGTGTGTGTGTGTGTGTGTGGATGAGTGTGTGTGTGTGTGTGAGTGTGCATGTGTGCAATAGCTGCTGTGCATCACTCAGATGTGAGCTACACACTGGTGGTGGTTGGTGAGGTTTGTCTGCTATGCTATGCTCCTGGTGCCCTGATAAACACTAAATAGGGTTTCTGTTGTTTTTAGTACTTACCACATACACAGCTTAATGCATCAGACAGCACATCTTCATGCATCAGATCAGCATATTTTAAAATAGCAGACTTTCTACCTCCACCAATGTACACTAGTTTGTGCCTCTCCCCCCATCTCCACTCTAGGAGGCCTCTTGACACCTGCTGTCCATCTGAATACCCTTACAAGCTGCCATAAATGAGGAAGCCACAATTGAGAATGTCCGAATACCTTAGTAGGCTTTCAGTGGTAGGTGAAGCCGGGCCTATTGCCCCCCCCCCCCCCTCCCCCTATCTCCACTCTAGGAGGCCTCTTGACACCTGCTGTCCATTCGAATACCCTTACTAGCTGGCTGCATAGTAGCCAATAAATGAGAAAGCCACAATCTTTCAGGCTTTCAGTGGTAGGTGAAGCCGGGCCTATTGTCCACCCCCCCCCCCCCCCCCCCCCCATCTCCACTCTAGGAGGCACCTTGACCCCTTGTGTGTCCCCCCCAACCTTCCCCCATGTGCTCTTTAGGAGGCACCTTGACCCCCATGTCACCTCTCTGTCCAGCCCGGATGTGACAATCCCCAGTCACTGCCGCTGATGTGCGTTTCTAGGACAAGAGAGTCCTCATTTATCAGGCTTGTCTTAGCTTGTAATCATTAAAATGACTGCAATAAATAAACCTGACAGCAGTGTGTGTGTGTGTGAGTGTGTGTGTGTGTCTGTCTGTGTGTGTCTGTGTGTGTGTGTGTGTGTGTGTTGTGGGGGTAAGAGGGTGGTTGATGTATGTATGTGCCAAGGTATTAGTTCCCCATCCACCAAATACACACACACACACACACGCGCGCAGACACACACACACACACACACGCATCATGCCCCTCCAAACCAAATAGGAAGAGCGTCAGTGGACCATCTGCAGCTTGTCTGGCTGCCAGAGCATATCTGTGCATGGGTCTGTCTGTGTGTCCTGGTTTACTTTGGCTCATGTCTCAATTTTAGTTTTAAATCCCCACAGTGGACACAGCAAGGGTAAAACACTCCACTCTCATATGGTCCAGACAGAGAGAGAGAGACAGACAGCAAGAGGGAGAGACAGAGAGAGGGAGAGACAGAGAGAGGGAGAGAGAGAGATATTAGGGTAATTTGGCTCCTGGGATATCTGTTCTGTTATGTAAAGTGTTTCTAGAAAGCAGAGGATACTCCATCAGGCTCTGTCTATGTAGGGTGGGGAGACTGTCCCCTACCATACGCGTGTGTGTGTGTGCTATACCATCTACTAGATGACTAGACTAGAGGCTGCTCAAATTTCAGAGATGGATGCCAGTAAGCCCTTGCAGTGTGTCTTCACTATGCTGCCCTAGGCATACAGCAACAATTCAACAACGCACTTCCCCCCACAACTCTGAGAGAGATTGAGAAACACTGGTCTGTTATGTCTGCAAAAATACTACACGGGACTGTCACTCTCACTCTCCCTCACTCCGCCTGTCTCCCTGTCACTTGCTGCATCTGTCACTTGTCCTAATTTAGTAAAGAAAATTGAGTGGGTTTCAAATGCGGCAGCTTGGGATGTCTGACAGTGACTACTTTCACTGAAAACACCTCTCCAGACATCTGCCTTCAGTCCACATTTGCTGTTTACTGTCTATGGTGCCTATGCACCATGCAATAATGCAGCTGTGGTGTAATGGTTATTGAGTTGGTCTTGAGCTCAGAGGGTCGCAGGTTTGAATCCTGTTCCAGTAAGAAGAATGTGGGTAGGGGAGTGAATAACTGGTGCTTTGGTTTTGGGTGTGCTGTCGGAATGAGTGTATTCTGGAATGGGCTGTTCAGTGTGCTGTCGGAATGAGTGTATTCTGGAATGGGCTGTTCAGTGTGCTGTCGGAATGAGTGTATTCTGGAATGGGCTGTTCAGTGTGCTGTCGGAATGAGTGTATTCTGGAATGGGCTGTTCAGTGTGCTGTTGGAATGGGTGTATTCTGGAATGGGCTGTTGGAATGGGTGTATTCTGGAATGGGCTGTTCAGTGTGCTGTCGGAATGGGTGTATTCTGGAATGGGCTGTTCATTGTGCTGTTGGAATGGGTGTATTCTGGAATGGGCTGTTCAGTGCGCTGTTGGAATGGGTGTGTTTCGAATGGGCTGTTCAATGTGCTGTTGGAATGGGTATATTCTGGAATGGGCTTTTCAGTGTGCTGTTGTAATGGGTGTATTCTGGAATGGGCTGTTCAGTGCGCTGTTGGAATGGGTGTGTTTCGAATGGGCTGTTCAATGTGCTGTTGGAATGGGTATATTCTGGAATGGGCTTTTCAGTGTGCTGTTGTAATGGGTGCATTCTGGAATGAGCTGTTCAGGGTGCTTCTTGGAATAGATGGGCTGTTCAGTGTGCTGTTGGATGCACTTTTCAATGCGTTGCTGTCTCGAGACATAACATATGTGCCAAACAAGTGTCCCAAACAGATGCTGGCGTCACATCGCCATCAGTGTGACTGGCAGCAGTGGGGTGGGCCCTGCATGTGTGTTTATCGCTGTCTCCCTCCACAAGAGGGCCGTCATCTGCTGGGTTTTATGCATGGAGGTATCATAATAACTGAAGATAGGGAGGAACTGCCACCCCATTCATTTGAATGGAAAATGCTAGGCTAGTGAATTCAGCCAAAATTTTATGAACTTTGTTTCAAAATGGAGTTTCGAGGAAACCCTTGTGCATGAGCTGAGAGTGGTGCAACTACCAATCAGCATGGGGGAAAGGGGGGCGGATATGATGCAATTTGTGGAAAATGTCCAGCAGGAAGTGCCTTGCTAATCGGCTGAAGCTAACCAGCCACATTCTGAGCCCCTGATTTTATCTCCTACATGGCTGCAGGCCCATGTGCCAGGTTTTACCTCCTACATGACCACGCGTGCCTCTCTATCTCTCCACAAGAAGAGCATCATGTTGTGTGCTTTATCTTCTACAGGACCACGTGTGCCTCTCTCTCCCTCCACAACAGGAGCATCATGTTGTGTGCTTTATCTTCTACATGGCTAAGTGTGCCTCTCTATCTCTCCACAAGAGGAGCATCATGTTGTGTGCTTTATCTTCTACATGGCTAAGTGTGCCTCTCTATCTCTCCACAAGAGGAGCATCATGTTGTGTGCTTTATCTTCTACATGGCTAAGCATGCCTACCTCTACCTCCGACCTCCAGAGGGGCGTCATGTGCTGGGTTTTACTTCTTCCATGGCTAAGTGTGCCTCTCTCTCCCTCCACAAGAAAAACATCAGGTCGTGTGCTTTATCCTCTACATGGCTAAGTGTGCCTCTCTATCTCCGTCCACAAGGAGAACATCAGGTGGTGTGCTTGGGTATTCTACATGACTAAACATGCCTATCTCTCTCCCTCCACCAGAGGTGCGTCATGTTGTGTGCTGGGTATTCTACATGGCTAAACATGCCTCTCTCTCCCTCCACCAGAGGGGCGTCATGTTGTGGGCTTTCTCTTCTACATGGCTAAGCGTGCCTCTCTATCTCCCTCCACAAGAGAAGCATCATGTGTTGGATTTTACCTCCTACATGGCTAAGCGTACCTCTTTACCTTCCTCCACAGGAGGGGTGTCATGTGCTAGGTCATGGCTAAATGTGCCTATCTCTCTCCCTCCACCAGAGGGGTGTCATGTCGTGTGCTTTCTCTTCTACATGGCTAAGCATGCCCCTCTCTCTCCCTCCACAAGAGGGGCGTCATGTGCTGGGTTTTACCTCCTACATGGCAGCAGGCCCATAATTGACCTCACACAGAGATGGGCGCCACACTGCAGAGCGACGCTGCTGCCTTGAAATTGGTCTCCTCGAGCAGGCTGGTACATTAGCACACAGGGCTGGTATATTAGCTGGTACATTAGCACATAGGGCTGGTACGTTAGCACACAGGGCTGGTACATTAGCACACAGGGCTGATATATTAGCTGGTACATTAGCACACAGGGCTGGTACATTAGCAGACAGGGCTGGTATATTAGCTGGTACATTAGCACACAGGGCTGGTACATTAGCACATAGGGCTGGTATGTTAGCTGGTACATTAGCACACAGGGCTGGTACATTAGCTGGTACATTAGCACACAGGGCTAGTACATTAGCACACAGTGCTGGTATATTAGCTGGTACATTAGCACACAGGGCTGGTACATTAGCACACATGGCTGGTATATTAGCTGGTACATTAGCACACAGGGCTGGTATATTAGCACACAGGGCTGATACATTAGCACCCAGGGCTGGTACATTAGCACGCAGGGCGGATATATTAGCTGGTACATTAGCACACAGGACTGGTACATTAGCACACAGTGCTGGTATATTAGCTGGTACATTAGCACACAGGGCTGGTATATTAGCACACAGGGCTGATAAATTAGCACCCAGGGCTGGTACATTAGCACACAGGGCTGATATATTAGCTGGTACATTAGCACACAGGGCTGGTATATTAGCTGGTACATTAGCACACAGGGCTGGTACATTAGCACACAGGGCTGGTATATTAGCACGCAGGGCTGGTACATTAGCACCCAGGGCTGGTACATTAGCACCTAGGCCTGGTACATTAGCACACAGGGCTGGTATATTAAACAAACAGGGAGTTTTTCCTCACCCCTGTTGCTCTCTGGGGACACTAACAACCCGACTGCGCCTAAATGAACTTCCCTTGTTCTAGCGCTTCTGGTTTGCAAGGACTGTTGACCTGTGTTCACGCAAGAGCCCGCATCAACGGGCATTGCATGGTTCTAGTGCCTCTGGACTACAGACTGTTGACCTGTGTTCACTCAAGAGCCCGCATCAACGGGGCACTGCATTGCTGTGACAGTGCATTATTACGCCACGCAAGAGCCCGCATAAACGGGGCATTGCGTCGCTGTGACATTACATTATTGCGTCACGCAAGAGCCTGCATTAACAGGGCATTGTGTCATTACGTCATTTTGTTACTGTGTTTGTCCGCTCCGGCGTCACTGGACTGCAAGAAATGTTGTCTTATGGTGTTCTTGCCAAACTGTAAAGCACTTTGAGCTGCATCTTGTATGTATGAATTGTGCTATACAAGTAAAGATTATTATTATTATTGCTATTATTATTATTATTATTATTGTTATTACCACACAGGGCTGGTACAGCATGATGCTTCAAGCTCTGGAGGACTCAGTGCCAAAAAAGTACATACTACAGTACAGAGCATACTACTGTAAATACTGCAGTACAGGTCATACTACTGTAAATAGGCCTACTACAGTACAGATCATACTACTGTAAATACTACAGTACAGAGCATACTACTGTAAATACTGCAGTACAGAGCACAATACTGTAAATACTGCAGTACAGAGCAAACTACTGTAAATACTGCAGTACAGATCATACTACTGTAAATACTGCAGTGCAGAGCATACTTCTGTAAATACTGCAGTACAGATCATACTACTGTAAATACTGCAGTACAGAGCATACTACTGTAAATACTACAGTACAGAGCATACTACTGTAAATACTGCAGTACAGAGCAAAAAAACTGCACCAACTACATTTTCGGACAGCCTCTCTGCCCCTCTTTCTCTCTCTCACTCACACGCACACATACACACAAATGTTCACTAACATACACTTTCTGGCAGCCCAATTCCAACATGCAGCTACATGTTTCATAAGGTGCATAAGTGTGTGTGAGAGTGTGTGTGTATAAGAGAGAGAGAGAGAGAAAGAGAGAGAGAGAGGAAAGAGAAAGGGAAAGAGAACGAGAGAGAAAGTGTGAGAGAGAGCGAAAAAGAGAGGAAGGAATCCGGGTGTCTGCTTGTGCGAATCATGTGATGTGTTCTGTGATATGTCTGGTCATTAAATGTAAGCACCCCATCAGACTGGTTGATGAGTGTGTGGCAGCAGACCCACACACACACACACACACACACACACACACACACACACACCCGCACACACACACACACACACACACACGCACACACACACACACACACCATTAATGGCCTTCTGTATCTATTTCTGCCCCTCGGCAGGCAGACAGACATGATGGCCATGCTGATTAAAACACTTTGTGGGATATAAACTGATGCATAATATATCACCGCAAGGGCACAGACACCAGACACATGGGAGAGGAGAGGAGAGGAGAGGAGAGGAGAGGAGAAAGGATGGAGGAGAGGAGAGGAGAGGAGAGGAGAGGAGATGAGATGAGATGAGAGGAGAGGAGAGGAGAGGAGAGGAGAGCAGAGGAGAGGAGAGGAGAGGAGAGGAGATGAGATGAGATGAGAGGAGAGGAGAGGAGAGGAGAGGAGAGGAGAGCAGAGGAGAGGAGAGGAGAGGAGAGGAGAGGAGAGGGGAGGGGAGGAGACGAGTGGAGAGGAGAGGAGACGAGAGGAAAAAGGATAGAGGAGAGGAGAGGAGAGGAGAGGAGAGGAGAGGAGAGGAGAGGAGAGGAGAGGAGAGGACAGGAGAGGAGAAAGGATAGAGGAGAGGAAAGGAGAGGAGAGGAGAAAGGATGGAGGAGAGGAGAGGAGAGGAGAGGAGAGGAGAGGAGAGGAGAAAGGATAGAGGAGAGGAAAGGAAAGGAGAGGAGAGGAGAGAAAAAGAGAGTGGAAAGGACAGGAGAGGAGAGGAGTAAGGAGAGAGGAGAGGAGAGGAAAGAAAAGGAGAGGAGAGGAGCAGAGAGCAGAGGCAAAGTAATGGGAGAAGAGAAAGGAAGAGGAGAGGAGAGGAGAGGAGAGAGGAGAGGAGAGGAAAGAAAAGGAGAGGAGCAGAGAGCAGAGAGCAGAGGCAAAGTAGTGGGAGAAGAGAAAGGAAGAGGAGAGGAGAGGAGAGGAGAGGAGAGGAGAGATGACGGCAGGTGAGGGGAGGAGAGCAGAAATAGGGGAGGAGAGGAGATTAGAGGGGACAAAAGAAGAGAAGAGAGGAAAAGTGCAAGAGAAAGGAAGAGAGAAAAGCATGGAAAGTAAAGGAGAGGAGAATCAGAGGTGATGACTAATCCGCCTATTCTTGTGAGATCCTCTCCTGCTCTGCTCCATACAATTTTAATATCATTTTAATATCATTTTAATATCATTTTAATGTCGCTTTAATATCCTTCTAATATCCAAAGAATCAGCACACCATCTCTGACGCTCTGGCTTTGTCCTCAAAGAGAATCAGGAAGCTGCCATGCTCATGCCAACATGTTTGTGTTTACATTCAAATACAACACACACCTCTTGGAGTGCGTAAACAAGCAAACAGGCTAAGAGAGAGATGAGCTGCAAGCGTATGTCTGTGTAGCGAAGGGGAGGAGAAGTCACCCCACCCGGCTTTGAACCCGGGGTACCAAACAGGGGCTCTGACCGCAACGCCAAAGAGCCAGGCTCGTTGGGATGGCAGTCAGAGTACACCCACAACTCTAGTGATGGTCACTCCATCACAGTCTGACTGTGCACAAGCATGCACTGACTGATCAATGACACAGTCATTGATATCGATGCTGTGTGATGCATTTTGAGTGACTTGAATTCTTCTGTTGTTTATCAGTCTGCAGCATTTTTCTTTTTTTAAGTATTGTTACTTCTGCCAGGTGGAGGTAATGTAGCCATCAGTGTTCGTTGGTTGGTTGGTTGGTTGGTTGGTTGGTTAGTTAGTTAGCAAGATAACTCAAAAAGTACTTGATGGATTTTGATGAAATTTTCAGGGTAGGACAAAAATGGGAGAGCTTAAAAGTGATTAGATTTTGGTGGTGATGGATCACCATCTGGATCTTGGAATTCTTAATAGGATTCTTCATTGCTAATGCATTTTTGAGCTGTTGTAAATTGTTATGGCCATGAGAGGGCAGTATTGAGTCTGGTAGGTTGCGACCCACCAAGTCACCTGGATCCAAGTTTTTTTTTTTTAAGGATTTTTCAACATTGTGAGATAGGGCCAATTTATACTGAGCTGCCCTGGTGGAGGTCTGCGCTCTCTGAGTGCTTTTCTAGTTTCAGCTTTTATTGTCTTTAGCCTAGAGACAGTAGAGAAATTACAGGAAATGAGATAGAGAGAGAGATAGAGAGAGAAAGAGAGAGAGAGAGAGAGGGAGAGAGAGAGTGAGAAAGAGAGAGAGAGAGAGAGAGAGAGAGTGAGAAAGAGATAGAGAGAGAGAGAGAGAGAGGAAGAGAGAGAGGGAGAAAGAGAGAGAGAGAGAGGGAGAGAGAGAGTGAGAAAGAGAGAGAGAGAGAGAGAGCTGGAGATGGGATCTGGAAATGACCTCAGACCGGAATTGAACTTGGTACCTGTGTTTCAAGGTGAAGGTGAAGGTCAGGCTAAACTGTATTATCCCACCAGGGGAAATAATAACTGTAGATAACTGTATTATCCCACCAGGGGAAATAATAACTGTAGATAACTGTATTATCCCACCATGGGAAATAATAACTGTAGGTAACTCTATTATCCCACCAGGTGAAATAATAACTGTAGATAACTGTATTATCCCACCAGGGGAAATAATAACTGTAGATAACTGTATTATTCCACCAGGGGAAATAATAACTGTAGGTAACTGTATTATCCCACCAGGGGAAATAATAACTGTAGGTAACGGTATTATCCCACCAGGGGAAATAATAACTGTAGGTAACGGTATTATCCCACCAGGGGAAATAATAACTGTAGGTAACTGTATTATCCCACCAGGGGAAATAATAACTGTAGATAACTGTATTATCCCACCAGGGGAAATAATAACTGTAGATAACTGTACTATCCCACCAGGGGAAATAATAACTGTAGATAACTGTACTATCCCACCAGGGGAAATAATAACTGTAGATAACTGTATTATCCCACCAGGGGAAATAATAACTGTAGATAACTGTACTATCCCACCAGGGGAAATAATAACTGTAGGTAACTGTATTATCCCACCAGGAGAAATAATAACTGTAGGTAACTGTATTATCCCACCAGGGGAAATAATAACTGTAGATAACTGTATTATCCCACCAGGGGAAATAATAACTGTAGGTAACTGTATTATCCCACCAGGGGAAATAATAACTGTAGATAACTGTATTATCCCACCAGGGGAAATAATAACTGTAGATAACTGTATTATCCCACCAGGGGAAATAATAACTGTAGATAACTGTATTATCCCACCAGGGGAAATAATAACTGTAGATAACTGTATTATCCCACCAGGGGAAATAATAACTGTAGATAACTGTATTATCCCACCAGGGGAAATAATAACTGTAGGTAACTGTATTATCCCACCAGGGGAAATAATAACTGTAGATAACTGTATTATCCCACCAGGGGAAATAATAACTGTAGGTAACTGTATTATCCCACCAGGGGAAATAATAACTGTAGATAACTGTATTATCCCACCAGGGGAAATAATAACTGTAGATAACTGTATTATCCCACCAGGGGAAATTGCACGTCTCATACAAACAAAGTGTTAAAACAGAGGACAGGATACACAGTAGACACACCACAACACAGACAAAGCAGAAACACACAATCTTAAAAGAGGGCAACAGAACAGAGGCAGAGCCAGAGGTTGTGAACATCTGGGGCTTAGCCCGGGGGGGAGGGAGGGGGGGGTGTTCTGGGGGTGCTCCCCCAGAAAATTTTGGATTTCTTAGATGCAATTTCCTGCATTCTAGTCTATTTTAGAGGGATCTGTTAGACATGTCAAATCCTAAATCCCTTCTAATTCATAGCCTATATTCTCAGTTGCATGGCCTGCACAAGGCAATATGGAAAGAAACAATAACCACTTCATTACTGACTTCTAGAGATTCTTATGTAAACAATAGCAAAATTGAGACTCATGTTACACTAACTTTCAGTACATTCAAACTGGGACTGCAGAGATGGATTACTTGTTTGCTTTTTTTGTATGTTAGAATTGGTATAAATAGACTGACAGACACAATTTCACTGCATTTTCTACACTCTGTCACTATAGACCTATGCATGTGACATTAAAATATCCTCACTGTGCTTAGTGAACAATAGGCCCATGCTTTTGTAGCTAAGTATGCTGTTGCATATACTTACCACTAGATGGCAATCAAAGCTCAGGAATGGAGAAAATTACTAGTTAATGTATCATAACACCTTTAAAGTTATTCTTCACGTCCCAATTTCATTAACTCATTAACTTTTTCCTCGTACTTCATTTCAGAATTCTGTACAAAATAAAAAGAAGTACGAGGGGCTGGTTTACCAGGCTAGAATTATTATAGCAGCCTAACCTAGCTAGCCAATGTAGACAGCCAAGCTGTGGCTAGTAGCCTACCAAACGTCAAGACTGCCGTGCTAACCCAAAATAACGTTTTAATCACTGACCTGAAACGTGTGACAACTTACTGGCTGCTGCTGATGACAAGGTACCCGTAGTTTTTTTTTAAAGAAATGTCTTATGTCCATGGTTGAAGGAAGACAGACGAGTACTGACAGACGAGCGTAGACTGTACAAAGGAGACGTTAATGTTTAGAATTAGTGCGCCCTTGTTTTAGTGGGATTCTATTTTTCTAGTTGTGTCACGTTAGAATAACAGCATTTTAAGAATGGGGGAAATGTGGGTTTTGTTGTAGGCTATTTGCCCATTAATCAGTTTTAATGTAATTTACAGGGAGCATATTCTCAGGGTTGTCATGATTTTTTAAGCTTAAAAAAGATTCGGGGCTTTTGACGTGAGATTCGGGGCTTCAGCCCCAAAAGCCACCCCCTAGCTCCGCCCCTGCAACAGAATAAGTAGAGAATAAATAAATGAATAATAAAGATAAAAGATATTTGTGGTATACACAACTTCACCACGGTGCACATCGGTTTGCAGTGTTGATGTTAATTATTACAGTAATTGATCACTGATCATTGATCATTATTGCACTTCATTTCCAATGAAATAAAAACAACATGAGCCTAAACCTTAACGTTACCATGGAAGCAGACTGGATGAGACCAGCCAGAATAAAAGATTGCGATTGGGGTGGGGGGGGCGGTTATTGGTGGGCTGTAGAGTGCTGTGGGGCAGAGGGGTTGG
>CM050205.1:7672500-7705000 GCA_027475355.1 Coilia nasus
TGTAGAGGCAAAATAAAGAGAGACAGTGTGAGAGAGAGAGAGACAAAGAAAGAGAGAGAAATCAAGTGTGAAAAAAGAGAAAAGAAAAGAGAGAGAGAAATCAAGTGTGGCAATACAAGACAGAGAAGGTCCCTAAACAAAAAGAAAAGAAGTGGTTAGTGAGGGAAGGGCTAGGGGCTAGAGGCTAGGGTGTAGGGGCTAGAGGCTAGGGTGTAGGGGCTAGTGAGGGAGGGGCTAGGGGGGCTAGTGGGCTAGGGTGTAGGGGCTAGGGTGTAGGGATTAGGGGTTAGGATGTAGGGGCTAGGGACTAGGGGCCAGGGTGTAGTGGCTAGGGACTAGGGACCAGGGGCAAGGGACTAGTGGCTAGGGGGTCTAGGGGCTAGAGTGTAGGGGCTAGGGACTAGTGGCTAGTGGGACTAGGGGCTAGGGTGTAGGGGCTAGTGAGGGAGGGGCTAGGGGGGCTAGGGTGTAGGGGCTAGGGGGGCTAGTGGGCTAGGGTGTAGGGATTAGGGGTTAGGATGTAGGGGCTAGGGTCTAGGGGCCAGGGTGTAGGGGCTAGGGACTAGGGACCAGGGGCAAGGGACTAGTGGCTAGGGGGTCTAGGGGCCAGGGTGTAGGGGCTAGGGACTAGGGACCAGGGTGTAGGGGCTAGGGACTAGGGACCAGGGGCAAGGGACTAGTGGCTAGGGGGTCTAGGGGCCAGGGTGTAGGGGCTAGGGTCTAGGGGCCAGGGTGTAGGGGCTAGGGACTAGGGACCAGGGGCAAGGGACTAGTGGCTAGGGGGTCTAGGGGCTAGAGTGTAGGGGCTAGGGACTAGTGGCTAGTGGGACTAGGGGCTAGGGTGTAGGGGCTAGGGACTAGTGGCTAGTGGGACTAGGGGCTAGGGTGTAGGGGCTAGGGGCTAGGGACTAATGTCCGCCTCATACTCACTCCCTTCCACAGGTCCTTGTATAACTCAATAAACCTTCATCAGGCCAAACCGCCCCCGCAGTGGCAAGGTGCAGCCTGAAGAGGGTCACGGGGTCGTAACAACACACACACACACACACACGCACAAACAAACATACATACAGACAAATACACATAGACACACTCATACACACACACACACATACTCATATACAAAAACACAGATGCACACACACACACACAGACTCTCACACACACACACACACACACACACACACACACACACAGCTAGACTGGTCCTGGTTTGGACATGTACACCACAAGTGCCACGATCACACCCACATAGAGCCCTGTTCCCACGGTGATGGATAGAGCAGCCAATAGGAGAACTCGTCTGGAGGACACGCCCGCCTCTGAGAACGCCCCCTTAGACACCGCCGTACTAGTCTGCAACACAGCAGGCAGACAGAGGGAAAACACATTCATGCAGTCATCTTACGAACACATGATAGACTCAGTCACCCTATGAACTCATGAATACATGATAGATTCAGTCATCAAAGAGGAGAAAAATTCATGCTTTCATGCATCTTAACATATACATATGTGTATGTGTGTGTGTGTGTGTGTGTTTGTGAGTTTGTGTTTGTGTTTGTGTGTGTGCATATGTGTGTGTGTCCTTTAAGTGTTGGCAGGTTCAAGCCCCTTATTATCCCTCGGCAAGGTTGGCTGTGTGTTCAACACTGGAGAATTGTGTTTAGGAGGTTAGGAAGTCTCCCGCCACCTCCACACACACACACACACACACACACACCAGTGATCCTATTTACAGACACACCCCAGGCCAGACCACACCTGAGCCGTGGAAAACACGGACATGCACACACACACACACACACAGACACACACACACACACACACACACACACACACACACACACACACACACACACACACACACACATACACACACACACACACACACACATTCACCACACACACACACATGCACTCATACATACACACCCACAGACACACATGCACTCACACATACACACACATACACTAAACGCACTCACAGAGGGTGTTTGTAATGCCACTCCCTCTAAGCTAAATGCCATGCATGTATTAAGTGTATGGTACTGCAGGAGCAGCTGATTAGAGTTAATCTGACTCCAAGCTGAGCCATACCCATCCCCCACTGAGCCCCGCCTACCCCCAATGGAGCCACACCCACCTTCCCCCACTGAGCCCCACCTACCCCCAACGGTGCCACACACACCCCCACTGAGCCCCGCCTACCTACAGATTAGCCACACCTACCCCAAATGAGCCCCACCTACCCACAACTGAGACCCACCTACCCCCAGTCGAGTCCCACTTACCCCCAGCTGAGCCCCACCTACCCCCAGCTGAGCCCCACCCATCCCCCACTGAGCCCCACCTATCCCCAGCTAAGCCCCACCCATCCCCACTGAGCCCCATCCACCCTCGTATGAGCCACACACATCCCCTGTTTGACCTTCTAATGACCTTCATTCCCAGCTTACCTTCACTGACCTTCATCCCCCATCTGACCACTTCAGCACTGACATTCTGGCACCCATCACTACTTCTCATAAATGTGTTTTTGTTTTCTATGCCTCTCTCTCGTTATCTCTCTGTCTCATTCTCTTACAGTCTGTCTCAGACAGGCGTCTGTCTTTCTTTCCGTCTGTTTCTCTCATCTCTCATGTGTGTGCGTATGTGTGTGTTTGTGTGTGTGTGTGTGTGTGTGTGTGTGTGTGTGTGTGTGTGTGTGTCTGTGTGTGTGTGTGTGTGTGTGTGGTGTGTGTCTGTCTGTCTTTTTTTGTGTGTGTGACACTGGGCTACTTCAATATTCCTCTCATATCTGTAAAAATATGAATCCACACAGCTCGCAAACACTTCATTTCCATATCCAATTTCCCTCCATGACAGCCAGAGCTCACCTATGACCACACAGCACCGCACAGATGCATACAACCCCATTATAGAACAACACCATACACACACACACACACACACCAAAGACACACTATATTACACACACACACACCCCCGACACACCATATCACACACACACTAGACACACAAGCCAGAGCTCACCTATGACCACACAGCACCGCACAGATGCATACAACCCCATTATAGAACAACACCACACACACACACACACACACACAGACACACACACCAAAGACACATCATATCACACACACACACACCAAAAGACACACACCCGACACATCATATCACACATGTACAGTGGTCCCTCGTTTATCACGGGAGTTACGTTCTAAAAATAACCCGCAATAGGCAAAATCTGCAAAGTGGCCAGCTTTTTTTTTTTACAATTATTATAGATATTTTAAGGCTGTAAAACCCCTCACTACACACTTTTCTCAGACAGGCATTAACATTTTCTCACATCTCTCTCGCTTCTACTCTCAAAGTTCAAAACTTGCAGACATACAGCACCTCAGAGTCAAACGGCTAGCGATCGAAGATTTATGTAAATTGTACAAGCTGAAGGCATTCTGTACTGTACAGGAGACAGGGCACGGAAGAAATTGGTTGTGGTTGACAATGTTCTACAGTCCATTAGCCAATCAGGGCGCAGAACACAATGCTGTAAAAAAAAGCATGCACTTAAAAAAAAATCTGCGAAACAGCGAGGTCGCGAAAAGTGAATTGCGTTATAGCGAGGGACCACTGTACACACACGCACACAGATAGACAGACAGACATACACAAACATAAACACAGACACACACACACACACACACACACACACATATACACACTAATAGACAAACACACACACACACACACACACACACACACACACACACACAGATAGAAAGACAGACATAAACACAAACATTAACATACACACACACAGATAGACAGACAGACGTAAACATACACACACACACCACACACACATGCTGGTGGCAATCTGCTGTCTGAGATTAGTTATTTAGATCCCTGAGATCACATGCTCAGCACTCCAGACTGGGAATATCTGAAGAGATGTTGTGTGCCTGTACTTTTAAAAGGCTGTGTGTGTGTGTGTGTGTGTGTGTGTGTGTGTGTGTGTGTGTGTGTGTGTGTGTGTGTAGGTGTGTTTACATAGGTGTGTTACGTGTGTGTGTGTGTGTCCACCCTCTAGAGGATATAAAAATCTGCCCTGGGGTGTTTTTTGAGAGGTTGTGTGTATGTGTGTCCCTCCAACCTCTCACACACGTATCTGAGTATTTCAGCAGTTGTGTCTCTGTGAGTGTGAATGTGTGTGTAAATGAATAAATGTGTATATGTAAATTAGTGTGTGTGTGTGTGTGTGTGTGTGTGTACCTGGTGGGACAGGAGGAAGGCAGCGATGCCCAGGGGCCAGAAGCATCACAGCATGGTGAAGAGGGCCAGACCCAGGTGTGTGTGTGTGTGTGTGTGTGTGTGTGTGTGTGTGTGTGTGTACCTACCTGGTGGGACAGGTAGAAGGCCGCTATGCCCAGTGGCCAGAAGCAGCACAGCATGGTGAAGAGGGCCAGACCCAGGTGTGTGTGTGTGTGTGTGTGTGTGTGTGTGTGTGTGTGTGTGTGTGTGTGTGTGTGTGTGTGTGTGTGTGTGTGTGTGTGTGTGTGTGTGTGTGTGTACCTGGTGGGACAGGTAGAAGGCAGCGATGCCCAATGGCCAGAAGCAGCAGAGCATGGAGAAGAGGGCCAGGCCCAGGTGTGTGTGTGTGTGTGTGTGTGTGTGTGTGTGTGTGTACCTGGTGGGACAGGTAGAAGGCGGCGATGCCCAAGGGCCAGAAACAGCAGAGCATGGAGAAGAGGGCCAGGCCCAGGTGTGTGTGTGTGTGTGTGTGTGTGTGTGTGTGTGTGTATAAGTGTGTGTGTGTGTGTGTGTGTGTGTGTGTGTGTGTGTGTGTGTGTGTGTGTGTGTGTGTGTGTACCTGGTGGGACAGGTAGAAGGCGGCGATGCCCAGGGACCAGAAGCAGCACAGCATGGAGAAGAGGGCCAGGCCCAGGTGTGTATGTGTGTGTGTGTGTGTGTGTGTGTGTGTGTGTGTGTGTGTGTGTATAAGTGTGTGTGTGTGTGTGTGTGTGTGTGTGTGTGTGTACCTGGTGGGACAGGTAGAAGGCAGCGATGCCCAGGGGCCAGAAGCAGCACAGCATGGAGAAGAGGGCCAGGCCCAGGTGTGTGTGTGTGTGTGTGTGTGTGTGTGTAAGTGTGTGTGTGTGTGTGTATAAGTGTGTGTGTGTGTGTGTGTGTGTGTACCTGGTGGGACAGGTAGAAGGCGGCGATGCCCAGGGGCCAGAAGCAGCAGAGCATTGAGAAGAGGGCCAGGCCCAGGTGGTCGCGGGGGGGACGCAGGAAACTGTCCTCACTGCAGCTGGAACTAGAGCTGCTCGTCTGGGGGGTTGGAGGGGGAGGGGTAGGGATAGAAAGAGAGAGATAGGGAGAGAGAGAGAGAGAGAGAGAGATGGTGAGACAGAGAGACAGAGAGAAGGCAGAGAGAGAGAAGAGAGAAAAAGAGGAAGAGTGAGAGAGAAGAAAGAGAGAGAAAGCACAAGAGAGAGATGGCGAGACAGAAACAGAGAGAAATAGGTGGGGGGGGGGGAGAAAGAGATGGCGAGACAGAGACAGAGAGAAAAGGGACGGGGGGAAGAGGGAGAGAGAGAGAGAAAGAGATGGCGAGACAGAGACAGAGAGAAAAGGGACGGGGGGAAGAGGGAGAGAGAGAGAGAAAGAGATGGCGAGACAGAGACAGAGTGAAAAGGGACGGGGGGAAGAGGGAGAGAGAGAGAGAAAGAGATGGCGAGACAGAGACAGAGAGAAAAGGCGGGGGGGGGGGGGGGGGGGGGTGAGCGGTGTGGGTGGGGGGGAGAGAAAAAGAGGGAAAGAGAGAGATCATAACGGTGGCGAGAAAAGAGAAAGACAGGAAAATAAGGATATCAGGGTTAGGATAGAGGGATAGAGATAAAAGGACAGAAGAAGAGGAAGAGAGAAAGATAGAAGGAGTGAAAAGAGAGAGAGACAGAAAGACAGATAGGGGTAGAGAGGGAGGGACAGAGAGGGAGAAAGATGGAATGAGTCAGAAAGGAGAGAGAGATGGAGAGAGAGAGAGAGAGAGAAAGAGATGCATAAAATGTCATATCATATCCAGGTGAAAGATGGCTGATTGAACAGAAATAACAGTAATACTGAAAGATAAGATGAGACCTGAGATCTATCCCTTAGCTGCTCCTCGTTTATGAGATTATATATCACACACACACACACACACCACACACACACACACACACACACACACACACACACACACACACACACACACACACACACCATGAGATTAAAGTACACACACACTAGGCCTATATCAGATTAGGACACACAGTCTATATACTGTGTGCAGGGGCGGACTGCCAATCTGTGCGTTCTGGAAAAGTCCAGAACGGCCGTCCGCTCTACGGCCGTCGGTCGGCCCTGTTCAGTCTACCAACTACCAACACCAGGGGGCGATAACACGATAATTTGTCCGTTTGTCAAGCATTAATTCCATAGGCATAAAAGCCAACAAAGAAGAGTGAGTGAATCGTTAGTTTCAGCAGAAATATGACCAGCAGAAAACGTAAGGAGAAAAGTGGAATGGAAACGGTAAAAGAAAACAAAGCCAAGCAAATTTGAAAATGATGCATCAAAATGTAAAATAGGGGTTTCACATAGGTTTTTGGCTGCAGTGAAACTGCCAGCAGCAACAGTAAGTACCTTAGTGAGTACCTACTAAATAACCTAGCGAGACTGAGAACCAGGTGGAAATTGAACCTGATAAGCAACATGCTGGTGGTCATGACGAGAGACAGACATCAAGGGGAATTTCAGAGGAACTTCTGAGGAGGTACCGGTAAGTCAGAAGCACATAAAGCATGAAGTTACATTTAGGTTATTGACCCCTCTCATAGTCAGGTCCTATTAACTGGATTTGCGTTATGATGAGAAACATCATGCGGCTTATTGCTGTCAGAACTAATGCCAACTACCAAGCTAACTTGACAACAGCATATAAATAAATAAATAAATAAATAAGCAAGCACAGTAAATGACCGCGATTTCATCTCCTTATGTACAGCAAATTAATTTCTGCACACAAGGTAACCTAACAAAAGTGCAGCATAGTATTAAAACTATAACATGCATCATGCGGGCTAATTCTTACACGCAATGGACAGGATATTATGGGATCTAGGAGAATCCTACACTTGGTGAAATGTCACCTTGTTCAGATTGTGATTCCACCTGAAACAATATTTCATTCTTCTTGTCTGTATCAAATGCTGTTCATTTGTAGTTGGGCAAAGTTGGCTGTTTTTTTAACATGGGTTTTGAGGTTTGAAGCAGGGTTAAATGCTGGCATTCCAAATAGAATCACAAAAATGAGCAGTCAAAAGCATATTTTAGTGAGATCCACTGCAATTTACAAAACACTACTCATTTTGTCAAAACACTACACACAGTTAACACAACCATACACCAAATTCACAGAACACCCCAGATCGATTGCAAAATGCTATTCTTCCTTCAAAACTATACACTTATTTATAAAAATGCCATTTTGTCGCTAAATCGCACACACATGATTCATATCATCTATTTGTGTTTGAGTGAGTTACACACAATGGCAATCAATCCTAAACACTTTGTTACATTCTGACTTTTCTAATGACATAATCTGGGTTGCAGCTTTTTCAGTAATATTGATAAATGACACGAATACATTCACAAAACACAACACATGACTAATACTGTTCACTAAATATATTTCAATTGCTATTGTTTTTACTTTCAATGCAAAATCAGTCAATATGCTGAAGTGTTTGCTTGTTGCTTGGTTGCACATTGAAAATTGAAAGACAAACATTTCTACAAAGAACCATGTTCATAGTAAACACAGTAAAACACAGTAAAGTATTGTTGGAGACAAAAAGGTACTGTAAGCACAATCTTTGTCCAGTTTGGTGGCATGTCTCAACCTATGGTTTTCAAGGTAGTCAACCAATGTCATTCGTATGTGATCAATTTAGTCTTCGTCTTGTCTGTCCATGCTTCCTGCCCATTATACTTTGCAGCGACAGTATTTATGTCTTCCTTTTGTTACCCCTCACTCTCTCTCATCTTCACTGTCCCTCTTTCGCTTGCTCTTGCTACAACACTGCCTTACATTTCTATTCAAGCCAGGGTAACTCCCCTATTTTACAGTGTTTAAGCCTGATCGCTGAGTCTGCATCTGCACTGGGGCATCTGCATGTAGGTGTATGATTGTGTGTGTGTGACTGTGTAGTTGTGGATGCATGTATGTAAGTGTGTGTTGTGTGTGAGAGTCAGATAAAGTGTATGGTGCAGTCAAATTCTGGGCGTCACCTTCAAATTTGGCAGGAGGTAGTGTAGAGTGTGTGTGTGTGTGTGTGTGTGTGTGTGTGCTCTCCACGACAAGGGCCAGAAGATGGATTCTGAAAGCGAAGTGATGGTTACAGAATACACTAATCCATCATAATGAAAGTGTCTTGTCCGTGTGAGTGTGTGTGTGTGTGTTGTTGTTGTTGTTGTTGTGTGTGTGTCTGTGTGTGTCTTACACTCTCTTCATCTCATATTTGCATGATTTATGGATGCTGTGCTGTCAGGCGGTCTTAACAGAATAATGATTCATGATTTGTTTGGCTTACACACACACACACACACACAGTGACATCAGTTTGAGTAGCGCTGTCACGCCTGTAAACACTGGTGAAAGAGCCAAAGGTGAAAGAGTCCCAGTTTGACTGAAACATCTACAATAATGCACTCCACAAATCTGTGTATTACACAGCAATGATGCACTCCACAGATTTGTGTATTACACAGCAATAATGCACTCCACAGAGTTGTGTATTATACAGCAATTATGCACTCCACAGACTGGTATATAAAACAGATGTGTTGTACACAGATTGAGGTTCTGCACAGAACTGCGTGGAGTTGTTCCTTAAAGCCAGAACAAAACTCATCTCAGAGATGGATGGATGCTCTTAAAGTGTGTGTGTGTGTGTGTGTGGTGTGTGAAATTAACTTAGAAGGAATGGGTTGGATGAAATGTCACTTAACTAGAAGCACACAGGTAATTCCAGACATTGTGACTGTGTGCATGTGTGTGTGAGAGAGAGAGGGAGAAAGAGAGAGAGAGAGAGAGAGAGACAGAGAGAGAGAGAATGTGTGTGTGTGTGTGTACGTAGGAGAGTAGATTGGTATTGATAAGTCTCTGCTCACCTTGGGGAGGTGTTAATTATCCTCAACCAGCTCGCACTCATCTCATTACCTCCACCCACACACACACACACACACACACACATACACATACACACACCAATGTCAGCTTAGGGCCAGACTGACTCAGACAGGGCAGTGTGTGAATTTGTGTACATGTGGTTGTGTGACTGAGGTGTGTATGTGTGGGTACATGTGTATGAGTGTGTGTATATGTGACTGTGTGACTAGAGTGTGTGTGTGTGTGTGTGTGTCCTGGGGTCAAACAGAGTAAAACGAAAGAGTGGTGATGCCCATCTATTCCCTCCCACCACTTAAACAGCCATTCACACTTATTCTGCCCAACAACATCCTCTTCACAAGCACTACCCAAACACATCCTGAACAAACACTACCCAAACACATCCTGAACAAACACTACACAAACATATCCTCAACAAACACTACCCAAACACATCGTCAACAAACATTACCCAAACACATCCTCATCAAACACTAACCAAACACATTGTCAACAAACACTACCCAAACACATCATCAACAAACACTACCCAAACACATCGACAACAAACTCTACCCAAACACATCCTCAACAAAAACTACCCAAACACATCCTCAACAAACACTATTCAAACACCTCCTTAAACGAATGCTACCCAAACACCTCCTTAAATAAACACTACCCAAACACCTCCTTAAACAAACACTACCCAATGATCTCCTTAAACAAACACTACCCAAACACCTTCGTAAGCAAACACTACCCAATGATCTGCCAAGAGTAGTGTGTCCCCTTTTATACTACCTCATACTGGGGAACCCTGGTGTTACGGAGAGTAGTGTCCCCTTCAGGGAGAGTAGTGATCCCCCTGGCGGTAGCACAAGGCTAGTCCCCCCCCTCCAGGGAGAGTTGTGAACTTTCTTGAGGTAGTACAAAGGTAGTGCCCCCCCACCTCACCTCACCTCGTACTGGACAAGCCTGTTGTCCTCCACCTCGCAGGAGACTGTGTGGATGGGGGGGCTTGCGAGGGCGTGGAGGGGTGGGCCGAAGACAGGGTCAGGGTTGTGGCCGTGGTGGGGGGTCTGGGGGTCGACGGGGTCGTCCCTTAGGGGGGTCTCCAGGCTCCGGTCGCTCGCCGTGCCCCCCCGGCTGTGGCTGCTGTCGTCCCGGCACAGCAGGAAACGGGGCGCGCACAGCATCTCCATGGCAACGTGCAGCGACGTGGCGTCCAGGAAGCGCTCAGCCGTGGTCTCCGGGTCGCCGCCGGACGCAAAGTATCGGATGATGTTGTCGTGGCACTGGAGGCTGTAGGAGTCGTCATGGTAACTGCAGCAGTCACTAACCACTCGGTGTGGGGTTTTGTCCAGCAGGGGATTCTGGAGCTCACTAAGGCTCTCCATGGTGGAGTGTGTGTGTGTGTGTGTGTGTGTGTGTGTGTACCTGGTGGGACAGGTAGAAGGCGGCGATGCCCAGTGCCCAGTGTCAGTGTGTGTGTGTGGGTTGGTGCAGGAACCTGGCGAAGGCAGGTAGGGCGTCTCCAACAGGAATCCCTTTGCGGACTACAAGCAAGAAAAAGAAATAGGAGAAAAGGACACTTACTGTCATCAATGCTTGGGAGGGACGCTGTCATCAGAGCTTATAATTAATTATATTGTTGTATGCCCCAGATGTCAACAAAATTAACGAGCTAATACTACTTTTTCATCAGGCATTGTTTACAAAAAATAATATGAGTAATGGGAACAGGAATACTGAAAGTTATTTTGCAATATGTTGTTGGCAGATGGATGTATATTGTAGTGACACACTAAAGGCAATGTACTGAATATGCAGTGAGAGGATTCAAGGCATCTAAATTAAAATGAAATAAAGTCCTAGTCGTGCCAGAGCTCAGGTGTTGTGTAGTATAACATATAGTCCAGTGTTTCTGCTTAAAGGGATAAAGGGATTCAGCACAGCGCCTCTATCTGTCAGCCATCACTCAGGACTGACGTGGGCTGCCTGCGGTGTTAGGCACGGACAGATGAACCTCTGGCAAGTCTGATTGTTTTAGGTCATGAATCTGCCCTCAAGGATATTGCACTCTCTATCAATTCACATCATTGAACAAAAGGGACTATGTGTGTGTGTGTGTGTGAATGTGTGTGTGTGTGTGTGCACTTTCCATCCAAACACACCTTCCTTTCTCTGTATTGAGTATTGCCAGCCTCTTTCAGCCCTTGAGGCAGATTGTGGACCTCTCGAATGGATATGGGCATCTGCATACCCTGCGTGGTCTGCAAATGGTGTGTGTGTGTGTGTGTGTGTGTGTGCGCGCGCATGTGTGTATGTGTATCAAAACACACCTGTGGCACCTCTTGTATGGATATGGGCATCCGCATACTCTGCGTGGCCTACAAATGTGTGTGTGTGTGCACTTTCCATCTGAAAGACACCTGTGGGACCTCTCGTATGGATGTGGGGAGCTGCTAACCCCGCCTGGCCTACTAATGGGGTGTGTGTGTGTGTGTGTGTGTGTGTGTGTGTATCAACACACACCTGTGGCACCTCTCGTATGGATATGGGCATCTGCATTCCCTGCAAATGGTGTGTGTGTGTGTGTGTATGCGTGTGTGCGCGTACCCTGCATAGCCTGCTAATGGTGCTGTATGGGTCACACACGGTGTGTCTGTGTGTCTGAGGGGATTTCAGAAAGCTCTCCGCATCACAGCTGCTTATAGGCTAGCTCACACCACTGTAATTCGCTAATAAGGTTAATCCAGTTAAATGCACACCTCTTCTGTCAGTGAAAGCTATATGCAATTAGAAACAAAGGTCAGTATGTAGCATTGCCCTATACATGTGAAACAAAGCTGAATTTGGTCACCATTAAGTTTTTAAGACTCGACTGTGTAACAGTTTATGCTATTACGTGGAAATCCAACAAATCCAACAATCCTAAATCACTTCCACTTGGCGCAAGCACTTAATGCGTCCCAATCACTGTATTTGTGAGATACTGTCAAAGATTTTAATCAATTGTTATTCGGTGGATGCTCAGATGCTGTATTTCGGCTGCGAAGTCTGTTTCACAAAGGCAATCCTTTGAATAACTACCCACATCTGACAGGCAGTACATTGATACTCACTTTACGATTCTCTGTTGACAAGTCCATTAGAATCAGTACGACTATATAGTAAATGAACACCCTTGTCTACGACGGACAGTCTAGCACAGGATAGAATGCCACCCAGAATGCGCTCGCTGTAAGCTCTCCAGTTAAAATATCTGCACGTCATTCGCCGTACTTTTAATGCAAAGTTAAAGCGCATGTATAACAGAAGATATTTGATAAGTTTCATTTACCTTTTTCATTCAATCTATTGGTGAGACGTCAGAGTTGCAATTGCTCAAGGACGAACTTCCATCGGGAGTAAATGTGTTTGTGTTATCCAAACAGTCCTACTACATAGCGCCGCGTTAAAGAGGCAGCAGTGGTCCGCATCCCCGATACTGCTCGGATGAAATGTGCTGCAAAGTTAGGGCATGAAATATCTCCACTTTATCATAGCTCCACAGGGCGATAATGTGCGAGTCTTTCCTGGGGCGCCTCCGCGGACGCTGCTGCTGCCTCCGTCTCCATCGACAACTGCGCTGTCTGGCGGGTGATGGACGGGGAGGTCTGTATAAGTGAGCTGATAGCAGGCACTTTGTTGCTGCTAAGTTGACAGCTGTGTAACTAGGTTACTGTATGGTTTGGTGGAAGCAACAGCACTCGTAATAATCAGTGGTAGGCTACAAATAACACCTTGAAATAAATACATAAACGTATAAATAAAAACACACACAGGCTACATTTGAATGTTCCTATTCATATTCACTGCCGTTCACACACCTTATTATTACATACTATTTATCATTACCTCATCTGACTTTCTAAACACATAAGGGTACAGTATTTTAACATGCATCCAATACATACATATTTAACATATATTACATGTAAATGATTATTACTGTCAGTGCCTTTGTGCAATATCTAACTCTTGGCCAAGTGCAGGAGACAAAAGCTCACTTTGAGGTTGTCCAGTGAGTTGACAGAACGGCAAACCTTCTGGATTAAGATCCCACAAGTCATCATAGCAGGGCCATATGACATGATTATGCAGGATGACATCATAACAATGCCATATGTTATCTGTATGTTTTTGTTTATGCTGTGTGTGGTTATAGTATTGTTATTCTCATTTGTGTCATTCTAATCTGTAAAGCCACTTTGACTACTTAGAAAATTGCCATAAAATCAATCATATCTGTACCATGTGACATATAGTACACTTATGCAGAATAACATCATACCTGGGTCATATGACATACGTTTACGCAGAATGACATCATAAACGTTTCATGACATATACTTGCGCAAAATAACATCATACCTGTTCCATATGACATACAGCCTACTCCGCTGCCAAATAAGTCACTCCCACTCTGATGATGTAATCAATAATATAGTGCTTTTATTGGGTACATTTACAATACAACAGACATGGACCAATAGCAGTGGAGAGAGGCTTAACATACCCCTCCCACCAAGGCTATAACTTAATATTAAACACTTTCCAGTGCAGGAGATTATTGCTACAACATCCAACTATGTCAGAGCAGGTCCATATAGGCTACACCAGCTTCACAATCACCACAGTGCTGGACATCACGGTCAGTAAGTTAAGTTTGTCTACGCATTTGAACGCTGATCTTAGCTGAAGAACACAGGAGGTTTGCTCCAGCTGTCATAAACAGTATTCCACCTCTCTATGGAGAGCTGTACTGGAACCTCGAATGACCAAAGACACATCAACCGTGGACTAACTGGCACGGTACAGTAGGGGGCGCCAAAGTCATCATTTGTAGTGTTTCAAGAATAAATAGCGACAGAATGAGGTTTAATACTTACATGTGCTCTACAGGGTACAGTGGAATGCATTTATGGTATGGTACAAACACACACACACACACACACACATACACATACACACACACACACCTAAATGTGCTCAAAAGGTTACAGTGGAATGCATTTATAGTATGGTACAAATAGCCCCCTAGCTTAGGTGATGCTCTATGGGTTAGACACACACACACACACACACATAGTCACACACACATGCACTCACACAAACACACATGCACTCACACAAACACACATGCACACACACACACCCACCCACACACAAGTAGTCACACACATTCACTCACACAAACACACACGCACACACACACACCCCTAATGTGCTCTACAGGGTACAGTGGAATACATTTATGGTATGGTACAAACACACACACACACACACGCGCACACACACACACACACACACACACCCCTAATGTGCTCTACAGGGTACAGTGGAATACATTTATGGTATGGTACAAACACACACACACACACACACACACACGCACACACACACACACACACACCCCTAATGTGCTCTACAGGGTACAGTGGAATACATTTATGGTATGGTACAAACACACACACACACACACACACACGCACACACACACGCACACACACACACACACACACCCCTAATGTGCTCTACAGGGTACAGTGGAATACATTTATGGTATGGTACAAACACACACACACACACACACACACACACACACACACACACACACACACACACACACACACACACACACACACACCCCTAATGTGCTCTACAGGGTACAGTGGAATACATTTATGGTATGGTACAAACACACACACACACACACACACACACACACACACACACACCCCTAATGTGCTCTACAGGGTACAGTGGAATACATGTATGGTATGGTACAAATAATACACATGATGCACACACACATACAGTACAGTTATACAGTTTGGCATGATTACAAAGAAAGTAGGACTGATGGCACGTGTGCAGACCTCCCGCAAACACACACACACACACACACACACACACACACACACACACACACACGTATGATTAGGAGGAGGAAGAGGAGTCCTCGTCCACAGTATGAAGACACAGACACACACACACACGTATGATTAGGAGGAGGAAGAGGAGTCCTCGTCCACAGTATGAAGACACAGACACACACACACACGTATGATTAGGAGGAGGAAGAGGAGTCCTCGTCCACAGTATGAAGACACAGACACACACACACACACACGTATGATTAGGAGGATGAAGAGGAGTCCTCGTCCACAGTATGAAGAGCACGTCTCCTCAGGAGAGTCTTGAGGATGTTCACCTCCCCCTCGGCCTCCTTCAGCTTACGAGAGAGAGACACGTTACTCTTCTTAAGGGCCTCATTCTCCTGAGAAAACACACACACACACACACACAAGCGCACACACAAACACACACCCACACACACACACAGGTTGGGGCAATGGAACAGTGAGTGCTGGTGAAGTAGGTGGCAAACAGTGAGTGCTGGTGAGGTTGTGGTAATAGAACAGTGAGTGCTGGTGAGGTTGGGGCAATGGAACAGTGAGTGCTGGTGAGGTTGGGGCAATGGAACAGTGAGTGCTGGTGAGGTTGGGGCAATGGAACAGTGAGTGCTGGTGAGGTTGTGGTAATAGAACAGTGAGTGTGGTGAAGTAGGTGGAAAACAGTTAGTACTGGTAAAATAGGGGCAATGGAACAGTGAGTGTTGGTGAGGTTGGGGCAATAGAACAGTGAGTGCTGGTGAGGTTGGGGCAATGGAACAGTGAGTGCTGGTGAGGTTGGGGCAATGATACAGTGAGTGCTGGTGAGGCTGGGGCAATGGAACAGTGAGTGCTGGTGAGGTTGGGGTAATAGAACAGTGAGTGCTGGTGAAGTAAGTGGAAAACAGTGAGTGCTGGTAAAATAGGGGCAATGGTGAGTGCTGGCGAGTTTGGGGCAATAGAACAGTGAGTGCTGGTGAGGTTGGGGCAATGGAACAGTGAGTGCTGGTAAAATAGGGGCAATGGAACAGTGAGTGCTGGTGAGGTTGGGGTGATAGAACAGTGAGTGCTGGTGAGGTTGGGGCAATGGAACACTGAGTGCTGGTAAAATAGGGGCAATGGAACAGTGAGTGTTCGTGAGGTTGGGCTATAGAACAGTGAGTGCTGGTGAGGTTGGGGCAATAGAACAGTGAGTGCTGGTGAAGTAGGTCGAAAGCAGTGAGTGCTGGTGAGGTTGGGGCTATAGAACAGTGAGTGCTGGTGAAGGTGGGGCAATGGAACACTGAGTGTTGGTGAGGTTGGGGCAATGGAACAGTGAGTGCTGGTAAAATAGGGGCAATGGAACAGTGAGTGCTGGTGAGGTTGGGCTATAGAACAGTGAGTGCTGGTGAGGTTAAAGGGCAATAGAACAGTGAGTGTTGGCGAAGTTACCCTCTCCAGTTGCTCGTAGCTGGGCTTGGCGTGGCTCTTGTCCTCGTCCGGGGGCATCAGGGTGGAGACGCGGTTCTCCCACTTGGCGTAGGCCTTCTTGCGCACGGGCACGGGGCTGGGGCAGGGGGTGAGGGGGGTGGGGGTGGCGGTGGTGGTGGTGGTGGGGGACAGGAGCGAGGCCTGGGGGAGGCTCCGGGTCGGGGTCACGGGGGTCACGGAGGGGCCGTCGGTCTGCGTGGCGCGGCTGACCCCGGGGGGCTTGGCCAGGGTGAGGGGCAGTCGCAGGCGCCGGTGTGGAGGGGAGGAGGGGCTGGAGCAGCCCGCAGGACCACAGGCGTCCGACGCCTCCTCACACGCGTACGTGAAGGACCCAGCCTCAGGGCCTGCAGCGACACACAGCCAGGCAGGTCAAACAGTCATCTTTCACTACAGGCCAAACAGTCATCTTTCACTACAGGCCAAATAGTCATCTTTCACTGCAGGGCCAATAATCATCTTTCACTACAGGCCAAACAGTCATCTTTCACTACAGGGCCAATAATCATCTTTTACTACAGGTCAAATACCCATCTGTCACTAGAAATGAAAGAGCGATTTTTCACTAGGAATGAAATAGCGATCTTTCACTACAGGTCAAATAATGATACTACACTATAGGTCAAATAGTGATCTTTCACTACAGGTTAAATAGTGATCTTTCACTACAGATGATGGCAAACTTAGGTACAGGTGATGGGGATTCTGTAATAATTCTGTTGATGTTGGTGATACTGAAATATTACAGGGGATGTGATCACACTACAGATGATGGTGATATTGCACTGCAACAGACACTACCATTACAGCCTACAAAGCAGCCTGCACTACAATAGACACTACCATTACAGCCTACAAAAGCAGTCTGCACTGCAACAGACACTACCATTACAGCCTACAAAAGCAGCCTGCTCTGCAACAGACACTACCATTACAGCCTACAAAGCAGTGTGCACTACAATAGACACTACCATTACAGCCTACAAAAGCAGTTTGCACTGCAACAGACACTACCATTACAGCCTACAAAGCAGTTTCTCGTGTTCTGTTTATGCAAGTCACATACTTCAATTAAAATAGACTAAAAGTTTACTACTTGCTATATAGCTGAGTGTGTGTGTGTGTTCAAGACTTCAGGACTTCAAGGCCTCTATTGTCATTGAACAGCTGCCTGTACAAGGAAATTAGATAGCAAGGCCACAAAGGTGCAGGGTAAACGTGTGAAAGTGAGAAAGCATTTAGAAACAAAGGAGGAAGGGAGTACAGTGGTCCCTCGTTATTCGCGGGAGTTACGTTCTAAAAATAACCCGCCATAGGCGAAATCCGCGAAGTAGTCAGCTTTATTTTTTACAATTATTATAGATGTTTTAAGGCTGTAAAACCCCTCACTACACTTATACACTTTTCTCAGACAGCAAAGTTCACACTTGCAAACATACAGTACTTCAGAGTCACACAGCTAGCGGTGGAAGATTTATATAAATTTTACAAGCTGAGCGCATTCTGTACTGTACAGGAGATTGCCTGCACTAAAAAAATCCGCGAAACAGCGAGGCCGCGAAAGGTAAAGCGCGATATAGCGAGGGACCACTGTATATACAAGGGCCTAATCAATAATAAAGGCTGTGAGGGGCTGTGAATGATGATGCTGCACTATGAGGGAGGTGTTGCACATTATGCTGCAGGTGTTGCACAGTGAGAGGCAGTGGGGCAACCCCATGTTTAACATAGTCAATAGCAGCAGTGAGGTGACAAAACCAAATCTGACATTAGCCAACATTAGTCAGCAGCAGTGTGTGTGTGTGTGTGTGTGTGTGTGTGCATTTGCATGTCTGTGCGTGTTTCTGCTTTATTATGTTCCATTTCCTCAGAGTGCTCTTGTTTATGGAAAGTTGGAGCATGTTGCTGACATCACATTTGGCAAGTGGAGGAGGGCTGAAGAAACCAAAACACACGTCACAAATCCCAGACGTCTGCTGATTTTCGTAACGGCCTCCGAAACGCAGCATTTACTGTCAGCGAGTGTGTGTGTGTGTGTGTGTGTGTACACCATAGGCTACGATGTCTGTGCGTGTGTGTTTGTGTGTGTGTGTACACCATAGGCTACGATGTCTGTGTGTGTGTGTGTGTGTTTGTGTGTGTGTGTGGGTGAGATTTTCACAATGGTTAGTGTGTGCTGTGCAGAGTGTTTATGCTATAGACTGTGTGATGTCTTTGATGTGTGTGTGTGAGATTTTCATAATGGTCAGTGTGTGCTGCATCGTGTATTCATGCCATAGGCTACGATGTGTGTGTGTGTGTGTGTGTGTGTGTGATTTTCACAATGGTTAGTGTGTGCTATGCAGTATGTTTATACCATAGGCTGTGACGTCTGTGTGTGTGTATGTGTGTGTGTGTGTGTGTATGTGTGTGTGTGATTTTCATAATGGTTAGTGTGTGCTATGCAGTGTGTTTATGCCATAGGCTGTAATGTGTGTGTGTGTGTGTGTGTGTGCTGTGCAGTGTGTTTATGCCATAGGCTGTAACATCTGTGTGTGTGCGTGTGTGTGCGTGCATAGGCTGTGAGGCCTGACCTTTACTGCGCACCTACACATGGAAACTCCCCAGCGGTCTTCCCTGTCAAGCCTCCACCGCAGAGTAACACACACACACACACACACACACACACACACACACACACACACACACACACACACAGCCCAACTCATCCAATACACACACACACACACAGCCCGACCCATCCAATACACACACACACACACACACACACAGCCCAACTCATCCAATACACACACACACACACAGCCCGACCCATCCAATACACACACACAGCCCAACCCATCCAATACACACACACACACACTCACACACACACACACACACACACAGCCCGACCCATCCAATACACATACATACACACACACACACACACACACAACCCAACCCATCCAATGCACACACACACACACACACACACACACACACACACAGCCCAACCCATCCAATGCACACACACACACATACACACTCAACCCAACCCATCCAATACACACACACACACACACACACACACACACAGCCCAACCCATCCAATAAACACACACACACATACACACACACACACACACACACACACACATACACACACAGCCCAACCCATCCAATAAACACACACACACACACACATACACACACAACCCAACCCATCCAATACACACACACACATACACAGAGCCCGACCCATCCAGCTCATACACACTTCATCTCACACACTCCAACTCTCACACACCCTGACTTACACACACTCCTACTCTAACACACACCAAAACACACAGACAGCACGACCCATCCAATACACACACGCATACAAACAAACACAGCTAAACCTATAAAACACACACACACAGAGCCCGGCACATCCAAGACACACACACACACAGCCTGATCCGTCCACCTCTCTCACACACATTGTTGCGCCCAGCTCTGTCTCACACACCCTAACTCACACACATCCCTACTCTCACACACTCCACCTCTCACACACTGCATGGATGGCCAAAATTAGCTTCCTCTTTTGGTTGCTGTGGTTTGGTCATGTCACCCCGTGCTGAGTGTGTGTGTGTGTGTGTGTGTGTGTGTGTCCTGTCATGCAGTAAATCACTTCACACACCTATCTGTGCGGCTTCTACAGAAATTACTGCCACAACAACAAGTAACGGCCCACACACACACTTTTCCTCTGTTCTCACACTATGACACACACACAGCAACACACACACACCTCTCTCTCTGCTCACACACTATGACACACACACAGCCACACACACACACTCTCCCTCTGTTCTCACACTATGACACACACACACAGCAACACACACACACTCTCCCTCTGTTCTCACACTGTGACACACACACAGCCACACACACACACACACACACCTCTCTCTGCTCACACACTATGACACACACACAGCCACACACACACACACTCTCCCTCTGTTCTCACACTATGACACACACAGCCACACACACACCTCTCTCTCTCTGCTCACACACTATGACACACACACAGCCACACACACACACACACACACACACACACACACCTCTCTCTGCTCACACACTATGACACACACACAGCCACACACACACACACTCTCCCTCTGTTCTCACACTATGACACACACACACAGCCACACACACACACACACACACACACCTCTCTCTGCTCACACACTATGACACACACACAGCCACACACACACACACTCTCCCTCTGTTCTCACACTATGACACACACAGCCACACACACACCTCTCTCTCTCTGCTCACACACACAGCCACACACACACACACACACACACACACACACACACACACCTCTCTCTGCTCACACACTATGACACACACACAGCCACACACACACACACTCTCCCTCTGTTCTCACACTATGACACACACACGCAGCAACACACACACACTCTCTCTGCTCTCACACTATGACACACACACACAGCAACACACACACACCTCTCTCTCTGCTCACACACTATGACACACACACAGCCACACACACACACACACTCTCCCTCTGCTCTCACACTATGACACACACACAACCACACACACACACACACACACACACACACACCTCTCTGCTCACACACTATGACACACACACAGCCACACACACAACTCTCTCTCTGCTCACACACTATGACACACACACACACTCTCCCTCTGTTCTCACACTATGACACACACACACAGCAACACACACACATTCTCCCTCTGTTCTCACACTGTGACACACACACAGCAACACACACACCTCTCTCTGCTCACACACTATGACACACACACAACCACACACACACACACAGCCACACACACACACACACCTCTCTCTGCTCACACACTATGACACACACACAACCACACACACACACACAGCCACACACACACACACACCTCTCTCTGCTCACACACTATGACACACACACAGCCACACACACACACACTCTCCCTCTGTTCTCACACTATGACAAACACACAGCCACACACACACTCTCCCTCTTTGCTCACACACTCACTACGGGCACATGGTAGGATCGGATTGGATTGGTATTGGATTGGGTGTTGCTACCCAACGGGTGGTCTGTCCCAAATCCCTGTGCACATGAGAGTTTGTGTAAGCGGATAATGGTCAGAGATCTGGCCGTTTCCGCTACGCTAGATGGCGCTGTATTCCTTTCAACAAATGGTGTTAGAACTACTTCAGGTTGACGGCTGCTAAAAGAAAATAAACAAAACAAAGATAGCGCTCGAGGAGGTTGACAGAGCGCATTTGCATGCATGTTGTGCATTCTCCTTTGTTTAGAAGTCCGTATGAAAGAACAAACAGCGTTTTTGGTTTCCTTGATACGACATGAACTGTGCCGTCGGCGTTTGATATTACAAGCAATTGAGGACAACGAGACTTGTTGAGAGCAGGCGCTAGAAAGCCTCGACGTTCAGTATGGATGAAAATCAGGGACAGAAGCTTCTGGGATCAAGTGGTCTTACATGCGCAGTATGCGAATCCAAACCAATACCGTGCACAAGGCGGCACCAAGCGGATTAACATCGGCTTAAGCCAGGGGTTGCAATCGGATTCGCGAAACCAATCCCTATACGATCTTTAGCCTGTGCACATGAATTCGATACGATCCCAAACCATTTCCAATCGGATTCAACTCGTCCATGTGCACGCAGTGTATGACACACACACAGCCACACACACACACACACACACACACACACACTCCCTCTGTTCTCAGATTATGTCACACACATGCAGCAACACACACACACTCTCTCTGCTCACACACTCTATGACACACGGAGCGACACACACACACACACACCTCTGCCCTCACACTCTATGACACACACAGTGACACACACGCCTCTCTCACCACTCTCACACTCTATAACACACACACACGCAGCGACACGCACACACACAGACATCTCTTACCACTGTCATGGTCTATGACACACATGCAGCGAAACACACACACTTCTCTCACCACTCTCATAGTCTAGGACACACACAAGCAGACACACACACACACACCTCTCTCAGTACTCCTCTAGTCTATGAAGCAAGTGCACAGCTCCAGCAGCTCTCTTGCGTTAGTAAACAGCGCCCCCCTCTGGTCAATCACAAGGGATTGCTTCATCTACACTCAACCAGCAGAGGGAGCTGTTTGACATCTTTTAGTAGAGTGCGTTCACTGTTGTAGTCAGGCTTTGTGTTACAGTGCGTCCTTGTGTGTGTGTGTATGTGTATGCTTGTTGTGTGTGTGTGTGTGTGTATGCATATGTGTGTGTGTATGTTAAGACATGTGTGTCTGTGTGTGTGTGCAGTGTTTTTGTGATTATTATCTTTGTTTTGGATGGGAAAGAGATAGGGGAAAAGGTGTGTCTGTATTTGTGTGAGTGTAAGAGAGAGAGAAAGGGTGTGTGTGTGTGTGTGTGTGTGTGTGTGTGTGTGTGTGTGTGTGTGTGTGTGTGTGTGTAAATGAGAGAGATGGGAAAACGTCTTTGTTTGTGTGTGTATGTGTGTGAAAGAGAGAGAAAGATATAGAGAGAGAGTTTTTTATGACAGGAAAGGCGTGTGATAGAATTTCATAAAGCAAGTTTCAGTTGAGGTGTGTGTGTGTGTGTGTGTGTGTGTGCGCGTATGCGTTAGTGAATACTATTTGTGTTCTGCGCATACAGAAGAGCGTGTACAACAGGAAAGCCATTGTGTGTGTGTGTGTGTGTGTGTGTGTGTGTGTGTGTGTGTGTGTGTGTGTGTGTGTGGGTGTGTGAGAGAAATCCATTAAGACTGGTATTGTTTGTGCGTGTCTTCATCTGTGTGTGAGAAAGTCCTTCCAGCTGGTACTCTGTGTGTATGCGTGTGTGTGTGTGTGTGTGTGTGATTGTGTGTGTGTGTTTGTGCCTCTGTGTGAAAAAGTTGTTCCAGCTGGTCCTGTGTGTATGTGTTATTGTGTGGAAGTGTGTGTGTGTGTGTGTTATTGTGTGTGTGTGTGTCTGTGTCTGTGTGTGTGTGTGTGAGAACGGCGCATTAGTGGCAGCACTGGGCAGGAAGGGCCAATCCTCACCTTCCTGTGCACGGGATACAGAGTGGGCGGGGCAGACACTGGAAGGGGTGGAGCTACTGGGGCTGCTGTCGCCGGGGGCAACCGGACGGGCATTCTTCTTGCACTCAAACGCCACCTGCTCCTTACACAGCTTATGACAGTTCATACCGCAGTCTGCACACACACACACACAGACACACACACACACACACACACACACAGATAGACACATACAGACACACACACATAAACACATACACATACCCACACACACAAGCATACACAAACAAACACACACACACACACACAAGCACACACACAAAGACAATAAAAAACACGTCAGAGGCAAAAATTGGTTTGGATGTTTCATGCCCTGCATGTCTGTGTGTGTGTGTGTGTGTGTGTGTGTGTGTCAGTGCATATATCTGGTGCTCTTTACTCCACAGGTTACAAAACAACAGCAGTAGAAACTATGCAAAAGTCAAACTTTCATCAGGCCCTTTGATAGAGCTCTGTGTGTGTGCGAGCACGTGTGTGTGTGCGCATACGTGTGTGTGTGTGCGTGCAAGCGTGTAAGTGTGCAAGCGTGCGTGTGCGTGTGTGTGTGTGTGGTTAGTCTTACTGCAATGCAACCCCAAGCAGCCTTTCATGTGCACAGGAGGCAGTGGGGAAACAACAGCCTGCGCACACTAACATACACACTGTAACACACACACACACACACACACACACACACATTAACCACAGCAACTGCAGCACGCAGCAGACAGCGAGAGAGACAGAGAGAGAGAGAGACAGAGAGAGAGAGAGACAGAGAGAGAGAGGGGGGGGGATAGAGAGAGAGGGAGGGAGAGAGAGAGAGAAGGCGTTTTCACACTGCACGACATGGGGTGGCAACACGGTACAACTAATTTACCCCGGAACGGCAGTGTGCATGCACGGCCTGTTTTTGAACCCTCTTCTGAAAAGGTGGGTTGAGAAGGCGTAGCCCAGTGGCACTGTAACATTACGCCATGCATATTGCTGGGCGTGTACAATGACGTGAATGACCAGTGCATCGTAGTAAATACACCTGTCTGCAAAGTTTTCATTCAGTTTTTTAAAACAACCATGGCGAGACACACAGAGTTGTTGCTGGCTCTTTGCACAACCATTCAAGGGCAAATGACATGGTACTGTACTACACCTAGATGCTTACATGGGATTGCAAATATTTGCAAAGAATACATTTGATGCCGATTTACTGTAGCTATTTGTACACGGCACAATCAGGTGAACTATAGCTCTATCCACACATTTTCGCCCACGTCGAAAAAGCCCACAACACTTAGTAGCGCTATCATCAAACATCACTCTACAGTTTTCAAACATTTTACTCTACTGGTTAAAAGGCACACAACACAATGATTTGTCTCTCAAAATATGCTGTTTATTTAACATAAAATGGTCGGCATAGCATTTACCCTACCGTTTCCATTGTCATGTCATTGTTTTATGTTTCTAAAAAAAAAGTTTCCCGCGACCACGGAGTTTAAAATGACGCTACGACTACCGGGGTAACAGGAAGTGAACTCGCAATTTTTTTTTACTCAAAATCATGTACTTTCAAACAACACCTAAATGGGGGATATTATTCCTTGCACATTTAGGCTACATGATAAAGCTGTTGGCCAACAGACATGTACAGCATCTAAATTAAAAACAAATTACGTTGATTGGTATCAGGTTGGGTGAGTTATATGATTTAGGCCAAATAAACAGCATATTTGGAAAGACAGTTTGCAGTTTGCCTCTGAACTTCTTGTTGGTGTCTTTGTAGTTCTGCTCAGCTGTTTTAAAAGTCCCGACGGTGGGTGGTGGCAGTTGTGAAATGTCACCATACCACACCCTGTGCCCCGTCTCGCCTCGGCTCGTGTTCACGCTCGCCCCATGTCGCAAAAAAGTGTAGGGTCCGAGGTGGGTCGAATTGGCGTGTTGTTTGGACACGCTACCCCATGTCGGCACTGTGCACGCAACAGACGACCCACTAATTTCGGCTGAAATTACCGGTAAACTGGGCAGTGTGAAAACGCCTAGAGGGAGGGAGAGAGAGAGAGGGAGGGGAGAGAGAGAGAGAGAGAGAGAGGGAGGGAGGGAGGGAGAAAGAGAGAAAAGGTGTGTGAAGGTAAGTGAGTGAAGGAGTGAGTGGGGAGAAGGATGAGTGAATGAGTGAGAGTGTTAGTGAGTGAGTGAGAGAGTATGGTAGAGACGTAGAGTTAGGGAGAGAGAGAGGGGGGGGGGGGGGGGAGGGAGGGAGAAAGAGAGAAAAGGTGTGTGAAGGGGAGAGAGAGAGAGCATGAGGAAGAGAGGAATAGAGAGAGCATGAGTAAGAGAGAGAGAGAGAGCATGAGGAAGAGAGAGAGAGCATGAGGAAGAGAGAGAGAGAGAGAGAGAGAGAGCATGAGGAAGAGAGAAAGAGAGAGAGAGAGAGAGAGAGAGAGAGCATGAGGAAGAGAGATAGAGAGAGAGAGCATGAGGAAGAGAGAGAGAGAGAGAGCATGAGGAAGAGAGAGAGAGCATGAGGAAGAGAGAGAGAGAGAGAGAGAGAGAGCATGAGGAAGAGGGAGAGAGAGAGAGCATGAGGAAGAGAGAGAGAGAGAGAGAGAGAGAGCATGAGGAAGAGAGAGAGAGAGAGAGCATGAGGAAGAGAGAGAGAGAGAGAGAGCATGAGAAAGAGAGAGAGAGAGAGAGCATGAGGAAGAGAGAGAGAGAGAGAGAGCATGAGGAAGAGAGAGAGAGAGAGAGAGCATGAGGAAGAGAGAGAGAGAGAGAGAGCATGAGAAAGAGAGAGAGAGAGAGAGCATGAGGAAGAGAGAGAGAGAGAGAGAGCATGAGGAAGAGAGAGATAGAGAGCATGAGGAAGACAGAGAGAGAGAGAGCATGAGAATGAGAGAGAGACACACACACACACACACACACACACACACACACACACACACACACACACACACACACTCGTAGTCATACCTCTGCATCGGTAGCCCTGCTTAATGACGCCCCACAGCTAGAGAGAGAACGCAGAGATGGAGAGAGAAATTAGTGACCATGGTGCACAAACACACACGAGTGTACACACAGACACACACACACACACACACACACACACACACACACACACACACACACACACACACGTGACGTACGAATCCGCAGCAGTTGTTGCAGAAGGTGGGCTTCATGTAGAGGCAAACACACACACACACACACACGCACACACACACACACACACACACACACACACACACACACACACAGATGTGACGTACGAATCCGGAGCAGTTGTCACAGAAGTTGCACGTCATGTGGGTGCAAACACACACACACACACACACACACGTGACGCAGGAATTAGGGCTGCCACAAACGATTATTTTGATAGTCGAATAATCATAGATTATTTTTTCGATTAGTCGACTAATCGGATCATACGTAAATTGACTGTGAAACATACAGCTTATCGCACCAGCATGCAGCTGATCAGATCATAGCTTTCTTGAAGTGTTTAAGGTATGTGCTAACTGAAAATTAAGCATATAAGACAATAGCTCGCTTATACCAAACAAGACAGCAGAACCAGGGCTTTACAACGTGACCTCCCGCTTATTTTTGTGATCAAGTATCGGCGAGATATTAATATTTAAAAATTCGCCAAAATCTCTCATATTAGCGCTTTAGGCATTACTGTCGTTGGAATTAGTCGCGAACCCGTGATCGGATAGATAAGCAGCAAGTACAGAATGTTAGCTTTCCAACGACACCAAGCACATGTTATCACGTTGATTTATCATGTTAAAACCAGGGATCAAATATTTGCCAAATAAAATGATTTGGCAAATTTTTACTCCACCCATTTTACACTCGCCGTTTTCAGTCAATGTATAATGTAAACAATAGCAGAACTTACCGATTATACTGCTATCATGCATTTCTTCAAGACACGTTTCATACAGTTTTGAAATTACTGTACATTTCTGCATAATATCCATACTCCTGCATAACCCTAACATCCTTCTTTACATGGAACATAGGCCCTTATTTCCGTCAGGCACAGACTACATATTTATCAACATTAAGCCACTGAATATCCCACCATCATGGTTCTTATAGTGCCAGATTCCAGACAATCTCTTCTGCTCATATATGAAAAGATATCCCTACTGAAAGCATCCTATGGACAGGTATGTGCAAGAATACAAGGTTGTGTTTTATACGCAAAAATACGTCTTTTATTAGTTTAGTATTTTTATAAAATCAGTGCAAATAGTAGCTCAAAAACAAAGAAACCAGATCTGGATAGCCTAGATTGTTCTGAAAGAAACAAGATATAGCATGTATGCCTTTACAGTGACCAAGATATGAGCTTAAAAGTAAAGGTAGTAAAAAAAAAAAACCCTGAAAATAGCCTAGAGCCTAGGGGCATAGGGTTAAACGAGAGTAATGCCTGTACAAAGCGCTAATATGAGAGATTTTGGCTAATTTGAACAAATTGATATCTCGCCGATACTTGAGCGCAAAAGTAAGCGAGGGGTCAGGACATTGGCTTGGTGTGGTGTGCACTTGTCGGCTTGGTCACAAAGCCGTCCAGAGAAGAAGACCGGACATTTTTAACACAGAAACGTACCGATGAGTAAGTAGCAAAAAAGCTCACTGTTTACCCTAATACTGGCAGCTAACTAACCGGTTTGCTTACCGAGACGACGGACCCTCTTCAGAATCATCCACAATTACATGTTTTTTTCTTTAGATGCTCATGCATAGCCGTTGTGCAACCATGATAAACAAGTTCAGCTTTGCAAATGTTGCACTGCACGCTTTTCTCACCACTTTTCTTAAACTGCTCCCACACTTTGGAGCTTTAGGTGTGTGTGTGTGTGTGTGACAGAAAGGCAGACGCGCCAGTGGAAGCTGCAGCCGCAGTTTCGAGAGAAAAGCAAAGTTAAGTAAAAAAAAAAAAAAAAAAAAAAAAAAAACGATTCGTCGACTACTAAATTAGTCGTCGACTATTTTGTTAGTCGACTTAATCGTGACTAATCGACTAATCGTGGCAGCCCTAGTAGGAATCCAGAGCAGTTGTGGCAGAAGGTGGGCTTCGTGTAGGTGCAAACACACACACACACACACACACACACACACACACACACACACACACGTGACGTACGAATCCAGAGCAGTTGTCGCAGAAGGTGGGCTTCATGTAGGTGGTCTCCTGGAAGTTGTGCACGAAGCCGAGGCCCAGCTTGGAGCAGATGACGCTGGCACGCATGAAGTAGGCCGTGATCTCCTCGCGACTCACCATGCCCTCCCTGCACACACACACACACACACACACACACACACGCATGCATGAAGTTGGCCGTGATCTCCTCGCGACTCACCATGCCCTCCCTGCACACACACACATACACATACACACGCGCGCGCACACGTGCGCACACACACACAACACACGCATGCATGAAGTAGGCCGTGATCTCGTCCCTGCTCACCATGCCATCCCTGCACACACACACACACACATACACACACACACACGCACACACAACACGCATGCATGAAGTAGGCCGCGATCTCCTCGTGACTCACCATGCCCTCCATGTGACACACACACACACACACACCTACACACACATACAAAACACACACACACACGCATGAAGTAGGCCGTGATCTCACCATGCCCTCCCTGTGGCACACACACACACACAAACCACACACACACACACAAGCATGAAGTAGGCTGTGATCTCCTCCCTGTTCACCATGCCCTCCCTGTACAGCAGATACACACACACACACACACACACACACACACACAAGCATGAAGTAGGCCGTGATCTCCTCCCTGCTCACCATGCCCTCCCTGTACAGCAGGTACACACACACACACACACACACACACACACACACACACACACAAGCATGAAGTAGGCTGTGATCTCCTCCCTGCTCACCATGCCCTCCCTGTGTGCAGCACACACAAACTCATACACACACAGACGCACATACACAGACACACACACACACACACACACACAAAAAACACCCCCTCCCCAACCACACACACACACATATACACACACACACAGAGCTGAGACAAAGAGCTGAATTTTTTGACAAAAAAGTTGCTTTTGGTGCCGAAGACTATGCAGAACTAATTTCATCACTCAATGAAGTACCCAGGAATTGATAAGAGAATTGATGAGGAATTGCATTGATAGAGAGAATCGACAATAACATTGACTAATAAATTCTTAGCCATTTCCACCCTAAAGGTGAGGGTACTCTAGTGTGAGGGTGCTGGGATATGCGTTACCGTGGCGATGGGTAGTCTAACTGGGTCGTGGTTTGTGTTTGTGTTCAGAGGGACGGGCAGGAAGAGATTAGAGTTGCCCCTATGACATACACCCATATGATCACCACGGCAACCCTCCCATAACAATGCTGAGTATGTGTAGTGTGAAAACTGTAAAAATAGCCTTAGGTTTGAGAGAGAGTGTGTGTAGTGTGTGTGTGTGTGTGTGTGTGTGTGTGTGTGTGTGAAGCCACTACAGTCACTTCCTTTCCCCTCTCACTTCTTCTTTTCTGTTGCCACGTGTGTGTGTGTGTGTGTGTGTGTGTGTCTGTGAATGGGCTCTGTCTGTGTGTCCGTGTGCATGGCTGTCTGTGTGTCCGTGTGTGTGTGTGAGTGTGTGTGTGTGGGTGTGTAGGCTCTAACCCTCAGTTCTCCGTTCCTCTCAGAACTTGTCGACTCATCTCGCCTTCTCCATCCCACAAAATGCAATGTGTGTGTGTGTGTATGTGTGTGTGTGTGTCTGTGAATGGGCTCTGTCTGTGTGTCCGTGTGCATGGCTGTCTGTGTGTCCGTGTGTGTGTGTGAGTGTGTGTGAGTGTGTGTGTGGGTGTGTAGGCTCTAACCCTCAGTTCTCCGTTCCTCTCAGAACTTGTCGACTCATCTCGCCTTCTCCATCCCACAAAATGCAATGTGTGTGTGTGTGTGTGTGTCTGTGAAAGGCTCTGTCTGTGTGTCTGTGTGCATGGGTGTGTGTGTCTGTGTCTGTGAAAGGCTCTGTCTGTGTGTCTGTGTGCATGGCTGTGTGTGTGTGTGTGTGTGTGTGTGTGTGTCTGTGAAAGGCTCTGTCTGTGTGTCTGTTTGCATGTGCATGTGTGTGTGTTATGCGCTATATAACATTAGAAAAATCAGACCGTACCTAACCCAATATGCTACTCAGCTCCTGGTTCAGGCTACGGTCATCTCTCGCCTCGACTATTGCAACGCCCTTCTGGTTGGCCTTCCTGCTTGTGCAATCAAACCATTGCAAATGGTTCAGAATGCAGCAGCACGACTGGTTTTCAATCAACCCAAAAGCTCGCATGTCACTCCTCTCTTCATCAACCTGCATTGGCTCCCGGTGGCTGCCAGAATTCAACACAAAGCTTTGACTCTAGCCTACAAAGTCACTTCTGGATCTGCCCCCACCTATCTCAACGTCATACTGAATGCTTACATCCCGTCCAGAATGCTGCGATCCTCCAATGCGAACCGCCTGGCCGTACCCTCTCCCAAGACAAAGCGAGGTCACTCCAAACTTTTCTCGGTTGTTGTCCCTCAGTTGTGGAACAACCTACCAGTCCCTACAAGAGCAGCAACTTCCCTCTCGACCTTCAAAAAGCTTGTGAAGACCCTTCTTTTCCGAGACTGCTTAACAAAACCAAATTCTACTAACCAACCACCATAGGTACCTTCGATGTTCTCTACACATGTGTTTGCTATTATGTCCTCCTTTTGTAAGTCGCTTTGGATAAAAGCGTCTGCTAACTGTAATGTAATGTAATGTATGTGTGTGTGTGTGTGTCTGTGAAAGGCTCTGTCTGTGTGTCCACGTGCACGGCTGTGTGTGTGTGTGTGTGGACTCACCTCTCCTTGTCCATAACACAGAAGAAGGGGAAACTAGCAGCAGTGTGTGTGTGTGTGTGTGTGTGTGGCCTCACCTCTCCTTGTCCATAACACAGAAGGAGAAGGGGAAACTAGCAACAGTGTGTGTGTGTGTGTGTGTGTGGACTCACCTCTCCTTGTCCATAACACAGAAGGAGAAGGGGAAACTAGCAACAGTGTGTGTGTGTGTGTGTGTGTGTGTGGACTCACCTCTCCTTGTCCATAACACAGAAGGAGAAGGGGAAACTAGCAGCAGTGTGTGTGTGTGGACTCACCTCTCCTTGTCCATAACACAGAAGGAAAAGGGGAAACTAGCAGCGATCTTCTCAAAGTCCTCCTGAGATATAAAGCCATTCTCATCGGGATCGTAGTTCTTGAAGACCGACTGCAGAGAGGAGAAACACATTACTCATCACACACACACACACACACATCGCAAACACACACACATGCACACACACACACAGACACACACTCATCGCACACACACACACATCGCAAACACACACACATCGCACACACACACACACACACATCGCAAACACACACACATGCACACACACACACACAGACACACACTCATCGCACACACACACACATCGCAGATTCACACACACACACACACACACACACACACAAGAACATGACTACAATAATCAGTGTGTAGTTTCTCCATTCAGATGTGTGTGTGTGAAACAACAACACCTCGACCAAATGTGCAGGGCAAGAATGCATTCAGGATGGCACTTCATGAAACCAA
>CM050205.1:7707500-7710000 GCA_027475355.1 Coilia nasus
CACACTTAGTGACACTCACAGAGGGGACACTCTTAGTGACACTCAGAGGGGACACACTTAGTGACACTCACAGAGGGGGCACTTTTAGTGACACTCAGAGGGGACACACTTAGTGACACTCAGAGGGGACACTCTTAGTGACACTCACAGAGGGGGCACTTTTAGTGACACTCACAGAGGGGGCACTCTATTAGTGACACAGAGGGGACACTCTTAGTGACACTGAAGGGACACTCTTAGTGACATACTCACAGAGGGGACACTCTTAGTGACACTCAGAGGGGACACACTTAGTGACACCCTCACAGGGGGGACACACTTAGTGACACTCACAGAGGGGGCACTCTATTAGTGACACAGAGGGGACACTCTTAGTGACACTCACAGAGGGGACACTCTATTAGTGACACAGAGGGGACACTCCTAGTGACACTCAGAGGGGACACTCTTAGTGACACCCTCACAGAGGGGACACTCTTAGTGACACACTCACAGAGGCGACACTCTTAGTGAGACACTGACTCAGGGGACAATCTTAGTGACACACTTACAAATGGGACATTCTTAATGACACACTGACAGAGGGGACACAGTTAGTGACCCTGAAGGGACACTCTCAGTGACAGACTGACAGAGGGGACACTCTCTCGAAGCATGCGGTGTGTGTGTGTGTATGTGTTTGGACATTCTTACTGAGACACTGACAGAGGGGACACTCTTAGTGACACACTGGGCTCTATTTTCACGATCATATGCGCATTGTCTAAAGTCTGTCGCGCAAGTTGCTTTGGGGGCGTTCCCGAGACAATATGCTATTTTGATGACGGGAAAAGTGAACATTGCGCCTGGCGCATGGTTCAAAAGGGTTGGTCTTAAGTTACCTAATTAATCATAGGTGTGTTCGGGGCGTAACACACAATAAACCAATCAGAGTTTATACTCTCATTCCCTTTAAAAGCCAGCCGCGCTTTGTCCATGGCTTGTTGCTATTACGATGGCGTGTTTCCCATCAGGAGCGTTTTGCTTTGAAGACCGATCTGCTCGTGCATGAGCAGTTAATCTTCCGGGATGGATATTTAAGGATGTTTTTTTACACTTACTGTTTCCCTTTGGTTATGCACAATGTGTGTATGTTTTTAAGAAAAATGGATTGCTCAATAAATGTGCATAATTGCAAAATATGTATCAGTGTTTATGTTGTTGCACTTAGTAAATAATCAGATTCATAGTCGTATGCAATTGGACGTCTTTTTGGAGCCTGAAGACGTTTTAAGCCCTGTTGTTGGCATGATGTATGTGTTAATAACCATGCCTTTAGTGGATAGCTATCGTCCCCTAACAGCGACTCATCAAGAGGGGGATCCCTCTCGTTATATCCCAAAGCGTTGTGCGCCCATAAAATAGCTTTTCAGCAATGCGCATCTGATGACAGACCAGGGTTTTGTTGGTCACTGGCAGATTTAATTTTTGCGTCCTTATAATAGCATCTGGCATGCTTTGCGCCAGACCACACCTCTTCTTTTCGCTGACACACCCGTGATGGCGCAGTGTCATCTGCTATCTAGACAACATGATTTTTTGCCTGAAAAAATGAACGGTGCGCTGGCACAGAATAGTAATGACACCATGCGCACGTCGCGAATGCACAGTGCGCCGCGGCATGATAGGACCCACTAACACAGGGGACACTCTCTCAAGGCATGGGATGTGTGTGTGTGTGTGTGTTTGGACATTCTTACTGAGACACTGACAGAGGGAACACTCTTAGTGACACTCTTAGAGAAACACTCACAGAGGGGACACTCTTAGTGACACTCTTGGAGACACACTCACAGAGGGAACACTCTTAGTGACACTCTTGGAGACACACTCACAGAGGGAACACTCTTAGTGACACTCTTGGAGACACACTCACAGAGGGAACACTCTTAGTGATACTCTTAGAGACACACTCGCAGAGGGGACACTCTTAGTGACACTCTTAGAGACACACTCACAGAGGGAACACTCTTAGTGACACTCTTGGAGACACACTCGCAGAGGGGACACTCTTAGTGACACTCTTGGAGACACACTCACAGAGGGGACACTCTTAGTGACACTCTTAGAGACACACTCACAGAGGGGCCACTCTTAGTGAAAGGCCCACAACACACTCACACAGTGTGACAATCCAAGACAAGCACACTGTCACACACTCACAGCATGTGAAACAATTTGACTCACACGGTGTGCAACTGTGTGTGTGAACATCATGCTAATTAGGCAGTGTGTGTGTAGGAGAGTGATAGAAAACCAGTGTGTGTGTGTGTGCTGACCATGAGGAGGTGGACCTGTTCCTTGTTGGCGTTGAGGCGTGGGTGTGTGTGTGTGTTTGTTAGTGCCCGTGTGTGTGTGTGCTGACGGTGAGGAGGTGCACCAGGTCCTTGTTGGCATCGAGGCGTGGGGGTGTGTATGTGTGTATGTGTGTGTGTGTGCTGACGGTGAGGAGGTGCACCAG
>CM050205.1:7717500-7747500 GCA_027475355.1 Coilia nasus
GGACAAATGCTACACAGGACACATGCTACACAGAAACTGTGTGTGTGCATGTGTGTGTGTGCGTGCGTGTGTGTGTGTAGAAAGAGAGAGAAAGTGTGTGTGTGTGTGTGTGTGTACAGAGAGAGAGAGAAAGTCTGTGTGTGTGTGTGTGTGTGTGTGTGTGTGTGTGTGTGTGTGTGTGTGTCTGTGTGTGTGTGAACACACACTGGCAGGGGGGATATTAAGCGAAGGCAAACACACCCAAACTCAAACTTGACTGGTGAACGCCGCCTGTGACAAACACACTGCGCCTCAATCAACCAAAGTTTCACAAACATCCTGAAGAACAAACCACTCCTGTGTGTGTGTGTCTGAGCATCCTGGCTCTACAAAACCACACACACACACACTCCTGCAAACATGCTGCAGGCTCGAGCACACAGATTTGCAAGCAGGCGTGCAGACCCGGCATCTAGCGTGGAGGATGTTTCTTCCCTATCAAACTCTCCACCAGGCCTCCCCTCGAACCCTGAGATAGTTGTAGAAACACTACACACCAGCCTTCACAGGTTCACTGCGTACCACAGGTCTACATGCAGCACACATGTAGTACGTCTTCACTGACTCGTATGCTATACATATATAGCTATACAGCTATACAGCTAGTACAAACTAGACTTCGTAGGATGCTGCATTAAACAGTTTCACAAATAGTCAAACCTATCTTTATAGGTTGCTACGTAAAACAGCTGCAAAAATAGTACATGATTATCTCCATAGGATGCTGTGTTGAAGACTATTATAAATAGTGCACACTTATCCCTATAGGATCCTGTGTAAAAGACTATTATTAATAGTACACACTTGTCTCCATAGGATGCTGTGTAAAAGACTATTATTAATAGTACACACTTATCCCCATAGGATGCTGTGTAAAAGACTATTATAAATAGTACACACTTATCCCCATAGGATGCTGTGTAAAAGACTATTATAAATAGTACACACTTATCCCCATAGGATGCTGTGTAAAAGACTATTATATATAGTACACACTTGTCTCCATAGGATGCTGTGTAAAAGCCTATTATAAATAGTACACACGTATCCCCATAGGATGCTGTGTAAAAGACTATTATAAATAGTACACACTTATCCCCATAGGATGCTGTGTAAAAGGCTATTATAAATAATACACACTTATCCCCATAGGATGCTGTGTAAAAGACTATTATAAATAGTACACACTTATCCCCATAGGATGCTGTGTAAAAGACTATTATAAATAGTACACACTTATCCCCATAGGATGCTGTGTAAAAGACTATTATAAATAGTACACACTTATCCCCATAGGATGCTGTGTAAAAGACTATTGTAAATAGTACACACTTATCCCCATAGGATGCTGTGTAAAAGACTATTATAAATAGTACACACTTATCTCCACAGGCTGCTGTAGCTGGCAGAAATGAGGCTGAAGTGATGCACACAAAAGCACTGACAACGTCATGACAGCTGAAGTGCCTCCCACACACACACACTCACACATGCACATACACACACACACACACACACACACACTCACACACACAAGCACACACACACACTCACCAAGCACACAGGCAAGAGTGCCAGCCTACTCACTACACAGATGGCCTTAATGGTTTTCGCTATTTCGCTATTTTCCTCGCGAGTCAACAATAAGCCTACACGTAAGACTACAACCACACAAGCAGACACACTGGCCGCAGAGCGGCTCAGACAGTCGAAAATATCAGAAATATCATCCCTGCAATAATGTAAACCTTTTACAGGTCGATGGACTGTGTCTGGCTGGTTGTGTGTGTACGGGTCACTCTCAAAGAGATGCCTTGTGATGTCGTTCTTCACGTCATTCATGAGGTAGGCAGAGTGGAGACATGTTGTTATTCCTATGAGCTACAGTGAGGTGCGCCTAAACTATCCTTTTCACAGGTGCAGTTACAGTCAGCATTGTGTTCTGCCCTTGACCTCTCACCTTATGATGTGAGTGTGTGCGTGTGTGTGTGTGTGGGGGAGGGGTGCCTTGAAAAAATTCCAGAGCACCACCAAAATCAAATCATTTCGCCATTGGCCCAAACTAACAAACAGACAAACATGGCAAGATAAGAAAACAACACGTCCTCTCACAAGGCACAAAGGCAACTTCACTCATTGCTTTAACCGAGTAGTTCTGTATTGTCGAGGAACTTGACATTACATGTTAACATAACAGAAGTCAATTAAGGCGACAGAATGACTGGAGTGGGTCACGTTGAGTCAACATGGTGTTTCACAGTGAATACACACTGATGTGAGCCGTGCAGTCGAGACGTTTGCCATTCATTCGAAAACTCAAGCGTCTCCACGGAGACCATGACAGAGAGTAGTGGGAGGACGCAATGAGTGGACGAGGAACGACAGACAAGTCTCAGAGCTTACCTGTAGACTAAAGCAAGGGTACCCTGAGTTCAGCTGTAGACTAAAGCAGACGAACCCTGAGTTCACCTGCAGACTAAAGCAGACAAACCCTGAGTTCACCTGTAGGCCAGAGGAAACGAATTCTGCTTAGCACAAGCACACACAGATGAAGAGCCATGTGGGCACTGCTAAATCTGTATATCGAAACCAATAATATCAACATCTGTATACTGAAACTTTACTTTCCATGACAGCACTACGTAGGCTTCCATTTGCATCTGCAATCTGCAAATATGTGTGAAGGCGCCAAGGTTCAGTCAATGCGGATGCTGGCGATGAGGGTTATTTAAATGACTGTGACTGACTGTGGTTGGCGATGCGAGTTATTTTAATAACTGAGGCGAACTGGGCTTTGGGCTAAGCTGTTCCACGGTGTCTATCAGTGAGCTTTCCTCTGCGTCTGTTGCTTTAGGGAAATACAGCTCTAGCTTAAGCCTGCCACTGTAAATTGTACTGGACATATTCATACGTTACGGTGCTTCTAAAAACACAATCGAATTGAACTGGATTAAATTGTAGCTGTAACATGCTTACGGTGTCTGCTCTGTTACCATGGTGTAGACACATTATAAATGCGCTGGTTTTGGGCATGACAAGGCTGCCAGGGCTGGAGCAAAGCTGTGCGACTGTTTGCTATTGACAGCCATAATGTGTTTACCCACCATGACTAACACGCCTGCTCAGAGTCATGTTGCTAAATGCCAGCCCAAAAATAAACACTGCTGCTTATGGAGCCATACTAGCTTGGTAAACCAGCCCCTTGTACTTCATTTCATTTTGTACAGAGCGTCTGGCCTTGCTGCACTGATAAACGATTTCTTCCTGAAGGTGTGGACTCAGTTGAAGTTTAAAACGAGTAGCTCTGCCTTTACCCAATCTCTAACGTCTGGTCGTCACATATGCAATTAGCCTGCCTACGCACTACAATTCAAATGTAGCACACAAAGTCAACGTCATCGCTCACGAACACTCCCTCTGGTCACTGATTGGCTCGGATTCGCTTGGTCCGAATACATGAATGTCAACGGCAGCAAGACCAGACCCTCTGTACAAAATGAAATGAAGTATGAGGGGCTGATTTACCAGGCTATCTGTTCCAGACCCTCTGTACAAAATGAAATGAAGTATGAGGGGCTGATTTACCAGGCTAGAGCCGTGCTGCAACTAGGAACAAGCAGAACTTCACGGGCAGGCTGCACTCGTCGCTCAAACACACGGAGAGGGACTTGGACACACACACACACACACCACCAGTGTGTAGCTCCCACTTGGGTGATGCACAGCATCCATCTTATACACACACACACACACACACACAGGTGAGGCAGGTATGAGACAGGTGAGGCAGGTATGGGGCAGACAGGTGAGGTGAAGGTTATAGTGCCAGCGGGCGGTCCAGCAGCTCCCCATTACACACACACACACACACACACACACACACACACACTCACACACACAGGTGAAGGATATAGAGCCATCAGGCGGTCCAGCAGCTCCTGGGAGGAGATGAGCAGGCGGTGCATCGTCAGCGTGATGTTCAGGAGATGACTGCTGCCACACACACTGCCATCCGCATCTACAGGGGCAGAGATAGCAGTGTGAGTACACACACACACACAAACACACACACACACACTGCCATCCACATCTACAAGGGCACAGATAGCAGTGTGAGTACACACACACACACACACACACACACACACACACACATACACACACACACACACACACAGACACTGCCCTCCGCATCTACAGGGGCAGAGATAGCAGTGTGAGTACACACACACACACAAACACACACACACTGCCATCCGCATCTACAGGGGCAGAGATAGCAGTGTGAGTACACACACACACACAAACACACACACACTGCCATCCACATCTACAAGGGCACAGATAGCAGTGTGAGTACACACACACACACACACACACACACACACATACACACACACACACACACACAGACACTGCCCTCCGCATCTACAGGGGCAGAGATAGCAGTGTGAGTACACACACACACACAAACGCACACACACTGCCATCCGCATCTACAGGGGCAGAGATAGCAGTGTGAGTACACACACACACACAAACACACACACACACACTGCCATCCACATCTACAAGGGCACAGATAGCAGTGTGAGTACACACACACACACACACATATACACACACACACACACACAGACACTGCCCTCCGCATCTACAGGGGCAGAGATAGCAGTGTGAGTACACACACACACACAAACACACACACACACACACACACTGCCATCCACATCTACAAGGGCACAGATAGCAGTGTGAGTACACACACACACACATATACACACACACACACTGCCCTCCGCATCTACAGGGGCACAGAGAGAGCAGTGTGAGTATACACACACTCACACACACGGATATATACTGTATATAAATGGCCAGGCTGCTACACACCTGTAGTCTAGCTCTTGTTCTGTACAAATACCTCAGATGAGGCCAACGAGGGATGATACACACTGCTTCTGAAACACACTGCTTCTAAAACTCTTTCACCTTCTCAACCTGCCCTAGATAGAGCTTGCCTGGGTAATGTGGTCACTGTTAGCATAAGTGTGTGTGTGTGTGTGTGTGTTTATGTGTGCATAGTATCAGTGTAGCAGCTGCTGCTCAGGCTGGCCACTGCACGGCATGCCATATGTGATGCTAACCGACCTGACCAAAAGTATAATACTCAGGTCACACACACACATGCACACAAACACACACACAGGGACGCACATGCAGACACACACACACACACACACAGGGCTGGGTAAAATATTATTTATTTATTATTTCTATATAATTAAATATTATTTCTTTCTTTCTTGAACCCACTACGAGTGTGAGGTTGTGTTCTGTTGTTTGTTTTTATGTGAAATTGAGGATATGATACACAATACAGATTTAGACCCATTAAACTGGTACAAGCAAGCGCAGTTACAAGAATGCATTTAGGTGACATTTTGAACCAATTAAACGTAATATGGATTGACAAAACAGCAGTGTTGCCATGGTGATGGATCTGTGCCATGATCAAATGGAGTTCTGTCAGTTGTCCGTCATGTAACATCATGTTAACACTGCTAAGCTTCCATGTGCTAATGGAAGGGGATGCCTGTTGGCAGAAGCCAATGTTTTAAGACACATACACACACACACACACACACACGTCTTTCTCCCACTTCCACAGCCTGCATATGTACCAGTGCACGAACAGACACACACACACACACACATCCCACTTCCACAGCCTATGTACCAGTGCGCACACACACAGACACACACACACACAGACGTCCCACTTCCACAGCCTGTCTATGTACCAGCGTGCGCACACACATACACACGCACATGCACACACACACACAAAGCTGAATAAGGCTGTGTGAGTCAGTCCTGAATGCAGCAGCCAGGCTCTGGCTGATTAATGGACGGTAAGTGCTGTTGACCCTTGACCTCTGAGGGGCCATTGTGTTGTGACGACGCAGAAGGAGCCGTTGTCATGGGCGAACACTTGGCCCCGCCTCCTCCAAGCGCCTCGGTCGCCACGGCAACCAGCACAGGCTCTTAATCTGCCTCATGGGCACTCAAGACAGCCGCCTTCTACCAAGGCCTCTTATCCGCTCACACACACACACACATGCACACAAATACACACCACACACACACATATACACACATACATACACACATACACACACATGCACACACGAACAGCACACACACATACACACACTCAAACAGCACACACACATGCATGCACACACACACAGCACACCGAGAGGAGACGACAACAGCTTTCACGGTGATTATACACTTTGCACACATACAGCGCAGGTTCACACACCTCACCCCACACAAAGAGTCTGACTCACGTTAACTCAACACTCCTCCCATTACGTAGATATAGATGGTAACACTTTATTTGAAGGTGTGTTATAAAAATAACATTGCACACATCATGAGCATGAATGACACTTTGTTCGTGTTTATGATGTAACTTTACCACAGGTAATTTACCACAGGTAAATTGCCTGTGGTAAAGTTACATGTTGCCATTAATTGTCACTCTGTTGTTATAATGTTAAGACATTGCAAAAACTGAATGGCACTTATTGACAACAGTCATAAACGTGAATTAAGTGTTGTCCATATAAATGTTACTATAGAAATGAGATTTGCTGATGCAATAAACTACATATGCAAATGAAGCACTGCAACGCTGTGCATTATGTCCACCAAAACGGCTTCATTTAAATGAATGCTGGATGCTTCAATTGAATTACTTAAACTATATGTTTTATAAGCAGATCGACACATGATGACACCAAAGTCATCATAGACATTACACACACTTACAGACAACAGCACCGCATTTTAAACAACTATTTTTTTTACTCATTGACTGTAGTGATCCCAGCCGTTGTAGTCATCGCCAACTGCTGTCGCCTCTTCTGATACTACACTGAGGTTTCAAACTCACAAAGAGGCTCCAAGCACCACAACACAGCATGGCATCCCAAACAGGAAATAACAACTCCATAGCAGTAGGGTATCCCAAAGCAGGAATACCATAGATATATATAGTATATATATCTATGAGGAATACCGCCATCTCTTCTGAGCTCAACACTGTCTGATTCAGCACGAGGTGGAATCACCACTTCTCTTCTTCACCCATTTAAACCCACATGCGCCTGTCTGTGCAATTACACACAAACACACACACACTGACATCACAACCACACAGATAATCAATAACACACACACACACACACACTCACTGGCATCACGACCACACACAGAATCATAACCACACAGAATCACCAGCATAACGAGCACACACAGAATCACCAGGGTAACAAACACCACACAGAATCACCATCATAACAACCAGCCTTCCCCGTGGTCTTACTCCATGGTCTTACTCATTCCAAAATGTTCCAGAATTGGCCAATCACAAACAGGCGTGAACAGGAAGTGATGCAGGTGTCCACCCTATCCAGTGTTTTTGTCTGCAGCAGCAGGCCTGAGCCCAGGCCAGCCCTTTTCCCTACCCTGGAAGCAGGCAGTGGAGAGCCCAGGCCAGCCCTTTTCCCTATCCTGGAAGCAGGCAGTGGAGAGCCCAGGCCAGCCCTTTTCCCTATCCTGGAAGCAGGCAGTGGAGAGCCCAGGCGAGCCTTTTTCCCTACCCTGGAATTAGGCAGTGGAGAGCCCAGGCCAGCCCTTTTCCCTATCCTGGAATTAGGCAGTGGAGAGCCCAGGCCAGCCCTTTTCCCTACCCTGGAAGCAGGCCTGAGCCCAGGCCAGCCCTTTTCCCTACCCTGGAAGCAGGCAGTGGAGAGCCCAGGCCAGCTCTTTTCCCTACCCTGGAAGCAGGCAGTGGAGAGGAGCAGGAGCAGAGATAGAGAGAGAGAAGAGAGAGATAGTGTAGGGACAGAGAGGGAGAGAGTGTGTGTGAGAGAAAGAGAGAGAGAGAGAAGGATCAGATAATCCCTTTGTTTTGACATGAAATCTGCCCTCGTGATCTGTTTGCTTTACCTACAGTATCAGATGGTGTAGGCCTGTTTGCTAAGACACGATCTGTGCACACATACACACATGCATACACGCACATGCACACACACACGCACACCTCACACATGCACATATATTCACATGCACGCACACACATGCACACACAGCCCAGTGAGACCGAATTAAGCAGTAATGCGTGCAGCTAGACGCAAACACACTCGCTACACAAACAGCACACACCACCTCTCCTCACCACATGAAGGAGGATGCATCATGCACACTTCAAACACATACACACACACGCACGCAAACACACACACATACATACACACACACGCATGCACAGTAAATACTCTAAACTGCTTGGATTACTATAACCAAGGTGCTTTAGTCATGTGACCCAGCCAAAGACCATAACAAAAACAGACCTGCCGTGTGAGCAAAGGTGTGTTTAGCTCCTCACACACCTCTCACACACTGTGGTGTGTGGTGTGTGCTGACAAGAGGCACAGTGGGTGTTCTGAAGTGTTTTCGTCAGGTACTGCTAAAGGTCTCTCTCTCTCTCAAGAGGCGCACCTATTCCTCCTCACCTCTGTGCTGTAAAAAGCTACTCTGTGCTGTAAAAAGCTACTCTGTGGCTTTAAGCGAGTGACGATACTGTTTACTGTAAAATGTTAACTGTACTACACATGAACTTGATATTACTTAAAATCCCGCAATGGGCTCCTTGTATGACTCTCTAGTTTTTCGGTAATATTTTAGAGTAACTACTCCCTATAAAACATTTATTATGTAATTAATTCATTGTTAGTTAACACTTTCTTCATCATTTGTTAACCATTATTGTTTCATCAATAAATCATCTGTAAACATATCTACACTCCTCTGTCTGTTGGTTGTTATGTTATCTGCTAGCTGTCTTTCTGCCTGCTGTCTGCCTTTCTTTCTGTCTGTCTGTCATCCTCTGACTGACCAACAGACAGATATACAGACAGACAAACATACAGACAGACAGATAAATGTAGATACAGTGCCGCGGCAAAAGTTTTAGGCAGGTGTGAAAAAATGCCTTTAAAAATGGAAGTGTTAATCATGTATTTTTTTATCAATCAACAAAAGGCAGTGAATGAACAAAAGAGAAATCTAAATGAAATGAATATTTGGTGTGACCACCCTTTACCTTCAAAACAGCATCAATTATTTTGGTATACTTGCATACAGTTTTTGAATGGGTTGATACACCTGACTATAATCCTAGAAAATCACTGACTTTGTGTGTACCCCTTTGTGTGAATTGCTGGTTTGAAGGAACCTGCCTAAAACCTTAGCTCATTACTGTATGTTTACAAATGATTTATTGGTGAAACAATAATAGCAAATGATAATAACAAATGATGAAGAAAGTGTTAACTAAGAGTTAATTAATTGCATAATAAATGCTTTATTCTAAAGTGTTACCAGTTTTTCCACTGTCTTAGGCGTGTTCTGCAGCTTTTGTGGGTGTAAATATTTTCCAAACGCTACCAAAAGAGTGAAGTAGACACAAAGAGGTAGTAACCACTTTTCCCCACTCGCCTACAAACACCTCACTGCTCCTCCTGCCTGACCAGAGTGCAGCATGACCAATGACATCGTCTCTCAGACCGACACTAAGCAGATAGATAGTATGGCATGAGAACATCGACTTATTATAGCATGCTAGTCCATTTTGGTTAACAGCAAAAATAAGCATGCAAGAGCAAGCCAAAAGACTTAAACTGCTAGATTTTTTTCTTGGGTAATTCTTTCTCTCCCAGACCCATTTCCACATGTTTAGCTTGGGTGATGTAAAGAGGTGTCTGTGCCTATGTCTATGTTTTGTGTGTCGCCCTGTGTGGATCTCCAAAATAGCCAGTACAATAGTAAGGAAGGTAGAGCACACACACACACACACACACGGAGGCTAAATAGTTGCAGAAACTAATACAAGCAGTGCGTGGAAACAAATGTTTCGGGGCTTAGCCCTTCATCTGTGTTTCCACATTGAAAAAAAGGTTTAGCTTGTACATATAGTCACAGAAACAGAGTTACAGAGTACAAGTAGGCAAACAGAAACATTTGCAGTACTACTTAACAACTTAATGAAGTAACATGCAATTCATTTTCAAAGTATTACGCTGGCAATTTAATCAAGTGCCATCTAGTTGTGACTCTAAGCCAAAGAGCACATTTTATATATCTTTGAGCTGAATGTCTTTAAGGTCTATATTTCTAAGGTGACAGCATAGAGTTACATATTCCACTTACTAACCTCTGGTAAATTACCTGTGGTAAAGTTACATGTTCCACTTACTAAATTTCCAACTATTTAATATAAATGTTCCCTTTATGAGGTGGATATTAGCAGACTGGAACAGAAAGCGTTAGCATTTCAGCATGTGCCTAGCCTAGCCTTGTGTCTGCAGGAGCTGACTGAGACAAGTCTGCTTCAAAATGGCAAAAATGAGTGTGATCATGGTCAAATTCATAAGTGTATTGACCTCACCAGCCTGTGACGGTCCCAGTGAGGTTGCTGGCCTGGCCTGGTGTGGCGTGGCGTGGCGGGGAGGAGTGGTGCATTGTGGGTCATGTGTATCAGTGGGACACTAATCGACCTGCACCCCGGGAAGAGTCATGCGTGTTCAAAGAGCCCTCATCATCTAAAGCTCCATTTCGAGAGGTGACCTTTCGCCCCGCGGAGAGGCAGAGCGCTGTCTATGTGATCCTTCAATCGCTCCTTACGCACACACTCGCGCACACACACACACACACACACACTCGCAGTTTAAAAGGCTAGGGCCCCAGGAGCCGCCTCTGAAGTATCTATACCTCCGTCTGTCAAGCTCTCTCTCTTTATTTCTCTCTCTCATTTTCTCTCCCCCTCTCTCTGTCTCTCTTACTCTCTCACTCTCTCTGTCACTGTTACTCTCACTCTCTCTCTCTCTTTCACCCTCTCCCTCTCTCGCTTGCAGTGTGTGTTTGGTGACCCTCCCTCCATTTTGTGCCATGCTTTCATCTCGTGTCGTGTGTTTCCAGTCGCACTGATGGCAGCTTGCACTGACTGCACTGGCGCTTCACGAGAGAGGGCAACAGAAGACAACTGCACGCGCACTACTGTACAGACTCTGCAGACCCACCAGCCCCCTTAAACTACCAGCATTAGATTGTGATTTAAACTACATTTAAACTACCAGCATTAGATTGTGATTTAAACTACCAGCATTACATTCTGATTATAATAGCATCTTAAACCAACATACCCATTTAAACTACCAGCCCCCTTAAACTACCAGCATTAGATTGTGATTTAAAATACATTTAAACTACCAGCATTACATTCTGATTATAATAGCATCTTAAACCAACATACCCATTTAAACTGCCAGCATTTAAACTACATTTAAACTACCAGCATTACATTCTGATTATAATAGCATCTTAAACCAATATGCCCATTTAAACTACCAGCTTTACATTCTGACTAAAATTGCATCTCAGACCAACATGCTCAGTTAAACTACCAGCATTAGATTGTGATTAGAATTACGCCTCAAACCAACATGCCCATTTAAACTACCAGCTTTATATTCTGATTAAAATAACATCTCAGACCAACGTGCCCCCTTAAACTACCAGCCATTAGATTGTGATTATACAGTAATTACATCTCAGGCCAACATGGCCAGTTAAACTACCAGCTTTATATTCTGATTAAAATAACACCTCAGACCAACATGCTCAGTTACACTACCAGCATTGTAATGTAATTATAATAATATCTCCAACCAACATGATTGGTTAAACATCCCGCATTATATTGTCATTCTAATAATATTAAAACCAACATGCCTGCTTAGACTACCAGGAGAAAATGATGAACAGTGAAATCTGATTGGTAGATCTCAGCCCTGTTAAGGTTTTGGTGACAAACACAAACATACACACACACACACACACACACACAAACACAGCCACACACACACACACACACACTCACACACACACACACACACACACACACACACACACACACTCTTTATGTGTGAAGAACACCGGCAGAGGCTACCATGACTACGTGTAGTGCGCATGTGCTGTGATATTGAGCTGAAGCTCTCAAAAGCAGTGTTTACAGGCTGGCAATGGGGAGTGTTCATACGGCCTCTGCACACACTGTTTCAGGTTTCTGTGATGCGAACACACACACACACACACACACACACACACTCTCACACACATACACTTACACACACATACACAGAATGTCTCTCTATCTCTGAAACACACACACACACAGACTCCCTCTCTCTCTCTCTCTCTCTCTCTCTCTCACACACACACACACACACACACACACACACACACACACACACACACACACACTCACACACATACACTTACACACACACATACACAGAATGTCTCTCTGTCTCTGAAACACACACACACACAGACTCTCTCTCTCTCTCTCTCTCTCTCTCTCTCTCACACACACACACACACACACACACACACACACACACACACTCACACACATACACTTACACACACGCATACACAGAATGTCTCTCTGTCTCTGAAACACACACACACACAGACTCTCTCTCTCTCTCTCTCTCTCTCTCACACACACACACTCTCACACACATACACTTACACACACACATACACAGAATGTCTCTCTGTCTCTGAAACACACACACACACACAGACTTTCTCTCTTTCTCTCACACACACACACACACAAACACACATTGGCACACTGGGATTGACACATTGAACACAAGTGTGAGTGTTAATACAGCCTCTCCACTCGATGCATCATTGATGATGTCACGGTTCTGCATCAGCGTGTTCATCGCTAGGAGACATAAATTAATATGGCTTCTTGAATATTCCTTTTTACTGCAAACCCAAAAATATACACTAATAAACTCAATAATATATGCAATTATATGCTCACAAAAATAACAAAAAAAACTTTTAAATTGTTTCCAGTGATATTTGGAAAGATTAAAAATGAAGATGACGTCCAGTGACTGACTTCCAGTTCAGTGATTGTTAATGCCCCATTCTGCTCGTAACCATTCTCACTATGTATGTCAGAAAAACAATGTTAAGCTTTAATATTGTTCTCGTTGAGAGCCAAGGTGCTGCTTTTATTTTTTGAGCTTCTCATGTATCTATCACTAGCAGATATCTAATGGTGATGATTCAACGGCAATAAATCTCAATAGCCACAGATTGCCACTGTAACCTTCAGACTGACACAGCGACCTTCAAACAGACGCTACCTTCCTCAAATCAGGCTGTGTAGCAATGCGCAAATATACGCAATACGTCCCTCTCTCTGAGTTTAGCCTGGAACTGGCACAGACCAGGCCACATCACGTCACATGCTTGCATCATCTCTAAACTCTTTATGACATTTCGTCTGAACTTCAACAGTTCCCTACTGTCACACCCACGTACACAGACAGACACACACACACACACACACACACACACACACACACAACCGATAACCTTTACAGAGTGGCGCTGTACCACACTGTCAACCTGACAAAGAGAGGAACAGCTTTAAGTGAAGGCCCACTCTTGCTTAACTCACAGAGAGAAAGAGGAAACACTCCTGCATGGACACACACACATGCACACAAACACACACACACACACACATGCATGCACAAACACATACACATGCACACTAACACCCCCCTACACACACACACACACACACACACGCATGCACAAACACATATACACATACACATGCACACAAACACCCCCATACACACACACACACAAACACATGCATGCACAAACACATACACATGCACACAAACACCTTCATACACACATACACACACACACACACACACACATGCATGCATGCACAAACACATACACATGCACACCAACACCCTCATACACACACACATATACACACGGCCAGGCGGCCCAGTGTTAAGAGCCTGTGCTGACTTACCAAAGGCCTGCACACAGGCCTGGATCAGCTCCTCCCAGGTGGCGCCCTTGCTGAAGTGGCCCAAGGTCATGAGCACCTTCCCTTGGCTCACCTGTGTCACCTGGCTCACCTGGGTCAGGTGAGGGGGCTGCAGAGGTGGAGGAGCTGAAGCTTTAGTCCTGGGCGGACATGTTGGAGCTGTGTGCCTGAGAGAGGGAGTGAGAGGAGGAGAGGGCAGGGGCAAAGAGGAGAGGAGAGGGGAGCAGAGGAGACGAAAGGAGAGGATGAGAGGATGAAACAGGAGGAGAGGAAAGGAGAGGAGAGGAGGAGAGGGGAGGGGCAAAGAGGAGAGGAGAGGGGAGGAGGGGAGATGGGAGGAGAGGATGAGAGGGTAGAAGAGGGGAGGAGAGGAAAAGAGAGGAGACAAGAGAGAAGATGAGAGGATGAGAGGGGAGGAGAGAGGAGGGGAGGGGAGGGGAGAGGAGAGGAGAGAGAAGGTAGACATTAGCGGCCAAGCAGGTCTGTGTGGGTGTGTGTGTGCGCGCGTGTGTGTTTACTTAAGGGTCACCCTCAGATCCGGTCTCCCAGACCTCTATCACCCCTGGCAGCCTCCCTTTTCCCCACTAACCCAGAACAGCCACCACTGCCTACAAGTGTGTGTGTGTGTGTGTTTACTTAAGGGTCACCCTCAGATCCGGTCTCCCAGACCTCTATCACCCCTGGCAGCCTCCCTTTTCCCCACTAACCCAGAACAGCCACTACTGCCTACAAGTGTGTGTGTGTGTGTGTGTGTTTACTTAAGGGTCACCCTCAGGTCTGGTCTCCCAGACCTCTATCACCCCTGGCCGCCTCTCTTTTCCCCACTAACCCAGGACAGCCACTACTGCCTACAAGTGTGTGTGTGTGTGTGTGTGTGTCTCCCAGGCTACCTCCCTTTCCACCTCTAACCCAGAACAGCCACCACTGCCTACAAGTGCTGTTGCTCAACACAATACCTTCAGAATCTCTGCTGCATTGATGTATGCTAGCTCACGGTGAAAGGCACTTTTACAGAGCTATACAGCTGTGGCAGCTTAGTTTTAAGCACACATTACCCAGTTGCATACTGTTCCGAGTCCTTCTTTAGCCTGTTATGCTACTTCAGATTTGTGTATGTGTAAGCAGGGATGTAGTGAAGGATAAACGCAAGTAAGCGGAGTTTACCCACCTCTCAAATTTCAGAAAAAAATGTATCCATCTCTCAACAGTTTACCCACCCATCAATAGTTTAATCACCCTGTAGTAGAACTTATCAACCAAACACAATTTCTAACATTGCCAAATCACACTATGTCATTTATATGTGCACCAGAGACCATTAAAATGTACTGGGACTGTTTAGAAATGTTTTGTCTTTTTAAAACATCTTGACCCAGGTGGTATACCGTGCATCCACCTCACCGTGATCACCAAATTCATAGTTTACCCACCTCTGACTTTACCACTACACCCCTGTGTGTAAGTGTAGTATGCGTGTGTGTTTATGTATTTCAAAAATAGGACAGGTGTTCAAAAATTTGCCTCTGCACGCTAATCACCTGGGCTACAAGTGTGGTCATTAGAGGCAGGAACTATTTTAAGTATCTAACTTTCTTTGGTGGCTGCTTCATGTTTTGAATATTTTACTGTATACCAGCTGTAACTGTAGGCTACTGTATGGCTGCGCTACTCTTTGACATAACATTCAGTAGCCTAACGAAAAAAAGTATAGGGCAAGGAACCACCACCGACTCCGACCGAGGCGTCAAAGAGCAAACTGTACAGGAACACATAACAAACACAGTACTACAAACGCGAACCTGACTCTCTGGCTTATGTACATTTTAACAACAATAGATCCATATAAAAACAGTGGGCAGGTTCAAACCCGAACTCGAATTCCTTTCTCTTTGAAATGCAGCAGGAGGAACCACGAGCAGCAAGTCTGCCAGACAAGTAGGTGTTTCCCCGTAAAACATTAACAAAGTTATATCGCACACAGCAAACTAAAACACCTACAGCAAAATCACTATCCTGGTTTATTTTGAAAATGATTAACTATAAGATTTAGCAAAACCAATCAACAGGTTATATTTTCAAACAGCGAACTCACGGGGTGTCTTTTTCCTGTGCGTTAGATTCCGGACATCCATTCGGAAGGCTTTCCTGGGACTGGTAGCCCATTGAGAGGTATTGGGCAACCAGAGGTCCGACCAAACTGTCCATGTTCGCCTCGTTCACTGCGGGCACCTCATCGCGTGGGCTCTGGCAGAGGAGCGCTTCTCTGGTGGCGACGACGAGTGGGCGCGCGGGGGGAGCGCACCATTGTTCTGACATGTCAATGATGATGACACGAGCGCTAGTGCATCGTCCTCGCTCAGCGTGGGCGGACACTCCTGCTTTAAGTGGCTCCGATCATAAAGCGGTTGCTAGTAGGTAGCCTACTTTTTCCTCTGTCTAAAGACCAACCTGTTTTATTTGTTTTTTTTTATTTTTTATTTACATCAGAAATGCTGTCATTACCAATGAGTCATATTTTAAATAGATCACTTAATCAGTGTTAGAACATTACAGTGATTTTAGGTTTGCTTTCTGTTTTAATGAAGGTTGCGAATATGTGAGAATAGAGTCAGACTCCCTGGTAAATGTCAGCTAGCCTATATATATATTTTTTTTTATAAATTCAATAGAGCGAATGTCCAAGTTTACACCTGTCCTACAGTGATTTTTTAATTATTATTCTTTTTCCTGGTTATTTCCCTCTTGTCAATCTTGACAAAAATCCTGTTGCATTAAAGACGCGTTTAGTAGAGAACAGCTTTCGTCTGTAAAGCCTTATGAATGGGTAACCCTCTTCAAACCTAATCAATGGAAAATCCTGTTCCTCTTACAGAACAACTTCGCCCTTTAAAACAAAGCACTGCTGCCTCTATCAGAGGCTTAGGCCTTTACAGTAAAACATCCTGAGTGAACTCTGTCACGCCTAAATAAGATAATAGTCTGGCGCTTTCATGTGACTAATCTCCTCATGATATAACGAAACAGCTGTCTCCTGCAAAGCCTCAGGGCTCTGTAGATCTACTCCTGCGTATGAGATCTACTCCTGCATACAAGATCAGCCGGAAAGACTCAAAGACAAGGGGTACGATTTAAATGTTTTAATACAGACAGAATTTAACAATTGGACGTTCAGCAGGGAAATAGATATTTTTTGGTGTAGGTCCAGTCATCAGCCCAGGTCTTGCATCGATGAATCTGGCAGATCTGGCAGGGACCAGAGTTAGCCCCAGGCGGATAGACAGGGACCAAACTGGTGGTGGTGGGGAGGGAGGAGAAGGCATCCACACATCAGCACCTGAATCAGTGGAAAAGGTGAGTTAGTCACGTCATTATAAAGCAGCTGGCGGCTGCTGATTGGTCGGAGAGAGAGTGTGTGCTTCTGTGACATTAGAGTCCTCCTGGCAGAAGTTGTGCAGGCTTACATATCTACTCCTGTATATGAGACCTAATTATGGATATGAGATCTACTCATGCAGATGAGATCTACTCTTGTATATGAGGTCTACTCCTGCATAGAGATCTACTTCCCCATATGAGAGATACTCCTGAATGTGAGATCTACTCCTGCATATGAGATCTACATCCCTATATGAGATCTACTCCTGCATATGAGATCTACTTCCCCATATGAGATCTACTCCTGCATATGAGATCTACTCATGATTATGAGATCTACTCCTGCATATGAGATCTACTCCTGAATATGAGATCTACTCCTGAATAGGAGATCTACTCATGTATATGAGATCTACTCCTGCAATGAGAGTGCACCTAAGGGCGGCGAAGCGTTTATAACCTTTGCAAAGACATCTCTGCTATCTGAAAAATCACTAACGGGTAATGCCTCGCTTCTCTAGGCGGGAACACTTGCGTCGTCCAAAACCTCGAGTCTGGGTAAGCCTGCTCATCTGTACAGGGGCCGCTCAGTTCATTAAAACCTGTGCTATGGGTAAAGCATAAAGCTGTTCATTAAAACCTGCACTATGGGTAAAGGATAAAGCTGCTTTTCTACAAAGAGAACAGGTGAACAGAAGAAACAGGAGAGGTCATGTAGGCTCAGAGATGTGTGTGTGTTTGTGTGTGTGTGTGTTTGTGTGTATGGTTTGTGTGTATGGTCACTTTCTCTGAAATATAACACTGTTTAATAAAAAAAATAGAGCAGAGCATTGAAGAATGAATGAATGACAAATGACAGTACCATTGTGTGTGTGCATGTATCCGTGTGTGCGTGCATGTGCGTGTGTTTGTATGCATGAGCACGCATGTATGTGTGCGCATGTGTGTGTGTGTGTGTGTGTGTGCATGTGTCTGTGTTTGTGTGTCTGCAGTTCCCTATGCTGGTGCCACGGACAGCCTGTGTCACACACATCAGTGCTACTGACAGGCAGGTTATAAATGTTTTCCTCTCTTTCATTCTCTATCTCTCTCTGTCCTTCTCTATCTCACCTTCACTATCTCTGTCTCATTCTCTATCTCTCACATATACATGAAAGAAGGAGGAGTGGTAGTCAAAAAATAATGTGTTATTCTCGGCAAGGGAACTTTTCCCTTGAAGTTTAACGCCCCCTTGTGGTTGGACTATGTGCATCCATATCTATGGTAACAGGTTTGTGGGAGTACCAGTTTGGGGGAGTTTTGGAGTTACTGGTAGTTCTATACCGTCTCACACCTTCCACACCCCCACACCACCAAGAGGTGGTCTGGGAACTGCTACAGTTAGTCATAGCTAACGTGTTTCCCCTACAATTATAGCTACAGTTACTTAGTGACATAAATTTCCTGAAATAAAAAAAATATCTATCTACAGTACTATTTACTGCAGAAGTGGATGTGCAAATCAAACACCAATATGTATAACATTATCAGCTCTTTACCCACGGGATGGCTGTCTGGATCAAACTTATAGTGCACAAATGGATCATAGTTACGCTCTTTATGTCCATAAAAATACTATAACAGAACTTTACAGACTCAGAATGGGTGGGTTCTGTGCCAGCCTTACTAGATAGATAGATAGATAGATAGATAGATAGATAGATAGACAGACAGACAGACAGACAGACAGACAGACAGACAGACAGACAGATAGATAGATAGATAGATAGATAGATAGATAGATCGATAGATAGATAGACACATTTATCAATACAGATCAGTTGTATATGTATATGCATTATTTTTTTATAAAGGTCATCAAATTTAATCTGTAACAATCCGCATATTTAATCTATGAAGGTTAGCATAGTTAATCTATAAACATTACCATTTTTAGTCTATAAAGATCATTATATTTAATCTATAAAGGTCATTATATTTAATCTATAACAGTCATAATTTTTAGTCTTTAAAAATTAGCATATTTAATCTATAAAGGTTGTGATATTGTATTTAATGTACAAGGATCAGACATGGAGACCCTCTAAGGAGCCTTCGTGGCCCCTGTGTGAGAGGTGGTGTCAGCTGGGATGGAGGTTGTTAAGGTGTCATTCAGCAGCATCCTGTGGACTGATGAGTGTCCGGCTTCAGTGGGATGTCGGTTGAGATTCAGGTTGCCATGGTTACTACTGCATACACTTCCTGCGTTATAAGATGATGCCTGACATCAGTGTGAGTGTTGCAGTGGTGACAGTCATGGACACCCAGTGTGGACACCCAACTGCGTTTGACGAGTGGCACCTGTGTGTGAGGTCGGCATGGTTACTATGGGTGATATAATGTGTGTGAGGTTGCCATGGTTACTATCAGTGATATGCTATGTGTGAGGTTGCCATGGTTACTATGAGTAATATACTGTGTGAGGGTCATGGCCAATTTCAATTGGATGGGATGATGGCTGAACACTGTATGCTAGCCTGTGACTGACATGAGTAGAATGCTGTACTACACACAGATATTGGTTGCTATCGGTTATGTGTAATTGGGTGTGTGTGTTTGTGTGTGAAGACTCTTCCCTGTCTTGTGTGTGATGTACAGCACCAGTGTGAAAAGATGGGGCCCTTGTGTGTGTGTGTGTCTCTGTGTGTTTTAAAATGTAGCCTGCCCTGTGTATGGTGCTGGTTAATAAAGTTCACAATGCACACAGCTCAATTTATTTTAACCAGTTTAATGATATTGTTTTTCTCATTTTATTTTATTCATTGTGTTTATTTTATTGTGTTTGACTTCTGCAATAAGGATGTGGTTAATGCCATAGACTGTGACCTTAGGGGAATTCCATTGGACTTCCATTGGAAATCTGCAGGTATGCGCATTTATGGTAATCCAGCTTGACCAGATTTGTATCAGTAGCCATTATTTTAGACCGCATGTTGGAAAACCGATTCACATTTCAAGTGTTTCTAAGTCAGGATTTATTATTTGAATAACTAAGATGCAGAGAAGTATTGTTGCACTCTAGATTTAACCAGTTAGGTCAGGTGCGTGAAACCAAAGAAAGTCCAAGTAAAGTACAACTGGCTCACACATCATACGTCACTACAACATATCTTTATATTTATACATCAATGTGTGAGCTTTCTCTAGCCCCACGGCTTGTAAAGTGATTTTGTGCACTTTAGCATCAGAATATCTTTTTATATTTAATAGATTAACTTGTTTAGTTATTCAAATGAAGTACAAGTGGCTCACACACTGAAGAGGGAGACACAAGGTCTACAAAGGAGTTTCTTATATTAAAATAGTAAGAGCAGAGCAGACGTTTCAGCAGTGCTTTCCTCAATGTTCTCTGTGCTCAGTATAGGCTGTGTACAAGTGCAACTGGCTCGCACAGTGAAGAGGGAGACACAAGGTCTACAAAGGAGTTTCTTTTATTAAAATAGTAAGAGCAGAGCAGACGTTTCAGCAGTGCTTTCCTCAATGCTCTGCTCTCTGTGCTCACCGTGAGCCAAACTACTAACTGAGTAATACTGAACGAAACTGAAATTGAATTACTCAGTTAGTAGTTTGGCTCACTGTGAGCACAGAGAACATTAAGAAAAGCACTGCTGAAACGTCTGCTCTGCTCTTACTATTTTAATAAAAGAAACTCCTTTGTAGACCTTGTGTCTCGCTCTTCACTGTGTGAGCCACTTGTACTTCATTTGAATAGCTAAACAAGTTAATCTATCAAATACAAAAAGATATTCTGATGCTAAAGTGCACAAAATCACTTTACAAGCCGTGGGGCTAGAGAAAGCTCACAAATTGATGTATAAATATAAAGATATGTTGTAGTGACGTATTAGATTTGAGGCATAAAGCCAACGTTTATAAAGTATACAGAGTGACTGTGTCCAGAGTGTTGAAAAGATCTTTCTGTGGCCTGAGGACATGGCAGGTGAGGGAGCTGATGGATGAGGGATGTCTCCCTCCCTTCTGGTCCAGTTTACACAACAGCCTGCCAAAACACAACACAAAACACTTGTGTGATGTTCAAACATGGGGCTGTTAGTGATTCTTAGTGACTCAATGAGGCTGCATTAGCGTTTATCATTGCTGTTAGTACATTTCGAATCCTGCTGACGTGTGTGTGTACAGTATGTATGTGTGCATGTGTATGTGTGTGTGTGTGTGTGCATGTGTGTGGTGTGTTAATATTGCTTGAGTAAGCCTGTATTCCTGGCCTGTATTCACCCATTTCCATTCCTATCTGAGTGCAGATAAGAGTGTGTGTGTGTGTGTGTGTGTGTGTGTGTGTGTGTGTGTGTGTGTGTGTGTTTATGTACATGTGTGTACACGCATGTGTGTGTGTGTGTGTGTGTGTTTGTGTGTGATTGATTTCTTTGGCAGAACTATCTGGGCTGTTCAGTATATGGAGACGGAGGAAAAGAGAACGGTTCCTTCTGGATTCTGTCCACAGCTACATTTTCTCGATTAGAACACATCTATTCTTGAAGAGGTTTCAGCAATGAGAAGAGCTGGACTTTTTGTTGAAGCCTAAAGATTGAGTAGGAGTGTAAGTACAATATAATTGTACTTATATTGCACAATATAATAATAATAATCTTTGCTTGTATAGCACAATTCATACAACATGCAGCTCAAAGTGCTTTACAGCTTGCCAAGAACAACCCAAGACAACATTTCTTGTAGTCCAGTGGCGCCGGAGCGGACGAACACTAACAAAATGATGTAATGACGCAATGCGCTGGTAATGGGTGCTCTTGCATATCACACAATCATGCAAGCAACTATTCACATTTTAACACAACAGGCCATGGTCAGGTTACCCTTTAAGACGCACCCCCTATTATAACTTTGTTGTTTCCAGAATGGCAATGATCAAGTAGTAATGTGTTACTAAAGACTTTCTGTAATGTTGTAGTAATGTAATTGTGATGTTGTGATGTTGTAGTTACATTTTTGTCAGTCACAGCGCCGGCAATACGGTGACCGCTAAGAACCACTAGCGGCTCCTGTGTAAAGACACGCCAAAGAGCCATTACGGAATGTGTGTGTTTTCCTCCCTGCTGTCGGAATGTGTGGCACGAAGGCCTGGAGGCGAGGACACGGCCTGTTTCTCACACCAGGAGTGTGTGTGTCGCGGTGTGTGTGTATATGTGTGTGTGTTGCGGTGTAATGACTTTAGCAGGCGCATAGCTCAGCTGCTAGCCTGATTACGGCGTGGCTGTTTGCCTTCCTGTCGATATAAACGTGATGAGTTAGGGCGCTTTGAAACGACCTGTTTGCCGCGCCTGGCAGGAAGCGCTGACAGATAGTTGCTGTTGTTTGGGACGTGCTGTTGACCTTTGACCTTCTGACCTCTGGGGTGTTGTATCATCTCCGGCGAGGGGTCATCACAGAATGACACTAGTGATCACGGCCCTGTCTTTGGGACAGATGGGGAGTGTCATGGGACAGGATGGCCTGGTGACGGAAAGACAACTTTGTCAGCCAGTCATGTGTTTCATATGATAGACACCACCTTTCCCTGCTATGCCGTGTGTGTTTCAGCATGTAGATGTATGTGTGTGCGTGTGTGTGTGTGTGTGCGCGTGTGTGTCCGTGCATGTCTGTTATTATGTGGACGTGATGACAGCAGCTAATGAGAAGCTTGAGTGTGTGTGTGTGTGTGTGTGTGTGTGTGTGTGTGTGTTTGACTCCAACCTCTGGCTCAACTCTAGTACACTCATCCAGCTGGCGGGACGGAGACAGAGAGACTGACAGAGAGGGGGAGAGAAAAAAGGTAGAGGAAGAGAGAGAAAGGAAGAGGGAGATGGACAGATAGGCAGAAACTGAGATACTGACTGATGGAATGAATGAAAAAGATGTAAAGCACGAAAGAGCATAAACAACAAGACAAGACAGGTGAGAGAGAGAGAGAGAGAGAGAGAGAGAGGGAGAGAGAGAGAGAGAGAGACACACACACACACACACACACGCAGGGGGCCTCAGATAGTGTGTGTGAGATAGTTCACCTCTTTCCACTGCCTCCCCCAACAGTGTCTCGACATCTTGTCTTCTCCCCTCTGCCCACACCTCTCCTCTCTCCTCCTCCTCTCCCCTCTCCCCTCACCATGCACCTCCCCTCACCCCTCTCCCTCACCATGCACCTCCCCTCCTCTCCCCTCACCTCCTCCTCTCCCCACACCATGCACCTCCCCTCCTCTCCCCTCACCTCCTCCTCTCCCCTCTCCCCACACCATGCACCTCCCCTCCTCTCCCCTCACCTCCTCCTCTCCACTCTCCCCACACCATGCACCTCTCCTCCTCCTCTCCCCTCCTCCTCTCCCCTCACCATGCACCTCCCCTCCTCCTCTCCCCTCCCCCTCCCCTCCTCCTCTCCCCTCACCATGCACCTCCCCTCCTCTCCCCTCTCCTCCTCCTCTCCCCTCTCCCCACACCATGCACCTCACCTCCTCCTCTCCCCTCTCCCCACACCATGCACCTCTCCTCCTCCTCTCCACTCTCCCCACATCATGCACCTCCTCTCCACTCTCCCCACATCATGCACCTCGCCTCCTCCTCTCCCCTCTCCCTCACCATGCACCTCCCCTCTTCCTCTCCCCTCACCATACACCTCCCCTCCTCCTCTTCCCACACCATGTACCTCCCCTCCTCCTCTCCCCACACCATGCGCCTCCCCTCCTCTCCCCTCACCATGCACCTCCCCTCCTCCTCTCCCCTCACCATGCATCTCCCTTCTCCCCTCACCATGCACCTCCCCTCCTCCTCTCCCCTCTCCTCCCTGCCTGCCCTCCTCCTCTCCCCTCTCCTCCCTGCCTGCCCTCCTCCTCTCCCCTCTCCCTACACCATGCACCTCCCCTCCCCTCCTCCTCTCCCCACACCATGTACCTCCCCCCTCTCCCCTCACCTCCTCCTATCCCCTCTCCCCACACCATGCACCTCCTCTCCACTCTCCCCACATCATGCACCTCTCCTCCTCCTCTCCCCACATCATGCACCTCTCCTCCTCCTCTCCCCACACCATGCACCTCTCCTCCTCCTCTCCCCACACCATGCACCTCTCCTCCTCCTCTCCCCTCTCCCTCACCATGCACCTCCCCTCCTCCTCTCCCCTCCTCCTCTCTCCACACCATGCACCTCCCTTCTCCCCTCACCATACACCTCCCCTCCTGTCCCCTCTCCCTCACCATGCGCCTCCCCTCCTCTTCTGCCCACACCATGCACCTCCCCTCCTCCTCTCCCCTCTCCTCCCTGCCTGCCCTCATCTTCCTCCCCCTCCTCCTCTTTCTGCTCCTCTTCCCCCCCAGCCCATCTCATCTTCCTCCCAACACACACACACACACACACACACACACACACACACACACACACACACACACACACACACACACACACACACACACACACACACCTCCATTTCCCCCCTCCCCACTTGCACATACATCCCGCCCCCCATGTCCTTGGGCACAGATAGTGCTGTCTGGACACACACACACACACACCCCTCCATCTCCCGGGCACCGTATCCCCCCTTGCACATACACACACACACACACCCATATGTCCCCAGACACAGATAGTGCTGTCTGGACACAATGGGCCCAAGGGCCACTCCCTACTGGAGGCAACGCCGGCTGTGTCCAGAGGGGGCCCCATAGAGCAGATAAGGGCAGGGAGGGGGGGGCAACCTGAGGGGCAGAGAGGAGACACAAGCGTGGGAAGGGCCCCGATAAGACACGCTTAGTCAGCTGTGTGTGTGCGTGCCTGTGTTTCTATGATGCTCATTTCCCACTGTGGGTTAGGATATCTGACGACTATAGCAAAGACAGTAATCAACCACTGTGTGTGTGGGTGTGTTCGTGTGTTTGTGTGTGTGTGTGGACATGAAGTGTATGTGCACACGTGTGCTGGCAATCTGATGAACTCTTGAGGCACCTTCTCTCCCTTTTCTGACAGTTGAACAGAGCACAGTCCCAGCCCCAGTAGCTTATAGATTAACATTTTAATTATGAAACAGAAAAAATGTACCGGAATCCTTTTCCAGCTGGTTAAAGTGGTGGCTCATCTCCAAGGAGTAGCCAGGAAGTCTTCCTGTCTCACTTTGACTTGTCCACTAGATGTCAGTAGAGTGCTAGAGCAGGTCGGAGAGAAAGCGCTACCTCTGCGGCCTGACAGTGTCAAGTCTGCATTCTTCACAGCCAAAGGCTTCAAAAGACATTTTGACCTTATTCTTGTCCAGCTGATTTCTTTATGTATATGTTAATGTTTCTGAGTTTGTTTATTTTAAAACAAACCCATGGGAGTCCTTGCCTTGTTATGATCGCACATGCAGCATCAGGAGTCCAACAATGGCGTGATGTGAATCTGTGGTAAGTAGGCCTACGGTCATTTTACTTGGTAATGAGATACTTGGCATAAATTTCCTGTTAGCTAAGTGTGATGTAGTGCACAACCCCTCCACTAATAAGAGGACATGCTGCGATTTCCCTGATTACTATCTGACATGAGAGTGTACATGCTGACCTCATACAGATATTCTATTAATGTGACGCGTATTAAATAGAGGCTAAATTTACCGGTCAGTGAGTATGCTACACAACAAAAACAATTATTTGATCCCTAAATGTAACCACTAAAACCGCTAGGGCTAATTTAATTTTATGAGATCATAAATTAAACAGGAACACCAATTAATGGGCTTGAATCCCCAGCTGTAGGCCTAGCTGCAATGATTAATTGACTTTAACTTGGCTGTTACCCGATGCTGAAAGAAACGCGCGGCGCTGATGAATTCTCCTCTCGAGCAACACAAACATTGCCTCTGGAAAGTTCGACGGGTCACAGCTGAGCGCGAGCCCTTACAGCTGGCCAAGGCCGCACGCTAGGCTTCGACTTTATTAAAGCGCTATCGTCCGTCTGCTCGTTTAATTAGTTCTTGTCGCTCGTATTGAGCCGATCAAACACATCGACACCTGCTATTCTTTTATCTAGCGTGAAAGGAGAGCTCGTCTTATCAATTTACGATCACCTTCCCAAATTGCGGTTGACACGGATATTACACGGATGTTTCAGTGGAAGGGCGCTGTTCTGGTTAGATCTTCAAAAGACGCCTTTTCAGGACCAAAACAGGATATTGGGAGAAAAACAGAGCGGAGCTGCAGTGGGGGAAGGAGACACTAATGACCCGCTCATTTATCACATGAGCTTTGCTGTGTTTATCTTGGTATGGAGATGAGGGCCTTTGCCACGGGCATTTACCCAAAGCACCAAATAAAAAGCTGGGATTTTAATTAACCCGAGAAAGGGTGGGGGTGTGTGAAAGATTAGGCAACAGATCTACCCCCAAAGCATTTGGGATGGGGGCCTCTAACCTCAGCATGTTATAGAATTAAAAAGAAATGTATATGTATAATATTTCAAATATTTTACTATAAAGGGTAAATCTGCCATGTTTTATATACCAGTGTTTCTTTGGGCCAGCTTGAGTGGCCTAGTTTCAGGCCTGTGGCACCGCCAGCCTCTCCCTCAGTGGAAGTAAATCAGTCAGCTGGTGTACAACAATAAGACGCTGGGCTGGGAATGCGCTGCAGGGCTGAATGCGCCGCTGGGTTCTGCTTGGAGCTCCGTCTGATAAAGAGCGAAGCAGGAAGACCTGAGCAAAAATATGAGGGACAGGACACAACAGGAAGCCCGCGCTTCGCCCGCCTCTCCTGCTACCCGACAGCCATGGGAAAAACCGCCACGAGCTTTTATCACTTCCTCCTCGCCAGGCCCTCAGAGCCAGACCAGGCAGAACCCCGGAACACTCCGGAAACACAATACAATCTGCTGGACAGAACCCACTCCAGCAGCACAGAACCTACTCCAGCAGCGCAGAACCCACTCTAGAACAACAGAACCTAGTTTAGAACAGCTGGACCCTATTTAGAACAACACGACCCACTCTGGTACGGCAGAAGGCACTCAAACCACTGGACCCACTCCAGAAGCACAGAATCCACTCTAGAACAAAGGAATCCAACGCGACCCATTGCAGTACTGCGGAAGACACTCAAACCACCAGACCCAATTTATAACCACAGAATCCACTCTAGAACCTTGGAACTCCACAGAACCCTTTTGAATAAACACACTCCAGGACTTCTATAATGACCTACTGTAGACCAGCCGCGTACACTTGAAGGCTGTGTGTTGTAAGCAGCCCCCACACAGCCTGTCAGAGTGCGGAAGGTGATTTTTAAAAATGTCCGTTGTGTGCCTTCCACAGTAGACAGGTTGACCTCATCAGTGCTGCCTGGGGCTGTAAACAACAGTGTTTCCTCTGTGTGTGAGACAACAGATGAGTAGAAAACTTCCACAGAACAGGCTTGAAATGTGTGTGTGTGTGTGTGTGTGTGTGTGTGTGTGTGCGTGTCTGTGTGTGAGTAAGAGCATGTGTTTGTGGGGTTGGGAGTTCAACACAGATTCCGACACTGTATTAGTCCATATACTATAGCAGTGATGCCAAAAGTACTGTCATCTGAAGCATCTTATCTTTGTCACAGTTTAGCCTAGTTTATAGAACCAGGTTAAGTATATATTAGACACTTAGATGTTGCATATTAATGCATATTAGTAGATGTGGCATGTTTATTCTTTTATCATATTGAAATATGATTAGGTAATTGATGTAACATTAGTAGATGTAACACATGTATTATTATTACTAGTGGTTCAATTATGATTGTTGTTTGATTGATGTTGTTGTTGTTGTTGTTATTTATGGGTGAAGAGACTTGAGTGCTGATAGCTGATAAAGTAACAGAGTTGGCAGCCTATCAGAGCAGCAGAGAGCGGTGAAAGTATGTAGTAGGAGAGCAGAGATACTTTAGCTATCCCAAAGGAAATTAAGTATGTTCCACAGTTAAGTATGTTGCACAGTTCCCCACAGTTGCTATTGAAGGCTGGGTGACAGGGGTACTGCCCCACCCCTAACCTGCATACACACACACACACACACACACACACACACACACACACACACACACACTCAGGAATAATAATGTGGGTCATTATGTTGTGCTGTCTGGCAGTCCAGGGCCCTTGGAACCATCCTGGTGTAACCCTGACCGCGCCTTACTGCTCTGCCAGCTCGCCGACATGTAGCAGCGGACCAATCAGGCGCTGTCTGGTGGCTGACATGGAGTAGGGACCAATCAGGTGCTGTCTGGTGGAGTAGGGACCAATCAGGCATTGTCTGGTGGCCGGCATGTATGGACCAATCAGGCGTTATCTATTGGTTGACATGGAGTAGAGACCAATCAGGTGTTGTGTTGAGACCAGATATGGCCTAGATATTAGGGGTATTGTATTGTGGGTAGTATTGTCTGGTTGGAGTAGGGACCAATCAGGCGTTGTCTGGTGGAGTAGGGACCAATCAGGTGTGGGCTGGTGGGCTCCACATGTTTGGATAAATGATGTTTTCTTGGTGAGAGGAGGCGTCTCCTAGGCAATGTGAAATGTTTGCACTGAGCGCCCGTGGAGGCTTATGTTGTCATAATATGGTGGTTTGTGTTGTCATAATACGCCACTGTGCTAGCTGTTCTGGGCTGTTCTGGACGCAGAGCTGCTGGCACTGGTGTTAGCGATGAACTCTCACCTCACCTCCATCATGGCGATCTCATCATGGTGTCTCCCCGTACACAGGGACACCAGGACTGTGTGTAGCCTGGCTATAAGTCTGCCTACCCACTTCTGCTGCAGTATTTTCCTATAGTAGTAGTCTGGGTTCCATTGCTCCAATGCTTCCATTGACATTCTTGACTCCGGTAGAATCTTAACCTAGCCAGTCAGCAAACAGAGAGAGTTTGAGAGTGTTGTGCTACATTTGCATTTTAGTGCGTAGGCAGGTTTATATAGCCAGGCTAATTGCATACACAGCCAGACATTAGCGATTGGCTAAAGGCAGATCCAATCGTTTTAAACTTAAGCAGAGTCTACACCTCCAGGAAGCAATTGTTTCTCAATGCAGCACAGCCAGACCCTCTGTACGAAATGCAGTGCAGTCCGAAGGGCTGGTTTACCAGGCAGAGCTATGGCCCCAGGGAGGGTTTTGTTGTCCCTTACCCCAGTGTAGGCTCACGTTGTGGGGGTGTTGCTCCTCCCCTGGTCCTCTGCTGCACCATTATTTACCTGGTCCCCGGAGGGATTGACCAGGTATTGCAATGACCCTGTCTGTGTGTGTGTGTGTGTGTGTGTGTGTGTGTGTGTGTGTGTGTGTCTGCCTGTCTGTGTGTGTGTGTGTGTCTGTCTGTCCGCCCATATGGGGGACCAGGTTGCCATCTCTGATTGCCCATGTTTGGGTCTGTGTTTAGTGTTGACCATCAACTTCATGCGGGTTCATTACAATCCCCTCTGCAACCGTAAACTCATCAATCCAAATCAAATGACATCCTCACAACAACACAGTGCTTTGGAAGTTTTCACCTCCACACAGCTAATCCTTATCAAGTAAATAACTACATAAGTGAATGTACACA
>CM050205.1:7755000-7757500 GCA_027475355.1 Coilia nasus
AAAAGGAAGCAGTAACGAGGATTGCTGAGTCTCTCGAGCTCCGCTCCTCCTCCTCCTCCTCCTCCTCCCCCCTCACACACACACACACACACACACACACACACATACACACACAACCTGCTTGCTCGTTCGCTCGTAATCTGTGTGTGCAAATGATCAGCCCAGTGAACATTGGCCTGGTCAGCGGGAGGCTGTTTGCTGTGGAGAGCAGAAGATAAGGGCTCTTCAGCAGCCCAGCTAGTCTCCATGGGCTGTGTGTGTGTGTGTGTGTGTGTGTGTGTGTGTGTGTGTGTATGTCTGTGTGTGTGTGCGTGTGCGTGTGTGATAGTCTCTGTAGGGCCGTGTGTGTGTGTGTGTGTGTGAGTGAGAGAGTCTCCATAGGGCAGCGCGCGCGCGTGTGTGTGTGTGTGTGTCATAATCTGCACAGGGCCATCCACATCTCTCGCTCTCTCAGTGTGTGTGTGTGTGTTAGCTTGGCACACACACAGGGCCATATAAAATATGGCTTGATTTGATTGGGCCATGGGGAGCTGGCGGGGCTGGGCAGGTTTATGGTGTGTGTGACACAGAGGGACAGAAGGCTGTGTTTGCCCCATCAGCAGGCCATGTTTGCCCCATAAGGAGCTGTGTTTGCCCCATTAGGCCGAATATGGCACTCAAGGGCACCTGCTGACGGGAGATAGGGGCACTGGGCAAGATGCAACAGGAAACCTGCTGATGCTACAGGCTGATGAGAAAACAACTGAGGAGGATGCTACTGTTTATGGGCCAGCTCTGCTGATACTGCTAGTGTTTATGGGCAAACTACTAATGGTCCTGATGCTGTTTATGGGCGCACTCTATTGATGCTGATGTTGGTTATGGGCAAGCTCTATTGATGCTGATGTTGGTTATGGGCAAGCTCTACTGATGCTGATGTTGGTTATGGGTGAGCTCTATTGATGGTCCTGATGCTGTTTTTGGGCGAACTCTATTGATGCTGATGTTGGTTATGGGCAAGCTCTACTGATGCTGATGTTGGTTATGGGCAAGCTCTATTGATGGTCCTAATGCTGTGAGTGAGGGTGGTGGTTTGGATTTCCAGGCCATGATTTTGATGCTGTCACTTTAGAAGTGTATGTACACCAGCCAATTAGGCAGCTTAGTGTAGTGGCTGACCTAGGGTTAGGGCCTCCTGTATCAGGTCAGCCTATCAGCGACCTTTGTGTAGTGACTGACAGAGCTTTGGTAAGAAGCCAGTCAATCCGGCAGCTTTGTGTAATGAATGACAGATGTCCAGTACAGTGATCCCCCGCTTTCGCGGCCCTGCCATATTGCAGATTTTATTCATTAATATATGCATGCTATATGTAATACATGTAATATAAAAATATTGATTAAAATGCAGTAATCATACATACAGTAAATATATTAAAATAACACGTGAGAGGGGAATTTTAAGGCTTAAACTATAAAATAAAATCTTTTCTATCTGATCTCGCTATATTGTGGATTTTTAGCTCGGGGGATCTCTGGGGGTTGTGGAACGTAACTACTGCAATAGATGGGGGTACACTGTCTATTAGGAAGCTCAGTGTAGTGACTGACAGGCCTCCAGTAAAAGCCCAGCCTATCAGGAAGCTCAGTGTAGTGACTGACAGGCCTCCAGTAAAAGCCCAGCCTATCAGGAAGCTCAGTGTAGTGACTGACAGGCCTCCAGTAAAAGCCCAGCCTATCAGGAAGCTCAGTGTAGTGACTGACAGGCCTCCAGTAAAAGCCCAGCCTATCAGGAAGCTTAGTGTAGTGACTGAGAGGCCTCCAGGAAAAATACAGTCTATCAGGGAGATAAGTGTGATGAGTGACAGGCCTCCAGTAAAAGCCCAGCCTATCAGGAAGCTCAGTGCAAAGACTGACAGGCCTCCAGTTAAATCCCAGCCTATCAGGAAGCTCAGTGTAGTGACTGCCAGGCCTCGGCAGGTGCTTGATTGAGCCCTGACCTGAAGCCCCGGGGGGAAACTAGCAGAGAGCACAGGCCAGCACTAAACAGGCCAGCAATGAATGGTGTGCTGTCACTGTGTGTGTCTGTATCTGTGCCTGTGCCTTTGTGTGTGTGTGTGTGTGTGTGTGTGTGTGTGTGTGTGTGTGTGTGTGTTGTATGTGGGTGGGGTGGGGGCTATTGTCTATGTGTACTTGTGTGTGGTATGTAGTGGGTGGGGTGGGGGTATGTGTCTATGTGTGTGCGTGTGTGTGTATGTATGTGTGTGATGTGTGGTGGGTGCAGTGGAGGCTATGTGTCTATGTGTGTATGTATGTGTGTGATGTGTGGTGGGTGCGGTGGAGTCTATGTGTCTATGTGTGTGCATTGTCTATGTCTATGTGTGCGCACACGCACGCGCGCGCGTGTGTGTGTTTGTGTGACTGAGGGGTGTGTTACTCCCAGAGAGCCATATGTGCGCTCCCCGGGCTGAAAGCGGAGCCCCTGCCTGCATAAAGGGATCCCTCACCTGCATCCGCACGCTTT
>CM050205.1:7770000-7772500 GCA_027475355.1 Coilia nasus
CACACACACACACACCAAACACACACCCCCGACAGACCACATCACACACATACACACACACACACACTCCTCGACAGACCACATCACACACAAACACACACAGACACCCCTCGACACACCGCATCACACACATACACACACACCAAACACACACACCAAACACACATCCCCGACACAGCGTATCACACACACACACACACAGACACACACACCAAACACACATCCCCGACACAGCGTATCACACACACACACACAGACACACACACAGACACACACAAAGAACACACATCCCCGACACAGCGTATTACACACATACACACACACACAGGCACACACACCAAACACACATCCCCGACACAGCGTATCACACACACACACACGCAGACAGGCACACGCACCAAACACACATCCCCGACACAGCGTATCACACACACATACACACCAAACACACATCCCCGACACAGCGTATCACACACACACACACACACACCAAACACACACCCCCGACAGACCACATCACACACATACACACACACACTCCTCGACAGACCACATCACACACAAACACACACAGACACCCCTCGACACACCACATCACACACATACACACACACACACCAAACACACACACCAAACACACATCCCTGACACACCGTATCACACACATACACACACACAGACACACACACCTAACACACACCCCCGACAGACCACATCACACACAGACACACACACACACACACCCCTCGACAGACCACATCACACACATACACACACACACACACACACCCCTCGACAGACCACATCACACACAAACGCACACAGACACCCCCTGACACACCACATCACACACATACACACACACAGACACCCCTAGACAGACCACGTCACACACATACACACATACACACACCCCCCCCCACACCATGTCACACACATACACACACAGGCAACCCTTGACACACGATATCACAGACACACTGACACCCCTCGACACATCATATCACATACACACAGACTGACACCCTCGACACACCACGTCACACACATACACACACACATACCCCCGACACACTACATCTCACACAAACACACACCCCTCAACAAACCACATCACACACAAACACACACCCCTCCACACAACACATCACACACAAACACACACCCCTCGACACAACACATCACACATACACACACACACACACAAACATACACCCCTCGACGCAACACATCACACACAAACACACACCCCTCAACACACCAAATCACACATACACACGCACACACTAACACACACCCCTCCACACAACACATCACACATACACACACACACACTAACACACTAACACACACCCCTCGACAAACCACATCACACACAAACACACACCCCTCCACACACCCACATACACACACACACACAAACACACACCCCTCGACACAGCATATCACACACACACAAACAGACACACACCCCGACACACCACATCACACATACACACACACACGCAGACACACACACTCTGGCTGCTGTGCTGTGCTGCTTGTGTGGTGGGATTAGACTGGATTAGCTTTGACTAATAAGGGCAGAACCAGGTACCTTACCCAGGGGCAACGACACACGTACAGACACACACACACACACGTGTACACAAACACACACACACACACACACACATGTGTACACAAACACACCTCACCCAGGGGCAACAACACACACACACACACGCACAGGTACACACATACACACACCCCTTACTCAGGGACAACAACACACACACACACACCTTACTCAGGGACAACAACACACACACACACACACACACACACACCTCACCCAGGGCCGACAACAAACACTCGTGCCACGGCTGACATTTAACTGCAGTGAAAGACGACACTGTGCCATACGGAATACACAATACTCTATCTCCCACAGACACACTCACAAAATACACACATGCACACAAACACACACCCCTCCACACAACACATCACACACAAACACACCCCTCGACACACCAAATCACACATACACACACACACACACTAACACACACCCCTCGACACATCACACACACACATAGACACACACCCCGACACACCACATCACACATACACACACACACACACTAACACACACCCCTCGACACAACACATCACACACACACAAATAGACACACACGCCGACACACCACATCACACATACACACACACACACAAACACACACCCCTCGACACACCAAATCACACATACACACACACACACTAACACACACCCCTCGACACAACACATCACACACAAACACACATCCCTCCACACACCAAATCACACATACACACACACACACACACACACAAACACACACCCCTCGACACAGCATATCACACACACACACAAACAGACACACACCCCGACACACCACATCACACATACCTCCATGCCTGCGTGCACACCACACACACTCACACACACACACACGAGGGCAGCGACGTCGTTAGACCC
>CM050205.1:7780000-7785000 GCA_027475355.1 Coilia nasus
AGAGACAGAGGTAGAGAGAGAGAAAGATAAGGAGAGAGAAGGAGAAGGGGGGCAGAGAGAGGAAAGAGGAGGTTTTATTTTCTGTGAAAAATGTGTAAGAAGGGCAGATGGCCTTTGCATTTTCCTTAAGGGCGAAGTCCAGAACAGAGGAGGGGGGCGGGAGGGGGGAGGGGTTTATGTGTAAATGACTCTCCACTTGACCAATGATGAGTGAATACAGACAAGCTGTACAGCTGTAATGAGCTCAGCAGAGCCACACCCACTTCCACTAACACCACCACCACCAGCAGAGCCAGCATCTCACACATACACACATACACACTCCGCCAAGAGCAGAATGCCATCAGTGTGCACAGTGTCTGTGTGTGTGTGTGTGTGTGTGTGTCTGTGTGTGTGTGTGTGTGACAATTTAAAAGTGTGTCTGACTGTTGATTGCAGCACAAAGAGTGGGAAACGTCCCCCTCTGCCTGATAAAAGGGTCGTCATGGACACGGAGCTCTGAGCACGGGGGGTGACAGATAAGGGACAGGGTCGGCAGGGGGGACAGGGGCACAGGGGACCATAAACAGGAAGTGGGGCAGGAAGTTGAGCGTCCATTGTGTGAAAGCACTGTGCCCTTCAGACACACTCAGTAGCCAAGCACTTCAAACCTCAGAACAGAGCAAGAACCATCAGCATCCACACCAGACCAGGAACTCTCAGCAACACACAGGCAGCCCAAATCTCCAGCAACAGAGCAGGAACCCTCAGCATCGAGACAGGCAAACCAGTAGTGGGGGGGTAGGGCCAGAGGGGGGTACTCTCCCAGGGCACCAGTCTAGGACCACCACTGAGGGAGACCAGGAACCTTCAGCGTCAGGATCAAACCAGGAACCCTAGCCGCGTTTCCACTACAGTGAGTTCCGGGTAATTTTTCGGCCTTCTCACGGTTGGCACGTGTCTCCATTATCGGGCAGTTTCGGCCCTGAAAAAGTTCAGCTTGTAGCCTGTGGTAAACTCGATGCTGATAGGCTGTTGTTAAACACTACCAGCCATAGATGATCTAAAAACCACTATGCCATACGAAAATATTTTTTTCTAAACAGACAAAATTAATTTCTCACAACAGAGTTCATTACAAACACAGTTGCCCATATAACTATATTTTGTCTAATCTTAGAGGTTAGTTTGAAGACAGACTTGTATTATCTTTAGATTAGCAAACTAATTTAGCATGCTAGCAGACTAATACGCGTCCTATGGAGTATTTTCATACTGTATGCCTGTTAGAGGAAAACGTACAGTCTATCAAACTCAGAGTTGTAAGAGAGCTTGTTTTGGCCGTTTCCACGATAAAGCATTTAACTACTTGCTATGTGGTGCACAACAATTTCCTCAGACAATTAATTACCTTCTTAAAACATGTTTACTTGGCTAACTTTAGCCTGCTAATCCTGTTGTCCTAACGTCACTCAGAACATCTAATCTTATGAAACATATTAGACATAAATGGACTGGAAACTGAAAATAAATAGGAACACTAACCACAAATTTTTAGGATTTATCGGGTTTAATCCATAAATCAACGTAGATGCAAGCCTGCAATCAGTCATGTTCGCTGCTCTGAGACACCGAAGTTTCTCTTTGTTTACTAGAGGTCCGATAAAACGTTCTGTTGTAGTGGAGACACGCGAGGTGAGAGGACCACCCAAACAACATTCCCTGAAATCTTCCCTCTCTCTGAATTACCATCAGAACTTCCCCTAATGGAAACACTGCTCCTCAGTGTTAGGATCAGACCAGGAACCCTCAGACTAGAAAGAAAGTGAAAGTCAGTCTCATTTGTCATTGGGATCACACAGCACAGCACACAATGGAATTCACCTCTGCATTAAATCTATCCATGCCATGACAACGGCACCTGGGGAGGAGTGTGTGTGGACAGCACCATGCACAGGGCACCTCTGGCGACCCGGGATTCAAACCTGCAATCCTGTGGTCAGAGGTCCGCTACCTTCACCGCTAGGCCACCAATGCCCTGACAGCATCCTGATCACTCCACACTGCACCAACAAACGCCAACCAACTCCAACATTCTAAAGTTGGCAGTTGTTGGCAAAGATTCTAGAGCGCTACGCGCAAGATAGATTACTGGCCGGAAAATACGTTGTCAATAAGGAAGTACGGAAGTATTGTTCCATGGGCGCCTTTTTAGTAAGCTCCCTTGTGGCCGCATGTGGCACTATCATGAAATTCTTATGCTATTTATTGTTTAGAGATGTATTTCGTGTTTCAAGTAAGAGAAAGAACAATCACGTTCTAAACCAAATCAATATTTTTGTGATCTGATTGTTTAGGTTTCCTCAATAATTATGTAAAGTAAGGTAGTTTGCTGTAGTGCAGTACACTACAAAAATTGGCTCATCTTGATTGCAGCGTTGGATATCGATTCATTACATTTGTGGATAAGTATATGTTTGCGAATTACAGTTGACTATACATAAAATTGACAATTGACGGTGTGAACAATAATTGCTTCTAAGCTAACTGTTTAAATAACGGTGGACAGGGTAGCCTTTTTCTGCTTGTCCAATAGATGGCGTTTCAAACCGCGACATACAGTTGCGGGGTAGTTCAGCTTCATTGCAGCTACACAGTAAATTAGCCCCTTTTCATTTAAGTTTCGGATATCGATTAATACATGTGGATTTTGACTTGAGGTCAGTTTGTTGTCTCATATAGTGTTGTATTGACTGCTTATGGGATCGGGACCTTGTCACCGGAGATACAGATAATTTTGCAGAAGTTTGGACCCTGTTTATAAGGAGGCTAACAAACAGCCAACTTATCAAAAATGTTAGCTAGTTAGTCTAATAGCTTTGTTGATGATTTTTATATTGACACTTTACGTTCTCCTAATGGCAACATCCCAGCTTAATATTGTCGCTAAGAAATAATACCTCTCCTTATTAGGTGGGAACCAGAAAAAGGATAATTCAGGCCTTTTGCACTGCCGATTCTTGCAGTTGATGGCAGAACAAAGTGTTCTTGATTTAACGGCCATTGTTGTTATTGACAGTCTGTTGACAAGCAACAGTCAACGGCAACACAGCTGATTAGTTGGGTTGACAGAATGTTACAGTGGGCTGATGGAATGTTAGGGGGGCTTACTGAAATGGCGTCCACAGTGGTTCAGGGCATACTTCATACCCGTGACGTAATTAAGCTATCTTGCTCTGCTTTAGAATCTTTGGTTGTTGGCATCTAGCAGCTGGCAGTCTTTAGAATGTTCAGAAAACCAACTGCCAGTCCACACTGCCCAGACTAACAACTGACAACTGACAACTAACATGGGCGAAGTTGAAAGTGTACTGAATGTGGCCAAAGTCATTTTGGTCTACATTGGTCAGACATTGTACAACTCCACCAGACCGGACTGAACATGTTGAACTCTTCCAACTCCATCCAACAAGAACAAACTAACACAGACTGGTGGTCCACACTGACCCAACTATTGGCATTTGTTGGAGTTGGTTAGTGTTTGTTGGGGCAGTGTGGAAGCACCCTTAGCCTCAGGATGGAACAGAGCAGGAACCCTTGGTGTGAAGACAGCAGACATGAACAAGAACCAGACTGTTTTTAAGCGCAACTGTGGCCTAGTGGTTAGGGAGTTGGACTTGCAATCGGAAGGTTGCTGGTTCGAATCCTGCCCTATCCATGGTTGAGATGCCCTTGAGCAAGGCATCTAACCCCACACTGCTCCAGGGACTGTAACTGAAATCCTGTAAATATCTGTAAGTCGCTCTGGATAAGAGCGTCAGCTAAGTGTAATGTAATGTAATGCTTTAAGCCCCCCTCCCCCTCCCCATTATGTCGACTGGGTTTTCCCTCCAGTCGAATGTCAATGTGAAAAATTGATTGTGCGTGTAATTAGGCGTGTTTGATATGCAGTAAATCCCAGCAAGAGAGCCTGGGTAAGATCTATGCATTTAAACCCTAAGGGACAGAGAGAGAGAGACAGAGAGTGAGAAAGAGAGAGAGAGAGAGAGAAAAAAAACATATGTTGAGGAATTTGGAAGATTTTGGCAAAACAGCAGCACTTGTCATGGTAATAAAGCACATGAGTTGGAGAGCGAAGTGAGAGAGAGAAAAACTCAGACCGTGAAAGACAGTAGGGAGGACAGGAGGGAGGACGGGGGGTAGAGAGGGAGGGAGAGAGGGAGCAGAGGAGAGGAGAGAAAGAATGAGAATAAGAGAGGGAGGGAGAGAGAGAACAGAGGGGTAGAGAGCGATACAGACGGAGACTGGCAGAGAGATTCCGTGAAAGGAAAGGAGATAGAGAGAGCAGGAGAAAAGAGAGCAGGAGATGGAGAGATTATGAAAGAATGCAGTAGAGAGGGAGGGAGAGAAAGAAGAATGGAAAGAGAGGAGAGAGAGAAAGACAGACTCACCAAGAGAATGCTACAGCACCAGCTTCTCTCAGCTGGGCTGTGTTTCCCTGACAGGCCGCTGAGTCAGACCACTTAACTCAGTCTGTGTGCGTGTTTAGTTTAGTTTAGTTTAGTTTATTAGGATCCCCATTAGCTGGGCACAGACCCAGCTATTCTTCCTGGGGTCCAACAATAAAATCATATACAGTTAAAATTCTATACAATTTACAATTCAGTGCATTAATTTAAGCGACCATCAATTGAAGAAAAAAGAAAGAAAAACACATATAATTTAATTACTTTAATAATAGTTTTAGACCTTAAAAAATCTCTACCTCAATTCTATATTGACCTATTTTATGTATGATAGGCTCAGATATTTTTTTGCATGTTTTTTGAGAACTACTTTACTATTCAATGTAGTTAACTTGATTGGCAACTTGTTCCATGCTTTAATTGATCTATATTCAACAGTGCGTAGAAATGCATTAGTATTAATCTTTGGGACACACAGTCTCCCTGCTGCTGTGTGTGTGTGTGTGTGTGTGTGTGTGTGTGTGTGTGTGTGTGTGTGTGTGTGTGTGTGTGTGA
>CM050205.1:7787500-7810000 GCA_027475355.1 Coilia nasus
CAATCACGAGTTTATTCAATCATTCTACTCACCTGCACTCCTCGTTCACGCTCGTTTAGTTCCCGGGGTTTTCACTACTTATACTCGCCTCTCACTCACTCTTGTCAGTCCGTCTGCGAACCACGGTGTACTCCTCGGCAAGCTATTTTGACTCCTGACTTCTCCGCGTCTGTTTGGCTGTTTTTCCCGGTGTTTGCTCGTCTCCTATTTGTTCCTGTTTTTTCCCCTGTCCGTCTGTTCCAGTCCTCCGGTACAGACTCCTGCCTGCCTGACTTCGCCTGACTCTCCAGCCCCTGGTTTTGACCCCGGTCCGTCCCTGGCTCTTCCTGGTTCTCCAGCTCTCCGTTGCCGACTTCTGCCTGCCCGACTCCGCCTGACTCACCTGCCCCTGGCCCTTGGTACCGACTCCTGCTTGCCCTCTACTCTGCTCTGCTCTGCTGCCCTTGGTACCGACTCCTGCTTGCCCTCTACTCTGCTCTGCTCTGCTCTGCTGCCCTTGGTACCGACTCCTGATTGCCCTCTACTCTGCTCTGCCCTGCTGCCCTCGGTGCCAACTCCTGTTGACCTCGACTCTGCGCCGCTCATCGGGTCTTGGTCATCGAGCACACCCGTCTGCCCTCCAGTGTGCTTCTACGAGTGGTGGCTGTTACCTGTTTACCCTTTAGGGTTTTTTTTGACTTTGTCCTTTTCCCCGAACCCTTCAATAAAAGTAAATTTTTGAGGTTACGCATCTGGGTCCGTTGTTTATCTGTCTGGGTCCCGTGACAGAACGGACTGACCATTATGGACCCAGCGGACCAGCAAATGGACTTAGGCCAGTCACCAGAGCCTCCCTCCGCCCTGCAGCACTTGGAGCAGTCGGAGAGAGAGTTAGGGCGGGTCTCCGGTGACGTGGCCTCTCTGATGGCTACAACGGACCATATTCGGCAATTGGTTTTGCTCCTCCAGCAGCGAGAGACTGCACATGCACAACGATTAGCCCTGATAGCTGCTTGTGTCGCGCCTCCTGGAGATAGCGGTCCTGCAGCCCCCGCAGACAACCTCAAGCCACACCAGCTCAGCCGGGCATTCCTCTTGCCACCAGCAGTTCCGAGCCGAGGATTGGTCTACCTGAGCGCTTTGGGGGTGATCCTGAAGAGGTACTTGCTTTCATCACCAATTGCCGACTAACTTTTGATCTGCAGCCACGGAACTTCGCATCGGAGACGGCGAGGGTGGCCTTTGCTATCAATTTGCTGACGGGGCGGGCTAGACTGTGGGGAACCGCAGAATATCAGCGACAGGCCCCCTCTTGTGCCTCCTTCGACCGCTTCGCGGCTGAACTAACGAAAGTGTTTGGCGCGTGATCTCCCGCAGCAGACGCGTCCCGCGGGCTCATGGAAATACGCCAAGCTAGAAGGACTGTGAGAGAAGGATTACTCTATTGATTTTCGTACCCTCGCCAGCATGAGCCGCTGGAATGAGCAGGCTATCGTAGACGCTTACCTCCACAGTTTAGCAGATTACGTTAAGGACGAGCTGGTTTCCCACGAGACTCCCGAGACCCTTGATGAGGCTATCGCTCTCACGACACGCATTTACAGGCTCGTCGTCGGGAGAAGGGCCGGGTCGCCCAGCCCTCTCGTTGCTCCTCTGGTTCTCGTCAGACCTCACCGGAGTCTATGGAAGTAGACAGGACATCACTCTCGCCCGCTGAACGACATCGCCGACTGGCAGGAGGTCTGTGTCTGTACTGTGGAGGGGAAGGTCATCGTGTAAATACTTGCCCTTTAAAAGAGCGAGCTCGACGGACTTAGGGAGCATCCGATCGAGCTCAGCATCTTTGAAAGGGAAATAGACCCCTCCTTCGGGTCGTCATCCAACTCCCCACTCACTCTCGCTCGCTTACGGCCCTCATTGACTCAGGATCGGAGGCTAATATCATGGACACCACTTTGGCCCAGCAGATGGGGATAAAGAGCCATCATTTGCCCTCTCCGGTTCCCGCTCGAGCCCTGGATGGCCATCTGTTGGGCCGGATTACTCATGTGACGGACTCTGTGGGGCTTTTATCCTCGGGAAATCATCAGGAGCGTATCCGGTTCCATCTCCTCGCTTCGCTGAGTGAGCCCGTTGTCCTGCAGCTTCCCTGGCTCCGTTTACACAATCCCCGCATTGAATGGCGAGCAGGCACCGTGTTAGAGTGGGGAGTAAACTGCCACCAAACGTGTCTCCGCTCTGCGGTGCCTATAGCCCCATCCGCATCATCCATGACACCGCCGGGACATCTCCTCTGTCCCGGACTGTTATCATGATCTACGGGAGGTATTCAGCAAGGCCAAAGCCACCTCTCTACCTCCTCATCGCCCCTATGACTGTGCTATTGACCTGGTCCCCGGTTCCACTCCTCCTCGTGGTCGATTATATTCCCTTTTGGGTCCGGAGAAGCGGTCCATGGAGGAATACATTGCTGACTCCCTGGCGGCAGGCATTATTCGTCCCTCCTCTTCCCCGGCCGGGGCCGGATTCTTTTTTATTGGAAAGAAAGATGGGCATAGACTATCGTGGACTCAATGATATCACGATTAAGAACTGGTACCCTCTGCCACTCCTTACTACTGCCTTTGAACTCCTCCAGGGGGCCACGGTATTCACCAAGCTCGACCTACGAAATGCATATCACCTCATTCGCATCCGGGAGGGTGATGAATGGAAGACGGCCTTCAACACCCCTAATGGACATTACGAATATCTGGTCATGCCCTTTGGTCTCACTAATGCCCCTGCCGTCTTCCAGGGACTTGTGAACGACGTGCTGCGGGATATGTTGGACCGTTTTGTTTTCGTGTACCTTGACGACATTTTCATGTGCTCAAAATCTGTGGAAGAACATAAGCAGCATGTTCGACTTGTTCTCCGACGCCTCCTGGAACTTTTATTGGCGTTTTATCCGGAATTACAGCTCCGTGGCCGCCCCTCTGACAGCTTTAACCATCACCAAACGTCCCTTCCTATGGACGAAAGAGGCAGACGAAGCCTTCGCCAGCCTGAAGCACCGGTTTACGTCAGCCCCCATCCTGCAGGTACCAGACCCCGAGTTACAATTCATTGTTGAAGTGGACGCGTCTGATGTGGGGGTGGGTGCTGTTCTGTCCCAGAAGCAACGGGAGGACAACAAACTGCATCCTTGTGCCTATTTCTCCCGTCGCCTTTCTCCGGCGGAACGCAACTACAACATCGGGGACCGGGAACTCCTCGCCATCAAGCTGGCCCTGGAGGAATGGCGACACTGGTTGGAGGGGACGTCCGTGCCTTTCATTGTATGGACTGATCATAAAAACCTCAAATACATCCGTTCCGCAAAAAGACTCAACCCCAGACAAGCTCGCTGGTCTCTGTTTTTCTGTCGGTTTAACTTCTCTCTCTCTTATCGCCCAGGCTCCCGTAATATCAAGCCGGACGTCCTCTTCCGCCTGTTCCAGAGGGAGGATGACAACCTCCAGGGTCCAGTTCCCATCCTCTCCGGTTCCCGGACGGTAGCAGCGGTCACATGGGACGTCAAGAGGCAGGTGATGAGGGCCCTCCGTGACCAGCGCATGCCCAGCTGGGAGACTGTTTGTTCCCGATGCCCTGCGCTCCCAGGTCCTGCAGTGGGGCATGGCTTTTGGTGGCCCTACCTTGAGAGGGAGGTCTGGGAATACGTATTGGGCTGTCCGGTTTGCAATCGCAACAAGGCCACCAACAGACCTGCCGCCGGCCTTCTCCAGCCTCTGCCCGTTCCCTCTCGTCCCTGGTCCCACATTAGCTTGGATTTCGTCACTGGACTGCCTGCGTCAGAGGGGAAGACCGTTACACTCACCATAGTGGACTGGTTCAGCAAGATGGCCCACTTCATACCTCTCCCCAAGCTCCCGTCGGCTAAAGAAACGGCGCAGGCAGTCCAGCAACATGTTTTCCGCATCCACGGCATCCCCACGGATATAGTATCCGACCGTGGTCCTCAGTTTACTTTGACCTTCTGGAGAGAGTTCTGTCGGCTCTTGGGGACCATGGCCTCCCAGAACCCCCTCTCGTGGGCCAGTCAACTGGTGTGGGTCGAGTATGCGCACAACATGCTTACCTGTTCTGCTACCAGGATGTCCCCCTTCCAATGTGTTTACGGATACCAACCACCACTGTTGCCTTGCCAGGAGGGAGAGGTATCCTGCCCCTCCACTCTCGCCAACGCCCGCTGCTGTAGGAGGACCTGGGCTTGGGCGCGGGCTGCACTCCGGAAAGCAGTAGCAGCCTATTCTACGGGGGCCAACCGTCGTAGGACCCCCGCTCCTACTTATCGGGTGGGCCAGTGAGTCTGGCTCTCGGCCAAGGACCTCCCTATCCGAGTGGAGTCATGGAAGCTGGCAGCTCGGTTCCTGGGTCCGTTCATCATCGAACGAGTCATCAGTCCCTCGGCGGTCCGTCTTCGCCTCCCCACCACCATGAGGGTACACCCAACCTTCCATGTGTCTCCGATTAAGCCTGTACGGGTTAATCCACATACCCCGGCTGAACCCCCGCCGCCAGCTCCTCGCCTTTTCAACGGAGATCCCATCTACACAGTGCGGCGCCTTCTCCGGTCCCAACGGAGGGGTCGGGGTCTCCACTACCTTGTCGATTGGGAGGGGTATGGTCCAGAGGAGAGGTCCTGGATTCCGGTCAGCCAGATCCTGGACTGTTCCCTTATCACGGAGTTCCACCGAGACCACCCTGACCAACCGGCCCTCCGTCGGGGTTGTCCCGGGGGACGGCCCAGTCGGGCACCTCAGCTCCCGACCCTGGTTCCTCCTGCCAGGGGCGCTGGGGCGGTCCGGGACGATGACGCCCAGTTCTTTGATCGCTCTGAGGAGTTCTGATGCCCCTCTCTCCCCTCCTCCCTCCCCGTTGTTGTTTTGTTTTTCTCCTTTTGGGACTTCTGGGGCCGTCCCTTGGGGGGGGGGGGCTGTAATCCTCCGTCTCACCTGCACTTCCTGGTTTGTGACAATCACGAGTTTATTCAATCATTCTACTCACCTGTACTCCACGTTCACGCTCGTTTAGTTCCCGGGGTTTTCACTACTTATACTCGCCTCTCTCACTCACTCTTTGTCAGTCCGTCTGCGAACCACGGTGTACTCCTTGGCAAGCTATTTTGACTCCTGACTTCTCCGCGTCTGTTTGGCTGTTTTTCCCGGTGTTTGCTGGTCTCCTGTTTGTTCCTGTTTTTTCCCCTGTCGTTCTGTTTACTGCTCCAGTCCTCCGGTACCAACTCCTGCCTGCCTGACTTCGCCTGACTCTCCAGCCCCTGGTTTTGACCCCGGTCTGTCCCTGGCTCTTCCTGGTTCTCCAGCTCTCCGTTGCCGACTTCTGCCTGCCCGACTCCGCCTGACTCTCCTGCCCTCGTTGCCGACTACTGCCTGCCCGACTCCGCCTGACTCACCTGCCCCTGGCCATTGGTATCGACTCCTGCTTGCCCTCTACTCTGCTCTGCTCTGTTACCTGTTTACCCTTTAGGGTTTTTTTTGACTGTCCTTTTCCCCGAACCCTTCAATAAAAGTCCATTTTTGAGGTAACGCATCTGGGTCCGTTGTTTATCTGTCTGGGTCTCGTGACAGTTCATGATGTCTGCTAAATTTTGGGTAAACGTTGTTCCTCACTGATACATACTTTGGACACCTCTGCAGGAAATGTATTTCACTTTTAACCTCCATCATGTCGCAGTACTTGCATAGACGCTGATTCCTCTCTTGCCAGGATCCTCTGTGGTGTCCTATTTCTACTTGTAATTTATGGTCACCTAATCTGTATTTTGTTAAGCAGTTTCTTTGAGGTTTTTTTTTATTTTATTACATAATTTGCTAATTGGTATTTTTTGTTTAAATTAATGTAGCAGTCCAACTTTCTGTTCGAATGAACTTCATCATGCCATTGTGAAATATAAGCTATCTTATTTTGTTTGTGGGTTGTGTTCAGATTAATTAAGTTGATATCAGTGAATTTGTATCTATTAATGATTAGATGTACAAGGCTGTCTTTTTGTGGCTCTAAGGTGTTAATGAGTAGAGATTTATAGTGGTATGTCATGGGGTTTCACTTTTGTAAGTGCATCCAGTACTTCATTGCCCTTTTGGTGATGGCCAGGGACATTGGGAAACAACCTAACTCAGCCCTGCAGGCGATATTAGGTATACTCCTGTTTACACGGAGAATGGATTTACACATTTCTGTGTGTAGAGTTTCTATTACAGTTTTGTCCCATGGTTCTTTAGAAAGAAGTAATGATGGATCCCACATTTCTGAGCCATATAGAAGGATTGGTATAATGATGGCATTAATTATTTTTATTCACATTTTAATAGGTGGTTGGTATTTGTTTAGTGTTTTGTATAATGTATAGAATGTATAGCATATCTCTTAATACAGTCCTGGTGTGAAGCTGCCAGATGCATTTACAGCTAATCCTAGGTATGTGTAATTTGTAGTATGTTCTAAGATATCTGGGCCTAATGTGAATTTGGTATGTAGTGTTTGTTGATCTTGCTTTCCTTTGAAATATTATTATTTTGCTTTTTTCTAAATTTACCTTTAAAAACATGTTTGGCAATATTGATTTAGAATTGCTAAATTTTGTCTTAGGCCATCTTCAGTGGGAGAGAGCAAAACCAAGTCATCGGCATACATCAAGAATTTCACATCAATATCATCGAGAGTTAGTCCAGGTGCAGTAGAGTTTTCTAGTAGTATGGTGAGTTCATTTATGTATATACAGTGGTCCCTCGTTATTCGCGGGAGTTACGTTCTAAAAATAACCCGTGATAGGCGAAATCCGCGAAGTAGTCAGCTTTATTTTCTACAATTATTATAGATGTTTTAAGGCTGTAAAACCCCTCACTACACTTATACACTTTTCTCAGACAGGCAAAGTTCACACTTGCAAACATACAGCACTTCAGAGTTACACAGCTTGCGGTGGAACATTTATGTAAATTTTACAAGCTGAGCGCATTCTGTATTGTACAGGAGATTGCATGCACTAAAAAAAATCCGCGAAACAGCGAGACCGCGAAAGGTAAACCACGATATAGCGAGGGACCACTGTATTGAATAATGTGTGACTTAAGCTACAACTTTGTCTAACGCCACGTTCCTGTTTAAAGAATTCTGTTCTTTTATTTCCTATGTGAATGCTATTTATGTTGTTTTCATACATTGATTTTATTACATCAAAAATTCTGCCACCAATCCCAGCCTCTAACAATTTTAAAAGTAGACCTTTTTGCCAGATGTTGTCAAAAGCCTTATTAAAATCTCCAAAGTATGGAAAGGCTTTTTTCTTTTTGGAATTATGTACATGGCTATTTATTAATGTTTGTAATGTGTATAAATGGTCAGATGTTCGATATTTCGGTAGAAAACCAATCTAACTATTGCTCAGGCTGTTGTGGTTATTAAGGAATGTAATTATATGTTTATTAATGATACTGAAAAATAATTTCCCTAAGTTGCTTGTAATACAAATGCCTCTGTAATTGTTGATTAAAATTGTCACCAGATTTAATTATAGGGGTAATAAGGCCTTTATTCCAAATTGAGGGGAAGATGCTACTGTTTAAAACCAAATTAAAAACTTTACTCATGGCCTCTTGAAGCTTTGAGTTGCTATATTTTAGTATCTCTGTGGAGATGAGGTCAATACCGGAAGCTTTTTTAGGCCTGAGTGTTATAAGTTTGTCTTTCACTTCTGTTATGGTAATGGGACTGTCTAGGGGGTTTTGGTAATCTTTAATGTTTTTTTCTAAGCATTTTTGTTTATTTATTATGGACAACTGTTCTGATTTGAGTTCCAGATGATTTTCTGGGCTCTGGTAAAGGTTTTTAAAATAAGTCATCCATATCTGGTTTGATTTATTGATATTTCAATTTTGTTTAGTTCTTTGGACATGTAAGATGATTTTTTTGTTTTGTATCAACTTTTTGTATTTTTTTAATTCAAGATGGTATTTTGTTCTGCTATTGAAATCATTTGGATTTCGATGTTTAATATTTGCTAATTCTCTGAACTTTATCCAAGCTATATTACAGTCTTTATCAAACCAATCCTCCTTGAATTTGGTTCTGTTTTCCTTCATATTACAGATTTGTTTTACACTAGACTGTTTATATAAAAATACTGTTTAGAGGTTTACGGGCCATATTTACATGCTCTGCATTGGGCTGGTATTGGGTTACCATTAAGTTGTCAATAATGTGTTCTCTCTCATTAATAACCGATTTATATGTTAATACATTTTCATCTGTCCATTTAAGTCTTCGGTATTGAGAATAATTTCGGTTCAGGGTTTTGCAAGTCTAGTTTAGTTTCTGACAGTTTTATATGTAATATTAAGTGACAGTGGTCCGAAATAGGTACTTGTGGCATTATCATAAACGCTGTTATGTTTTCTGGGTCAACATCGGTGATGCAATAATCAACAACAGAGCAGCCGAGGAAAAAGGAGAATGTGAATCTTCCAAAAGAGTCTCCTCTAAATCTCCCATTTACAATGTAAACACAGTGACTTTTGCACATATGTAGCAATTTAGTTCCACTAGCATTTATGATGCTGTCAAAACTCTGTCTCTGTGTTTGAACTATTTGAGAATATAGCGTTCTATTAACTGAAAATGTGGTCATCACCCTCTATGGGAATATAATGCATTTCTTTGCCGGCCTGTTCTGGCATTAAAGTCACCACATATTAGAACCTGGCCTATGGATTGGAAATATTTATTTATTTTTCAAGTTCGTTAAAAAGGTTGGCATCATAGTAATAATAATAATAATAATAATAATAATAAACTTGTATAGCACAGTTCATACATGCAAAATGCAGCTCAAAGTGCTTTACAGTTTAGCAGGGTTGTTACAAGACAACATTTCTTGCGGTTCAGTGGTGCCGGAGCAGATAAATACAGTAGCAAACTGACTCTTGCATGACCACAGGTAGGCAGTCCTTGTAGGCCCTAGTCAGCAATCTTTGTAGTCCAGTGGCGCTAGAACTATGCAATGCCCTATTAATGTGGGCTCTTATGTGAACATAGGTCGGCAGTCTTTGCAGACCAGAGGCACTAGACGAGGAAAGTTCATTTAGGCGCAGTCGGTTGTTAGTTGATGGTGGAATATAAATTGCACAGAGATAAAGATCTTGGTTCAAAGCAGGGATGGGTGGGTTAAGGGATGAGATGGCATTTGGTTGTAGTTTGGGGGGGTATGCTGCATCTGAAGGTCTACGTCTTGTTGTCCTTCAGGGTTCAGTAGTGGAGGAGCATTGGTGTTTCTCTCCTTGATGATGGGAATTCTTTGTCGTTGCAAGACAGTGTCCTTCAAGTTCCTTGCCAGTAAGCTCACACCCTTCTTATTCAGGTGGACTGTGTCATATAGATGGTCAGATGAAATGTCCCCATGGGAGATTATGTTCACATTTCTAATTTTGACACATGCCTGGTGTATGTTTATTTCTGCAATCAGGTGAGCAGAGACATCTAAACGAGGCAGGATGGTGGATTCAGAAATTTTGGTTTTAGGAAAAGTCTTGCCTGAATCACCATCTCTGAAATTTTGTTAACCACACTACTACCTTTAGATGGCATAAAGTCATTAGTTCCTGTGTGGATTATCAGATGTTTAAGATTCTTTGCCTTAATTTTCCGGATGTTTTTCAAAGCAGATGCTGTCCGTGGGGTTTTCATTTTTACAGCTTTTGATGATGGAAAAAGACGTCTCATATTGATGTATTTCCCATTTGAATCAATTAAAAGCACAATTTCAGGATCAGATTCTTTAGTTTCATGAAGTGGGTTATGTTTTTGTACAGTCTTTTTGGGGTTGCCAAAAAATTGCTTTTTTTCTCCAGGTGCAGTCACTGATGTTGACGAATTTGTGGATGTTGGTGTGGTAGAATTTGTGGGGGCCTGGAGAGTGGACAAGTTACACTTAAGTTCATAGAACTCTTTCCGTAGAGCATCTGTGGAGTATTGATCTGAGTATTGAAGCTCTTTCAGTCTTCGTAACTCTGTGCGTAAATCTTGGTTATCTTCCTCCAATTCTCTGAGGGCAGCATGAAGCTGTCTTATTTCGTCCCTCTGTTGTCTGATCATTGTCCACAACTCATCTTCTTGTTGTGATGTAGGAGGCTGCTGTACCTGAAGACATGAGAGCATCTTGTCTTTAAACTCCACAAACTCGAGTTCAAGTCCGTGGAAGTTTTCTTTCATGGAATTAAGATTGCTGGCTACATTTGGTGAGATATGATCATTTTGGGGGAAGAAGGAATCATCCACGCATCTAATTGGTGGCGTTGTTTTACTTGAGGTTTTGGCGATACAGTCATTGATTTTATTATTAGCAAGATCTTTCAGTGATTGAAAGCTTTGATGATAATTTTCCAAGTTGTTTTCTGAGCACTGTACCATCACTGTACCATTGTGGTTAATATTAATTGTTAGATATGGGCTGTTAAACTCATCATCTTCGTGTATAGTGATCTGCCGACCTTTGCTTATTCCGTTCTTCTTTGTGTATAGGACTCACATACAGCTGTGTGCCAGGCCTTAGGATTATGGGTAAAGAATGTAAAGTTTGTGATGGTTTTGTTATTACCCACCATAATTTAAAACGTTTAATTTAAATGACAAGGTTTCAGGCTTGTCTCTTAATACTTTTCATTTAAATGCTCTCTTTGCTTTGTTCGTGAGCTCTCCGGGGTACTGAAAGTCAAACTCCTGCACTGTCGTGCTGAAAGCAGAGAGTTGACATTTGTGTCCTTTTGAATCATGCTAGCAACGTCAAGTAGGTTGGACTGTACGGAAACTTTACAGGGAAAATTCAGGGGGATAACCAGGAAGATTAGAGAGATCTTGCGTGTTATTGATGGAGGACCTTGGTGACTTCCACAAGCTTAGTCCAGTTTTGCTGTTTGTAAACTTCGTTGATGTTAGCGTTGTTGATGTTAGCGACTAGTCCAGTTCAACAATATTTGAGTTCTTTGATCTTTCCGACCTTGATGTTCATCAAACTCCGTCAATATTGGGCATAGAGATCTCGTTCTTTTTAGAAATTAATTGTCACTCAGATTTTTGGATTTTTATCATCCAGTGAATTAATTCAACATTTTAAGCAAAAACACAAAAAAGCTCTGTATAGAAGTTAAGAGCTCATTATTTTGGTGCCACTACGTTCTGTAACCATGGCAACTCTCTCTCTCTCTGTCTGTCTCTCTCTGTCTGTCTCTCTCTGTGTTGAATTGTTTGGGAAAAGATGGTGTTTGGACAAAGGATTGTGGTCAGTTGATGGTAGTGGTAGGTTGTTGTTTATTTGGTAATGATGAGATGTTGGTGTAGCCTGTATGTGCTTTTGTTTGTGATGAGGTCGGTATATTGGGGGGGGGCTGAATATAGTGTTGAAGATGTGAAGGAGAGGGTCTCTCCCTTCTTTAAGGTGAATGGAAGTTTTATTTTTATTTATTGTTTGATTGGGTTTTAACATGTCTTGATGTGAACTGGTGACGATGATACAATAAATGTGTTAAATCTCTGTCTGTCTCTGTCTCTTTCTCTCTCTCACTCTCTCTCTCTCTCTCTCTCTCTCTCTCTATCTATCTCTCTATCTATCTATCTTTCTCTCCTTCTGTTTTCCTAGTGTTATCTGTTGTCTGGACCCTGGCAGGAAGAGTATTGAGATGGAAACAATCACTTAGCTCACAAAACAGCCTCAGAGAAATCCCAGCACCCTCCAACATCTCCATCATAAACACACACACACACACACATACACACACACACGCGCGCACATGCACACACACACACACACACATACACACTCCCACACACAGACACACACTAGCCATAATAGTACACAGGAGTAACATTACAAATATATGTGTGACGCATTTAAACAGGCACCTTTTAACTACAGGCATCTTTAAACGACAGACATTTTCATACTACAGAGATCTTTAAAACACAGGCATGATGAAGTCACAGACATGTTTAAATCACAGACATGTTTAATCCACAGATATGTTTAAATAACAGACATGGTGTTTAATCCACCGACATGTTTAATCCACAGACATGATGTTTAAATCACAGACATAATGTTTAAATCACAGACATGTTTACGTAAACCACAGACATGTTTAACCCACAGACATGATGTTTAATCCACAGACATGTTTAAATCACAGACATGTTTAAAGCACAGACATGTTTAACCCACAGACATGTTTAAATAACAGACATGTTTATGTCCTGGTGATCATACGGAGAGCAGATGACTGTTATGTGCTGGTGTGTGTGTGTGACAGTGTGTGTGTGTGTGTGCTTGCGTGTGTGTGTGTGCACGCGCTAATGTCTCTAATTGTATTTAGTTGAGTCAGACAAGAGTGGGCCAGAACCAGCAGACCTCTGCAAACACCAGCACTAGCTCTGGTTCAGGGGAATGTCTCAGTAATCAGCCCAGTGCAGCGCGCACCTACACACACACACACACAAACACCAACACATATGCTCACACACACACACATGCTGACACACACACACGCACACACACACATGCTCAAACCAGTGTTGGGGTCATTACTCAAAAAAAGTAATCCATTACACATTACTCACTAGTGCTAAAAAAATTAATGCATTACTTTACTTCTTTACTCCTTATGGAAAGTAACTCATTACATTACTTTGTGTTACTCATCAACAGCCTTCAGCAAAACACATAATTTCCTACTGCAATGAGCAAAATGTAAGACAAGTTGTTCTTTCATGCCATTTAACAGGCTACACCACAAAGTTGGTGAAAATCTATAGAGCACTGCACAGGGTCATATCAGTATTGCACTGTTGGCAGGCTTATGTCGTAAAAAAAACAAGCCAAAAGTCTAAAACTTGTCTAACTTGATAACAGCACTCACTAAAAATAAAATGATTGGAAGGATGAGGAAGTGGGTGTCAATAGCAGGAAGTAAGATTGTCAGGATGAGGAAGTGGGTGTCAGTAGCCGGAAGTAAGATTGTCAGGATCAGCAAGTGAGGGTAGCAGGAAGTAAGATTGTCAGGATGAGGAAGTGGGTGTTAATAGCAGGAAGTGAGATTATTAGGATGAGGAAGTAAGTGTCAGGATGAGGAAGTGAGAGTCAGTAGCAGGAAGTGAGTGTGAGTAGCAGGAAGTGAGATTATCAGGAAGTGTTGGTGCCACCTGCGTCATGTATGCGAGCACTTCTAATAATGCAAGGACAAGCAGGAAACACACAAACATCTCAGCTCGTCTCCACACCTTTGGAGTCCTGAGCTGTCAATAATATTTATGCATTATATGTACATTTGCTTCATCATGTCATCAATTCAGGGATTCATTTACTAATCAGGGGGGGGGTCTTGCCCGGGAAGTAATTCAATGTAGAACCGCCACTGTATCTTGTGGATGAGCGTGTTCATGTGCTCAGCATCATGGAAACACACCAGGATGTATGGTGAGCGCTCTGCCGTCTTCGACCAGATGTCCAACATGTTGTACTCCTCCGGAAGCTTCTCCAGGATGTCATACAGGATGGCTTTCACCTGAAGCACAACACTACCGTCATCACTACTGTCATCACTACTGTTATGACTGCTTTATCAATACTGTTATCACTATTTTCATAACTACTGTTATCACTGTTTTCTTACTACTTTAGCAGTACTAATACTACTGTCATCACTACTGTTATCACAGTCATCACTACTGTCATCATTACTGTTACCACTACTGTCATCACTACTGTCATCACTACTGTCATCACTACTGTTATCACTACTGTCATCACTACAGCACTACTGTCTTTACTACTGTCACCATTATTGTCACCACTACTGTTATCACTGTCATCACTACTGTTACCACTGCTGTCATCACTACTGTCATCACTACTGTTATCACTACTGTTATCACTGTTATCACTACTGTCATCACTGCCATTATCTCTACTGTTATCACGGTCATCACTACTGTTATCAATACTGTTATCACTGTCATCAATACTGTCATCACTACTGTCATCACTGCTGTTATCACTACTGTCATCACTACCGTTATCACTACTGTCATCACTACCGTTATCACTACTGTTATCATTGTCATCACTACTGTTATCAATACTGTTATCACTGTCATCACTACTGTTATCACTACTGTCATCACTACCGTCATCACTACCGTTATCACTACTGTTATCATTGTCATCACTACTGTTATCACTACCGTCATCACTACTGTTATCACTACTGTTATCATTGTCATCACTACTGTTATCAATACTGTTATCACTGTCATCACTACTGTTATCACTACTGTCATCACTACTGTCATCACTGCTGTTATCACTACTGTCATCACTACCGTTATCACTACTGTTATCACCACTGTTATCACTAATCTTATGACTACTGTTATCATCACTACTGTCAACACTACTTTATCACTACTGTCTTCACTACTGTCAACATTATTGTCATCACTACAGTTATCATTACTTTATAACTACTGTTATCACTACCATTATCACTACTTTATCACTACTGTCATCAAAACTGTTATCACTACTGTCACCACTACTGTCAACACTACTGTCATAATTGCTACTGTTGTCACTACTGTTATCACTATCGTCATCACTACTGTTATCACTACTCTTATCATCACTACTGTCATGCTTCAGACATGCACGTGAGGGGGATGCAGTGGTTAGAGCACCCAACCTAGGGGGGCTTTTTACATGGAGTTCCGTGTTCGAATCCAGCCTGCAGTCATTTTCAAATTTCTCTAATCCTGGATTGGACGTCATGTGACTTTTGGCGTGTCAACCATGCCGCTATTTTGAACAGTGCTACTTTCATCTGCAAGCCATAGACAGTAGCAGCATCAGCCAAGGAAATTATCGCTTGTAAGGGCTCATTTCCACCAAACACTCTCTGTTTACAGCACGTAGACAGCAAGTGCCTGTTTTCTGTCCGTATTCATTTAGAATGCACGTTAAAGAAATCCGGAATAAAATGAAAATAAAATGAAAACTGGCATTTAAAAATATCATACTGAGTTGCTGAGGAGCAAAATGTAGCTAGCCTGTTGCATTTAGAACTTCACTCTTTTTTACCGTTTGATCCAGAAGGCTCAGTGGTAGTGCTAGGCGCCCTTACTGGAAGCATGAAGATTATGCTGTTTCTAAACAATGAAAAACAGCTGGAAGAAACTCCACACTCCTTCGGTAGTATAACAAAGCCCCTGGCATTCAAAACGAGGCACTGACAACTGTAAGTGTACACAATGGTTATTAAGAAAACAATTCTTACATGCAGTAGTTTACAGTTGTTTGTCACAGTCCAGACAAGTCGATTGATGATCACGAACCAGCGAAAAAAATAGGTGGAGAAGTAGTATAATATCTACTTGTTTGGACTTTCATCATGGCGGCGACAAGAAACAACTGCAAACTACTGCATGTAAGAACTGTTTTTTTTAATAAACATTGTACACACGGCCCAAACATTGTTTACAGGTGTATTAGCACTGTTCAAAATGGCACAGCTATGCGCACGTCACCTACAATGCTAGCCATAGGATCTGTTCAATCCAGAAACAGAGATCGGTGCTTGTGTCTGTCACCACATGACCATGTTCACAGAAGCCTACTTCCTGCTTTCTAATTAGTTTACCCTAACAATTATACATGTGCTTGATCCAGTGCACAGCAACTGCTTCACATTTTTGTAGCAAAGGGGAGGAGAAGTCCCCCCACCTGGCTTTGAACCCTGGTCTCCAGGATACTAAACGTGTGCTTTGACCGCAACACTAACAAGCAAGACTCCTTGGTGTAGTGGTAAAAGTGCACATTGGGTACTTTGTAGACCTGGGTTTGAGGCTGGGTGGGCAGACTTCTGCACACCTTTGCTACAATTTTAAAATGTTATACCCAACACCATATGTAAAATATAACAATTGCACATGCGTCTGATCCAGTGCACAGCAACTTCTTTACATGTTTGTAGCAAAGGGGAGGAGAACCCCCCCCCCCCCCAGCTTTGAACCCTGGTCTTCAAGATACAAAACATGTGCTTTGACCGCAACACCAAAGAGCCAGACTCCTTGGTGTAGTGATAAAAGTTCATAATTGGTACCTTCAAGACCTGGGTTCGAGGCTGGGTGGGGTGACTTTTCCACACCTTCACTACAATTTTAAAACGTCATACCCAACACCATGTGTCTTCAGCCAGCATACCCAACACCAGGTGTCTTCAGCCAGCAGACTAATACAAGTGGAAAGAGTGTAAACAAATAGGGAAAAAGCCTAAGCGTGGCCTGCAGGATGCTCAGTGCAGTGGTAGCACCAGCAATTCCTCACCCTCAAGATTGGAAGTTCAAATCCCAGCCTGTTCAATAGGCTTACTTTGCGCACTCTGTTGCTAGTGTCAGGTAGTACAACAGAATAAAGACTAATGGAGTGGGAGTGCTTATTGAAAGGAAAGTGGTGCAGTGACACAGCTGCTGGTTTACATGCTTGAGGTTGCAGGTTCTTGTCCTACCATAGCTACAGTAAGGTTGTGTTCTCTACTGTGTGTTTTTCACATTGATTCATTCATTGGCAGCATCACCAGAGAGGATATGGACAAATGTGAGTAAAAGCAACAGTGTGGAACACAGGAGAGATAGTGCAGTGGTAGCATTGGTGGTTACCCACCCTCAAGGTTGAAGGTTCAAATCCCAGCCTAACCAATATGTCACTTCTCATCTTTAATTAGCTTAAACTAACAATAATATGTTTGTTTGATTCAGCACACTGCTGCTGATGTATATTGTAAAACATACCAACACTAAGGGCTCATCAGTGAAATATTTTTAACAACAATTGGCAAAGCTTTTCCTCAGCCAGCAGGCAGACCAGTGGTTACCTCACTCTGCTGAGCTTTCAAAGCTAAGCAGCTGTGGGGCTGGTCACAGCTTGGATGGGAGACCTCCTAGTTGCTGCAGGGAGGGTGGGTGGTGCAGCAGGTAGGGGGGTGCTCTTCTCTCTAGCTCACAAATAAAAAAATACACTCCTCCCAGCACAGTGATGGGATCCTGGGCTGGGAGATGTTGCTGCCTTACACAAGGACACAAGGACACAAGGACACTAGGACACAAGGACACTGCTGTGACTCCTACTAATTGTGGCACTCATTGGAAGGTGAGAGAAAGTTTCATGGTGTCATAGAATGTTGGTCAAGTAACATCAATTATTTTAGTTAGTGTAAGTAGGTGGTAAGTTAGTTGTTTGTTTGATGGTTGGTCCTGGATGGTCAGGTAACCTCATTCTTTCAGAAAAATTTAACTGTTTTGACATATACCACAGTAATGTCTTAACATCATTATTGTCCACATTTACTTTTTCTGGAAGAATGAGGTTACCTGACCATCCAGGGTTAGCAATGTCAAAGTTAGTAACTCCTTTGAGATCATTTGCAAAATCAAACAAACAACTAACTTACCACCTACTTACACTAACTAACTTTATCAAAACTTTTCAATCTAAAATAATTGATGTTACTTGACCAACATTCTATGACACCATGAAACTTTCTCTCACCTTCCAATGAGTGCCACAATTAGTAGGAGTCACAGCAGTGTCCTTGTGGCCTAGTGTCCTAGTGTCCTTGTGTCCTTGTGTCCTTGTGTCCTTGTGTAAGGCAGCAACATCTCCCAGCCCAGGATCCCATCACTGTGCTGGGAGGAGTGTATTTTTTTATTTGTGAGCTAGAGAGAAGAGCACCCCCCTACCTGCTGCACCACCCACCCTCCCTGCAGCAACTAGGAGGTCTCCCATCCAAGCTGTGACCAGCCCCACAGCTGCTTAGCTTTGAAAGCTCAGCAGAGTGAGGTAACCACTGGTCTGCCTGCTGGCTGAGGAAAAGCTTTGCCAATTGTTGTTAAAAATATTTCACTGATGAGCCCTTAGTGTTGGTATGTTTTACAATATACATCAGCAGCAGTGTGCTGAATCAAACAAACATATTATTGTTAGTTTAAGCTAATTAAAGATGAGAAGTGACATATTGGTTAGGCTGGGATTTGAACCTTCAACCTTGAGGGTGGGTAACCACCAATGCTACCACTGCACTATCTCTCCTGTGTTCCACACTGTTGCTTTTACTCACATTTGTCCATATCCTCTCTGGTGATGCTGCCAATGAATGAATCAATGTGAAAAACACACAGTAGAGAACACAACCTTACTGTAGCTATGGTAGGACAAGAACCTGCAACCTCAAGCATGTAAACCAGCAGCTGTGTCACTGCACCACTTTCCTTTCAATAAGCACTCCCACTCCATTAGTCTTTATTCTGTTGTACTACCTGACACTAGCAACAGAGTGCGCAAAGTAAGCCTATTGAACAGGCTGGGATTTGAACTTCCAATCTTGAGGGTGAGGAATTGCTGGTGCTACCACTGCACTGAGCATCCTGCAGGCCACGCTTAGGCTTTTTCCCTATTTGTTTACACTCTTTCCACTTGTATTAGTCTGCTGGCTGAAGACACCTGGTGTTGGGTATGCTGGCTGAAGACACATGGTGTTGGGTATGACGTTTTAAAATTGTAGTGAAGGTGTGGAAAAGTCACCCCACCCAGCCTCGAACCCAGGTCTTGAAGGTACCAATTATGAACTTTTATCACTACACCAAGGAGTCTGGCTCTTTGGTGTTGCGGTCAAAGCACATGTTTTGTATCTTGAAGACCAGGGTTCAAAGCTGGGGGGGGGGGGGGGGTTCTCCTCCCCTTTGCTACAAACATGTAAAGAAGTTGCTGTGCACTGGATCAGACGCATGTGCAATTGTTATATTTTACATATGGTGTTGGGTATAACGTTTTAAAATTGTAGCAAAGGTGTGCAGAGGTCAGCCCACCCAGCCTCAAACCCAGGTCTCCAAAGTACCCAATGTGCACTTTTACCACTACACCAAGGAGTCTGGCTTGTTAGTGTTGCGGTCAAAGCACACGTTTAGTATCCTGAAAGTTTGCTGGTGTCACAGAATGTTGGTCAAGTAACATCAATTATTTTAGATTGAAAAGTTTTTGGACTTTTAGTACAGTAATTTCTTAACATCATTTTTTCACATTTACTTTTTCTGGAAGAATGAGGTTACCTGACCAGCCAGGTTTAGCTATTTAAAAGAAGTTAGTAACTTTGAGATCATTTGCAAAATCAAACTAACTTAATTATCAAAACTTTTCAATCCAAAATAATTGATGTTACTTGACCAACGTTCTATGACACCTGCAAACTTTCTCTCATCTTCCAATCAGTGCCACAATTAGTGCCACAATTAGTAGAAGTCACATCAGAGGCATTGTGTGCGGCAGCAACATCTCCCAGCCCAGGATCCTATCACTGTGCTGGGAGGAGTGTATTTTTGTTTGAGCTAGAGAAAAGAGCGCCCCCTACCTGCTGCACCACCCACCCTCCCTGGAGCAACTAGGAGGTCTCCCATCCAAACTGTGACCAGCCCCACAGCTGCTTAGCTTGGAAAACTCAGCAGGGTGGGGTAACCACTGGTTTGCCTGCTGGCTGGAGACACCTGTACAATTGTTATATTTCACATATGGTGTTGGGTATGATGTTTTTAAATAGTAGCAAAGGGAAGGAGAAGTCACCCCACCCGGCCTTGAACCCAGGTCTCCGGGGTACCAGATGCGCACCTTTGCCACAACGCCAAGGAGACTGGTGCTTTGGTGTTGCAGTCAAAGCACATGTTTAGTTCGCCGAAAACCAGGGTTCGAAGCCAGGTGGGGTGACTTCCCCTCCCCTTTGCTACAAATGGTGTCAGAAGTGGGATGGCTTGCTGTGAGGTCATCGGAGGTGCACCCATTGTGTGAGCGGTATGAGGGACCCCCTGGTTAGGTTGACCCCGGTGTGAGGGACCCCAGTGATGAGTGAAGCATCAGTATGTGGGGCACCCTGGATGGGAGAAGTATGGTGGGGGATGTGTGAGGGCCACCTGAGTGTGTGAAGGGGAAGGCAGTGTGATGGAGTGACCATCACTAGGGTTGTGGGTGTGCCCTGACTGTGATGTGGTGACACAGACACAAGCACCGATCTCTGTTTCTGGATTGGACAGATCCTATAGCTAGCATTGTAGGTGACGTGTGCTTAACGGTGCCATTGTAAACAGTGCTAGTACACCTGTAAACAAGCGGCTGTCAATGGGCTATATACACAACATTTATTAAAAAAACAGTTCTTACATGCAGTAGTTTGCAGTTGTTTCTTGTCGCTGCCATGATGAAAGTCCAAACAAGTCGATTGTACTACCTCTCCTCCTATTTTTCCCGCTGCTTCGTATTCATCAATCGACTTGTCTGGACTGTGAGAAACAACTGCAAACTACTGCATGTAAGAATTGTTTTATTAATAAACGTTGTGTACACTTACAAAGTTCTCAGTGCCCCGTTTTGAATGGCAGGAGCTTTGTGATACTAACGATGGAGTGTGGAGTTTCTTCCAGCTGCCCGGAAATTGAATTAAATATCCCGGAATCTAGACCAAGCGAGCAAGAGCGTGCACCCAAGACATTAATGCCTGCATCATGTAATGTGCATCTTAGCCCTCGCCCTCCTCTAAAGCGATTTTTTTTACTGGTGAAATTTATACTGGGGCACTACAGACCAATACTGGGGCATATGCCCCAGTAAAATAATTCTGGCGACACCCCTGGTAGAGAACACAACCCTTCACCCTGTAGCTATGGTGGGACAGGAACCTGCAACTACTGTATGTAAAGCAGCACCAGTGTCACTGCATCACTTTCAATGAGTTCACCCACTCCATTAGTCTTTATTCTATTGTTCTACTTGGCACTAGCAACAAAGTGCAAAATTAGCCTGTTGAACAGGCTGGGATCTGAACTTTCAACCTTGAGGGTGGGGAATCTCCAGTGCTACCACTGTACTATCCCTCCTGCATTCCATGCTTTGGCTTTTACCTTATTCAGTCATACTCTTTCCACTTCTATTACTCAAAATTATATTTTTCTACTAGCAACAAAGTGCAACTTGAAAATCATAACCAGGGCAGAAACCAACTATTAGAGATTATGGTCTGTATTTAACAAGGACTGCTCTACTTTCTACCATAATCTGATGTGAGACATGAACTAATGACCTTCTGGACAACACGCCAGCACTCTCCCACTGGATCACCTCCCCATACTGAAGCTGAGCATGAGTTCAGTGCCTGAATCCAAGCAAAAGTAGCCTAAACCTCATGAAGTCTCTCTTAATCACATCATACTATCATGTCTTGCCTTTATTTTCTTTGGAAGAAAGTATTTCTACTCCACTATGTGATGTGCAGTGTTGGGGTCGTTACTGAAAATCAGTAATCCATTACACATTACTCACTAGTGTTAAAAAATGTTATACATTACTTTACTTCTTTACTCCTTACGGAAAGTAACTCCTTACATTCATACATTACTTTGTGTTACTCAGCAATGGAGCAGAACACATAACAAATTCCTATTGCAATGAGCAAGATGTACGACAGGTCATTCTTTCTTGCCTTTTAAAGAAAATCGACTACACCAGTTGGTGAAAATCTGAAAAGCACTGCACAGGGTCATATCAGTATTACTATTACTATCAGTAATCACAAACATCCTCACACACACACACACACACAAGCATACATGCTCATACACACACACACACACACAAACACACATGCTCATACACACACACACACACACACACAAACACACACATGGTCACATACACATGCTCACACACACACACACACACAAACATCCTCACACACACACACAAGCATACATGCTCATACACACACACACACACAAACACACACATGGTCAAATACACATGCACACACACACACATGCTCACACACACACACACACACACACACACACATCCTCACACACACACACACAAGCATACATGCTCATACACACACACACACACAAATACACACATGGTCAAATACACATGCACACACACACACACACACACACACACACACACACACACACACACACACACACACAAACATCCTCACACACACACACAAACACACATGCTCATACACACACACACACACACAAACATCCTCACACACACACACAAGCATACATGCTCATACACACACATGGGCTTTGTCTGGAAGTGTTGGTTGATTTGTTAACCTATTTATTTGCACCTACATATTGTAGTCACTGTGTTTGTGTGTGTTTGTGTGTGTGTGTATGTGTGTGTATGTCTGTGCGTGTCAGTGGCGGCTGCTGGTCTTTCAAATAGGGGAAGCACATTTTAGGTGTATATTATTATATATATATATATATATATATATATATATATATTTTTTTTTTATCCTATTGGAGCCTGGCCGTTATTAAGAAAAAAAAATGTTAATTGAGACTGTTGTCAACCACAGCCATGCCACAGAACTA
>CM050205.1:7820000-7825000 GCA_027475355.1 Coilia nasus
GAGATAAGTGTAACGTGCGTATAAGAGTAAACATGTATGAGATAAGTGTAACGTGCGTATAAGAGTAAACACGTATAAGATAAGTGTAACGTGCGTGTAAGAGTAAACACGTATGAGATAAGTGTAACGTGCGTGTAAGAGTAAACACGTATGAGATAAGTGTAACGTGCATGTAAGAGTAAACACGTATGAGATAAGTGTAACGTGCGTGTAAGAGTAAACACGTATGAGATAAGTGTAACGTGCGTATAAGAGTAAACACGTATGAGATAAGTGTAACGTGCGTATAAGAGTAAACACGTATGAGATAAGTGTAACGCGCGTATAAGAGTAAACACGTATGAGATAAGTGTAACGCACGTATAAGAGTAAACACGTATGAGATAAGTGGAACGTGTGTATAAGAGTAAACACGTATGAGATAAGTGGAACGTGCGTATAAGATATGTTTGAAACAGCTTGCATCCGCACGGGCAAAAGTCTATTTACTCCGTGGTTCGAGGAGTGTGAGATGAACTCAAGTGACCTTAGCCGATCCATATGCCCTGGCATTCTATTTGCCAAGACAGTAATAAAGCCACTGACCATGCATTACCAGAAAACCGGCCATGCTCTACACTGAAAGCAGAACTCAGTGAGTTGTAAAAAGACTGAAGTCTCCATGTTTATGTTTGTTTGGGGAGATTTGGTGTTGATTGTGTAAAGGGGGGCCCCTAGGTCCGGAAATAGATAACGGGGGACCCTACCCTACAAACCCTACATGCACTCAGCAGACTCCTCAACTGAATACTTTGGAACATCTCATTCTGAGTCAGTGAGACCTGGATAACAGTGTGTGTGTGTGTGTGTGTGTGTGTGTGTGTGTGTGTGTGTGTGTGTGTGTGTGTGTGTCTGCGTGTGTGTGTGTGTGTGTGTGTGTCTGTGTGTGTGTGTGTGTGTGTCTGCGTGTGTGTGTGTGTGTGTGTGTGTGTCTGCATGTGTGTGTTTGTGTGTGTGTGTGTGTGTGTAAGTGAGAGCCAGTGTGTCTGTGAGACAAAGTAAAGTTGGCGATACATATGTGTAATAGCTTTACCAGCACAGCGAGCCTAATCCTCTGGAACAAAGGTGCCAGACAGCTACACACAGGCAGGAAACACCCTGGATAATAAAGAAGCTAATATTAACCCTGTGCTACCCATAACAACCTATGGGTAACAATGGCCTATGCTATCCATAATGACCTATGCGTAACAACTGATATTAGCCCTATGCTATCTATAACAACCTATAGGCAACAATGCCCTAAGCTATCCATAACAACCTAAGGGTAACAACTGATATTAGCCCTATGCTGTCCATAACAACCTATGGGTAACAATGCCCTGTGCTATCCATAACAACCTACGGGTAACAACTGATATTAGCCCTATGCTATCCATAATGACCTATGCGTAACAACTGATATTAGCCCTATGCTATCTATAACAACCTACGGGTAACAACTGATATTAGCCCTATACTATCCATAACAACCTATGGGTAACAACTGGTATTAGCTCTATGCCTGTCTATAACAACCTAGGGGTAACAACTAATATTAGCCCTATGTTATATACGACAACCTATGGGTAACAAAAGAGTTGGGTGCATCAGTGTGATGTCCTTGTAGTGTATGTCTGGGTGCATGGGTGTGTGTATGAGTGTGATGTCCTTGCCGTGTGTGTGTGGGTGGTGGAGGAGTGTGTGTATGAGTGTGATGTCCTTGTAGTGTGTGTCTGGGTGCATGAGTGTGTGTATGAGTGTGATGTCCTTGTAGTGTGTGTGTGGGTGGTGGAGGAGTGTGTGTATGAGTGTGATGTCCTTGTAGTGTGTGTCTGGGTGCATGAGTGTGTGTATGAGTGTGATGTCCATGTAGTGTGTGTTTGGGTGCATGAGTGTGTGTATGAGTGTGATGTCCTTGTAGTGTGTGTGTGGGTGGTGGAGGAGTGTGTGTATGAGTGTGATGTCCTTGTAGTGTGTGTTTGGGTGCATGAGTGTGTGTATGAGTGTAATGTCCTTGTCGTGTGTGTCTGGGTGGTGGAGGAGTGTGTGTATGAGTGTGATGTCCTTGTCGTGTGTGTCTGGGTGGTGGAGGAGTGTGAGCGGGGAGGGGATGGAGGAGAGGAGCAGGCGTGTTCCGTGTCCTTCGTCTGAATGCAGCCTTGATTACCAATCAGCAGCAAATGCAGAAATGGCTGCTTTTGTTTGCCTGCCTTTCATCCGCCTGTGCTGCTGCATTGTGATGGGCTCCCTTTGTCTCCTTTTGTCCCCTGGCCAATCGGCTTCTCTGCTCCCTTTGTCTCCTGTCCAATCAGCATCCCTGCTGACTGCAGTTCTTGGCAGCTGCGGCCCGTGGGCCCAATACGACAGTGGTTTGGACCGAGTGCCGGGCCAGAGAGCTCCAAACAGCACCAGGCCAAGCTCACACTTAGACACACACACACACACACACACACGCACAACACAACATGCACAACACACACACCAGTTTCAAATGGAACACACCAGAGGTCGTCCGCAGGACACACCTGCACTGGCAGAGGAGCCACAGGCGCACACACACACACACACACACACTCAAACACACACACACACACACACACACACACACACACACACACACACACACACACACACACACACTCACACACTCACACACACACACACACACACTTCAACACCAACAGCACAGTCACATCATCCAGTGTCCAAGACTACACACATCAGTGTGTGTTCCTGTTATACCATATTTTTCATATGGAAATAATCAGCACTGTACTAGAATTTCACCTCTGTATCATAACTGATCTGCATGCACACCACGAAGCTGTAAAAACACTTCCCTCGACCACACACACACACACACACACACACACACTCACACACACACACACACAATCACACACACACACACACACACACACACACACACACACACACACACACTGGCGATGCCAGGCCCAGCCCCTGTCTTTCTATCATTTCATTTTCTGTGTCCTTACAGCTGAGCTCTCTAATCACTGTTCAAACTCACACACTCTCTCACGCTTTAGCACGACACGATTTTCATCCCAAAACGTCATCTTGTTCAATCTGTGAGAAACAAACAGACATTTCCCATGGCACAGTATAACAAATAACAAATGCCTGCTGTCTGTCATGTCTCAAAAAATAACGCACATGTGCTGCCTGTGAGTGTGACTGTGGGGCTGTTATTTTATATAAGAATAACGCACATGTGCTGCCTGTGAGTGTGACTGTGGGGCTGGTATTTTATATAAGAATAACGCACATGTGCTGCCTGTGAGTGTGACTGTGGGGCTGTTATTGTATATAGGAATAACACACATGGGCTGCCTGTGAGCATTGGTGGGGGAAGTAAGCATAGACCACATGCACTGTGTTGGATGACAAAGTAAAACAAATATCAAATGCATACTGTCTGTCATCTCGCAAAAAACAATACACATGGGACTGTCAGAGTGACTGTGGGGCTGTTATGTTATAAGAATAACATACATGGGGTGCCTGTGAGAGTGACTGTGAGGCTGTTATGTTATATAAAAATAATCTAAATGGCCTGCCTGTGAGAGTGAACGTGGGGCTGTTATGTTATATAAGAATAACACACATGGGGTGCCTGTGAGAGTGACTGTGGGGCTGTTATTGCATATAGGAATAACACACATGGGCTGCCTGTGAGAGTGACTGTGAGGCTGTTATGTTATATAAAAATAACCTAAATGGCCTGCCTGTGAGAGTGAACATGGGGCTGTTATGTTGTATAAGAATAACACACATGGGGTGCCTGTGAGAGTGACTGTGGGGCTGTTATGTTATATAAAAATAATGCGCATGGACTGATTGTGCCAATGACGGTGGGGCTGTTATGTTATAAGAATAACTCACATGGGGTGCCTGTGAGCCTTGATGGCGAAGTAAGGAATAGACCAGTGAGAGGGGATTTCATCATTGGAGTGGCCACAGGTCATCTCCAAAAGAGCATTCTGGAAAAAAAAAAAAAACGGGGAAAAAGGAAAGTGGATAGAACCATCATGAAATAAAATAATTCCCCTGATAAAATTCCTGATTAAGTGGGCAGTAACAGACTGCTTTTACTCACGTTTACTTTCCGGGCTCTTCCTTACCAGTAAACATGAATTACACAAGCAAACAAACGTACAGTGTTAGTTTCTCAGAGTTCCGCTTCCGGAGCTTTCTCAGTGCCTCGTTCTCACAGAGCCCAGGGTCAGAGGTCAAAGGTCAGGGGTCGGGGGTAGGGAGGGTGGAGCGGCTGCCAGGGAGCTTCTGGGGACTTCAGCATCTACTGGCTGCAGGAGTCAAAGGTCATTTAGCTTAATACGAACATGAGCAAGAGCAGAGCAATGCTAATGTATGTTTCAGTGTGTGTGTGTGTTTGTGTTTGTGTGTGTGTATGTGCAAGAGCAAGCCAATGCCAATGTGTGTGTGTGTGTGTGTGTGTGTGTGTGTGTGTGTGTGTGTATGAGTGTGAGTGCCCTACAGGAGCAGGGCAATGCCAATGTAAACACACACATTAGAGGCCTACACCAGGAAAATGGGTCAGACCTGCTATGGGCTTTGTGTTTCCAGCAGGGTGGGATGTGTGTATGTGTGTGTGTGTGTGTGTGTATGTGTGTCTATATGTGTGTGTGTGTGAGTGTGTGTGTGAGGATACTGTCAGTGCTTGGCTTGGTGTTTCAGGAAGACTGTGTTCTGTCCCGTACTCAAACAAGCACAGCCTCGTTCGGAGTGATATATGCTCCATCCCCCTGACTGCCCTTACACAGCCACACAGGGATGTAATGCAACACACACACACTCATCTACACACATACATCTACACACAAACACACACCCATCTACACACAAACACACACACACTCATCTACATACATACATCTACACACAAACACACACCCATCTACACAGAAACACACACACACTCATTTACACACATACAT
>CM050205.1:7830000-7837500 GCA_027475355.1 Coilia nasus
GAGAGGAGAGGTGGAGAGAGGAGAGGAGAGGAGAGGGGAGGGAAGGAGAAGGAGAAGAGAGAAAAGGATACAAGCACAGAAGTGGTGAACAAAGGACAAGAGTGGAGGAGAGGAGAGGAGAGGAGAGGAGAGGAGAGGAGAGGGGGGGCAGGGGAGCAGAGAGGAGAGGAGAGGTGAAGAGAGGAGAGGAGAGGAGAGGGAGGGGAGGAGAGGTGGAGCGAGAAGAGGAGAGGAGGGGAGAGGAGAGGGGAGGTGGAGAGAGAAGAGGAGAGGGGAGGAGAGGAGAGGAAAGAAGGGGAGAGGAGAGAGGAGAGGAGGGGAGAGGAGGGGAGAGGAGAGAGGAGAGGAGGAGAGAGGCGAGGAGAGGAGCAGGAAAGAAGAGGAGAAGAGCACAGGACTGTTGAACAAAGGACAAGAATGGAAGGGAAGACTGGAGAGGGAAGGAAAGAAGAGGAGGGGGAGAGGAGAAGAGGGGAGAGGAGAGGAGATGAGCAGGAAAGAAGAGGATAGGAGCACAGGAGTGTTGAACAAAGGACAAGAATGGAGAGCGAAGGAGAGGGAAGGAAAGAAGAGGAGAGGAGAGGAGAGGAGAGGAGAGGAGAGGAGAGGAGAGGAGAGGAGAGGAGACGGGCAGAGACAGTTTGGGTGTAAAGGAGGAGATGAGAGGAGATGAGTGGAGGAGAGGAAAGGTGGGGAGGAGAGGGGAGAGATGAGTGCAGGGAGACCAGAAAAGAAGACCTTCCAGGAAAAACATCACTATGTATAGGTCTGCCTTTCATTCAGCGGAGACAAAGCACACACAAACATGGGTGCACTCCCGCCAGCACGCACACACACACACACACACACACAGACATACACACACGTGACACATGCACATAAGCACAGGCAAACAGACATACATATTGCACATACACCCCCCCACACACACACCCCCCCACACACACACACACACACACACACACATACACACGTGACACATGCACATAAGCACAGGCAAACAGACATACATATTGCACATACACCCCCCCCCCACACACACACACACACACACACACACACACACACACACACATACACACGTGACATATGCACATAAGCACAGGCAAACAGACATACATATTGCACATACACCCCCCCCACACACACACACACACACACACACACACACACATACACACGTGACACATGCACATAAGCACAGGCAAACAGACATACATATTGCACATACACCCCCCCACCCACCCACACACACACACACACACACACACACACACACACACACACATACACACGTGACACATGCACATAAGCACAGGCAAACAGACACACATATTGCACATACACCCCCCCCCCCCCCCCCCCCCCCCACACACACACACACACACACACACCACACACACACACAAACACATACACACGTGACACATGCACATAAGCACAGGCAAACAGACATACATATTGCACATACACCCCCCCCCCCCACACACACACACCACACACACACACACACACATACACACGTGACACATGCACATAAGCACAGGCAAACAGACATACATATTGCACATACACCCCCCCCCCACACACACACACACACACACACAAACTCACACACACACACACACGTCTGCCTTTCATTCAACAGAGACAAAACACAGGAGAGAAGAAGGGGCAGACAGTTCAAAGAGCCTCCTGTATCTCTGCCACTCTGCTCCCACCGACAACCACTGAACACAGCGGGGGGATGGGGGGGTACATGAGAGAGATGGAGAGAGAGAGAGAGGGAGAGAGAGAGAGGGGAGAGAGAGAGAGAGGGAGAGAGAGAGAGGGAGAGAGAGGGAGGGGAGAGAGACAAGAGAGAGAGAGGAAGAGAAAGACAGAGGGAGAGAGAAAAAAATAAGAGAAAAAGGGATAAAGAGAGAGAGGGAGAAAGAGAGAGAGGGAGAGAGAGAGAGAGAGAGGGAGAAAGAGAGAGAGTGAGAGAGAGAGAGAGGGAGAGAGAGAGCGTGGGAGGGGGGGAACAGGTGGAGGGTAATCGAGAGAGGAACAGGGAGAAACAAAGATAGAGAGAGGGAGGGAGAGAGTGAGAGAGAAGGGGATGAATGAGAGAGCAGCAGGGATAGAGGTAGAGAAAAAGAGTGGGGGAGGGATAGAGAGAAAGAAGGGGAAAATAAAAACAGAGCTCCGTAAAAGATCAGTGAAGAGAGGGGGAGAGAGAGAGGGGCAGGGAGAGAGATAGAGTGGGATGGATAGAGAGAGAGAGAGACAAAGGGAGTGAGAGAGAGAGCGAGAGACAGAGGGAGGGAGAGAGAGAAATGGGAAATAGGAAACGTAGCTCTGTAAAAGATCAGCGAAGAGAGAGAGAGAGAGAGAGAAAGGGGAGGGGAGAGAGGGATAGAGAGAGAGGCAGGGAGGGAGAGAGAGGGAGGAAAAGGAAACGTAGCTCTGTAAAAGATCAGTGGAGAGAGAGGAGAAAAAAGGGGGGAAGAGAGAGAGATAGAGAGAGAAGCAGGGAGGGAGAGAGGGGGAGGGATAGAGAGAAGGAGGGATAGAGCGAGAGAATGGGAAATAGGAAACGTAGCTCTGTAAAAGATCAGTGAAGGTAAAATGGAAAAAGCGGATCCTGTATCTAGACAGTGGACTTGTTTGGGCTGGGAATGGCAGCAGGGGGGTTGGTGTGTGTGTGTGTGTGTGTGTGTGTGTGTGTGTGTGTGCGTGTGTGTGTGTGTGTGTGCTGGGAGCCAAGGCGAATGTAAACAAGGAAACCACCTGATGTGAACAGGGTCAGATAAAGACCCAGCAGCCTCTGTGGACAGGTGCTTCCTGAGTCCAGCAGCAGCCAGCCTTCAAACTCCCTCCCTCCCTCCCTCTCTCTCTCTCTCTCTCTGCTTGCCCTCTCTCTCTCTCTCCCTCCCTCTCTCCCTCCCTCTCCCTCCCTCTCTCTCTCTCTCTCTCTCTCTCTGCCTTGCCCTCTCTCTCTCTCTCTCTCTGCCTTGCCCTCTCTCTCTCTCTCTCTCTGCCTTGCCCTCTCTCTCTCTCTCACTCTATCTCTCTCTGCCTCCCTCTCTCTCTCTCCCTCCCTCCCTCCCTCTCTCTCTCTCTCTCTCTCTCTCCCTTGCCCTCTCTCCCTCTATCTCTCTCTCTCTGCCTCTCTCTCTGCCTTGCCCTCTCTCCCTCTCTTTCTCTCTCCCTCTCTCTCTCTCCCTCTCTTTGCCCTCTCTTTCTCTCTCTCTCTCCCTCCCTTCCTTTCTGCCTCTCTTCCTTCTGTCTTTTCCTCTCTCACTCAACCGTCCCCCCTCCCTCTCTCTCTCTCTCTCTCTCTCTCTCTCTCTCTCAACCTCTCTAAAATATCCCACTTGTCTGAGATTCATCTCTCACCATCATTCTCTCTCCCTTCATCTCTCTCTCTCTCTTCCCCCTCTCCCTGTTATTATGCCCCCCTTACTGTCTGTGCTCTCCACTACGTTAATGGAAGATGGGGGTGTGCACCTTCTCCTGCAGCCCCCCCCCCCGCAGGTTCTATTCATGGCATTTCCTCCCGGAGTGTGAGAGGAAAAACATGAAAACAAGCCTCTGCAGGATTACAAGACATCTTTCCCACACACACACACACACACACACACACACACACACACACACACACACCTACAAACACATACGCACACACCTACAAACACATGCAAAAATAAATATCACACAAATCCTGCCCCCCGCACTGCACAACTGCACACCAACAGTTACACATGCACGAAAACACACGTACACACACCGACTTGCACAAACACACACACAAAAACCACATAAACACTTGTGCACATGCACATCTTTACCTACACACATACACTCAAATAGAGACACATCCCCTATCTCACACACAAACACACACATACGCACAATTATCACACAGTTATGCATGCACACACATTCACAGTTTTACAAGCACACACACACTCACACTTGACAGAGAGGGCCTGTTATTTATGTTCTACCAGCCCTGCCTCATTGTATGAATGGGAATTGTGTGTGAGAGCCTGTTGTTTGTCAAGTACACACGCGCACACACATGCAAACACACACACGTGCACACACACTCGCACACATTCACCCTTGACAGAGAATGGGTTGATGAGAACTGTGCGTGAGGGCCGTTAGTGCTTGTCAACAGGATTTGGCCCAGCATGACAGGACAGAACAAGACAGGGTGGGGTTAGCTGGGCTGGACTCATAGCCTAAGGCTAATGCTAACAGTGGGCTGGACCCATAGACTCAGGTTAATGCTAACACTGGGCTGGGCCCATAGCCTCAGGCTAATGCTAACAGTGGACCGGACCCATAGACTTAGGGTAATGCTAACACTGGGCTCTACCCATAGACTCAGGTTAATGCTAACAATGGGCCAGACCCATAGCCTCAGGCTAATGCTAACACTGGATCAGACCCACAGACTCAGGTTAATGCTAACAATGGGCGGGACCCACAGACTCTGACTAATGCTAACGCTAACACTAGGCTAGCATTAGTGCTGATGCTAACGCCGCGGCTGCTTTGAAGTCAGGGACGGATGGCTCACGGGGCGTCAGCCTGCGGGGCCCCCAGATAAACAGTGAGACACTCATGCTGCCCACTTCCTCATGCCCTCCTCTCTTTACACACACACACACACACACCCCTTTGCCCCCTAACCTATCCTGCACACATACAACACATGCTAAACATGCATGATGCACAGAGTTTCTGTGAATGAGACTTTCACACCTAGCTGTCCCATGCATTGCATGTTTCCAGGATGCAGCAGTGCAAAGAGAGTTTAAAAGGTTGACCACCCCACCTGTCATATCTCCCTCCCTCATGCCTTGACATACGTGTGTGTCGTTTTGTGTGTGTATGTGTGTTTTTGTATGCATATTATGTGTGTGTGGGTGTGTGTGTGACTGTGTCTTACTTTTCCTCTGTCTTTTTACCCCTCTTTTACTCTCTCTCTCTCTCTCTCTCTCTCTCTTCCTCTCCCTCTCCCTCTCTCTCTCTCTCTCTCTCTCTCGGCTGGCCAGTCTGGGATTGTTTTTTGGTGCGGAGCGCGAGGAAGGAAGTGGCTGTGAGAAAGTGGCTGTTTTTTTGGGGCGGACAGGAAGTGGCCTCATCACAAGCGGTTCCCTTTCTGCGTGGCGAACAATGCGGTGGCGTCACACCCCGAAACGGGACCGCGCCGCTTCACATGGAAAAATGTTCCCAGAATTCCGCTCCCAGGCTCGGGCTGAGAGGGGGGGGCGGAGGGGTGTGTGTGTGGAGGGGTGTGTGTGTGTGTGGGTGAAGCGGAGGCGAGGGGCTGGGGTGGGGGGGCGAACGAGGGAGGGCGAGGAAAAAGACACCCCATGCCATGCCGTGCAGCTCGCCACTCACACACACCAATGGCTTGGCAGGGCAAAGGGGAATGATACTTTGACACTGAAGCTGGTGCATTGCGTCTTACACACGCACACACGCACACACACACTCACACACACGCACACACATGTGCACACATACACACACTGACATACACAAGGACAGAGGCGGAGGAAAGGGGAGTCACAGTAAAGCTTGAGGACAGTGTGTGTGTGTGTGTGTGTGTTTGTCACACACAGGATACGGCTGACTGCCATAGCTCAGGGGTGTTAGGGGTGAACCTGAGAGAATGCCTGACAGGCTTCATGAGTATCCTTATCACCACCCTCACTGTGCTGTTTCACCACGGCAACACACAACACAAGACAATACAGCACAACGCAACAATTTAGCACAGTGCAATAGAATACAACACAATGCAATAGAATGCAGCCCAATGCAGTAGAATTTAGCCCAGTGCAATAGAATACAGCAGTGCAACAGAATTTAGCCCGGTGCAGTAGAATACGGCACAACGCAATACAGTTTAGCCCAATGCAATAGAATACAGCAAAAAGCGATAGAATTTAACCCAGTGCAATAGAATACAGCACAATGCAATAACATTTAGCCCAATGCAACAAAACACAGCACAACGCAATAGAATTTAGCCCAATGCAGTAGTATACAGCATAAAGCAATATAATTCAGCCCAATGCAATCGAATTCAGCATGGTGCAATAGAATTCAGCCCAATGCAATAAAACACACTGCAATGTAATAACTGACTAGAACGTAAAGGCAGTTTTCAGAGTACTGGTCAGATTTAGCACTAAGTGGGTGCACTGTATCTATGTGTGTGTGGGGGGGGGTGGGGGGGTGGCTGTGTGTGTGTGTGTGTGTTGGTGTTAAGATATCATCAGGTTTGCTGAGGGTTGTCGGAGTGTGTGTAGAGCTGAGCAGAAGACACATGTCTCGCGTCTGCTTCATCTCCTCCACCACTCTGACCCCTTCTGTGTGGGCCTACACACACACACACACACACACACACACACACACACACACACACACACACACACACCTGTGAGGGAAACTACCTGATACGTGCAAAGGCTGCCAGGCATGTTCCAGTAAGCGCAGATGCCTGTGATACATATGGGCTACAGTAGACACTGATATGGCTCACCAGTAAGCCCAGATGCCTGTGATACATATGGGCTACAGTAGACACTGATAAGGCCCACGCCGCCTGCATCTGATGTCTTTATCTCTGAGCAACTATAAACGAAACTCCAAGAGACACACACTCATTCATACTCACACTCACACTCACACAGACTCACACACACACTCACACTCATACTCATACACACTTACACACTCACTCACACACACACACACACACACACTCACACAGACTCACACACTCACTCACACACTCACACACACTTACACACTCACACACACTCACACACACTCACACACACACGCACTCACACACACTCTGTGGCTTATCGGGGGCATCATGGGGGCAGTAGCCCCCGATTTAAGTGCCGGTAAGCAACCAGTGAGGACTCAACCCACGGATTTCTGAGAAGTCTGGATCATGCAGACACACTGTTAATGGGGAAAATACTGTATGCACACACACACACACACACACAGGTGTATACACACTCACACACATAAGCACAGGCATACACAAACACATAGATACACACCAGTGCGCATACACACCACACTCACACACACACACACACACACACTTACTGTAGACACACACACTTACGCACATACTTACACACACACACACACACGCTCACACACACACACACACACACACGCACACACACACACACACACGCTCACACACACACACACACACACACACGCACACACACACACACACACACACGCACACACACGCAGAGCAGAGAGGGCAGAGAGAGGCAGAGGTCCAGGGCTGTGGGATTATGTAAGGCTGCTCCAGGAGGGAGTGATTGTCGTGAGAGGGTCAGCTTGGCCGTGCTCTCAGAGCCTTATCAGGCGCAGCATATCGTCTGACATTCATACCACCACAGGCCCACGTCTCCTCACTCCCCCTCCTAGCGTTTATACCACCACAGCCCCACTCCC
>CM050205.1:7845000-7862500 GCA_027475355.1 Coilia nasus
TACACTGGGTCATCACACAGCATAACCCACTCCTGAGTGTACTGGGTCATCACACAGCATAACCCACTCCTGAGTGTACTGGGTCATCAAGCATCATAACTCACTCCTGAGTACACTGGGTCATCAAGCATCATAACTCACTCCTGAGTACACTGGGTCATCAAGCATCATAACTCACTCCTGAGTGTACTGGGTCATCAAGCATCATTACCCAGTTGTAAGTGTACTGGGTCATCAAGTATCATAACCCACTCCTGAGTGTACTGGGTCATCAAGCATCATAACCCAGTTGTGAGTGTACTGGGTCATCAAGTATCATGACCCACTTGTGAGTTTACTGGGTCATCAAGTATCATAACCCACTCCTGAGTGTACTGGGTAATCAAGCATCACCAAGTCCTGAGTGTACTGGCTCAGTCATCATGCAGCTTGGATCACAGGGACGCATTCTCATTGCCACACGTAGTTAGTCTGAGGCCGTTAATAATCTGTTGTGTAAACTAAAAGCGATATAAATCACTAATCACAGCAAACACTACTTGTGTGTGTGTGTTTGTGTGTGCGCGCGTGTGTGCGCGCGTGTGCTGATGATGGGGCTTTGGCAATAGAACGCTCGCCAACCCAAACAAATGACAACACACCCGCCACGCACACCACCACCGTGTTTGTGTATGTGTGTATGTGTGTGTGTGACAACTCTGGCTTACAGAACCCAAGCTATCTAACACACTCAATAAAGTAACAGCACTGTGTGTGGGGCAAAACATTGCTTTACTGAGGTTAAGATTAGGGATGGGTTTGGTCTGAGCAAAGTTTAGTATTCTTCAGTTATATTATAATAGCAGTCAATGGAGTACCTCATAAGGATATAAATGTACACTTGTCTGTGTGTATGTGTGTGTGTGTGTGTGTGTGTGTGTGTGTGTGTGTGTGTGTGTGTGTGTGTGTGTGTGTGTGTGTGTGTGTGTGTGTGTGTGCATGTGTGTGTGTCAGTGTGTGTGTGTGTGTGTGTGTGTTTGATTCCTGTATGTATGAAACATACTCGACCAGTCCTACTACCTCTGTATGTAGGAGGTTAGCAGGAAAGGCCTGTGATGTGGGCGTGCATTACACTGGAGGGTTTAAACAAGGAGAAGATGACTCTTCCCTGCGCGTCACACAGCTGTGGCCTATAAGTGGGGATTTATTTCTGTGGCAACATCATCTGGCAACCACATGGCAACGCAACATAGGACATGACACAGCTTACAATAAGCCAGTGTAATAGTTCCGCTGGACCATCACATATCACTGCTATTACTATGCTCATGTCACTGTGACGTGTGTTTCGGCCATTGCCCCCACTCATTACATGCCGTCTTTTAACCTTTTTCATAACACCCACTCCTGTCCAGGGACTAGAGATGTAAATTAGCCTTGTGGCTATAATCTGGCTCAGTGATATATTGTGCACTGTCCCTGTCAAATAAACATAAATAAATAAATAAATAAATAAACAAACAAACAAACCAACTACTACTACTACTACCATTACTACAATTACTACTACTACTACACTTACTACTTCTAGTACTACTACTACCACCACTACCACTATTACTACTACTACTATTACAATTACTACTACTACTACTACTACTACTACTACTATTGCTTCTATTACTAATACTATTACTACTACTACTACTACTATTATTACTTCTATTACTATTACTACTACTGCTACAGCATTACTACTACTACTATTACTACTTCTATTACTACTACTATAACTATTATACTATGACGATGATGACTACTACTACTGACAATAATAACAACAATAATAACAATAGTAGTTATTTCACACATTCCTACTGTTTTTTTTTCAAAGATGACATTTCTGAAAGTTTGAATGAATGAATGAAAACTTGAGATGGAGAAATGAAAACCTGAGATGATTTAGAATGTACTGAACAGTCTTTTAACTGTTTCTTCAGAATTACACAATTTCGCTATCTGTAGATGCATACTGTATACTCTGCACAAAGATATGTACTCCCGTACTTATATGTGCTTCCATGTACTTCTTCTTCACGTTTCTTCAACTGTTTTACTGTAATTACTATCACTATCACTTACTTTCACTCTGAACAGTTGTACAGGGCTTTCCTATGGGGAGAGCTAGTATACCTGTATGGGGCTTTCGTATGGGGAGAGCTAGTATACCTGTATGGGGCTTTCCTATGGGGAGAGCTAGTATACCTGTATGGGGCTTTCCTATGGGGAGAGCTAGTATACCTGTATGGGGCTTTACTATGGGGAGAGCTGGTATACCTGTATGGGGCTTTCCTATGGGGAGAGCTGGTATACCTGTATGGGGCTTTCCTATGGGGAGAGCTAGTATACCTGTATGGGGCTTTCCTATGGGGAGAGCTGGTATACCTGTATGGGGCTTTCCTATGGGGAGAGCTAGTATACCTGTATGGGGCTTTCCTATGGGGAGAGCTAGTGTACCTGTATGGGGCTTTCTCATAGTGGAGAGCTACTGGTACACCTGCACAGGGCTTTGTTATGGGGAGAGCTACTAGTACACTAGTAATAATAATAATAATAATAATAATAATAATAATAATAATAATAATAATAATAATAATAATAATAATAAACATTATTTGTATAGCACAATTCATACATGCAAGATGCAGCTCAAAGTGCTTTTCAGTTCAGCAGGGTTGTCACAGGACAACATTTCTTGCAGTCCAGTGTCACCGGAGCAGATGAATACAGTTGTAAACTGACTCTTGTGTGGGCACGGGTGGTAAGTCCTAGTATATGAAATTAGCCTACCTACGCACTACAATTCAAATGTAGCACACAAAGCCAACATCACCGCTCACAAACACTCCCTCTGTTTGCCGATTGGCTTGGATTCGCTTGGTGCGAATACATGAATGTCAACAGCAGCAAGGCCAGACCCTCTGTACAAAATGAAATGAAGTACGAGGGGCTGGTTTACCAGGCTAGTGGAGCGCTAGCAGGGACTGCCTCCATAAGTCACCTCTATCTGCAGGCAGACATGCATGCTTTCTGCCACAGCGACCCAGTTGATATACACAAAAAGCTAGTAACACTTTCTACGAAGCTTGTATTATATGACTCCTTCATTCTCATGTGACTTAAAGGTGTACCTCCACGAGAAACCGTTTAGTACTTGCTCTTTTGAAATATGATAGGTCACCCCGAGTTGCATATGCATGCTGCATATCAAAATGTTTTTCTATATCGGTCAAAAGAAGACAATAGGCGGGGAAAACGACCCAATGCGAAAAGGGCCTGCAGCGTGACGTAGACGCGTGCAAATGCATATAAGAGAAACTGACCAAATGGGCTTTAAATGATGTTAGCCTGTGACTGACTCGCATAAGATTAGCAGGCTAGTTGAATGACTGAACTGCATTTAGCCGGGCACTTGCACTGTTTTGTCATGCAAATATTACCATTCTGAAACGTTCATTGACAAACGGTCAGGAAGCGACTGTGCTTGTGCCATCTCTCCTTCCTCTTCGGATTCAGGATCAAACACATAAGGTTGTATCTCCGAAGACATTCTGTGTGCAGTTTTAGCGCTGTCAAGTTGACTTTTCCCCTTTACCTTACTCTGCTATCAAGTTGACTGTGGGGCAAAGGAAGCTGCAGGGAGCGTGTCACAACTCTGGTGAAATCGTGTCGTTCTCCCGGCCCCACCCCCTCCACCAAACTAAAACAGCCTGAAACAGAAGCACTAGAACATTTTTTTCATCAAAACCAGCGCACAGGGCAAATACTAGAGAACACCGCAAAAATAATGAAAACACGATGGAAGTACACCTTTAATAAAGACATTCATAAATGGGTTATAATGCCTTCATAAAGCTTAATAATGGTGGAATTTAGTATATAGCTATATTATATTAGCTTTATAACCAAGAATCCACTGTGTCACGTGACGTTGGAGTAGAGCTGATGACATAGCATTGCCTTAGGAGTACAGTCATGAGGATGTATAAACAGTTGTGAATACTTTACATACTTTATGAATGCATTATAAGTCTTTATGAATGTGTTTATAGAGTCTCGTGAATACAAGCCTTGTAGAAAGTGTTACCAAAAAGTGTAATGTGTTTCTGCATAAGTACATCATCCATTATATGGTAACTCATTACCTCAACTAGATCACTGCTATAAAACCAGCTTTCACTCTTTTCTTTCACCTTAGCTGCTTCTTTTCAAGTACTCCCTATAAGAAATTTGTTAACTTCTTCATCATTTGTTAACCATTATTGTCATATTATTTCTCATCAGTAAGTCATTTTTAAACAGATTTATATTCTCTCTGTGATTGTCTGTTTGTATAAAAGTAGAAAAGGTGTGCACTTTCAAAAATATATTAATCACAGGTGCTAAATAGATGTAGCTGGTATTTCACAGGAGGTAGTCTGCTCACTGTTTTGCTCCAGAAAAAAAAAAGATTTTATGTAAAAAAAACAAAGCAAAGAAATAAAAAAAAATTCTGGCGCAAAATAGTGTGCAGACCACCTCCTGATGAGGAGTTATTCTCCAGTGTTACCTTTTCTTTTTTCAGTGTAGATTTTTTAGTGAAGTTTGGAAAACTTGACTAAGTAAACAAACACTCAAATCAATCACAGCCTTTTGAAGTACTGTTGGCTTGTTTTAACCATACTGTACCTAAAAATCCATATGGTGAGCCTTTGTGTCTACATAATATTCCGGCTTTAAAATATTTAAAAACAGTCAATTCGTTTGTTTTAAATTTACATTTGCGATAAAATCGGATAATGTGTTATTATGATGAAATTGCACAATATTCTGTTGTCATAACATTTATCTGTTCTGAGAGTACTTTCTGGCCCGTACACTTGACGGCATAAGTGCCCCAATAACAAGGAACTCGAATGATTCAGAGAAACATCAGGCTGCAATATCATCAAAATCTTTTTTTCCACAACGGCCAATTTTGCTGAGAGAGTAAACAGGTGTCAAACAGTTTTACAAATCACCACCTGGCCTTTTCCAACTTACCGCACAGAGAGGCTGAGGGCCCTTGTTTACACTGCATCAGCCCTCTGTGGATAAAAATAACACGGAGTGGTGCCGCGCCAACTAAACGCTCGCCTCACCACACGTCGCTCTGTTTTAGTAAACACTGACACCTGAAACGCTCGTGGACGAACAATATACCTGCAGGGAGAGGGAGAAACCGAACTGAAGAGGAGTATCGTCTGGAATTTTCCAACTGATTCTGTTTTGCTGAGGCGGGGGACTTCGGATGGTGACAAACACCATTGCAACACACTTCCACATAACACATGCTTTTCTCATGTCTCAGCCCCAAACCCCCCACCCCCGCATTACGTCAAATATTATCTCTTTGAGAGGACATAGCAGCCACTGCCGATTGTGGATTACAATATCATATTTTGAGTTAAAACACTCGACCGCAACTGGCTTAAAGCTGGACAAACGCTGGAACATAGCACTTAAATGGGCCTGGCAAATGATAGGGCCACAGACACACACAAATTCACACAAACATGCAAACACACATACTTGTACAAGAACCCACATACACCAACAAGAACACACACACACACACAGGGGAAGACTGCAATGGAAAAAAACTCTGCAGTGCAAATGCAAAACAGAATATCTGTCCGTGAGTCATATTGCGTTGCTGTTAGTTGTTTATTTCTGTTTGGTGTTGTAATGGGTGTCGTGTTGCCCTCAGGTCTGCTGGGGAATAAGGCCTGGGCTAGTGAGGGGAGGCCTGGGCTTGGACTAGTGGAGTTAGGCCTGGGCCTGGGTTAGTGGGGGTAAGCCTGTGCTTGGGCCTGGGCTAGTGGGAGTAGGCCGGGGTCTGGGCCTGGGCTAGTGGGGGTAGGCCGGGGCCTGGGCTAGTGGGGGTAGGCCAAGGCCTGGACTAGTGGGCGGAGGCCTGGGCTAGTGGGGGAGGTAAGCCTGGGCCTGGGCTAGTGGCGGTAAGCCTGTGCCTGAGCCTGGATTAGTGGGGGTAGGCCAGGGCTAGTGGGGGGAGGGCTGGGCCTGGGCTAGTGGGGAAGTTAGCCTTTGGCCTGGGCTAGTGGGGAAGTTAGCCTGGGCCTGGGCTAGTGGGGAAGTTAGCCTGGCCTGGGCTAGTGGTGAAGTTAGCCTGGGCCTGGGCTAGTGGGGAAGTTAGCCTGGCCTGGGCTAGTGGGGAAGTTAGCCTGGGCCAGGGCTAGTGGGGAAGTTAGCCTGGGCCAGGGCTAGTGGGGAAGTTAGCCTTGCCTGGTCTAGTGGGGAAGTTAGCCTGGGCCTGGTCTAGTGGGGAAGTTAGCCTGGGCCTGGGCTAGTGGGGAAGTTAGCCTGGGCCTGCTCTAGTGAGGGAGGTAATCCTGGGCCACTGGGTGTGCTGTGTTGTCCTGTCCTGTCAGTCTGTGTTGGAGGTCTGTTTGAATGCTTGGCAGCTGTTCCTCTATTTACCGTCTACATGGGACTCACACCCAGCCCTGGATACTACTACAATGTCTTATAATACACACACACACACACACACACACACACACACAGATACACACACACATCAAACTGGATTACACTGGATCTCACTGTTAATGTCTTATGACACAAATACACACTTAACTGGTTCCCACTGATAATGTAATCTGACACAAACACACACACACACACACATGCACACACACACACACACATATTAGACTCCACCATTGTCCACTGCTAATGTGTTATGAAACCCACCAAACTCCATGGCTCTTTAGCATTAGGGTCTCTATATGCTTTGCGAACAGGTGGCATATGTGGTGTGTATGCCCTAGCGGCTGTGTTTTTGTGACAATGCGTGTGTGTGTGTGTGTGTGTACTGTGGTAACACCTTTGGCACAGAAGATGGGGTAAGTGTGTGCTTTCCGGAAGACACGAGGATTTAAACTAATTTCAACGGACCCCAATATAGAGCACTGTATTCCTCCCAGGTCACACAAACAAGCCTAGGCATGTTTATTTGGACAACACGTCTCAGACACAAAGTTAATTCAGTGGGGCATAAACAGCCGTTGTTTACATAAACAAAACAAAACAAACGTTGCAGAGATCAGCTGGAGCTAGTGAGCGGCCAGGATGTAGCTCTGACCTCTGACCTCCTGCGGATGTGCCAGATCCCAGCCAGGGCTACGCCGTGTCCCAGCCGGGTCGGACCAGAGCTAGCAAGAAGACTCAGACCGAGTCTGCGGTTCTCCTAAAGTAGTGATAGGAGCAATCTCTCAGGCACTTCACTATTCTGTTCAGACAGACCTTAGCGTACCCTGTACCCTTTTCACTCTTCTCATCTCCATTCCTCTCTTTTGTTCATCTCCTTCTCTTCCTAACTCTCTCATTTCCCCTCCTCCCTAACTCTCTTTCTCTCTTCTGTTCTCCTCTCTACTTCTCTCCTTTCATTCCTTCTGTCATATCTCTCACCTACTCTTCCCTTTGGCCTGTCCCTTCACCTTCCTTTCTTTCACCCCCCCCACTTCTCATCCCTCCCTCCCCCCCCCTCATCCCCTCCTCTCCCCCCCCCCCCCCCCTCCACCCCTCTCCCCTCCTCTCCCCACCACCCCTCATCCCCTCCTCTCCCCTCCTCTCCTCTTCCCTCCTCCCTCCCCCTCCACCCCTCATCCCCTCCTCTCCCCTCCTCTCCTCCCTCTCCCCCTCCATCCCTCCATCCTGTGAGCTCTGTCCGCCAGCCTGCTTCCCACCCCCCGCCCCGCGTGGAGAGGAAACGAGCGGAGGAAATGGCCTCTGCATCCACAAACTGGGAAAGGGAAAAATCCGGATTCCGAAATCAAGGAGGAAAAAACACTAGCCTTCCAGAAAAACATCCAGTCCATCACGGTAAATAAACAGCCGGCCTGTTACTCAACGGCCGCACAGCACAGCCCAGCCCCCACCAACGTAGAGATGTACAGCTGAGAGGGACGTGTGACTGTCCTCACGAGTGTGTGTGTGTGTGTGTTTGTCTGTGTCTGTGCGTGTGTGCCTATTGTTTGTGTGTGTGTTTGTTTGTGTATGTACCTATTTCTGTGTGTTTGTGCGTGTGTGTGTGTGTGTGTCATCCCTGTTCTGGAAACCAGGAAGCTGAGCTCCAGGACCTTGTTGTTGTTCCAGCCCCGAGTGACGGACTGATGTGTGCTGATAACCGCGCTGGACACACACAGCAGGAGGGAGGAGGGAGCCGTCTACACGAGACTCACGGAGAGACCACTAGAGACCAGATGTCCCACTCAACCATGGGCAGCAGGAGCAAATTGTCCCCGCTCAAGGCTGCGATTAAAGGGGATGGCTTCGTGATCAGAGCAGCCTCGTTAAGCAACGGGTCACCATCATAGTGTACCATCTGTGGAGCACTTATGCCCACGACAAACGCCTTTAAAACAGGTGCTTCATGCCTAACGACAATCCTTTGACTAAAGGTGGCTAAGGGGCCATGATAATCCCCTCCGAAGCAGGTGTCTTATACCAGGTAACAGACAGGTGGGGGCAGGTCTGCTCTTTAAGGGGAAAAGAGGAGTGGTCAAACGAGGGGAAGGGGGGGGATCATCGCAGTATTACATCTGCAGGTCAATTACTCCAATAGGAGAAAGCTGTGTGCATCCTTATTTCAACTGTACAGAGGACAACATGCCCCTGATGTCACTTAACTTCTGACTCTGACTGCCTTACCTTTCATATGTGCCCTCAGGACAACCTTTTTAATTAGAAATACCCTTTTAAGTCTCTTTTATTTCACATAATAAAGCAAAATGATAAACTATAAATTATAAAATCACTATAAAAAAAACACCATAAAAGCAGGTGTTTATGTATTGGAATGCTTTTTAAAGTAATTGGCCAAATGAAGAAGTTTGATGTTTCTGTTTAAAAAGCTGCTGCAGTTACCCTGGCAACCTGTCCTGTCCCATGGGCCAGTGTGGTAGCAGCTAGTGCTAAGCGGGTTAGCGGCTAGCGCTAAGCGGTTTAGCGGCTAGGCTAGCGCAGCAGCAGGTGAATGCTCCACAGTGGCCCCCCAGAAGCCACTGAGTGCAATCAGGGCACGGTCGCGTCGGCACTTCCCCTGCCCGCTCTGTTTTCCACTCCATTTCCTGCCTCCTTTTTTTTACAGGGATGCCTTGACCCTGATGAGAAAGGATTTCCTCAAGGACCCCAAACTTCCAGTTAAGCGGTGAACCAAATTAGCCTCGTGCTGAAACATCAGAGTGAATCAGTGGACACCGCGATGCAAAAATAACCAGTGGAGGCCTTCATCCCTGCAAACTCCAGACATTCCTTTCCTCTTTACTGCTCATTAATCCGCCATCGCCCCCACTGCAGATGCACTCCAAACACCTGCAACCGGGCGACCAGCCACCCCCTCACCCCCCTCCCCACAGCCACCACCGCCAACCACCAAACCCAGGCTGCTCAGTCAGCCACCCCCCCCAAAACCCTCCACCACCACCAGCCCCCGCCACCAACATCCCCCACAGCCACCAATTCACCCCCCACCAACACCGCCCCCCTCCCCACAGCCACCACCGCCAACCACCAAACCCAGGCTGCTCAGTCAGCCACCCCCCCCAAAACCCTCCACCACCACCACCCCCCGCCACCAACATCCCCCACAGCCACCCACTCACCCCCCACCAACACCGCCTCCCTCCCCACAGCCACCACCGCCAACCACCAAACCCAGGCTGCTCAGTCAGCCACCCCCCCCAAAACCCTCCACCACCACCACCCCCCGCCACCAACATCCCCCACAGCCAACCCCCCAAGCCACCACCAAACCCAGGCTGCACAGTCAGCCACCCCCTCCAACTCCAACTCCCCCACCCCCACAGTAAGGTATCTCAGATCAAACCAGCATCAGCTGGGCAGGATGCAGCATCTCTGGCCTGTGGTCCCTGTCGCCTGTCCCCTGTGTGTGTCCCCTGTGCCCTGTCCCTAACCAGTGGCAGCTGTGGGGACACACAAACAAAAGCGGCCTGGTGAGGACAGCGTGCCATCCCTCTGAGCTCATCCGGCGGGTCTGTCACGATCAATACTACTGCTCCTCGAGGAGTGTGTGATGTGTTAGAAGTGTGTCGTGTGTGAGTGGTGTGTGTGCTGTGTGAGGAGTGTGTCGTGTGTGGGGGGTGTGTGTGGTGTGTGAGAAGTGTGTTGTGTGTGAGGGGTGTGTGTTGTGTGTGAGGAGTGTATCGTGTGTGAGGAATGTGCTGTGTGTGAGGGGTGTGTGCTGTGTCAGGAGTGTGTGGTGTGTAAAGGGTTGGGTGTTGTGTTTGAGGAGTGTGTTGTTTGTAAGGGGTGTGTGTTGTGTGTGAGGGGCGTTGTTGTGTGTGTGTGGTGTGTGCGCTGCTGTTTTGTGCTAAGCTGTGCTGAGCACACAGGAATGACACTGTCCACCAGGGCTGTCTCAGTCCATTTGTTCGCCCGGACGAATCGCCCCTGTGGGACCCCAGATCGTGGTCACCCGGGGATTGGCACACTCCGTGACAGCTGCCACTCCCCTCCTCACACACACACACACACACACACGCACACACACCCACACACACATGCACCACCCCCACCCTGGACTGCTTAAAGAGCGCATAATGGGCCCTGCTGTTTGCCCTCTCATGTTATCACCCCAAATACCGGCCCATGCAGGTCGTGTAATGATGTGCAAATGTGTGAGAGGTCAAGGGTCGCGAGCGAGTCCCCGATGGCAGCGCACTGCGGAGCAGATCTGGGTTTGGGGTCTGCGGCACTCATGCAACAGATGATGCAGCCGTTGCCGTGACAGCGTGATGGGTTTATGATGGGCTATAAATCGTCTCAAGGCCACTGGGTGCCAGCCATGAAGTTTAGCTCTTGCCAAGCCTCTGCTAACCTATTCCATGAGGGCTGTTAGCTCTGGGCAAACCTCTCCTGTCACCTCCAGGCAGAAAGATATCTGCAGCCCAACTAATACACACTGTCTGTGGCCAGCGCCTGAGACTCAGTCCAAGGCTGGCCCACTCTAGCCTGGTAAACCAGGCCCTCGTACTTCATTTCATTTTGTACAGAGGGTCTGGAGCGGAGGCCGTGAGAAATGATTTCTTGCTGGAAGTGTGGACTCTGCTGTTTAAGTTTAAAACAAGTTCCTCTGCCTTTACCCAATCGCTAACGCCTGGTGGTCACGCATGCAATAAGCCTACCTACGCACTACTGTAGCACACAAATTCAACGTCATGGCTCACGAACACACCCTCTGTTGGCTGATTCCAGTCCAGACCCTCTGTACAAAAAAGAAAGGAAGTACGAGGTGCGGGTTTACCAGGCTAGGACCATTCTGGAGTTCCATTCGGTTTTGGGCTCGCTCTTCGCAGAGCTTTCAGCCACCACTCACCCCTGCCTGAGAGCTTACTGTAGCTCAGCTAACACACACATACACTTATGCACACTTGTGTCTGATGAAGCCTGGTCCATTCTGCAGTCCAGTTCTTTGGGCTCGGTCTTAGCAAAGCTTTCAGCAGACTTCCTCTGACCTCCAGGAAGAGAGTTACCTGCAGGTCAGCTAACACACTCTCTCTAGGCAGGTGTCTGATGAACACTGCTCCATTCTGGAGTTCAGTTCTGAGTTCAGTTCTGACCCGGAGAGTCAGGTTACGGTTTAGCCTGCAATGTAAAAGATCTTCTGTCTGAACCTGTGATTTACGAGAGTGACAAAGATATGAGACACTTTACGGGCTGTTTAGTGTTTAAATATCCACTTCTATCTGTGATGTTTCACAGAGAAACTAATTATGCTGATGAATGGTGGTCAGAGTAAAAAAATGGAGGCTGATCAGGCCTGATCCATTTGAGAAACTGGGTTAGGTGTCCCTGGTGTCAGTCTGTTGGAGAGATTGGTTCTGTTTGGACCTGAGCATTTTGGGTTGTTCTGTTAGGGCTCATTCACACCAAACACTCTCCGTATACAGCGCATGTCCGTTTTCTGTCCGTACAATATGTTTGTATAGTGACAGAATATGCTCAGATCACGTGTGCGGTGTGGATAGTCTAATTTGTTAACATGCATTCTACATGAATACGGACAGAAAACGGGCACGCGCTGAATACGGAGAGTGTTTGGTGTGAATGAGCCCTTAGACTGACTAGTTCTACCTAGGCCTAAATACTTGGGGTTGTTCTGGTGTAATGACCAGGTCCTAAACATTTGGATTGTTCTGTAAGAGAGACCAGTTCTGTTTGGGCCTAAACATTTCGGATTGTTTTGTTGGATAGACCAGTTACCTCTGCCAGCGGAGGTCATGTAATCATTGGTGTTTTTTTTTGTTTGTTAGTTTGTTAGTTAACAACATAGCTCAAAAGGTTATGGATGGATTTTGATAAAAATTTCAGGGTAGGTCCAAAATGGGCTAACTTTGTGTTTAGAGTGATTAGAGTAAAGTGATTAGATTTTGGTGGTGATCTCAGCTGCCCTGGCGGAGGTCTGCGCTCTCTGAGTGCTTTTCTAGTTCTGTCTGTGCCTGGCCATTTTGGGCTGGTTCTGGTGTAGAGACCAGTTCTGTGTTTGAGCCTAAACACGTTGCGTTACCTTGATGGATGGACTAGCTCTGTGTTTGTGTGTTTTTGCTATAAGCTCTGATATTTAAGGGGATTGACGGGGAATGCACTCAAGTGCTCAGGGGCACAGAAAAGAAGGGCGGTGTGCCCACTTAGGTCATCCTAGTGCTTAGGATTTAATTAAAGTGTGTTTTGAGTTTGCTCTGGATGAGGGCAGGAGAGTGATGACATCTCTGTTTGGTAAACACTCTCGGAGTCGAGAGGGTGGAAAGTTCGAGCAACATTCCACTCCGACAAACCTCACACAAGCACAGCTACCACCAGTAGAAGCCTATGCCTTTCCAATACACGAGCCAGCATGAACATGAACCTATACCTTTCGGTTACACTTTATTTGAAGGTGTCTACGTAAGAGTGACGTGAGCCCTTTATAAACATGATATGACACATATCATGAACATTATTGATACTCCATTCATGTTTATGACTGTTGCCATTAAGTGTCATTCGGTTTCTATAATGTTAAGTTGATATTTTTTTGGATGCTGACATTGCAAAAACCAAATGACACTTAATGACAGCAGTCATAAATATGAATGAAGTGTCATTAATGTTCATGATATGTATCATGTCATGTTTATAAAGGGCTCCTGTCACCCTTATGTAGACTCCTTCAAATAAAGTGTTGCCAACCTTTCCAATTAAACACGATCATAAGGGCTTAGCTTCTCAACAGTTGACATACATGTATATAATTAGACTGCTAAGATACAGTATCTTGGAAAATATTTTGAGGTAGAATAATATAAAACCAAAATTCATCATTTGATGCATGTCTGGAAAATCCATTCTCCCACCTTGTGTGTGTGTGCGTGTGAGAGAGAGAGTGCGTCCTCAGAGGGAATCTTATTGTGTTGAGTGCAGAGTTCCTGCCAGAACCAGAGCCATGGGTCCTCGGTTACGGATCGGATTCGCGCCCGCGGTGCTAAGTTTAGCGGCATTATCACCCGTTACGGCCAAGGCTGAGGTTGGGGGACCCAGGCCAAGGCAAAGGTTCAGAAACCTGGGCCATGGCACTCTTGCTCTCTCTCTCTCTCTCTCTCTCTCTCTCTCTCTCACACATGTGGTTCATGGGGAACCCAGGCCTTGGCAAAGGATCAGGAACCCGGGCCATGGCACTGTCTCTCTCTCTCTCTCTCTTTCTCGCTCTCTCTCTCTCTCGTGTGCTTCAGGTTCAGGAACCTCCTGGACCAGAGGACCTGAAGCCATTCATGAGGAATACTAGCCTGGTAAACCAGCCCCTCGTACTTCATTTCATTTTTTACAGAGGGTCTGGCCTTGCTGCATTGACAAACGATTTCTTCTTTTATGTGTGGACTCTGATCACGCACGAGGAATACTATAACCCCAGGGGGCGGACAGTGGGAGGCAGATGGAGGGAGGAGCGTTGGGCGGAAAAAAAGAGAGCAAAAGGGAACGAGAGAAAGAGAGAGAAAGCGAAAGTGAGATGGACAGGGAGAGTGGGGGAGAGGGAACAAACTGGGCTGAAGAAGAGAGAGTGATAGAAGTGGAAAGGGGAAGAGGTTAATTCATACCTTGTTCAATACATGTGAGGACTCACTCTTATCTGGTGGTGGGCCTGCTTCCACCCCCTCTCACTGTGAGTGTGTGGGGGAGATGTGTGTGTGGTGTGTATTTGTGTGTGTGTGTGTGTGTGTGTGTGTGTGCCGTGTATGTGTAGGGAGATGCATCTGGTGTGTGTGGGGACATGCGTGTGGTGTGTGTGGGGAGTGTGTGTGTGTGGGTAGGGAGATGAGTGTGGTGTGTGTGTGTGTGTGGTGTGTTTGTGTGTTGGGAGGTGTGTGTGTGTGTGTAGGGAGACACGTGTGGTGTGTGTGTGGGGAGTTGTGTGTGTTGTGTGTGTGTGGGTAGGGAGATGAGTGTGGTGTGTGTGTGTGTGTGTGTGTGGTGTGTTTGTGTGTTGGGAGGTGTGTGTGTGTGTGTAGGGAGACACGTGTGGTGTGTGTGGGGAGTTGTGTGGGTGTGTGTGGATGGGGAGGTGTGTGGTGTGTGTGTGTGTGTGTGTTGGGAGGAGGCTACAGGCAGCTCAGCCCTCATTGATTTGGTGGCCAGATTGGTGCTTTGAGATCACATGTGCCGTGAAGAAGTGTTAAACTGCCGGGCCTTCAGGGGTGTGTGTGTGTGTGTGTGTGTTGGGGGTGGGGTGTAGATCTTTACGTCTAAAAGAGACCATCTGGCAGCAGTGCAGCTAATTTGTGATTTTGTGTCAGGGGGCAACTGAGGCCCTCATACACTGCAGATCTGGAGATGCTGGATATCAGAGCCTGCTATTACAAACACACACACACACACACACGCACGCACGTGCACACACACACACACACACACACAGCACACAACCACATGCACGCACACAGTTAAATTCATAAACACACACTGATTTAAACACACACATGTACGCACACACACACAACACACTACACAACCACTTACATTCAGACAGCATAGTCAAAACCCTTCCAGTATTTTGAAAACGGACACTGTAAATAATTAATATATTACGTATAATTAATTCAAAGAGGACTAATAAGGTGATGGTATCATGGTGCCCTGATTTCCTTGTGTGTGTATGTGGGTTTATGTATGTGTGTTTGTGTGTGTGTGTGTGTGCTCTGTAGTGATGTATGTGGGGTGAGAGTGTGTGTGGAGCGTGGCCCCTGCTGATAATGCATGCATATGTGTGTGTGTGTGTGTGTGTGTGTGTGTGTGTGTGTGTGTGTGTGTGATAATGCATGCATATGGGCCTCATTATTAGTAGCAGAGCACACAGCCCCAGGCCCCGGCTCCCAGCAGCCTAATCTCTCCTCAGCACACTTGTTTAACAGTGGTGGACGCATACCGCTTCAACTGCTGTGGTGCCATACTTGTTTAACAGTGGCGGCCGCATACCACTTCAACTGCAGTGGTGCCATACTTGTTTAACACTGGTGGCCGCATACCGCTTCAACTGCAGTGGTGCCATACTTGTTTAACAGTGGCGGACGCATACTGCTTCGACTGCAGTGGTGCCATACTCGTTTAATAGCAGTGGCAGCATACTCATTTAATTGTAGTGGCATACTCTTCTAATTGTGGTGGTGGCATACTCGTTTAACAGTGGTGGCCGCATACTGCTTCAACTGCAGTGGTGCCATACTCGTTTAACAGCAGTGGCAGCATACTCATTTAATTGTAGTGGCATACTCGTCTGATTGTGGTGGTGGCATATTCGTGTAAAAGCTCTAACCCTAACATAAATAGTTAATGGCAGTTAGGGTTGCACTTATGTCTGACAGAAAAACGGGACATTTCGGCAACCCAATCAACCTTTTTGCTTATAAGCAGCGACCCGGGTGTCAGTGTGCTGGGAGAATAGTTTTTTCCCCAGGACAGGCCATTAAAAACCGGGACAATCAAGAAAAAACGGGACATGTGCCAACAGTACTCTAAACCCACTACTCTAACACCCTAATGTAAATTGTTAATGGTGGTACAGCACGGCGCTAACTAACTTCCTAATACATTAGCCCTACTAGCGGTACAGGAACAAACTAGCTTTCTAATCCTATAGAAACACTGGCAGTGGGAAAGCTAACTACCTTCCAAATGCCAGCGGTGGGAAAGCTAACTAACTTCCAAATGCTAGCAGTAAGAAAGCTAACTAACTTCCTAAAGCTAGCAGTGGGAAAGCTAACTAACTTCCAAATGCCAGCGGTGGGAAAGCTAACTAACTTCCAAATACTAGCGGTAAGAAAGCTAACTAACTTCCTAAAGCTAGCAGTGGGAAAGCTAATGAACTTCCAAATGCTACTGGTGAGAAAGCTAACTAACGTCCAAATGCCAGCGGTGGGAAAGCTAACTAACTTCCTAACGCTAGCGTTCGGAAAGCTAACAAATTTCCGAATGCTACTGGTGGGAAAGCGAACTAACTTCCTACCTGACTTCCTCTTTCCAGAGCTTCACAGCCAGCTAAGTAACTTCCTAACTGCCCTCCTGACGCTGGTGATGAGTGGCCGTGCGACGCGGCACACGCGGCGCTGATGGTGAGAAAGAATGTGGGAAAAGGAGGAAGTGAAGGCAGAGCACGCTGGGAAAAGCGGAAAGGCGAGAAATCAAAGAGCAGGGGCGTTGCGAGATGAAACGCCGGGGTTAATGTCACACCGACACGGAGGATCTCTCTCTGTCTACACCTGCCCTCCTCCTGTCCTCCTCCGCCTTTGATTTGACACGACAGCCGGAGCACACTCCTCCACTCCACGCCTGTGTGTGTGTGTGTGGAGCTGCAGAGCACATTATGTTACATAGGTTTGCCACCTATGTCTGACAAAAAAAACGGACATTTTGGCAACCCAATCAACCTTTTTGCTTATAAGCAGCGACCCGGGTGTCAGTGTCCCGGGAGAATATTTTTTTCCCCCTCTCCCCCTCATCTACACATACACACACACACACACATACATATATACATGCACAGAGGCACCCAGATAAAGTGTTGGTTAGTGGAGGTTAGATTTGTTAAGAAGGAAAGCAGTCTCGGACCAGATGAGTCTTCACAAGCTTCTTAAAGGTTGAGATGGATATCCCTACTCTTTTAGCGACTGGTAGCTTATTCTACCATTGAGGGACAACAACTGAAACACATCATTATCATCATCATCCTCATCATCATCATCTGTGCAGTCCAACAAGCCTTCACGGTTAACCCGGCAGGCTGAGTGAGCGCTCCCTGCCCCTGAGCCAAATACAACAGGCTCTCTGGCAGTCGGGAAGCAGCTCCGCACAAAATCGCTCACGCTCACACTCACGCTCAAACTCACACTCACACCAGCCCATTTCCCAAGCAAAATGTTATTCCTGCGCA
>CM050205.1:7867500-7890000 GCA_027475355.1 Coilia nasus
AAAAGATGCAGTTATTTATAGCTTATGGGTTTAAAACTTTCAAACAAGCCTTAATGTGATGCGACACTTGTGCTCTGGTGTGGCAGGTAGCCGATAGGGTGAAACACCTGCATATCCACATTTACCTACTCACACCTTGCTGTTCAGCTCAGCTGTGCGGTTAACTGTTCTGTGATAGCCTGTTTGTTATGTGTTGAAACACTACAGCTTCTATACAACTTATTAAACTTTTGTTACAATGTAACAAACCTACGTGTAACTATTATACTGTAATGTATGCTGTAGTAACCTATGCCATGCGTTATTCAACCCTAACCCTAACCTGTGCCTTACGATTCTGTACAGTTTCTAATTTAATATATTGTCGTTTTGTCTTAGGGATCTTTTTCTTTAATCATCGAGGCCTGGCATGCTCCGACACAGGAATTAAAATTAGGTAAGTAAACAGGGTTGCAGCTGCACCTCCGCCAGGGGGAGACACTTATTTTATCACTGCACATTCTTTTTTTAAAAATCAGTTAAAATATGTTATGCTGCAGCTTATTACATTTTGAAAAAGATCACATTACCATTATTTTTTACGGTAGATTTTTTGTTGTTGTTTTGCAACGCGTTGTCGGGGTCCTGCCACCCCCACCCCCACCCCCCTACGCGCACCCCTCACCCCCCTCACCGCACCCACTCACATCCATTGTTGGAATTACGTGCAACAAGGCACTTATTTCATCCTCTCGCTCCACACAATCGCGCTTCCTCAGGTTTATTTTTGGCGTGGGAAAGTGAGCAAGTCTTTGGTGAGAATATCTAAACCTCGCCAAAACCCACGGACGGCCTTTCCTGTACTTTACACCTTTTTCTGTTCCGACCTTTGGAAAGGGGGGGTGATAGGGTCGAAAATGTTTTGCTCACACAAAGGAAGAGGAAATTTAAATAGCGGTACACTGCGCTCTAGAAGCACTTTAAAATATAAACGGATGAGTCCTGATAGGTGATTTAAAAGACCCCCCATTTCCTACCAATAAAACAATTTTTCAGATTAAATTCTATTTACCTGTAATTAACAATCTAACAACAATTTAGACACGTCATTTTAGATAAATGTCTAATATTGTAAAATGACCCTGTGTTCGTGTGTGCTCTTTTCTTTCTTTGTACAGATACATCAAACAACGATTTATTGATTAGCTTTTTTGCCACCAAGACAAAGTTGGAAGTAGGTGCTGAATGGTCTCGGGATATTCTGACGTGGAAGCAGACGGAGCTAAGGTATTCTTACCGGTTCATCTGCAATGAAAATTACTACGGCGAGAGTTGTTCCAAAAAATGCACTCCCAGGGACGACCGTTTCGGCCACTACACCTGCGACCCTGACGGGAAATTATCCTGTCTCCCTGGCTGGAATGGAATATACTGCGAAGAACGTAAGCAACAGGAGAGGCGATATGTTTGGCCTCGAATAACATGGGTTTGCTTCATTGCCTTCATAGAATATGATCATGTGTGATAAGGAACAGATGAGTCTTTTGGGCACCAACGCCGGATTTATGAGTCTTCCACAGAGTTTCATTTAAACAGAGAAAAAATCCCTTCATCATGGTTACATTTCAGGTCCTCGCACTCTTTGTAGGCCCTATCTGTAGTGATAGTGAAGAACTGAGGCAGTTAAATTTTGCAATCATAAAGTGGTCCTCCGAGGGGCACTCTCGGTCTCTCTCCCTCCCCAGCGCGCGCCAGTTCAGAGAGCTTAATCCGACCCACGCTCTCCTAGGAGAGCAGCACGCGCCGGGTTAATCGCGGCATTATCATCCGCCACGCGCCACTAAATTGCGGTCTCTATTGTTGAAGAGGAGCGCAGCAGCTGCAAACACGGTCCGAACAGCCCACCAGCAACAATAGGGCAGCTGTCCGCTTTTAAGAGCAGGCATCTGCTCGAATCTAACCAGCCGTTAAACACGAGGCTTGTAACCATGTGAAATCAATGTCACATACAACCTAGAAACGCAAAATAAGAGGCAAATTAAAGAAGCGCTTGACGACCAGGCACTTTAGAGAAACAACGGTTTCTCAGTGGTTTGATCCTCATATTATCCTGCAAAGACCAAAAGTAATCACGTTCTCTCGAAATCTTAAAATGTTTTATTTAAACAAAGCAACCCAGAAATGTATTTTGTTGAATCACATTTTAGTTAGGTTTAGATAATGGAAAACAAGTTAACGTTTTTTATGTGTGTTTGTTTGTGTTTTAGCAATCTGCCTGGAAGGATGTAGCAAATCAAATGGAAACTGCACGAAACCTGGAGAGTGTGAGTAAGTACAACGCTCGCGACACAAGTACAGGTGTAACCGGTGTTTGTTTTCATAAAAACTAAAGGTCTTTGTTTCCTTTGAAGCTGCAGGGAGGGTTGGCAGGGCATCTTCTGTGACGAGTGTAAGAGACACCCCTCCTGTAAGCACGGCACCTGTCAAATGCCTGGCCAGTGCCACTGCGACGAGGGCTGGGGCGGGATCCTGTGTGACCAAGGTGAGCGGAATATCCCTAAAGTGACACCGCCACTCAATGGCGCTCTACCTATTGTACACAGGGCAACAGTCAGGAAGATGGGAGAGGTGCATTAAAGTCATCAATTTTAAAGCTGTGATGACCAGCTGAGTAAACTAAAATGCTAGGACACAATGATAAGCACACAGAAAGAAACAATAGAGTGCTATTTCCCACATTTCAGGTTGTTTTCAGTCCACTGGGTTAGGGTTAGGCCTATTTCATTAAAACATGTAAAGTGTACTCATTTGAAATAGCGTTGAAAATAAGCCTGGTCTCTTGTAATAATTGTACTTGCTAATAGTTTTGGTCCTAGTACAATTAAGCAGACTTTATTTACATTGTATAACTATACTCCGTTTTAAGTCCATTACTTCATCTTCAGTTTTTACATGTATTAGAGGATGTGATGGCATTGACACATTTACCTGATAGAAACAAGAAAATGACAAAAATGAACAAAGTCCCTCATCTTTTTGTTTTTCAAAGTCTTTCCGTTTTAAAATAACTGGTCATTTGTTGTATACCAGTCTTCATATTCAGAATTGTATTTTTATATTCAGAAGCCCATGTTTGCCCTCTATGTGAGAAGTAACCGGTGGTGGTCTAAAAGCACAGCTTCTCAGGTCTCTCGCCAGCTCCACCGTCAGCACAGCTGATATGTGGCTGCAGCCATAAAGCACACAGCAGCCCTTAGCCATTAGCGTTTAGCCATTAGCAGTGACCTTTTATGGCGCCCAGGCCACTAATGGCCAAGCATGTGTGTAGCGTAAACTTAATTTGTTACTTCACTGACAGATAGTTCAAGAGCACACTACTATAGAGTACTACAGCTGCTGTGAACTTGACACTTTAATCCGATTTGCAAGTTTTAGGGTTGGGAAACCCTTTGAATTAGGGTCTGTTTAAATGTGAAATAAGAGGTTAGGAGCCCTCTGTTTAAATGTGAAATAAGCATAGGTCACTGGATGTTTGTGTGACGTAATGTCATATTTAAGGGTCATTCGCTAGGGGCCAAGATGTTAGGAGAACATCTTGACCCCTAGCCAGTGACCCTCAAATATGACGTCCCTCCCATATGCCGTCACGCATGTGCTGAAAGGCCAAAGGCCATGGAGAACTGTAAACACTGACTGTTCTCTGTGTGTGTTTGTGTGTGTGTGTCTGTGCACTTTCCCCACACCAGACCTGAACTACTGCACGCATCACAGGCCCTGCCGCAATGGGACCTGCATGAACACAGGCCAGGGCAGCTACACGTGCACCTGCCACCCCGGCTTCACGGGCAAGGACTGCGAGCGCGAGGTGAAAGAGTGCGACAGCCGGCCCTGCCTGCACGGAGGCGTGTGCACGGTGAGTCTCGGCCTTTCCCACCGCACCACACCGCACCTCGCCACAAACGCACCGCACCTCGCCACAAACGCACGGCACGGCACGGCACGGCACGGCACGGCACGGCACGGCACGGCACCTCGCCACAAACGCACGGCACCTCGCCACAAACGCACCGAACCGCACCTCACCACAAACGCACCGCACCACAAACGCACCACACCACACCTCGCCACAAACGCACCGCACCTCACCGCACCTCGCCACAAATGCACCGCACCTCGCCACAAACGCACCGCACCGCACTGCACCTCGCCACAAACACACCGCACCGCACCTCGCCACAAACGCACCGCACTGCACTGCACCTCGCCACAAACGCACCGCACCTCGCCACAAACGTCGGCCACCGGCCAGCCCGACCCGCTTCCGTTCTCACGGGCCCGCGCTCAGCGTCGCTGCCAGCTCGCAGCAAACAGGGCAGACCTTTTGGTCCGCCTGTCGACCCGCATTGATAGGGCCTGCAAATGAATGTGTGAGAGCCGTGGCGAGAGGATGTGTGCGTGTAAGCAGGATAAGCAGTTCACAGATAAACAACAGAGTAGGGGGAATTTCTTGGACTGTGTCCAGAAACATTAAAATAAAACACTGACAACCTTCTTTCTTTCTCCCTCTCTCTCTCTCTCTCTCTTTCTTTCTCTTTCTCTCTCTCCCTCTCTATCTGTGTGTCTCTCTCTCTTTCTCTCTATCCCTCTCTCACACACAGGACCTTAAGAGTGGAGGCTACCGCTGTGACTGCCCTGAGGGCTACGAGGGGCGACACTGCGAGACCAAGGTGCTGACGTGCGCAGACTCGCCGTGCTTCCATAAGGGCCGCTGCCACGACAGGGACAACGGCCGCAGCTACGAGTGCGAGTGCCCCGCCGGCTTTGCGGGACTCAACTGTGAGAAGAGAGTGGACAAGTGCACCACACTGCGCTGTGCAAATGGTACGAACCACCACAGTCCAACACCTGCCACAGCAAAACGTTAACATGACATTACATTCTACTGATAGGTTATGGCTCAGTACAGTACATGCCGCACCAAAACGTTAACATGACATTACGTTCTACTGATAAGTTATGGCTCAGTCCAAAACCAGTCACATGAAAAGGTTAACATTACATTGTACTGATTTGTTATAGCACAGTTAAACATCTGCCACACCAAAATGTTAAAATTAACATTACATTACATTCTACTGGTAGGTTATAGCGCAGTCCAATACGTGCCACATCAAAACATTAACATTTTGTTAATTTCTATGCTACTGGTAGGTAATACCACAGTCTACACCTTTAACTTTAAAAAACCCTAATGCTTCATTACTTCATTATACATTACATTATAATGAATGGCATTACATTGCATTACATTGCAGTTTGTGAAAACAGTACATCCACTGTAGTAGAATCCTGTACTTCTCAAATGAAAATAACCACTTAATGCTGGTGGGGATAGTGTACAGAAACATCATACTAAAACAGCCATTTACAGTACACTCTCAGACATCTGCAACCATGGTGACAGTCTGCTACAACACACCAAAAGTCATCATGATCATGTGTATATGGTGATGGTTGGCATCAGACAGGGGCTAACTAAATAGGTTATTCAGGTTAGGGTTAGCCCTAGGGTTAGGGTCAACCCTAAGACACACATACATACACACACACGCAAACACTTGTGCAACCAACACCATGTGTCTTTAATTGACTATTTGCAGTGTTAGAGCAAGGGATCATGGGTGTGTGTGTGTGTGTGTGTATGCGATGTAACTAATAATTATACCTTCTCCTCTCAGGCGGGCTGTGTGTGGTGGATGGGGGCGTGCGAAAGTGCAGCTGTCGCTCGGGTTTCGCCGGCCTGCGCTGCGAGATCAACATCAACGACTGCGCCAATGACCCCTGTGCCAACGGCAGCACGTGCAAGGACGGCATCAACGGCTACACCTGCCTGTGCCCACCGGGTTTCGAGGGCCGGCACTGCGACCGGCCCACCCACATCTGCGCCTTCCAGCCCTGCCAGAACGGCGGCACATGCACCAGGGGTGGCGTGTGCGTGTGCCCCGCGCCCTACGGCGGGCGCCTGTGCGAGAGGGCCGCGGGCACCACCACCACCACCACCACCACGCCGGCCCCCGAGCCCACCCCGCCCTGGGCCGCCGTGCTGCTGGGCGTGGGCCTGGTGGCCATGCTGGTGCTCCTCTGCATGGTGCTCATCGTGCTGCGCTTCGTCCACCGGCAGAAGGGCCACGAGCCCCTGGACGCGCCCGCCAAGAACAACCTGTCTGACCTGCAGAAGGACAACCTGCTCTCCGCCATGCAGCTTAAGAACAACAACAAGAAGGCGGAGCTGGAGGTGGACTGTCCCAGCGAAAAGCTCAACTACAAACACATCAACTACCACAAGGACTACAAGTCTCCAATGGACTACAAGGAAGAGCTGTCGAGAGAGGACAAACTGCAGCAGCACCACAGTGAAAAGTGTTTAGAAGAGAAAAAGCCTCTGGGTAGGATATATAGGTAAGGCAACACCTGTAACTCTTACTTCACACGCTGAGCGTAACGTGTCAGAGTCATAGTCACCTCAGCCACCCTCGAGCTCTTTTTTTACACACTGAACGTAAGCGGTACGGTGTCACGGTCACCTCGGCAGCATCCGTTTATTCGCTGCCGCTGGCGCGCGTCCAGCCAGGTGACGTCAGGCGTCACGAGAAGCCACAGGGTTAGCGCAGAGACAGGTGCTAAGCGCTCTAATTGGGCCTCTGACTTAATGAGTGGGATCCTGTGGGAAATGAGGCAGCTTGAGCGCTTTGATCTGGTCACGGATGTAACCAGAGATCAACACACAGCCCCTTGTGCCCCCGCCGCCCCAAGACTGCCTCTAGTCATAGCCATAGCGTCTCCTGCAGGTCTCCCTCTGCAACTACACACAGCCCCTAACGCCTCCTCTGCGCAACCCCCCCTCCCAGACCTCCTCTTGCTCCTAAACATAGCGCCCCCTGCAGGTCTCCCTCTGCAACTACACACAGCCCCTAACGCCTCCTCTGCGCAACCCCCCCTCCCAGACCTCCTCTTGCACCTCCTCACAGCTCCCCTTACAACTTCTGCCCAGCACTTTCACACAGGCTGCGACTTTGTGGATAGATTTCTCAGACTGATTATATTATATTAATATTTGTTAGAAATGTAGTTAAGTTATATTTAGTTATAGTATCATTATACTATATATATTATATAGTAAGTTATATTTTATTTATATTTGGCTTTATTTTGAGCCGAGAGCGGTGTTTGTTGAGGCGTTTGTGCTGTGCTAGACTGAATGCTGTATTCTGTGTCGAGTCGAGTCCAGGCTTTGGCTGCCCCCGCTAATGGCTGTTGGCTTTGTGTTGCTCTGCAGAGAAAAGCCGGAATGCAGAATATCAACAATATGCTCTTCAAGAGACTCCATGTACCAGTCTGTGTTCGTCATTACTGAGGAGAGGAACGAGTGTGTCATAGCAACAGAGGTGGGATTTTTATCCTTTTTAGTAGTTTTTCCATCTTGTATGTATGAATTGTGCTATACAAGTGAAGATGATGATTATTATTATTATTATTATTATTATTATTATTTTGTCTTTTAGTCTTTTGCCATAGCTCCTTGCTATTAGGATTGGTCTTAAGATACTGTTGTTATTGTCAATATCAAGCTCTTACTCCCGAGTAATGTTATGTGCTTTCTACTCTTTCTCCAGGTATAAAATATCAAGATTATCAAGAAGGACTCTCTTCTGGACTGTTTACATATAGATGGGTTTTTTTGTTTATTTAAGTGTGACTTGCTGCTCTTGGAAACTTGATAACTGGAGAGGGCCTGTTGTGCAGGCGAATGCAATAGGACTTTGTCTGAATGTACACACATCAGCGGACTCGTGGGGCTGGTCAGAGGGCCAGCTAAAAGACTGATGGCTCTTCTGATGTTTCTGCCCCACTCCCCTCGTACCCTACCCCCACCCCTACACACCCACCTGAGGGTGGATGCAGACCACGGAGATTCCCAGCAACCACCCTCCCACCCCCACCCTCCAGGAGACAGAAGAGACTGAACTATATGTTTGTAATCATATAACACAAACATATAGTATAGACAAATAATATTTAAATATTTCCATTCAAAGTTGTTTTTTTTTATTTAGTAATATGGCAATCCAATAATCGAAATCCTGTCTGCCTGAGCTGAAGGCCCCACAGTCTTCTTCCTTCCCCCCTCAGCAGACGAGGGCTATGCAAGACCGAAGAGGAGCGCTCGACGAGACCAACGCTCACATGCCTAGAGAATAATATCGGAGGCAGCCCGCCTTGTAGGCAGTCTCTGACTTTCTTATCAAAATCAGCTTTGTATCACCCGTACTGAATACCTGTTGGCAGGTTTTGTTTTGTAAAACAAAAGTTTATATGCATAATCACAGAGCCTTAACCCCAGGGTTGTGACCTTTGACCTAATGGCCTGCTCCTCTGCGACCCTTGGCCCCTGTGCCTTCGGCCTCGAGGGCCACGGACGCGGGCGGACATTTTTTATCACACTGTATGCAACGGGACCAAGACCAAGAAGTGACTATCACACCGAGGAAGCCTACAAAAATAGTTTAAATTGCAGAACAATTGAAGTTATTATAAAGATTAGTAATTTCACTAGTTATTTAAATCCTAAGAAGCACTGATCTTTTTATGTTTTCTAAATTTATTTTGTATATACTGTATATTTATGAACATTCTGAATTGTGTGTGTGGACTATGAAAAGTTAAATTTATTTTTTTTGTTGTTGTTACTGTTGTCTATTCCAAAACAATGAAAGCAAATCTGGTACACTGTGGTTTGGTGGTGGTTCATTGAACGTGGAAGCCAAAGCAAAGCACCCAGCTACATAAACAGCTAGCTGTCTAGGCATGTGCAACCCCTAGATACCCCTAGATACATAAACACTAGCCCGGATATAAAAGAGCTGCCGGGACTCTGTCATCTAGCATGTGTGTGTGGGGGGGGGGGGGGGTTGCCGTGGCTTACCGCAGCCATGGTTAGCCATCTGTAGTGTTGAGGTGTGATGAGTGGCGTGGGGGGGGGGGGGGGGGGGGGCACTGTGCACTGCCCTGGGAGCTGGGCATCATGCGCTCACTCTTTAATGACAGCACTGCCATGTCAGTGGGAGGAGGGGGAGGTGTTTCATCCATTAGGAAAGTAGTTCTTTTAAACATCAATGCAATACTACGCCCCCCACCCCCAACTTCCCTGCCCTAGCTCAGATTTAAATAGTTTAACAGTGAAGTTACTACACTGGACACACCAGAAAGGTGGAATCTATCCCCATGTAGCAAAACTGAAAGAGAAAAAGGGGGAGGGAGAAGACAATGGCAGAGAGAGAGAAAGAGAGAGAGGGAGAGAGAGAGAGAGAGAGCTGCTTTCTTCCCATCATCAGTTAAGCCCATTAGTCCCTCTCTCTCCTTCGGCTCCGGCCTCCCCCCCTTGTTTTTCTTCATTGTTTTGTAACAACAGCATCCTGTTTGCGACTCTGTGACATCATTTCCTGCTTCCACAAGGACAGCCAACAGTTTCTCACGCATCTCCTGTGCCGTGTGAGTGTGTGAGACAGCTGTGAGAGGAAATTCTCACAAATAATCACAAACGAATAATACTACAGCAAGAATGTGTCAGTAATGTCAGACTCCCCATGAGCGCCGTTATCTGCGGAGCACAGATGCCGATTCGGTGTGATTAGAGCTGCGATTGTTCGGCCTCACACAGGGGGAACACAGCTGAGACTCCGGATACGCTTTATACGACTATTGTGGGATTGCAAAATCTGATTAATCTACACAGGAATGTGTGAAACTCAAATATTTCTTTTCAGCATGACATATCATATTTATTCAAATTAGGTTAGTGGGGAAAACCCCTTTGTTCAGTTGTGTGAGCTGAAGAAAACAAGTATTGAAAATAATTGAAAAAGTCATAGCTAGGATGGTTCTAGAACTCTGTGAAGATATTCCATCTTGTGCACTCTACCAATGCGGTCAGGCATAGGCTGCTTGGTGACAGACTGCAGAGGTTGCTTATTAGAAGGAGCTCTGTGCTTCCACGAATGGCTTCTTTCCCTTTGCAGAGCTGTGGCAGGTAGCCCAGGCCTCGCCCTGGCGGGGTAGGTTTGCAGTTGCCCTAAGTACCGCACGGGGGCAGTGTTCAGCCCATCTGCATGGGTCTGGGCAAAAGCTCTTTTTTGTTTACAAATCTTTTGCCAAAACACCCCCCAAAATTAGAGTTATCACTTTAATTACGTCAGAGATGAAAGTATTCTTGGGTGCTGCAAAAATTGAATCACTGTATCTGACTGCCAACGTTTTAAGTCTTGAATTTAAAAGATAATGGAGCTTATTGGCGCAGAGACGCTCATGTGATGATTAAACGCATGATGTACTCAGGGCTACTAACGCATAGAGTAATTAGCAGGCATACTGAAGGGACTGTGGTGTCTTAGACCTGCTAAGAGTCTTAACTCGCTGTACCAGGGGATAGGGTGCAACCAAACCTTTCTATTAATAGCTTATCCTGATCTGCCGCTTGAGGTGTCATGCATACATTAAATGGCTGGGTATGATGCTGCAAAGCATATCTAATTGCGTACGTTACTTTTAAATTTGAATTTTATTTCATATAATGAATATGTTTTCTATAAATCCTTAATAACATTAAAATGACGTTAGGGTTCTCTGCGTGACACATTCTACACAGTACTCTACACATACCGTGGAGGACAAACAGTCCTGCAGACTGCAGTAGCCTATCTAAAAGGGCGGTGCCTTTCTCTGTTACCATGTGTAGACATCGTGTTACAATCTTGGCGAGCTGTCCCTGATTTGAATAATGTGACCCTTTCCAGAGGTGGCAACTACATCATAACCGTCATGTGCGCAATTATTATCCCCGCGCCTCTGCCAGTCCCAACCAGTGCGTACACTTTGGTCACAACAGCAAAACAAGCGGGGCAGTTAGATCATCATGTTCCAACGCCTATCTTTAGAGCAAGACTGTGATTGGATAGGTAAAGTTTACAATACCCTCCTCTGTGATATCATTGGACGGCAACGTTCTGATTTGACAACAAATACACGTGTCTGAAAAGTGAGGTGAAGTTCTGCAGGGCTTCCGAGAGAAGCACAGCGTGGCTAAAATAATTCCTGAACTTAATTTAGTTCAACCAGACATCCAAACACATGTGATCATGGCGCAGTGTCTATATAGTAAAGGCCAGTAAATCGCAAAAAATACGCCGTCAACGTGGACAGGGAGTGGAGTTACAGGCAGAAGGATTCTGGCAGGTATGCTGAAACCCTAAGGCACCACAAAATGATTTAAAGCATTTCTTCATCGGTGGAGACAAGGAGTAAGCTAACTGATACTGTTAGAACGAAGACCAGCAGGAAACGCCAAATAGCCTGGGAAATTTCAGCTTTCGACATAATTATGAGGCCCGAGGACGCGATGCCAGAGATGGCCAGTCTGTGGATATTTGGCTACGGCTCGTTGGTGTGGAAACCAGACTTCAAGTACAAAAGACGCAAAGTGGGTTACATTCGGGGTTACAAGAGACGTTTTTGGCACGGGGATAACTTTCACAGAGGCGACGAAAACACGGTGAGTTTATTGAAGCATAATGTGTCTCTACCACTTCTGTACATGTCTCATTTTGTGTGCTTAGAGTTATTAAATTATTGTATTATATTGGGGGGGGGGGGGGGGGGGGGGGGTGAAGGGCCTGTATCACCTTCAATAGCATTCTTATTTCACTGGAAACGTTGTAGAGTTTGATCAGTTTTGCATGAATTGTGGATGAAAAGTTAATGGGTACGTTTTACTGTTGTCTCTGCAGCCTGGGCGAGTGGTGACGTTAGTGGAGGATGATGAGGTAAGTCCTGATGCTCTCTGTCTATATAAAAACACTTACGTAAAATCCCTTAATTGCTAGGCTACTATTATTGTCTCCTTGCATGTCATTAGCCAGGTACATTGGGATGTTGCATTAATAACAGAAATAGGTTAACATGCATTTCGCCATGACTGTAGATATTTACACAGAGGTTGATGTGTAGTCTAGTACTACAGAGACAAAAGGCTTCCAGTGGAATCACCCTCATGCTAACACACTAGCTAAGTCTGACACTGCCTTGAGCCTATAGTGGTAAACAACAATGATTAACTTCCACCTGGAGAATAAACAGCATTCGATGCTCAGTGTGGTGATGTGTCTCCCCCTCAGGAGCGCACGTGGGGCGTGGCCTATGAGGTGACCGGCGCCCAGGTGGAGGAGTCTCTGCAGTACCTCAACCTGCGGGAGGTGGTGCTGGGCGGCTACGTCACCAAGATGGTGGAGTTTACGCCCCGTGAGAGCGAGGAGAACGAGGCGCCCCTGCTGGCGCTGGTCTACATGGCCACCTCCGACAACCCCATCTACCAGGGCCCCGCCAGCGCCGCCGAGATCGCCGCGCAGATCGCCTCCTGCCAGGGGCGCACCGGGCACAACATCGAGTACCTGCTGCGCCTGGCCGAGTTCATGCGGCTGTGCTGCCCCGAGGTCGAGGACGAGCACCTCTTCTCCATCGAGGCGGCGGCCTTAGCCCTGCTGCTGTGACGACACAGGAACCGTCCGCCAACACACGCCATACGCTACGCCGGTGCTCAAAAACAAACGCGTGCGTGTGTGTGTGTGATGTTGGTATCATACCTCAGTGAGCTTCCTCACTCAAGAGCCACATTCTGTGAATTCACCTCAAGTACAGTTCCACCGAAGCCGGTCCAAGTTTCTGTGTAGCTGTTTGCTGTAGACAGAAATGCCCCCAAGGAGAGGCAGATCTCAGCAATGTCAGAGAGCACTGTTGAGCATAGCATTACAGGCCAAACACACACTCCACACAAACACACTGCCAAAGGGACAGTATGGAGCTTGGTTTTTATTGCGTTTCCTTGTGTATGTATTTAAGCTCTTTTGTACGGTCTCATGGACCTCAAGAGAGACCACTGTCAGTTTAAGAGTTTAGTTTAAGAGAATAGTTGTATTGGGTTTTATATTGTTTTAAGGGGATTCCAACACATCTAACCATCAGTGCTAACAATGTTTAGTGGCTGCAGATGTGGTCTGCAGCTCTGGGTGTATGCATGTATGTGAGTGAGTGTGAGTGTGTGCGTGTGTGTGTGTGTGTGTGTGTGTGTGTGTGTGTGTGTGTGTTTGTGTCCCATGTGAGTTGGCTCCATTCCAGGGATGGGGCACCGAGTGTCTGGGTGAGCAATGTAAACACAACGTCTAACCTGTTTTTTTTGTTTGTTTTTAAAATGCTTTTGAGCAAAGAATGCTTCGATTGTGACGTTATACGCCCAATACGCCTACACATACATCAGTGTTCTGAATACATGTCAGTATGTGCTGTACACGTACATACACACACACACAAACACAAACACACCAGAGTGTTCTGAACAGACTCTTGTGGATACACGTCACCTTGGCCTATCTAAAAGGGCGGGCCTTTTGGGGGGGCACATCACACCCCCCCCCCCCCCAAACCTTACCTCATCACTGCCATAACAACTAAACAAGCCACTGGGCCATTGGGTCACTCTGTTCTTATGCGATTCTTATCTTTCGAAGAAGACTGGCTGGTTGGGAAATGTTTACGATGCTGTCCTCTGCGACCACAGAGAGCTTTGTGTACACAAAGGGCTGCAAATGTGATGGCATCAGAGCCTGAGTGAAGCCCCGTCACCAGTGGTCTGACTGATAAGGAGTGTTGTTTTTAAACCCTTAAAATAGGGACCAGGCTGACAGCCTCTGCTGCACACAGTCTAGACTAGGCTGCTGTTTTGGGGACACTCCTACTGACACAATGTTCGTCTCCTGCAATCTGCCTCATATCATGTGCCTTTGTTGTGAAAGGACAAAGTGTCAATTACATGTGAATAATAAAGTAACTTTTGGCATTTCAGCAATTATTTAACAACCAGCAAGTAGCAAAATAAAAACAACCAACTATGTACATATTCAACTACATTTCAAAGTGAAGGCCCTGGCTAAACAGGGGAGAGATCTCAACCGGGTTAGCGTAGCACAATGCTTCTCAATGTCTCTCCCGGTTAGCATAACACAATGCTTCTCAATACCTCTCCAGGTTAGCGTAACACAATGCTTCTCAATGTCTTTCCAGGTTAGTATAACACAATGCTTCTCAATGTCTGCCCAGGTTAGCATAGCATAAATGCTTCTCAATGTCTCTCCAAGTTAGCATAACACAATGCTTCTTAATGTTTCTCCACTGAGCCATGATTAGCATGTCCCATTAGCACTGCACTGTCCCGTTAGCATATCACATACATGCAGAGAAACAGCACACCCACCCAGGAGCAGAGACAAACCATCTCCAAGACTACAGTGACCAGATGTCCCTCTTTTCTGGAGACACTGGTGAAACACACAATAACCCACTTCCTCCATGGATTTGGGAGCAAAAGCATTGCTTATTTTAATGATATTATTGGCCAGGTCTTCCAAGCGCAGTTAAGAATCTCTTACAGCTTAGAGATTCTTAACTGCATTTGGGAAACCCATCCATTTACTGGGAAACCCATCCATTTACTGTAAAACTAGAAATGCCCTTTGTTTTTTTTTGTTTTTTTTTTTTTTTTTTTTTGTTTTCCAGAAATACCGACTTCTTTGACTTGTAGCAGTCAGGAGTAGCACGGAGGCGAGGCGAGGCGAGGCGAGGCACACTGTTGCTAGTAAGCGAGCTATCAATTTACTGTCACCTTTTGTGTTCTCCTCGCAGTAAGGCCGTGCTGTTCCTTGAACCTTGCCACTTGCCTAATAGGCCCGTCCAAACACTCTAGGGTTGCATAAGGCACACATGTCGCCACAGAGTCTCACGGGACTCTGCTCGGGTTACCACGGGGACTCATCTGTCACCACCTCTCCTTCGATCAACAAATTAAGGCATTAAAAAACAGTCCTCTAGAAAACAACAAATGAATACATCACTGTCCATGTAGGAATCATGATAGATGTTTTTGTTTATTAGAAAATTACTGTTTGTTTATTAGAAAATTGTTATTGGGCTTCAGGTCCATTCAAAGATGCACCACACATGTTTACTTAAGACTTGAGACTCTCCTGTCTGCTAAATAGTTTCATATATGTCAAGTTGCCTGGTTTTGCAGGTTTGCAGCAGCTAATTTATGAGTGTGTTGGAGTGTGTGCACGTGTGTGTGCGCACACGTGTATGTCTGTGAGTGTGTGTGTGTGTGTGCGCGTGTGTGTGTTGTATATACACTGTACAAGTGACTAGGTCTCATACTTCCCTAGTCAGCACACAGAGGGGCCCCATGCACAAGGGGGTAAGGGGGTAAGGGGGTGGGGGTGGAGTTAGGGTAAAGGAGAAACTGTATGTGAATTTTAATCACGTTTCGTAGACATGTGCCTTGCACACACAAACACACACACACACACACACACAGCCATGCACGCACACACACATACACACACAGCCCTACACACACATACACACACACACACACAGCCATACACACACACACACAGCCCTACACACACACACACATGGCCCTAAAGTGATCCCCACCGCCTCCTGAGCAAGAACATGTGTGTTTTACACACACTCTCATCTCCAGGCATACTGCCCTAGATTCTGAGAAAAGCACATGTAACTGGGTAAAAGGTGAAGAGGCTGTGAAGAGAAGAGAGGAGAAGAGAAGAGAACAGGAGAGGAGAGAAGAGAAGAAAATGGAAGAGAACAGAACGAGAGAAAAAGAGAAAAGGGGAGAAGAGAAGAGAAGCAAAGAAAATAGAAGAGAGAAGAGAAGAGAATGGAAGAGAAGAGAACAGATGATAAGAGAAGAGGAGAAAAGAGAAGACAACAGGAGAGAAAAGGGGAAAAGAGGAGAAGAGAATAGAAGAAGAGAAGAGAAGCAGAGAATAAAAGAAAGGAGAAGAGAAGAGAGGAGGAGGGAAGAGAGGAGAAAGTGGGAGAAGAGAGAAGATAAGATAGGAGAAGAGAAGAGAAGAGAGAAGAGAATAGAGGAGGAAACAAGAGAGGAGAAAATGGGAGAAGAGACGAGAGGAGAAGAGAAAAAAGAGGAGAAGAGAAGGAAGGAAAAAAGAAGAGAGGAGGAGAGAATAGAGGAGAAGAGATGAGAAGAAAAGAGAGGAGAAAAGAAAAACCAGTAAAAACCACCAGCAAAAACAAAGCTGTCCGCAGAGACACATTGAGGGCTGAGAGGAGAAAGGGAGAGCAGAGAGAAAAAGAGGAGAGGAGAGAAGAACAGAGCGAAGGAGGAGAGAGAGAGAAAGAGGAGAGAAGGACAGAGCGAAGGAGAGGAGAGAGAAAAAGAGGGGAGGAGAGAAGAAGAGAGTGAAGGAGAAGAGAGAGAAAAAGAGGAGATAAGAGAACAGAGCGAAGGAGAAAAGAGAGAAAAAGAGGAGAGGAGAGAAGAACAGAGCGAAAGAAAAGAGAGAAAAAGAGGAGAGGAGATAACAGAGTGAAGGAGAGGAGGGAGAAAGAGGAGAGGAGAGAAGAAGAGAGTGAAGGAGAGGAAGGAGGAGAAAAAGAGGAGAGGAGAGAAGAAGAGAGTGAAGGAGAGGAGGGAGAAAGAGGAGAGGAGAGAAGAAGAGAGCGAAGGAGAGGAAGGAGGAGAAAAAGAGGAGAGGAGAGAAGAAGAGAGCGAAGGAGAGGAGGGAGAAAGAGAGAACACAAAGGAATGGTGCTCCGACCGCATGCTTTGCTGCGTGTGTTGATTGTAACAGCACTGGCTCAGAGCGAAGCAGAACGTAAACACAGAAAGCTTGCCATTCAGGTGTTGCAGGGTGTCTATACAGGTCGAGGGGCCAGAGGCTAAATCCATGCCTTGTTACACACACACACACACACACACACACATGCACACACACACACACACACTCACACACACACCTCCCAAATCATTAGGGGTAGGGGCTTATTAAGGTGCATTAAAATGGTGCATTAAAACCTACTCCATAAATCACTGCCAGGCCGCAATTAGAGCTGTGTGTGTGTGTGTGTGTGTTGGCCTCAGAAGAGAGGGTAAGAGTGGAGGGCCGCTTAACATGAGCCCTATCGATCGCTGGGCCACGCTAATGTACTGTAACACTGTACACGAGCCCATATGGGGCCGCACTCAGGAGGATACCACACACAGCACCAGCACACACACACACACACACACACACACAGTATCAACACACACACACTCACACACACAGTATCAACACACACTCTCACAGACACACACACAGACACACAACATCAACACACACACACAACACCAGCACACACACACAGTATCAACACACACACACACACACAGTATCAACACACACACACAGCACCAGCACACACACACACACACACACACACACACACACACACACACACACACACACACACACACAATCAACACACACAAGCACACATACACACACACACACACAGCACCAGCACACACACACACACACACAGTATCAACACACACACACACAGTATCAACACACACACACAAGCACACACAGCACCAGCACCAATTAGCCCAGGCAGCGATGGAGGGATGGAGGGAGGAGAGGGAGGGAGGGAGAGAGCGAAACAGAGAGAGGGAGAGAGAGAGTGAAATGGAGGGAAGGAGAGAGATAGGACAGACAAAGGGAGAGAGAGATACAGGAGACAGATGAATAGAGAGAGGAAGAGAGGAAGAGGGAAAGAGTCATACAGGGGAAGAAAGAAGAATGGAGAGATAATAGAGAGAGAGAGAGAGAGAGAGAGAGGAGGAGGAGGAGGAGGAGGAGGAGGAAGTGACAGAGCGAGAGAGAGACAGGGGAAGGAAGGAAATAGTATAGGGAGCCATCTGTTTGACCCTCAAGCTATTCTTACATTTTATTTTTACATCCTTAAGATGGGCCGTCTTTTGTGCAGATTTGTAACCCTGATTTGTGTAGGATCTAGAGACAGCTCACCCATTGGTTAGGGGTGTGTGTGTGTGTGTATATGTATGTGTGTGTGTGTGTGTGTGTGTGTGTGTGTGTGTGTGTGTGTGTGTGTGCGTGTGTGTGTATATGTGTGTGTGTGTGTGCGCGTGTGTGTGTGTGCGCGTGTGTGTGTGTGCGCGCGCGCAGGGCTGTTCAGATGTGCACTGAGCAGTGTGTGTTTGCCACCAAACAAAAAGAGGATTTATGTGTGTGTTTTTGAAGTGTGAGTGTGAGCTTTCTGAATGACTGTGGGGACACAGATTAAGATAATGACTTCATTCAGGATGCCCAGAAGTTGTGTGTGTGATTTCATTCAGGATGGCCAGTGTGTGTGTGTGTGTTTGTGACTTGATTTAGGATGGGCTGTGTGTGTGTGTGTGTGTGTGTGCTTTATTCAGCATGGCCTGTGTGTGTGTGTGTGTGTGTGTGTGTGTGTGTGTGTGTGTGTGGCTTCATTCAGGATGGGCTGTGTGTGTGTGTGTGTGTGTATGAGACTTGATTCAGGATGGCCAGCGCACTGCTGTGTACTCTGCCTGAACCCTGACCTTCGACCCCTGGTCGTGGCTGGTCAGCAGAGGGCAGTAGGGCGGTGCGGTGCGGTGCTGAGGGACGAGCGAGGGAAAGCGATTAGGACACTAATGGACACATGGGCTCCTCTCTGACCTCTCTCATCAGCAGCAGAGGTCAACCCCAAGGTCACAGAGGGCTGGCCACTGAGGATCAGATGACCCAATCATGGCCTGACCTCACAACTTCTCTCTCAATAAGACCTCACAGCTCATTAACACATGATCCCATCAGCAGTGTGTGCGTGTGTGTAGGTCCCGACAGCATTATAAAACAATTCAAGGCAAAGCTGTATGGGTGTGTGAGTATAGGTCATCGTAGCATCGTAGATCCATTCAGGCCCGAGGCAGTGTGTGTGTGTGTGTGTGTGTGTGTGCGTGTGTGTGTGTGAACAAAAGCCTCAGCAGCATGACAGGGTTCATCATTCAGAGATGATCTTGTGCAATCAGCAGGTCAACAGTGAGGGTGTGAAGGGTACACAAAGGGCGCTAATCTTGTCAGATTAGCGGCTAATCTTAGCTTTAGCTACTCGTTTCACACAGCCCCACCGTGGCCTCATCCCTCCCCAGAAATGAACTTTCTTATCAAACAGGAGCTTTCAGGATGACTGCCATTTGGACCGAGGTTACATTTCTCTTGTAGAGAAAGGGTTATAAGACTCAGAAGACTTTACTCTCTGAGCTACACCAGAAACACATCAACATTTCCCCTGCAGCAGCAGAAGACTTCAGACTGAGAACTCCATCAGAAATACACCATTTTAACAGAAGACTTTACACTGAGAACTACGTCAGAAATACACCATTTTACACTCAAGTAGACTTTACACTGAGAACTACGTCAGAAGTACACAATTGTAACAGTAGACTTTACACTGAGAATTACATCATAAACACAGCATCGTTTCTCTTGCAGCAGCAGAGCAGCAACACTTCACACCGCAAACTCCATTAGAAAAACACTACCATTTTAACACAAGACTTCACAAGACTAGAGACACTGAGAACTACATCATAAAAACAGCAGCAGAAGACTTTACACTGAGGACTCCATCACAAATATAGCAACATTTCCCCTGCAGCAGCAGAAGACTTCATACTGAGAACTACATTAGAAATACACCAACATTTCAGCAGAAGACTTCACACTGAAAAACTACATTAGAAATACACAACCATTTTAACAGAAGGCTTGAGACACTGAGAACTATGTCATAAATACAGCAGCATTTTCCCTACAGCAGCAGAAATAAACCAACATTTCAGCAGAAGACTTTACAGCGAGAACTCTATCATAAACACACCAGCGTCTGTGGCCTGACATTTACTGCAGTGTCTGCTGCGGTCTCCCCCCGCCCCCCCCACCCATTCCAAGAAAAAACAGACATGCTACACATTCAGTACATTGTATGTTCTTCTTGGACATGCAGTGACTTGCACAACGACAAAGAAAAAACCCTTTGTTTCCAGTGAACACTTCCGCTTTTTGGCAGCTTTTTAAAGGAAACTGGGCTGGATTTCCCCTAAACCAGCCGGCTTTGTCTTATCTATACATTTCTTGCCAAGTCTAAAAATCACAGTTTTGCCTCGCTCACTGCCTGTAGCAAAACAAGGGAACGTTCAAGAACGGCAGTCATTCTGTACCATCTTTAGTTTAAGGCCAAGGGAGCCAGTCATTCTGTACCGTCTTTAGTTTAAGGGAACGTTCAAGAACGCCAGCCATTCTGTACCGTCTTTAGTTTAAGGGAACGTTCAAGAACGCCAGCCATTCTGTACCGTCTTTAGTTTAAGGGAACGTTCAAGAACGCCAGTCATTCTGTACCGTCTTTAGTTTAAGGCCAAGGGAGCCAGTCATTCTGTACCGTCTTTAGTTTAAGGCCAAGGGAGCCAGTCATTCTGTACCGTCTTTAGTTTAAGGGAATGTTCAAGAACGCCAGTCATTCTGTACCGCATCACAGTAGGCTTGTTTTGCTCTGCTTAGCCTGGACACTATGTGCAGAGAGGGAGGTTGGGAGGTCATGAGTTGTTATCGTGTGTGAGAGACAAATTGGGAAAAAAATGAAGGATGCTGAGTCGGGGTAGTGTGTGTGTGTGTGTGTGTGTGTGCGTGTGTGAGTCTGTGTGTATAAGAGAGATACAGAGACAGAAAGAGAGAGAGAGACAATAAAAGAATGGAAAGTGATGAATGGTGGCAGTGTGTGCATTGGCAGGGTCAGATTATATTATTTATTTTATCTTTCACGATTTTGGTTTATGATTGACTGTGTCACATTATAAGATTTTAAAACCACAAATTCTCTACACGTCTTGGTCGGGAGACTAGCCACATTATGAGATAATGATTTGTTATTGTATGGTTTCAACTGACTGCTGGTGACAGGACTCCCAAAATTAACAATGGACACTAACCCAAACCCTAACGCTCCTGACAAAATTCTGATATGCTAGTCTTTTTGTTGGGCTGTCGTAGAACGTTGCAGACAAAAAAATTGCAGATCGTTATATAGGTCACATTGTGAGACTCACTCATGTTCAGTGTCATACAAAACCTTTTGGAATCGGTTATGCTGGAAATGTGTCAGTCACGATGAATTGGAGGCAAAATCGAGCTGAAATCATGTAATGTGAACCGGGCATAACAAAAGACAAGACAGGTTGGATGATATGTGAGGAAGAAGAGGAGAGAATGGGGGGCTGAGTTGCAGTAGTGTGTGTGTGTGTGTGTGTGTGTGTGTGTGTGTGTGTGTGTGTTTATTGCGTGGGTGGGTGAGTGGCTGGTTGTGTGTGTATGTTTGTGTGTGTGGAGGCATGCCTATGTTCCCCTAGCCCGATGTGTATGTGGGTATGAATATGCACACATGTAGCATGTGCTGTATTGCATGAATATATCATATGTGTGTTTGTACTTGAATATGTATGTGTGTACATGAATATATCATATGTGTATTTGTACTTGAATATGTATGTGTGTACATGAATATATCATATGTGTGTTTGTACTTGAATATGTATGTGTGTACATGAATATATCATATGTGTATTTGTACTTGAATATGTATGTGTGTACATGAATATATCATATGTGTATTTGTACTTGAATATGTATGTGTGTACATGAATATATCATATGTGTATTTGTACTTGAATATGTATGTGTGTACATGAATATATCATATGTGTATTTGTACTTGAATATGTATGTGTGTACATGAATATATCATATGTGTATTTGTACTTGAATATGTATGTGTGTACATGAATATATCATATGTGTATTTGTACTTGAATATGTATGTGTGTACATGAATATATCATATGTGTATTTGTACTTGAATATGTATGTGTGTACATGAATATATCATATGTGTATTTGTACTTGAATATGTATGTGTGTACATGAATATATCATATGTGTATTTGTACTTGAATATGTATGTGTGTACATGAATATATCATATGTGTATTTGTACTTGAATATGTATGTGTGTACATGAATATATCATATGTGTATTTGTACTTGAATATGTATGTGTGTACATGAATATATCATATGTGTATTTGTACTTGAATATGTATGTGTGTACATGAATATATCATATGTGTATTTGTACTTGAATATGTATGTGTGTACATGAATATATCATATGTGTATTTGTACTTGAATATGTATGTGTGTACATGAATATATCATATGTGTATTTGTACTTGAATATGTATGTGTGTACATGAATATATCATATGTGTGTTTGTACTTGAATATGTATGTGTGTACATGAATATATCATATGTGTGTTTGTACTTGAATATGTATGTGTGTACATGAATATATCATATGTGTGTTTGTACTTGAATATGTATGTGTGTACATGAATATATCATATGTGTGTTTGTACTTGAATATGTATGTGTGTACATGAATATATCATATGTGTGTTTGTACTTGAATATGT
>CM050205.1:7895000-7957500 GCA_027475355.1 Coilia nasus
ACTTGTACTTGTACTTGTGCGTGGGTGTGTGGTGTGTGTGTGTGTGTGTGTGTGTGTGTGTGTGTGTGTGTGTGTGTGTGTGTGTGTGTGTGTGTGTGTGTGTGTGTATGTGTGTGGTGAGAGGCGGGTGTTTCCTTCCCAGAACATAGCACTGACACCAAAGCAGTATTCCCTGAAGCAACATTCCCGAATCAACCTGAAACTGCCGTTTCCGCTTTAATGTTTATGACTCCACGTGTGTTTATCAGCACACTGGTAAATCGCTTCAGTGGGAAACCCCAGCTTCACAAATCTGTCCGTACGTCACTCGCTTAAGATCCGAATCTTACACTTGTTTCGATAAAAGCTAGTAGCTTCCTGTACGTGATGTTTTGCGTTGGACTGGAGTCAACAACTCCAGCAGCTTAACAAAATCACACACACACACACACACACAATCAGGCACATACAGTAAGCCATGCACACACACAATCAGGCAATCACACACCACCACACACAATCAAGCAATCTCTCTCTTTCTCTCTCTCTCTCTCTCTCTCTCTCTCTCTCACACACACACACACAAACTATCAGGCATACACAGTAAGCCATGCAAAGACACAATCAGGCAATCACACACAAGCAAGCAATCTCTCTCTCTCTCTCTCTCTCTCTCTCTCTCTCTTTCTCTCTCTCTCTCTCACACACACACACACACACACACACACACACACACTGGGCCTAGGCCGGACTGGGTCTATTATGCCGGGATATCTTTCTCTCTCTCTCCTCTCTCTCTCTCTCTCTCTCTCACACACACACACACACACACAACTCTGGGCCTAGGCTGGACTGGCTCTATTATGCCGGGATATCTCCAATTACCCCTCAGCTGTGCTCCGTCATATCTCCGACATAAGTAAACACACAAAGCCCTGCCGGCATGGCTGCCTGCGCCGAGTGGTGATTGTGATCAGGACAAATCAATTTCTGCTGCATTACTCACGCCACACTGCCCTTCCACAGATAGCACTCTCTGCCGCAGCAGAAACAATGAGGGCAGCTAGCTCCCCCTACATACACAAATACACATATACACACACAAATACACATATACACACACATACATACCCCTGCCCTCTAACTTTGGCCTTCCACAGACAGAGCTAGCTCCCCATACATACATACATACATAAATAAATAAATACAAACACACAAACACACACACACTTACATACATACCCCTGCCCTCTCACTTTGGCCTTCCACAGACAGCTCCCCACATTGACTACACATGACATTGACACACACACACACACACACACACACACACACACACACACACACACACAGCCACGGACACAACTGCAGCACACACACACACACATAGCCACAACATGACTGCAGCACACACACTTACACACAGCCACAGCACAGACTCAAACATAGCCATGACCATGAGACTCCACTGCACCACACACACTTACACACAACCACAGCATGACTGCAGTGGCGGTTCTAGGGGGGGGCGGGCTGGGCCTTTGCCCAGAGCGCAATTTCGTGAAGGGCGCCGTGCTATTGGCCTCACGAGCGCTTGAAAAATATATATATCATCTAAAAAAGTTTTTAATATCTATCACATCTACGTGTAGGAAATTGGCAAATTGGCGCCCCCTTTGGCTGCCCGCGCCCCTGCTGAAAAGTTCCAGTGCACAGAAGCTGCGAGAGAAGGGCAAAGGGTAGGGGGCGCAGGGGACAGTTCACCTCTGCGTCTCTCAAATGCAATGCACAAGTGGGCAATACTCTGCAATTAGTGAGTGAAGTCAGTCACACATAAGCTTCCTTCCCAATAACGCACATTTTATTCCTACCATTATATTTACAGGTTTATAATTCCTGCACATCTTTTAATTGTGTGGAAGGGCTAATAAAACAGGGCAATACAAAACAAGTAGGCGGTCACCAAGGTGAATAAGTCTTAACTCCTGGTTGGCAGTGACACTGTTCGGGGTTGGGAAATACAGTATGTTGACTGTCGAGTGACAAACAGGAGATGGACAGAAAAAGGTCAAAGCCATTAGAAGTGTAGAAACGAGCAAAAGATGAAGGTATGCAACTGTTCTCTCAAGATGATCTCTGCATGATCACGTTATCCATGCCATAAATGAAGGGCTAATGTTAATCATGGTATAACTCTTACGTTTGTTAGCCTTCTAGCTATGATGCTACGATTGCTATACTCAACAATAATTCGGTCTTACCTCAACAAACACAAGATCTAATTTCACCATAAGATTTGGCTTTGCAACAAAACGGTTTCAAGTTAAGTTATTATTCATTTCCATAATTTGGGTTAACGTTGATCCCTGTCATTAGCCAACAAAATGGTATTATGGTAGTTTCAACATTTGCAATTTGCTGCAACTCATAGTTTGCATAGTTTAACTATAGGGTAGTAAACCAGTCATACCTGAACGTGTAACAAGCATACTGTAGAATTCGAGGCAGTAACCAAGGAGCTAATTGTTCCTCCCTAAAAGATAGCGTCTAATGACGAACATTTGGCATGTAAGGGCATGCTATCATAATGAAATTGTAATTTATGGATGTTTTGTATAAGAGTTTTTGTAGCCTACAGTGTTTTGATGTTAATTTCAAGTGCAATTCAATAATAACAATCACTATGTGCTCATAACAAAACGTGCAAAATTATGTTTCTTTTTCTCATGGGGGGGGGCTCGGAGGGGTCTCACCTGGGGAGTAATTCAATGTAGAACCGCCACTGCATGACTGCAGCGCACACACTTACACACAGCAACTAGCACACTGCAGCACACACACTTACACACAGCCACAACACGACTGCACCACACACACTTACAGCCACAACACAACTGCACCACAGACACACACAGCCACAAGCTCGACTGCAGCACACACACACACACACAGCCACAACATGACTGCAGCACACACACTTACAGCCACAACACAACTGCACCACACACACACACAGCCACAAGCTCGACTGCAGCACACACACACACACACAGCCACAACATGACTGCACCACAGACACACACAGCCACAAGCTCGACTGCAGCACACACACTTACACACAGCCACATCATGACTGCACCACACACACTTACACACAGCCACATCATGACTGCACCACACACACTTACACACTACTACAACATGACTGCAGCGCGCACACTTACACACAGCAACTAGCACACTGCAGCACACACACTTACACACCCACAACACGACTGCACCACACACACTTACAGCCACAACACAACTGCACCACACACACACACAGCCACAACACAACTGCACCACACACACACACAGCCACAAGCTCGACTGCAGCACACACACACACACACACAGCCACAACATGACTGCAGCACACACACACACACACAGCCACAACATGACTGCACCACAGACACACACAGCCACATCATGACTGCAGCACACACACACACACACAGCCACAGCATGACTGCAGCACACACACACACACACAGCCACAAGCTCGACTGCAGCACACACACTTGCACACAGCCACAGCATGACTGCAGCACACACACACACACAGCCACAACATGACTGCACCACACACACTTACACACAGCCACAACATGACTGCACCACACACACTTACACACAGCCACAACATGACTGCACCACACACACTTACACACAGCCACATCATGACTGCACCACACACACTTACTTACACACAGCCACATCATGACTGCACCACACACACTTACACACAGCCACAACATGACTGCACCACACACACTTACACACAGCCACAACATGACTGCAGCACACACACTTACACACAGCCACAACATGACTGCAGCACAGACACTTGCACACAGCCACAACATGACTGCAGCACAGACACTTGCACAGCCACGGACACAACTGCACCACAGACACAATGTATTGTTACATTTCACTTAGCTGATGCTCTTATCCAGAGCAACTTACAGTTATTTACAGGGTTTCAGTTACAGTCCCTGGATTAGTGGGTTACATGCCTTGCTCAAGGGCATTTCAGCCATGAGGATTCGAACCTGTGGCTCTCCGATCCCTAGACCACAGCTGCCACACCGGGCATTAGTAATTTAACAATGCCCAATATGTGTAACAATATGCAAAATTATGTATTTACACTATACCATAGGGTTAGGGTTAGGGCTACTAGACAGTGTAGGTCACTATGTACAGTGTAAGTACATAATATTACATGTTTTTTACATGCAATAGATGTCCCATTTGTTATTTTCTTGATGGACAAGAGGGACTGGTTTTGAAAATCGCCTACTCGTAAATACGAGCCATGAAACTGTTCAGCATCAAATAGAAACAACAGTCCAAATGCAGTTTCCCTTTCACTTGTAACTGGTCAAAACGTGACGTTTTTAATTTTGTATCGGCCCCTTGGGGGCTTGAAATTGTACGTATGTGGGCCAGAAGCAGAAACGTTACTACACCTACACCCAATGTTACTACTAACATTCTAGTCCTACCTTAAACCATTACAGTTAAAAGTAAAAATAGCATGGGTGATATTGCACTGATATTGATATAATGGATGAACCTCTGTTTCTACAGGTTTGCTTTCATTTCCCTTTCAGTGATGATCAGGTGAGCAGGTTTCCCTTTCAGAGCTTTTATTTCACTCTGACAGGTGGGCAGGTTTGCTTTCATTTCACCCTGACAGGTGAGCAGGTGAGTAGGTGAGCAGCTTTGCTGCGGTCGGGTTTGGCGTCAGCTTGTGTGATTCTTTATACTGCTGTCACCACCTGACACCTGCCTCAGAACACGCCTGATACCTCTCCTCACCCCTCCTCACCCCTCCTCACCGCAGACTGCACACCCAACACCCCCTTTGACCGCACACACATCCAAAACCTCTTTTTCACCGCTCGCACAGCCAGACTGCACACTCAACACCTCTCTTTACCGCACACAGCCAAGCTGCACATCCAACACCTCTTTTCCACCGCTCGCACATCCAGACTGCACACTCAACACCTCTCTTTACCGCACACAGCCAGACTGCACACTCAACACCTCTCTTTACCGCACACAGCCAGACTGCACACTCAACACCTCTCTTTACTGCACACAGCCAGACTGCACACTCAACACCTCTCTTTACTGCACACAGCCAGACTGCACATCTAACACCTCTCTTTACTGCACACAGCCAGACTGCACACTCAACACCTCTCTTTACCGCACACAGCCAGACTGCACACTCAACACCTCTCTTTACTGCACACATCCAGACTGCACACTCAACACCTCTCTTTACCGCACACAGCCAGACTGCACACTCAACACCTCTCTTTACCGCACACAGCCAGACTGCACACTCAACACCTCTCTTTACTGCACACAGCCAGACTGCACATCTAACACCTCTCTTTACTGCACACAGCCAGACTGCACACTCAACACCTCTCTTTACCGCACACAGCCAGACTGCTTCATCAGCTTGTTCTGTGATGTCACAGCCCTCCTCCCATGCAGCCTTTTCCCTCAACGCACAGCTGACATCATCACTGTGCACCTGACCTCATCACTGTATGTCTGACATCATCACTGTGCACCTGACCTCATCACTGTACAGCTGACATCATCACTGTATGCCTGACTTAACTACTTTACCCCTGACATCATTACTGTGCACCTGACCTCATCACCGTATGTCTGACATCATCACTGTACAGCTGACATTATCACTGTATGCCTGACTTAACTACTTTACCCCCGACATCATTACTGTGCACCTGACCTCATCACTGTATGTCTGACATCATCACCTTACAGCTGACATCATCAGTGCATGCCTGACTTAACTACTTTACCCCTGACCTCATCACTGTGTGCCTGACCTCATCACTGTACAGCTGACATCATCCCTGTACCCCTAACCTCATCACTGTGTGCCTGGCCTCATGACTGTGCGACTGTCCCCATCCTATGCAGCTATCGAGTTTACCACGAGCCAGACTGGAGCCGGAGCAAGATCAGGATCTGATAACCCATATGAAAACTGTACAGATACATTGTACAGATTTTTTTCTTTTACCTGAAACCAGAAAGTAAACTATATGATGGTGAACTACATACTAAAACCTTGGTTTATTTATGTACTGTAAAACTTACACAATTTGTGCAGCTTATATGAAATACACTAAGTCTAATCATTTAATTACATTACAACATCAAGTCATCATTTAATTACATATCCAATCAGTATATCATACAGGAGGCACTGAAAGTTCATCTATGCTTTTTGTGTTTGGAAAAAGCCGAAGCAGCACCCGACCAGCCGCAAACCAGTGTCACATGCGAGGCAGAGCAGGGCCACAGGCGGGAAAGCATCTCGTCTCCTCTCTGTCTCGGCCTCGGTCGTACACATTTCAGGCTGCTGCAGTCTCAGGCTCCTTGAACTCAGATGGGGGGTTGACGTGAGTGAGCTGCTGGGCCTCTGTGGTTGATTATGGGTTAAACTGCCTTTAGTCTCCTGACTGTAATTGAGTTTCTGTGCAGCTCTGATGTCTTTCATCCCAAAGCTTCAGTCATTGCTGTGTCTGCTCTGCCATCTCTGCAGATACATATCGCATCCATGCAGCCATGTGGCAGCCGTCATACACATGCATCTACGTACTGTAAGCCTGTTTCCAAACCTCATGCGTGTGTCCAAACCGCTTGCATGTCCACAACACACTCAAGCACAGTCACTCTACATAGCCACCGTAATGTGCAACCACACTCACTCTGGATAGCCATGGAAATCTTGCAACGCTGGTGTAGGTCTGCTTATTCAGCCTAGCAGCACTGCCAGCACTACTGAGTTAGCCTAGTAGTTAAGCTAGTTAGCTTAGTAGCAGCTCTGGGAGGTTTAGGGTAGAAATGCTAACTGAGTTAGCCTATCACACACACTCACCAATATCACACACAGACAATAAAAGACAGAGAAAGAGAGAGAGAGAGAGAGAGAGAGAGAGAGAGAGAGAGAGACAGAGAGAAAGAGAGAGAGAGAGATAGAGGAGTTCAACCAATCTACACACTCAGCTGGGCTCTCAAAACCAACCAACACACACACACACACACACAGAGGAAACAGAGTGGGGTGACAGCTCTCTCTATTGGGAGCAGAGGGGAAGAGCAGGGCTCTGACATAAAGGCACAGCAGCATCCATCACAGCTCAGACACGCCAGCGCGCAGCCCAACAACATGACACACAGATTGCACAGGGGTAATACGATCCTCACAGCGAAGCCAGGGTGGGGGTGGGGGTGGGGGTGCGGGTGGGGTATGTCATACAATACTGACAGCCAAAAAGTTTAAAGTCTCTTTCCTACACCTGGACTGAGAAAAAGGGTGTTGTGTTTGTGTTTGATTCTAGTTCCCTCCAGCTATGTATGCATAAAATACTTCCACAGTCTCTAGCCATATCCTGGGCCGGGGCTTGGGGGTCGTCGGGGTAGCCAGGGAACAGCACCCTGGAAGCTACCAAAACATTAAACAAACACACGCACAGAGTCAAATATGTGTAATTAATAAATATCACAACCCCCCCTATCCTTATATCCCTGCGAGATCAGGTCCTGCACTCAATAAACACGTGATACTGCGAATGATAAAGATGCAGTCGTGCACTCGATAAAGATGCAGTACTGTGACCGATATACACGTGATAGTATGCTCGATAAGGACATGATCCTGCGCTCGATAAGGACGCGGTCGTGTGCTCGATAAACACGCAATACTGTGCTCAATAAACACGCGATACTGTGCTCGATAAAGACACGAGCGTGCGCTCGATAAAGACGCGATACTGCACTTGATAAGGACGCAATACTGCGCTTGATAAGGACGCAATACTGCGCTCGATAAGGACGCAATCCTGCGCTCAATAAAGATGCGATACTGAGCTCGATAAAGACGCGATACTGCGCTCGATAAGGATGCAATCCTGCGCTCAATAAAGATGCGATACTGAGCTCGATAAAGATGCGATACTGCGCTCGATAAGGACGCGATCCTGCGCTCAATAAGGACGGCCCTGACAAACTGAAACCTTAAACACTTACAGAGGCGCACAGCACAGCGCTGAGCATGTGCATCAAAAGGCCCTCGAAACTTCCTGCCATTTTACTAGAGTGCCTTTTCCCTCAAAGAACAGGAAGAGAGGCCTATGTTTCCCACCGGCCTCTCTCTCTCTCTCTCACACACACACACACACACACACACACACACACTGTTTCCCACCGGCCTCAGACGCCTGCCGCTTACTGTTTTTCCTCACCGTCCTCCTGTGCTCCAGACAATGACCAAGAGAAAAACACACACACACATACAACCACACACACTGCACACACGTACAACCACACACACACATGCACACACACAAAGTGTTTGTGTGGGAGCCATACTACTGCAATGTATTCTTCTAATGACTACTGTGGGCAGCAATCATGGAGACTCAGATTTATCCATGTATGTACAGGTCTTAGGAAACTGTGTGTGTGTGTGTGTGTTTATGTGTGTGTGTTTACGGTAAATACACTTATGTGTGTTCAGGACTAAGGAGGCCACTGCGTGTGTGTGAAACTCACTGGCTCACTCATGTGGTGCCAACACACACATGTATGTACTGATCTATAAAGACAACTGTGTGTGTGTGTGTGTGTGTGTACATATATTCGCTGGGCCCCGTATGAGGAAACACAAGGTCTCATCCGCATGGCGTAAACACTCACATCCTGAGATATAAAGAGACTAGGCAGTGGAGCGTGCTAATGTTAGCATATTGTCTGTGAATGCACACACATATTGCCAGAATACGTGCATGAGACAGTGTGCACATACGTACATCTAGGTGTGGTTTTTAAGCAGCAGATATATGAATAAATGGGTGTGTGCATCCGTGTATGTGTGTTAGTCTGTGTGTGTGTGTGTGCATGTGTGTTCATCTGTGTGTGTGTGCGTGCATCCGCGTGTGTGTGTTTGCGTTTGTTTGTCCGTGTGCGTGTGTGTGTGCGTGTGCCTAATCACGTACACACACACACTTGGCCCTCGTAAGGAACCATATGGGATCATCCCAGAGCATAAACACTTTGGCTTTTTGGAACACAAGGAGGCCAGCCACAGCCTCTAGACCATTCTCTGTCCACAACTGATTTTAAACAAACAAAAAAATCTGATAATCTGTTCAATACTGTGCAACTCTGTCAATATATGGGTTGGAAAAAGTCCTCGGATTAAAAGAAAAGTTCTACTTCAAACAAGTGATACAATCTGAGTGGGTCTTGGAATGTGATATGGAATGATTGAAGATATATCTATTGGCTGTTTTGGAGGCAAATCCGCCTAGATCCAGATCCTTCTAGTGGATTGCACAGGACCCAAATGAGATGCATCAGGGGCCTCTGAACCACAGGGACCTGCAACTCAGGTCAGTGGGCTCCATATGTCTCAGGAGCCAAGGTTTAGAGTGCTTTTGAGGTTTTTGGTTTGCCATTCTGACTTTTGATTTGCTGTTATGTTTTTTCATTTGTTTTTTATGTTTTGCCCTTCAGGGCCACCGTACTAGTGAGACTACAGGTCACTTTTAGCAGCAGCACTAGATAAGACCCTAAATGTGGTATACCACGTTTGAGAGCACCATAGTGATAATATCCATCAACTACAGCATCACAGTTTCAGAAGTAGAACTGACAAGTTAGAGTCTATTTTTATTTTTTTTAAATCTATTTTTAAAAATTACATTTACTACCAGTTCACGCACTGAGGAGCCACCATGAGTGGTGATTTGTTTTTTTTTTGTGTTCATCTGAGGATTGCGCGAATGTCGAAGGGTCGAGAGAGCTTCTGCGCTCAGAGGAACACTAATATAGGCGTTATAAAATGCCCCCCCAAACACCACACTGTGCAGTGGAGAGGGCTGAGGGGCGAATGAAGGCTGGTTATCAAGCCCCCTCACTGTTACACACACACACACACACACACACACATACACACACACACTGGCAGGGGCTCTGGGTCTGCCCGAACACTGATAAGAGCTTTCAAAGAGGTGGCCTGGAGTCGGGCGCAATCTCTCACTTGCAGGACACACACAGCTTTGGGATGACACACACATGTCTGTGCCATTGATTTACACAGAACCTGCACACAAATGCACACACACATTTACACACACATAAACACTCACAAACCTCACCAGCCAAAGACACAGATCTCTGTGGACTTACATCTCTCAAGAACTGTGAATATTACCTTCTACTTTTGTATGTATGTATGTATGTATGTATGTATGTATGTATGTATTTATGTATTTATGTATATAAGCCAATGACTGTGTGTGTGTGTACGTGTGTGTGCAAGTATGTTATGTGCCTGGTTACAGACATTTTTTAAAGAATTGACACTTGGCTCCTATTGCTCTTTGCCTAAATGACATCTCTCCTCATATATCATAGAAACAATGGAGAAAACCTGTAGGCTTGCCAGACACACACACACACACACACACACACACACACCTCCCATACTTGCATACATTGTGTGTAAGTGCAGCACTTCTCAGGCAGCTGTGTCGTTGCCAGGCCATGGGCAGTGGCTGATGTGGGTTTGGAGTGGGCGGCGAATCCTGGTCAGATCTGTAACTGCCAAACCCCTGCCCCTTCGCTGGCCCTAAAAGGCAGAGGTTTCGCTGATAATACACTTTCCAGCGCGCTCCCCTCCAAGAGAAACACGTCCGCCCAAAGTCACCCCCTTTGATTCCCGGCGAAACCGCTTCCTGAAGTCATTTCTGAAATGATTTCGAGCTTTTTGGCAGGGGGTGAAGTATGCTGCAGCTGGGTTTGTTTGGGGTTATTTTCCCTTGAAAACAGATGAATCACTCCGTGACCATCTGAACCTCCAATCTCGGTTGTGCACGTCAGCTTTCTTTACGCTCGTTTATCTTCATACCAGAGCCTCGCTGCCATAGCTTGAAGGCTATTCTTTGCAGCCAGCCATTAGGACATCAAACAGCCACACCAGTAAAGTAGCGGAGCGAAGTTTACATGTTCCTGAGATATGCCTCTAACACACACACACACACACACACACACCACACACACACACACACACACACCACACACACACACACACACACACCACACACACACACACACACACACACACACCACACACACACACACACACACCACACACACACACACACACACCATACACACACACACACACACACACCACACACACACACACCTCTGAGCTAGGGAGGAAATATCAATTAAAGTAGCTGTTTGGTGGATGGAGCAAAAGCACCTAATCTTTATTGCAGTGATGACGGGACATGGCGATAGGGAAAGCTGGAACTTGCTAAAAGGCTTCAGAAAAAAAAAACCTATCAACATTATGTGCGGTACAAACTAAACAAGGCCAGGGCTAAGCAAAGGTCACCACTTAGACGGCCTTGATTGAGTCTGTTAAAAATACTGTCCTGGGAAGCACGGGAGCTCCTTTGAGTAATAGGTGCTTCTGTAGCGGGAAGGAAGCCACCCAACCACAGTCCTCTACGTGACTTCCTCCTTGTGTTTGTACGATTCTGCTGAACGCAAAATGCACCTGGGAAAGAAAAAAAGGGGCGAAGGGGGCCGCATGACACATACCAAACCTTTTAATCACACTGATGTGTTTGGGCATAGCGCCTTAAGGCGTGAATTAAAAGCTATACAGCTCTGGAAAAACCACTGCAAATTTTCCTAAAATCAGCTTCTCTACATGTATGACAGCCATTCCTTTCCAGTGTTCCAGTGTTGAATTTGGGAGAAATGTTGTCAGTAGTTTACAGAAAAATACAAAAATGTTCACTTTACTCACACATATACCTAGAAATAGCTAAATCAGAGAAACTGATACACTCTACAAAAGTATAGTGTGGCCTCCTTCCCCCTTTTGAGTGCAGACTGCTCCTACTCGAATGGGACCTGAGTGCGTCATGTTTGAGGCAGCATAGCAAACTCGAGTTCACCTGCTTGTTAGCCGACGTGTCCTAGCACGACCACCTTTCCCAGCGATCCAACACGTCTTGAGGGAGACTCACCAGCATTGGGTTTCATCATGCCCTTACTAGGACCCCCCATCCCCTCACCTGAGCCTGGGGCCCCAGAGAGGGATACACATAATGAGAGCAGAGAGGGACGGCTATATGAGGGTATGGCCCATAGGCCTAGCCACGGGTGGGCTAGGGCTAGGGCTAGGGGCCTGTGCCCACCCACTTGTCAATCAGGCCCACCCAGTCAGAAGGTTCTTTCTGTTTGATTGACAGTTTAAGTAACAGTAGTAACCTATGTTTCTGGGCCCATGATTTCTGGCTATGTATGTACATGTGTGTATGGGGAGCTAGCTGCCCTCAGTGTTTCTCCTATGGCAGTGAGTGCAGGGAGCTAGCTATGCTCATTGTGATTGCTAAACACTGAGCCTGGGGCGGTAGAGAGGTAGATATATGAGGGCAGAGACCTGACGCAGGTGGAGTGCAGAGTTACATGTCATGGGTGGATGGAGCGTGAGGACGCTATTGGGGTGGGGGGCTGTGTGTGTGTGTGTGTGTGTGTGTGTGGTGGAGTGGGGTGTGATGTAGTGGGATGGTGTGTGTGTGTATGCATGTGGGGTGGTGTGTGTAGTGGTATGGGGTGTGTGATGGAGTGGGGTGGGGTGGTGTGTGTGTGGTGTGGGGTGTGTGACGGAGTGGGGTGGGGTGGTGTGTGTGTGTATGCGTGTGGGGCGGTGTGTGTGTGATGGAGTGGGGTGAGGTGGTGTGTGATGGAGTGGGGTGAGGTGGTGTGTGTGTGTATGCATGTGGGGTGGTGTGTGTGTGTATGCATGTGGGGCGGTGTGTGTGTGATGGTGTGGTGTGTGATGGAGTGGGGTGAGGTGGTGTGTGTGTGTATGCATGTGAGGTGATGTGTGTGTGTGTATGCATGTGGGGTGGTGTGTGTGTAAATGTGTGTGGGGTGGTGTGTGTGTGTTTGTATACATGTGGGGTGGGGTGGGGCGGTGTGTGGGTTAGAGTGACGTGAAGTGATGTGGGCGGGGTGAAGTGGAAGTTGTGTAACAACAACACCAGTATGACCACAACCAGGCCGGTTTCCTGGTAAGTGGAAGTCGCTCGTAGTGTGTGTATCAGTGTTAGTGTGACGACCAGGTGTGTGTGATGATCAGACCACCCCTCTGGCTGGGGACTTCTGGAACATCAACAATGTGTGACTCACAAGTTCCACGTCACAATCTATAAACCCAGAGATTCTTAAGAATCCTCTGTCGTCTGTGTAGATTCTCATTCTTCCAGGTCATGGTAGTCAGAGGAGCTAAGTTTTAAGCACGCTCCAAGAAGAAGTCCAGTTGCTTATAACTTAGCTCGTTTGACTTAAGAATCCTCACTCCACAATATCATAATTGTTCTAACCAGTGTAGCAACACCTGCTGAAGAATGGAGAAACAGACAAATTGGCAGACAGACAGACAGATGGACGGACAGACAGGCAGACCTGAAGACAGACAGACAGTCAGACAGACACCTTATTTATCCTGAAGGACATTAAGGATTATGGTCGGAACGTTATTACCAACTTATTCACTTTAAAACTATACTACACTCGCTTTAGGACTTCACTATAACTACACTAATTTTACTTGATAGGAAAAGGCTTCCTGAATTTTTTCCCTCAGTATTCCAGTAGTACTTTCACCTGTATATAAATTGTTGTAAGCTGTGTCATTTTCCAAGTACTTCCTGTAGTTCATGAGGAATGAGGGTACTGGAGAATAAAAGGATAAAGGCTGAATCCCATTTCTAATTTATACCCCTTCCCCTACCCCTATCCCTCAGGGGAAATGGGACACCCCTACCCTTACACGTGCACGAGCAAACCGGAGGGGTAGGGGAAAGGGGTACGGCCAAGGGGTGTAATGGGATTCAGCCAAAGTGTCACTGCCCTGCAGCGGTTCTTTGGGACTGCGGTGCGGTGGCCATGCTGGGGACCAGGGCCGTGTGGGCTGGGGGTGGTGCTGTCACAGCACCAGGGCCCAGAGCTGTGTGGGATGGGGGTGGTGCGGTCACAGCACCAGGGCCCAGTGCTGTGTGGGATGGGGGTGGTGCGGTCACAGCACCAGGGCCCAGAGCTGTGTGGGCTGGGGGTGGTGCGGTCACAGCACCAGGGTGCCATGCTGGGGACCAGGGCCGTGTGGGCTGGGGGTGGTGCGGTCACGGCACCAGAGCCCAGAGCTGTGCGGGCTGGGGGTGGCTCTGAGTCCTGCCATGAGTCAGTCGTTTCCCTCGCCCACACACATGCGTGAGTCAGGGTGTCGGGAGGTGTGCCAGCATCCTGACTGTGAGTGTGAGTGTGTGTGTGTTGGTTGTGTATGCATGTGTGTGTGTGTGTATGTGGGTGGGTGGGTGCCTGTGTGTGTATGCATGTGTGTGTGTGTGTGTGTGTGTATGCATGTGTGGTGTGTATGCATGTGTGTATGCGTGTGTGTGTGTGTTTTGGGGGTGGGGCACCATCATGTCATCACCCCTCTCTCTAGTGCAGGAACAATAGCCCAGCACAAGGTCTCCATGAGTGTGCGGCCCCAAAGCCTCTCTCCCACAGGGCCTCCTACGGTGGCTGAGCAGGTCCAAACACCAGGCACTACAGTGACAGGACTACTCCGTGGTGGGGGTACACACAAAGTGACCAGGGTACACACACAGTGACCAGGGTACACATACACAATACTAAGGGTTCACACACACACACAATGACAGCAGTACTCAGTGAAAGGGTTACACACACACTGACAGCAGTACTCAGTGACGGGTTCACAGTGACAAGAGTACCATTAGGGTCACACAGTAACAGGGGTACAGACACAGTGACTGCAGAACCCAGTGACAGGGGTACAGACACAGTGACAGCACAGCCCAGTGACAGGGGTACACAATGTGTCTCTGACAAGGGAGCTCAGCTTGGCAGAGTGAGACATGAGAGCCTGTCACGCACACACAGGTGTGACTTTTCCCATGCAGCCAGGCATATTCAAATGGCCACCAAGATCAGGGAACTGAAACTGTGTGTGTGTGTGTGTGTGTGTGTGTGTGTGTGTGTGTGTGTGTGTGTGTGTGTGTTTTCAGTGTAACTGGGAAAACACCAGTGAAGAGTTGAAGGGCATCACACCATATCATGTCTATCCTGCACAACAGATGAGGCCTAGTGGTTAGAGAGTTGGTCTTGGGATCGAAGGGTCACGGGTTCGAATCCCGCTCCAGTAGGAAGAATGAAGGTGGGGGAGTAAACAACCAGCGCTCTCCTGCACCCTCGTCCATGGCTGAAGTGCCCTTGAGCAAGGCATCTCACCCCACATTGCCCCAGGGACTGTAAATGACAACCTGTAACTACATAACTGTAAGTCGCTCTGGATAGGAGCGTCAGCTAAGTACACTGACAGTCAATGAAAACGCATCGACAGCGACGAGACGAGACAGGAAAAACACATGATTTTGTAACAGCTGATCACCAATTCACTGAAGTGGAAACTGTAAACATCCGAGTGGTCATCCCACTCTCTTATGAGCAAACAAGTGCATTTGTACTCGTTTATATGATTGGAATCGATTCTCTGCGTTTTCATTGACTGTCAGTGTATAATATAATGGATTCATCCTTCAGAGCCAATGCCAACCCTCTCACGGTAGCCATCAGAGTGCACGGCCCCAAACAGGGCAGCATTCACGGCTGCACCACGAGAGAGGAGAGGGGAGGAGAAGAGAGGGGAGGACAGCAGAGGGCATGTGAGGAGAGGAGAAGAGAAGAGAAAGGAGAAGAGAAAGGAGAAGAAGAGAGGGCATGTGGAGGACAGCGGAGGGCATGTGAGGAGAGGAGAAGAGAGGAGAGGAGAGGGGAGGAGAGCAGAGGGCATGTGAGGAGAGGAGAAGAGAGGAGAGGAGAGGGGAGGAGAGCAGAGGGCATGTGAGGAGAGGAGAGGAGAGGAGAGGAGAGGAGAGGAGAAGAGAGGAGAGGAGAGGGGAGGAGAGCAGAGGGCATGTGAGGAGAGGAGAAGAGAGGAGAGGAGAGGGGAGGAGAGCAGTGGGCATGTGAGGAGAGGTGAGGAGAGGGGAGGAGAGCAGAGGGCATGTGAGGAGAGGAGAGGAGAGGAGAAGAGAGGAGGGGGGAGAAGAAGAGAGGAGGGGGGAAAAGAAGACAGGAGAGCAGGGGAGAGGAGAGGAGAGGAGGGGAGGGGGCAGCAGAGGGGAGGGGAGGAGAAGAAAGGAAAGGACAGCAGAGGAGAAAAGAAGAGAAGAGAGGAGAGCAGAGGGCATGTGAAGAGAAGAGAAGAGAGGGGAGGGGAGAAGAAGACTGGAGAGCAGGGGAGAGGAGAGGAGAGGAGAGGAGAGGAGGGGGCATCAGAGGGGAGGGGAGGAGAAGAAAGGAAAGCACAGCAGAGGAGAAGAGAGAGGAGAGCAGAGCAGAGAGGGGGAGAGCAGAGGGGAGGGCGCTTGACTCCCTCAGGAAGCTCCAACCTATTACTTGTGCAGGATGCAGCACCAGAATCCTGTTTTAACAGAACCTGCTGCTGGGCTACAACTTTCCTGGATGTTTGAAAAGGAAACACTACACTTTCTGGTGATGTTACTAGATATGTCCCAATGCTGGAAACTCACTGCGGGCCCACATGCACATGTGTGTATAGGGGTGAGGGGGTGCGGGGCAGAGATGGATCACACACACAGTTTAGGTCACTTTTATACGCCTGTAATTTGATTCTACTCAAGCAGTTTTTATCTCCAGCTTAGGGAAACATAATCTTTTAATACCTTGTTAGCAGCTTGTCTATTGTGCTGAGGTTCTGTTTTAAGGCTGGGAGCTGGAGGGAGCGAGCGAGCTGTGTGTCGACAGGCATGTTAAAGTGAGCCGACCGTGGCGCCCCCGAAGATAATCCAACACGTCTGTGTGTGTGTGTGTGAGGGCTGACAGGGCAGCGGAGAGCGCAGAACAGAGCACCCCCACAGCACAGGCGGAGGAAATCCATTAGGCGGCCATCATCGATGAGATTAGGCCGTGGAAAGCATGTCAGGCTTTGACTTTCACGTCTGGTCTGTCATACACTGCCTTCCCACGCCTCTGAAGCGAGAAAAGGCGCAATCATTAACGACAATAAAATTCTCAGACACAATGGCTGGGCGCAGTCCGTACTTGGCAAATGATGATGTAGGCGCTGGGTTTGTGGAAAAAAAAAAACCCTGTCACATCTAAAGTGGGGTGCTACTGCCCTCCGGTGGAGAAGATAGGAAATGCATCACAAGAGCTACAGCAACAGCTTACTGACAGCTTTGCAGATACCAGTCACTAGCCATGAATAAACTGTGTAGATGCCCTGAGTGGAAACCTTTGAGACCTAATGAACCAATGAAACCGCAGTTTCATACACTACACTGTGGTTGATGATAAGCTGACACATTTAAAACGCGGGGGAAACGTGGAGTTTAAAAGCACAATGGCTCGCACAATGGACCTCAGCTGTTTCCTGCGAGCAGATGTTACCTTGAGTTTTTTTGGAAGCGGGAGTGCGGGTGTCATGGCAGTGTGCTAGGACTGGTGATAGTGATACGACCAAGCGATGCCACACAGGTCCAGATGTTCACTCCCTCGGCGTCCTGGAATAAATTCTCGGTTAATCACTCACTCCGCAGGTGGGAGAGGGAGTGAGAGAAACGCTGCTAGTCGGCACACAGGAAACAAAGCTCCACACACAATGCCCCCAGAACTTCCTGCAGGTCCCCAAAGATAAGAGACGTCGCCTAATTTTACTTTTTTTTCACCCATAAATATATTTCCAATGACCTGAATGCAGTCACAAAGCCTTAACCAACACCTTTCTCTAGTTTCTGCTGAAGTTTGGAGAAACAAAGTTTAGGTCTAGGTGCTTAGGCCTATCTGATTAGCCTGAAACTCCTCACTGTGAAAAAAGCTTTTGTAAGATTATCTTGTCAGGCGTAAGAAATCAACTAAACTTAGAGGTGACATTGCACAGTAAGCATACAATGGTGATCCACCAAACAGACACGAAGCCACTAATTACCATTACAAAGACACGCTGGTTAACCCTTGTTTTTGACACTGCTCACCGGGAATCGCCCTCATAAAACAATTACCAGCATGCACCACCCCACATGGACTTCACATAGAGGTGACAGTGGCTAACAGCACCAGAGGAAATCCCACGAACACACAGCAGCTCCTGGCGCATTTGGCGCCTTGTCCCAGCCCTGCACCTGGCTGCAGCCGAGGCGAGGACGGCGCAGCTGTTGACAGAAGGGCCATGTCCGCATATGCAAGTCACACGTTGAGTAGCAGTGCGGCTGCTCAGGCTGTGGGACGCCTTGTGGAGGTCAAGTACTCCTGACAGAATATCCCCTTCCTTGATCAACAGAGCCCTCTATTGGTATACACTCACAACTAACAGCATTAGCTCAGTCAAAGCCTGCTAACAATTGATGAATATTGTGGCCTACACTTTAGACTCAAAACGATGCAACTCACTACCCTTAATGGACAATAGACGAGGATGAGATAGTTTCATTAGAAGAGGGTTAAGGCAACAAACAAAGGGTTCCTCTGGAAAGCCAAGAATCACGACGGAGCTGCGCACAGCATGGGTTGGCTTCTCCAAACAATTGCTGCTGTTTAGCATCGTGGGAACGAGGGGTAACAGAAAGACACACAAGGGACTTTAGAGATAAGTAAAATGCATGCGTAGGATGACGGGCACAATTTAAACTGGTAATAGCCTAAGCATACTGTCAAAAAAATGGCATTTTGGGAATATTAATCTAAACACAAATGAGCAGAGAAGCAGTTCTGTGTTCACAGAGGGAAACTGCGTAATTCTTTAATCTGTACTACACAATCCCATTGATATTCTATAGACCTAAGGACATTTAGGCTTTCCAAAAACAGATAAACAGATAGAAGAAGGTCACGCCTACTGCAGAGCATGCAGTGTTAGTACTGATAAAAGCAACCAATCAAAACCTAACGCAAGGCATTACAGTAGGCATACGTCGGTGTACAAAAAAACAAGAAATACCAGTACTTCCACAGCGCCTTTAATGCTAACTGAAGCCAGCCTGGTAAGACCTGTATATTTACTCTCATGGCTTTGCTGCTGTGAGCCGGTGCTCGTCTTGGAACTATACATTTAACTTTTTTCTTGTTTCACTGCAACAACTCTGAATGATTGAATGATTTAAACGCAGTCGACGTTAAACCACTTAAGGTTGGCTCCCGCGTGTTGGCTACACTGAGGGGTGTGACCCTGGTAATTGTATCCACTTCACTTCAAAGCAGTCAGCGCTGGGGTGAGAGCCGAGACGATTGGGCGGCAGTTTCAAATCAAACGGGAGGCCGTGGCGATTGGATACACATTAGTCTGGGAGAGAGGCCTTGTGTGCCACTGGGATACTGTACGCAGCAGTAACCCTCGGAAAACCTCAGCTGGATACAACAGGAGCTTTAGTTTAAGTTGCCGGGCATTTCATTGTGTGGAATACCTGTCGGAATGTTACCTGAGGTGGGTCGCAGTGTTGTGGAGGACAAGACCAGTTCTCAGCCGACCATTAGCTGCATGTTGGTAGGAGATGGAGCCGTAGGAAAAACCAGCATGATCATCAGCTACATTGCCAACGGATATCCTGATGAATACCGCCAGACAGCCTTCGACGTGTTCACTGGTGAGTTAGGCTACCTCACGTTGTCACGGTGTAAAAGTGTGTGTTGATCATGGCTAAGTATAATCTTGTCTGAAACTGTTCCAGGGTCGGTTACAGTGGATGGAATACCGGTTCGAATTCAACTGATGGACACGGCGGGACAGGTATGGCTGTTGGCTGTGTTAGTAGATACTGTTCTCTCTAAATGATGTTTAATTCGACACTTTAAACCCGTTTTAATCTCCCATAAAGGATCATCATACCCAAACATTTACCTGTTGTAGCATAAATGTTGTTTATTGATTTCAGTCAAACCATGTGTTAAGTATTGGGCTAATTTAATCTTGCCACTAGTGTTTAGATGTTCAGAGTTGACCAAATTAGAAGTTAGGATTCAGATGTTAACCTGGTGTATATGTACACGATTCAATGTTAACCTGGCCTGTGTGTACCTGCAGGAGGAGTATGACCAATTTCGTTCCCTGTGTTACGACCACACGGACGTCTTCCTGCTGTGCTTTAGTGTGGTCAACCCCACATCTTTCCACAACATCACCACCAAATGGATACCCCAGCTGCGGGCACACAGCCCCACGTTACCCATCGTCCTTGTGGGCACCCAGGCCGACCTGCGACACGACGTAAACGTTCTCATCGACCTGAACCAGCTCCGGTTCAAGCCGGTGCGGAACTCGCAGGCCCGCGGGCTGGCCGAGCAGATCCGGGCCCAGGACTATGTGGAGTGCTCGGCTCTGACCCAGGAGAACCTGAAGGAGGCCTTCGACTCGGCCATCTTCGCCGCCATCAAGCACAAGGCGTACCGGGCCAGGAAGCTCGGACTTATGGGCCGCGCCAAGACATTCTCCAGCGGGGGCTGGAAGAAGTTTTTCTGCTTCATCTAGGACAGAAAAGGACACAGAGGAGCTAATGCCTCAAGCCATGGATTTGTGTGTGTGTGTGTGTGTGGGAAGAGAGAGACACTTGTGTGATTTCAGATGCTTCTGTTGTTGTATCATGTGCAGTGACTCAACATGTCATTGTGTTGTTTTGGTCCAGTGCAATATTTCCATCATAATGACAGACTCCATCACTATGCTTCCTATGAAAGCACCGGGGTCAGTCTGTTCTCTGCTTAACCAGAGGGCTGTACCACCACAGTGGTTTAGTGGTGAACCTGACTACGTTCACTTATGGTAAGAGGCAAAGCTGCTGATGGAACAGACTGCTGCCTTTATTGGCATAGCAAAACAGTCAGTGTTCCTATGGGAGTATCTGGTAAGCCTCAGGAGTTAATTTAGCCGGGTTCACCCCTAAGCCTCGTTGGCAGCGCACCCCTCTTCCTCCTGTGTGTGAAGCCGTCAGACATCCCTCATGATTGGCAGCTCTTACCACATCTTTGATGTTCCTAGGGATATGTACACCTGAGAGTATTTTATGTTGGATGTATCTTGAAACTATTTTAAACGACCCCTTTGATCAGTGGTCTCTGTCGCTGTGTCTTTATTTCGGTTTGATGGCCACATAGAACCTGTTTATTCCTGTAGTTTTGCAGTAGAGTGTAGCCACAGAATTTCAAAGGGGACGTGATGATTCTGTGTTTTTAAAATGGAGGGAAACCCAGGGTGCCCCATCACCCCCACACCCTTCTCATCCTGAAAGCCAACAGGGGGTTTTGCCCTCCCCCTCCCCTCCTCCAGGACTAAGCTGTACTTTTGCAAGACAAACCCACTCAGACTGGTAAGATTGCATGACAAAGACCCCTCGCTAGTTTAGCTTTTCACTTCATCAAAACCACCTTTATCTGGGCTTTTATCAACAAGGTGGCGAGTTCATTGTAAGACTCAATAGTGTTGCCTATCGGTTAGTGAAAATAAGTCCCGTTTCTACGAGGATGATTGCAGTAAATATTTGATTCTAGGAATCTTTTGTTTCACCACATGTATTAACTCCGATCATCCAACCAGGATCAGTGTAGGATCTGCGGTGGGTGTAACGCTGAGTAAGCCTGTTTGCACTGATAACAAAATAGAGAGAACCTTTGTCACCTTGTTTTCACTTACACATCCCTCTGTTGTCTGTTTACCAAAACAGGCAGAAACCGAAACTCTCCTGTCTTTAGCTTTTACGTCACAGTCTTATCTTTTTTTTTTTTTTTTTTTTTTAAAGACAAACGTTGATTACTTATTTCTCAAAGCTACATTATAGCGCATTCGGTCAGCGACTCCATCAATCAATTCAATCATTTATCTATGTTCACCGCCACTTTGAAATATCTAAGTATGAATGTTTCCCGTTCTGAGTAAAAGATTGATGAAAAAACAGCCACAAGAAACAAAATGCACGTTTAGGTCAGAAGTTATGTGACTCTGAGGTCACCTTTCACATTATTTCTTATTGATCACAAGCGCACTCTTTGGACCGATGGCTGCATCCACTATTCGCTTTAAGTACCCTAAACAACACTCCCTACTAACAGCATGCTTCTAAAAGCAAGCCATGTCGGCTATAAATACGAAGGGCAGACGTACCGAGCCACCCAAATAAATAAGTGCTTCAAGAGGGGCGCATGTGGATAGAACTATGGAGACATTTAAAGGAAACTTAAACATGTCAATCAACAAAGGATTTGTTGTTGTGTAGATGACGTTTTGGTCTGGCAGTATACTTGCATAGTAAGGTAATTAACATGCTTCTTTTAGTTTCCTTTAAGTGTCCTTGAAAACTTTTTAACAGTTAAACATTACTAGAAAATCAACGACAGACATCCCAAAGAAATAGTTTATAGTCTCATTATTTTAATGTCATTACAATAAAAATAACTTCACTAACAAAGACTTCATTCTTTCCATCTGGATTACAATATTTACAGCTGAAGACAAAACGACCAGTTAGCGTAGAATTCACCTCAGACTGGTTTCTGTTTCCATCCCGAAGTTGTTCAGGATTGCACAAAACACACAGGTTTATTGCTGTCCCTGACACCGATGTGAGGTATAGAGGCTGCAGATAAATTCGTTAGATCACACCGCTTTGTTCGTCAAAAAGTATCGAAAGTTATGGCGATGATAATCGCATACTTTCAAAGTTTTGAACAGTACAGTACGTTTTAAAGTGCGCATGACCCGACCGCTCTGGATGTCACCAGCGGACCACACAAACACCGCGCGCCCACATAAAATGACTGGGTGTCTCACTACTCAAATGAGTCTTTTTCTGTGGAATCAGGTGTAGTTACGGATAAGCGCACATTTATACCGATTTTAGAAAACTGTTCACTGTTAAGAACAAAGCCCTCAAGGGAAACAATGTGCGCGTAAGCGGGTGTGTGAGATAGAGGGGGGAAGCTCCTCGAAAGAGGGGTATGTAGCGACACTTTACATAGAGCCAAAACAGTTGGTCGTGTACCAAGACGAGGAGGCAATCTAAAGAAGCGCGTATGACCATAGTTCAACTGTTAGCGGGATGACAAAGAGGTACCATCTCATACTCATGAACGCAGTAACATTTTTTTTTTTTCATTTTGAGCTGACAGTTTAGTTTAGTTCAGTTTATTCATCTAGTTTTTTGAAAGAGGAGACTGCAGACATCGTATTGTCCAATGTTGGTGAGATGACTGGCCTGGAATTTGAATCCCCATGTCATCACCTCATCACTGGAACACAGAAAGCTTTTTGCATTTCAGCTTATGATGGGCAATGGCCCATCATACACTGTGGTTTTTGGGGGTGTAAGGAGGTGGGGTGGGGTGAGGGTCAGCATCGTGGGGCAGGGAGGGGCTAACCTTGTCTTTCGGTGGGTGGGAGGTGTAGGATTGCGGGTTCAGGTGGGGGTGGGGCGTTGGGCGGGTTTGAGGGGTTGGGTGGTTTGGGCAGATGGAAGCCCAATCTGGCGCTGACCCGATCTGGTGTTGGTCATCGCCACAGAGAAAGAGAGTAAGAGAGAGAGAGGGAAGCGAGTTTAGACTCTGTTGGGGCATCAAGCAAAAACCCATCGCTCTCATTGAGAACTGCATTGCCATGTCTGTACCTTAAAGGCCGTCAGCCCTCCAAGGCCCTTAAGAGGCTTGGGGGGTCCCAAGCAGTTGCCTGTGTGGCTAGTGGGCTACTACGATTCTGCGCCCGCAGAGGCTGGACAGGAGGGAACAACAGTACACAGCAAAAATCAGAGTGTTAAAATTTCAGGGTTGAAAGTTTGGGAGTTGATTTTAACTCCCAAAGTGTAATTGTAACCCTCTGAGATTTGAAAGATGTCCAGAGTCAGGGTTATGTTACATTTTGAAAGTGTTTATTTAACTCTGAAGAGTGTGGAGCTATATAAACCCTCAACACTGTTAGGGCCCATTTCAACCGCACTCTCTGCGTATTCAGCGCGTGGCCGTATTCTGTCCGTATTCGTTTAGAATGCACGGTAACAGATTAGACCATTTCCACCGCAAGCGTGTTCTGAGCGTATTCTGTCCCTATACAAACCTATTGTATACGCCCACGTGCTGAACACGGCTATGCGCTGAACAAGGCGGTGGAAATGAGCCCTTAGAGTGAACTCTGTGGGAGTCAATTCAACACTGGACTTTTTTGCTGTGTCGCTTGCATCAGGCACGGGAGCCTGAGTGAGTCTGGAGCTGATGTCCATAGTGGATTCGAAGGACAGAGACCACAGGCCGAGGACAGACCAGACAGACCCCAAGTAGCCATACATGTCAAAGGTCAAATGTGAACTCCACTCTACCACTGCAACTGCAACACGGAGGACCTGACAAGCTAAAGAAAAGCTAATTTAGTTATGAATCTGAACCCGTTTCACATTTTAAAGGGAATATAAGCTATGGCCCCAGTAAGATATAGAGGGGTGTGTGTGCTAGGCAGAGTTGGGGAGATCTGATAAAAAGAATCAGCACCAGGGCATAACTGTGTGTGTGTGTGTTTATGTGTGTCTGTGTGTGTGTGTGTATGTGTGTGAGAGAAGGAGGGAGGAGGAGTGAGATGTAGTGGAATGAGGGTCTGTCTAAAGACAGAGAAAGGGAGTGTGTGTACCAGACAATGCAGTAAGTGAGAGTGTGTGTGAGGCAGAAAGAGTGGGTGTTTAAGTGTGCTGTGCATGAGAGAGAGTGGGGGAGTAAGAGAGTGAGTGAATGAGACTGTATGTGTGTGAATGTGTGTGTGTGTGTGTGTGTGTGTGACTGATGTAGCTGTGTCCTCAGTTATGGCTGTCATCCCCTGTTTGCTACGAGTGCCCCAGCCCGAGCAGTAATGGGTGTGGAATGACGTTGACGTGTCACTTCACATTTGCACTGGTGCAACCTCAGCTTCAGCTTAGCTCAGCAGCTCCATCACCAACCCACCCCACCCCCCTCTCCCCCAGCCCACCGCCAGGCCCAGCCTCAGAGATCCACTCTGTCCCCACACACATCGGCCAGCCAACCCCCACCCCCCAGTGACCCCCTCCATCCCCAAAAGCATTGGCCGGCTACCCCCCACACCCGCAGTGACCCCCTACATCCCCTTAAACCTTGGCCGGCCAGCAACTTCACGGATTCCCCCTGTCGCCATCATGTAGGGCCAGTAATCCCGTCCTTAACACTATCAACCAGCCACCCCCACAGTCACCCCCTCCATCCCCAAAAGACAGCGCACAGCCAGCCACTCCCCCACCCCAAGACGATTCCCCCTGTCCCCATCAACTAGGGCCAGCAACCCCCTGTTCCCAACACTATCAGCTAGCCTATCACCTGGTCACTGCTGCAGGGCTCTCAGCACATAAGAGCGGTGTCCCTGGGGCCAGCGACCCATTAGGAGAGCTCGCCTAGCCTGTTAAACCAGTCCCTCATACTTCAGTTCATTTTGTACAGATGGTCTGGTCTTGATGCATTGAGAAACAATTTCTTCCTGGAGGTGTGGACTAGCCTGGTAAACCAGGCCCTCGTACTTCATTTCATTTTGTACGGAGGGTCTGAAGTGGAGGCCCTGGCTCTGCCTTTACCCAATCTCTACCCAACGTCTAGTCGTCACGTATGCAATTAGCCTGCATACGCACTACAATTCAAATGTAGCACACAAAGTTAACGTCATCGCTCATTAACATTCCCTCTGTTCGCTGATTGGCTCGGGTTTGCTTGGTCCGAATACATGAAAGTCAATGGCAGCCACGCCAGACTCTTTGTACAAAATGAAATGAAGCACGAGGGGCTGGTTTACCAGGCTACCAGCAACCCCCTGTCTCCGACACCATCGACCAGCCACCTGGTCACTGCTCCTGGGCTCTCAGCACGTACGACAGGGTTCCCTGGGGCCCTCAGGGGCCGGTGGCTCATTAGGAGGGCTCTCTGTGTTAACTAGTTAAGTGGCCCCTGGGGTGACCCCTTAGTTAAGTGACCCTTCTTTAATTTAGTCAAGGACCCTTTCGCCTGGCCTGCCCTGCCCTGCCCTGGGGTCACTGTAGCAGTCCTGCCGCCATTAGATGCCATGAGAGTGTGTCCAGACCACGCCAATAGTGTGACCAGACCACGCCAACAGTGTGTCCAGACCACACTTGCCCAGTCTGACTCTGTTGGAGCTTCTCATGCATAGACAAGGGATCGAGTCTGGTGCGTGTGTGTGTGCGTGTGTGTGTATGTTTGTTTGTTTTGTTTTTTTTTTCTTTAATTTAAAAAATCTGGCTTTTAATCCTTCGATGGCCACTAGTCTCCTGTGCAAAGACACCTACAGTGATAGTAAGCAAAGCAGATTTTTTTTTTGGGTAGACAAAAAAAAAAAAAAGAGCGAAAAAACCCAAGTGCCTTAGAAGGAAAAGCAGTGAATGGACACTCGTTAAATACAAATCAGTTCCATTTCATTTCTGTCCTTCATATCGGTTTTGTCTTTTTTGTTTTCCTTGACAGAAGAGGGGTAAAGTCCGTGGTTGCTGACACGTATCTGCAGGGCTGTTTGGTCCATGCCAGTGACCTATGACCTCTACAGAGGCAGAGGAGAGCGGCTGTGGGAGACTCCAGCCACAGAGGCCGCAGGAGAGAGGGAGGCGTCTGTCTGAGAAGAGGAAAGGCCAGGAGAGAAAAGAAACTTCATATCCATCTTTTGTAGTCTTTCTCTCTTTGGCTCCCCCTGGAGTCCCTAGAGGGGATGACAGGTGTCCGTGTTGGTGCATAGCCGAGGAGTAGGAGTGGATATCTGAGTCTTGAGGTTTGTATGTGTGTGTTTGGAGAGGTTGATAGCAGGGAGTGTCAGTGTATGTGTGTTGGTGTGTGTGTTTGGAGAGATCGATGGGAATGTGTGTGTGTGTGTGTGTGTGTGTGTGTGTATAGAAGTCTGAGGAGGTATATGTGTGTTGTTTGGAGGTTGGGAAATCAGTGTATGTGTGTCTGGTTTGTGCAGAGAAATCTATCGACTATAAGCTATCTGTGTGTTTGTAGGTTTATAAGTAATCTGTGTGTGTCCAGAGAAGTGTGTGAGAGGGAGAGGTTGAGCGGGATCTGTGTGTGTGTGTCTGCAGGTTGAGAGGGATCTGTGTGTGTGTGTGCATGTGTCTCAGGTTGAGAGGTATCTGTGTGTGTGTGTGTGTGTGCGTGCGCGCGCGTGCGTTTGCAGGTTGAGAGGGATCTGTGTGTGTGTGTGTGTCTGCAGGTTGAGAGGGATCTCTGTGTGTGTGTGTGTCTGCAGGTTGAAAGGGATCTGTGTGTGTGTGTGTCCAGAAGAGTCTCTGTGTCTGCAGAGATCACAGCAGGTCTGTCCACTCAGAGGACTGCAGGACTCTCTCTGATTGGTTGTAGCAGTCGGTCTGACTGCAGGGCTCTCTGTGATTGGCTGCAGGGGTCTCTCGGACTGCAGGGGTCTCTCTGATTGGTTACAGACATCTCTCTGACTAAGTGCCAGATTCACAGCACTCCTTCCTACGGGAGACACAGAGAAGAGGGCGGCGGTGATGCACTGGCATGGACAGTACACAAGAGTCAATAACACACTACACATAGCATAATACATGGCTAATAATACACACTATACATAGCGTAATACATGGCTAATAACACACACTACACAGTGTAATACATGCCTAATAACACACACTACACATAGCGTAATACATGGCTAATAACACACACTACACATAGCATAATACATGGCTAATAACACACACTACACATAGCATAATACATGGCTAATGGCACACCACGCTGCTTGGCATTTTCAGAGATTTCATCTTTTAACAACTAAAGATCAGTATTCACAATTAGGATATCTTAACAACTTGCAACCACGCAGCTATTCGTCTTGATCGTTGTGATGAAAAAGCTGTGTAAGATGATCACCGGTCCTAATGATGGGTTTGCCTTGTGGTTCCCCATGCCTTATTGGGATGGATGGGGCAACAAGCCTTATCGGAGCTGGTTTCAAATCACCACACACATAAAGGTTGGAAACCAGACCATGCTTGATCAGATTGCGCCTCATGCCTCGCCTTCATGGGGAATCTAAAACTGTGATGACAGGGCTGTTGACGTGTAATAGTGTCACTCTGAGCTTCCACTGTGGTGCTTCTTTTGTCTGTGTGTGTGTGTGTGTGTTATTTACGTTTCCAGCACCATCTTGTCTTTAAATTGGATGCACATGCTTTGGCACTAACACACATCCTGCCTGCGTCTCAGCACACACACACACACACACAGTTCAGTCATATGACTGCAGTGTGATCGTGATGCCGACTTCAGCACATCCTCTCAGTGCTGCTAAGCGCCAAAGCTATGAGAGCCCAGCAGGCCACACCAGAGAGGGGAACACTGCAGTGTACCAACCTATAACCTGCTAAAGATTACACTATCAACCTATAACCTGCTAAAGATTACACTATCAACCTATAACCTGCTAAAGATTACACTATAAAACCATAACCTGCTAAAGATTACACTTTCAAACTATAACCTGCTAAAGATTACACCAGCAGGGCACACCAGAGAGGGGAACACTGCAGTGTACCAACCTATAACCTGCTAAAGATTACACTATCAACCTATAACCTGCTAAAGATTACACTATAAAACCATAACCTGCTAAAGATTACACTTTCAAACTATAACCTGCTAAAGATTACACCAGCAGGGCACACCAGAGAGGGTAACACTGCAGTGTACCAACCTATAACCTGCTAAAGATTACACTATCAACCTATAACCTGCTAAAGATTACACTATCAACCTATAACCTGCTAAAGATTACACTATCAACCCATAACCTCCTGAAGATTACACTATCAAACTATAACCTGCTGAAGACTACACTACAGAACCATAACCTGCTGAATACCACTACCAAACTATAATCGGGTGAAGATTATACTACCAAACTACAATCTGCTGAAAACTATACTACCAAACCATAACTGGGAGAGGGAATCACTACCAAAGCATAACCTGGTGTAGGCAACACTATCATACCTTACGATGGTGGAGTGAAAACTACCATAGTCCAACAGAGTTAACTGAGAGTTAAGACATACAGGCATGTCTCACTGTAGTGCAAGCCTAGTAATGAAGCTGTGGCTAATTATGTATGCAAGTAACTATGTGCCACCACAACATGCATGGTGAAAACCCATAGCTACACTACATGTGTACATTTACATCTATTTAGATCCAAAGCAAGTAAAGCACAACAGTGTGTGTGTGTGTGTGTGTGTGTGTATGTGTGTGTGTGTGTGTGTGTGTGTTTGTGTGTGCGTGTGTGTGTGTGTGATGAGAGTTTAGTGACACTATTCTTACCTTCACAGCAATGACTGTAAGACATTGTAGTCAGGACCCTCCTTCTAGATGCATCTGCAGACAATGTGCCCCCCCCCCCCCCCATCAATCCAAAACAGTCCAGTCAAGTCCTCCTCTGCCCCCTCCCATGTCCACATGGAACAAGTCATCGTACAGCAGATGTTCTGTCTGACTTCTATATCTTACCACAACAGTTTATTATTTATAATTTTTTAAAATTTCATTTAGCTGGCAAACTATCCCAGAAACACTATAAAATGAAATCCACATGTTCCAGTGTTTTTGTTTGCAAAAACAAGTTGAAATTCGTCCTGCAGGGGGAAAAAAGGATCCCAGAAGACAACGGCTCCTTTGTTTCACTTGAAGAGTGGCGCAGTCCTTAGGATCTTCAGTCTGTCAGTCTCACGCTCTTGTTATTTAAATAACAATAATAAAAAAACAAAGTGTATAACTTATTCAAAAAGGCTTAAAGTTTCCAGTAATCAGAAAAGAACACTTGCACTTCTTCTCTGAAATCATTACTTGTGCTTTCTGCTAAAACAACAGCCAGGAAAACAATTAAAAAGCAGCAGTTTTTTTTTTTTCATTTTTTCTTCTTCTCTGTTTAACTGGAGTTTGTTAAAAGTGTCTCTGCTGTGTGTGTATGTGTATGAGTGTGTGTGTGTGTGGGTGTGTGTGTGTGTTCAGGCTCTCTATCTGCACTGCGCGGAGGTTTCGCTGCCGTTGGACGTGCGCTCTTCGTCGAGATCGTCTTCCTCGAAGCCGTGGAAGGTGGAGGTGTCGCTTTCCGACGTGGTTCCGAAGAGCTCCTCTGCTCCGGCGAATGGCCGCGGCTCCTCCTTCACTGCACCATTGCCTGCTCACACACACACACACACACACATATATATATATAAATCTATACACACACACATATATATATACACACACATATAGTCACACACACAGGCCTTTACTCACACACACATATAGTCACACCCACAGGCCTTTACTCACACACACACACACAGTTACACACACACATATAGTCACAGGCCTTTACTCACACACACACACACACACACACACACACACACACACACACACACACACAGTCACACACACAGGCTTTTACTCAAACACACACACACACACACAGTCACACACACAGGCTTTTACTCTCTCTCTCTCACACACACACACACACACACACACACACACACACACACACACACACACATACAGGCCTTTACTCAAACACACATACATAGTCACACACAGTCCTTTGCCCTCACACACATATACACACACACACACACACACACACATAGTCAGACACACAGGCCTTTACTCTCTCACACACATAGTCCTTCACTTACTTACACACACACACAGTCCTTTCTCTCTCACACACACACACATAGTCACACACACACACACACACACACACACATTACTCACACACATACATACATTTAATACATATATTTACACACACACACACACACACACACACACACACACACACAGTCATTCACTGACACATACACAGCCCTGTTCCGGTCACTGCATTCATTGCAAGAACATTGTGTGGCCTTGCCCTCTCTTTAGACTAGCCCATCCCAGAGGACACTGATCTCATTCGATCTCTCTCAATGCTGCTACAAGATAGCAGTTGCTCCAAGAGCAGTGTCACCCCTCTGTTCTCAAACAGCCCTGAGAAACACATCTCATCCAAGAGCACCTCCTATGCCAACAACTCACACACGCACACACAAGTAGAGCTAGGACAACTCTAACACACCTTCATCCCAACGTCTCCAACATACACACCATCTGACTTGTTCAAACGACAAGCCAATTCGACCCACCTCGGACCCTACACTTTTTTGCAACCCGGGGAGTATGTGAACACGAGCCGAGGTGAGACGGGGCGCGGGGTGTGGTATGGTGACGTTTCACAACTGCCACCACCCACCGTCAGGACATTTAAAACAGGGGAAACAGCTGAGCAGAACTACAAAAACACCAACAAGGAGTTCAGAGGCAAACTGCAAACTGTCTTTCGAAATATGCTGTTTATTTGGCCTAAATCATAAATAACTCACCCAACGTGAGTTCGTAATTTGTTTTTAATTTAAATGCTGTACATGACTGTTGGCCAACAGCTTTATCATGTAAATGTGCAAGGAATAATATCCCACATTTCGGTGTTGTTTGGAATGTGTTTTAACGGAAAGGCTTAGCGAAAGTTCAAGTGCATAATTTTAAATAAAAAAAAATTGCGAGTTCACTTCCTGTTACCCCGGTAGTCGTAGCGTCATTTTAAACCCCAAGGTCGCGGGAAACTTTTTTTAGAAACACAAAACAATGACTTATGGACACGGTAAGACAAACGCTATGCCGATTTATACGACATGTCATGTTAAATAAACAGCACATTTTGAGAGACAAAGCATTGTGTTGGGTGCTTTTTAACCGTCAAATTATTTACTCTATCCACACATTTTGTCCCACGTCACATATTATCCCCAACATATTGTAAATATCCCGAAATATGTGACTACAAATATCCCCCCAAAGACCCCTTTTGACAAGTGCATCTTCATCCTAAGTGGGCTTTTTCACCGTGGGCGAAAATGTGTGGATACAGTAAATTATTTGATGATAGCATATGTTGATGGTACCGTGTACAAATAGCTACGGTAATTCGGCATCAAATGTATTCTCTGCATATATTTGCAATCCCATGTAAGTTAAATTAGTGTGTTGTACCGTGTCGCCACCCCGTGTCGTGCAGTGTGAAAAGGGCTTCTATCTGCTCTTCCTGTGCGCGTGTACGCGCACACACACATACATACATAGTCCACACACCAGTAGAGCTAGGACTGCACTTTCTCGTCCCATGATTCCTGTACTCTGGCAGTTTTCCTCAATTGTAAATCTCATTCCATAAAAGCATCTGCTAAATGTAATGTAATACAGTTCCACTCAGTCATAATCAATCTCTCACACTCTCTCTCTCTCTCTCTCTCTCTCTCTCACACACACACAAACACACACAGTGTGCGTCAGGGTGGAATAAATAAGCATGTCCATTGCTTAATTAGTTAGTGAAACAGAGGCTCTCTCTCTTTTTTCCACAGGAGGGTAAGACAGACAGGCAGACAGACAGGCAAACAGACAGAGAAACAGACAGACCAACAGACACACACACTAACAGACAGACAGGGAGGGAATGACTAAGATAGCAGCTGTTGTGTCCCTTATACACAGATCCACTAAGGCCCTGCACACATTAAGCCGGATAAATATTAATACGCATAATTATTTATCCGGTTAGCTCTTCCGTACACATTAATACGGCGTATTCCAACACCAAAAACGATGCTTTTTGAAAACGACTGCTGAGGTGGATAAATCTAAAAACGGCGGTGTATTGTTGTGGTGTGTATAGTGTAGACAGGGAGTTTCAAATACGATGACGTTTTGTTACCATGACGCCAAACAAAGTTTAGCTTTTGATGGCCTGGCATGATTCTACACAGCAAAACACGGTGTATTTATTTGGGTGCATGAGTACGGAGATATTTTAAAAAACGTTCTAGTGTGGACGGAGAGAGTTTTGACGACGGCTATGCGTGTTTATATTCATGCAGCTTAATGTATACATGGCCTAAGTCTATGCAGCACACAGATGCAGGGTCCACCCATCAGTGTATTTATTAGCCGTCAGACAAAAGCAATCAACTGGGCAATCTCTACAGCTGACCTGTCTGATGTGATCTATTCGACTGGGCAGACATGACTAATCACAAGGAGGGAAGTCAATAACTCAATACATGACAGCAGCAACTCCTGGCACCCAGACCAGTACATCACTTAGCTGTGTGTGTGTGTGTGTGTGTGTGTGTGTGTGTGTGTGTGTGTGTGTGTGTGTAGCGAGGCAGATCCTCACCTAATCGTCCACACTTCGAACAGGGTGCCAGGCCTCCTGCCTTGTTGGTTCTCTTGTTGGAGCCCGATTTGCCCAGGCAGGCGCTGCAGTGATTGCTGTTGGGGACGAGGCTCCCGTCCGGACCTTTTGGGTCTGCGTCAGACAGGTGAGACAGGTAGACAAGACAGGCAGGTGAGACAGGCAGGTGAGACAGGTGGTGTGTGTTCAGTGAATTACAGCACTGCTCCTGTGCAACTGGATTAATGCTGAAGCGACATGGCAGAGGTGCTGCTGAATACTGAGGTTAAGCAAGAAAACGTTTCATCTGATCAGGGGTTCCCAAACTTTTCAGACCGTGATCCCCAGTTTTAGGCTGCTGACGACCCGCGACTCCCGCAACCATTCTTTGTCGCGCGCGTATGCACACGTTCCCGCTCTCTCCCCCTCCTTCTCTCATAATGTGGCTGTTTTACGCACCGCACGCAAGGCAGTAGAGCAAAAACAAAACTGAACACGATCTCTGAGCTAGGGTATTTTATTACCAAACTCACGAGCAAAAACAAATAGGCAACATTTCATCATAACTTATAATGCTGAGCATATACGGACATATTACGAACAAGCAAGTAACATTGAACAGTTATGGAGTTATGTATGCAGAAAAACTCAATGTGATAGATGGGCGCTGTTTAATTAGGTTTAATTTTGGAGATGGCGGGAGATGCGGCGGGAGACAGTAAATATGCCACCTCATATAAAGCCTTCTGCGCCTTTGCAGTGAGGGCCTTCTTCTGCGAAAAAAGTCACTGGGTTTATCTGTGAGGCTGGAATGTTTGGTATTCATATGCCTAAATAATTTCTGCCATTTTTGACTCTCGTGTGCGAGGACTTCAGAGCACACAACGCACTGAGGATGTTGTACCTGATTTGTAATAATCCATGCGCTCTGGAAACCCGACGTTGGGATGCAGATTTAAACAGTAGGTCATCGCCAGAGGAGGGTCTGCTGATAGCTATGCTAATCGGGCACAAATCACACATCTGATGCTCGCTAATGGGAGGGTGATCGTCCTCTGCTTAGCAAACAGGCAAAAGCATTATTTCTGGAAATCATCTCGCGACCCCCACTTTGGGAACCACTGCATTAGATCACTAAGGGTCAACTATGCCTTTCCATACTGAATATGGTGTGACTATGCGTTTCCATGGTAGTTATGGTGTCTGGGTAATACCTGCATTACCATGGTAAATATGGTGTGAAAGTTGTCTCTGTGTTACAATGGTGAATATGGTGTCTGAGTCATCTATGTGTTACCATGGTGAATATGGTGTTTGGTACGTCTGTGTGTTACCATGGTGAATATGGTGTTTGGTACATCTGTGTGTTACCATGGTGAATATGGTGTTTGGCGTGTCTGTGTGTTACCATGGTGAATATGGAATCTGGCATGTCAACTGGGTTGAATGCTTCAGCCGTAGCTTAGCCTCACTACATGTTTAGCCTACAGCAGCACAGGACTTAAACCAATCACCGAAATGAGCTCCAGATCACGAGCTTACACACACAGATACACACACAAAAGAAAAGGGTGATTTATCAGTGAAACCAGACCCATCAGTGTACAGTGCTTGGCAGGGCCACTGGGTGTCTGGACCAATGGAGTTTTCATATAGTCTAACCGTGTGGGACACACAAACCTCCACGAGTATGAAGAAGCGTTGACGAAACTACGTCACCAACACCAAATGTTTACTTCATGAAAAATAGTGACTGCAAGACATCTTAAAACCTTCATCTGTCCAGAGGGGTCTGAGTAATGCATTATTATTGCAGACAACAGCGACTCAAGATACTTCAGGCATGGACATGCTGGTGTGTATGACATAAAGCGCTCCCAACAATAACAAAACCAACAGCACATTACTTTTTTTATTGTGTAACACCCACCTGGGTGATGTACATCGACCATTATTGGACAGAAACCTTGAGGTCACAGTGTGATGGTCATACAGAGGTCTCTAGCCAATCAGAGAGAGAGGGCGTGGCATGTGGACTCACGTTTTCGGCTGTGGGGACGGTGTGTGGGCGGAGACTGTGATGGTTCGGAATCCTTCTCCCCCGGGCCCTCGTCCTCCAGGTGGGCGTGGGTGTAGTGATAGCTCAACCCTGTGCGGTTTCTATAGCGCTTCCCACAAACTGTCAACAGTAACGACAACAACAACAACAACAACAACAAGAAATGAGATGACAGCAACAAAGACAATAGCAAAGCATTTAAGCACAGGCACAGGCACAGACCAAGCGCTACAGATGACAGGCGAGAGTCCCCTTCCACAAGCTGCTCAGTGAAGGTTTTGAAAAGCATGTCTCCAAGCTGAGCTCAGTCAGGGTCACTCTGGGTTGGCTGTGTGGGACACGTGGGAGGGTGTTCCAAGAACCGGAGTAAGTAAACACCCTGGCCAAGCTAACGCTAGCTAGGTGATTAACCTCCTAAAACCCTGGACAGGCTAACGCTAGCTAGATGTTAAACCTCCTAAAACCCTGGCCAAGCTAACACTATCTATGTGGTAGACCTCCTAAAACCTGGGCCAAGCTAACGCTACCTAGGTAATAGATCTTCTAAAACTCAGGCCAAACTAACACTAGCTAGATGGTAAACCTCCTAAAACCCTGGCCAAGCTAATGCTAGCTAGGTGATAAACCTCCTAAAAGCCTGGCCAAGCTAACGCTAGGTAGGCAATACACCTCCTAAAACCCTGGGCAAGCTAATGCTAGCTAGGTGCTACACCTCCTAAACCCCTGGCCAAACTAACGCTACCTAGATGGTAAACCTCCTAAAACCCTGGCCAAGCTAATACAAGCTAGGTGCTAAATCTCCTCAAACCCAGGCCAAGCTGATGCTAGTAGGTGGTAAACCTCCTTAAAGCCTGGCCAAGCTAACGCTAGATAGGTAGGTAATACATCTCCTAAAACCCTGGGCAAGCTAACGCTAGCTAGGTGCTACACCTCCTAAACCCCTGGCCAAACTAATGCTACCTAGATGGTAAACCTCCTAAAACCCTGGCCAAGCTAATACTAGCTAGGTGCTAAATGTCCTCAAACCCAGGCCAAGCTAACAGTAGCTAGGTGCTAAATCTCCCTGGCACCCTGGGCAAGCTAACGCTAGATAGGTGGTAAACCCCCTAACAGAAGAGCCTTTCTACTCCCAGGAAAAAAAGAAAACAGAACATTGAGACTCTTCTATTAGTACATTTTCCACCAATGACATGGAGGTAATTTAAATAAGGGCCTGTAATTAATGTGTCCGTGTTCTTGGGACCCCCCCCCCCCCAGGTGTTTTGGGATTCTAGGGGCTGGGGCTTTTTAAGCAAGGGCTCATTGGCAATGACAGGTAGGTTAGAGGTCATAGGTCATAGGTCAGAGTGTGCTGAGGGGCTAGATCTACGGGTGTAAGGGGCATGAGCGCTCGGGGGTCAAAGGTCTACCCTCAGCCGCCTCCGTCCTACTCTCGCATCACTTCCAGCTAAAGACCAAATTTCCAAAAAAGACAAAAAAAAGCTCGGTATACCTGAGGCCGAAGATTTTGAGTTACGCTTTTGTTTGTATCTGTCTGAAACAGAGAAAAAACAGAAAGCAAAAAAAAAGAACAGAAAAGAAAAGAAGAAAGCATGAGTAGGCGTTTCACTCTAGGGAACTGTGAACATTGTATTGTGGAGCTACGTGTGTGTGTGTGCGCGTGTGCGCGCGTGTGTGTGTGTGTGTGTGAGTGTGTGTGTGGGGTGGGGCAGGGGGCAACCCTATCTACTGGGGTGGATTTCCCCATGTAAATTGCATGCAAGAGAGCACCTGAAACCCCAGTCACTGCTGTCCGATCCCCTTACTGAAAAAGACCCCAGGGGCCGCGAGGAGTTTGCCCCAGGTGCTGCAAGGAGTTTGCCCCAGGGGGGACAGATGCAGCCAGGGGACAGATTTAGTGTGGACTTTCTGTCCTCCATAGTCAAACTAGACCGAGAGGAGTCCTCATCTCCACACGAGGGAGACTACAGGCCAATATACAGTCCAGCCAAAAAGGGACACTTTAAACATAAATATGTAGAAAGACATAAACGGGACATCATATTTGACTGATTGGGGCATCACAGAGCTTGTGCCATATATCAACACACTGTACAGGGTACAGACTTTGTCAAATATTCTAATTGCACATTAACTCAAAGTTGTGCACAGTTTTGTAGTTACCACAGTGTGGCTGTGTTTACATTCTCTAGCTGTGCGTTGCCAAGTCAACACAAGAAGATGTTAGTTCTGTTGATATGCACACACAAAACCACAAATGATGTTCTATTTTGATGCTTTACCAGTGTTGCAGGACTATGCAAATACTATAGCAACGCAACATCCGTCAACATTTTATTTTCGTCGGGCGACACATTCATGTTCATTGAGAGCGGATGGTCGTTGTGAGTGTTTGTGAGGACTCTTGCTGGCAGTGCAGACCGCTGTGCTGGTGGCACTTACTGTCACAGACGTATGGCTTGTCCTGGTCCTCCATCGCATTAGCGTCATTCCGCCGGCGGCCCGACCCCCGGCCCTGCACACACACACACGCACGCACACGCGCACACACACACACAGAAAAAAAGAAAAGGCAGAAAGATGAGGGTTATGCATTCACAATGATCTGTAGACAAACAGCTGCTCCCTCATACTGTAGTTTAGGGGCTTCTGTGTCCATCTGACACACTGTCATCAGTCAAAGGTGTTGGGCCCTCATGCCCCAGCCCCTACCCTAACCCTAACCCTAGACCTCATCAGGCCCTAAAGCAAAACCTGTTCTAATGCCTAGACCTTATCAAACTCTAATGTAAGGTGTGTTCTAATGCTAGCTTAGACCTCATCATGTCCTAATGTAAGGTGTGTTCTAATACTAGCCTAGTCATTATCATGCCCTAATGCAAGACCTGTTCTAATGCACAGAACTTATCAGGCCCTAATATAAGGTGTGTTCTAATGTCTAGACCTCATCATGCCCTAATGTAAGGTGTGTTCTAATACTAGTCTAGACCTCATCCGCCTCCGATTTACTGTATCGTACGAGGTGACAGATGTGTCAGCTGTTCAAATGTCACTTGTCTAGAGCATGACTGTTTTATGAGCTATGCTGTACAGTTCTGAAGAAGCCGGTTACATATTGGCACAAGTTACAAACAAACAGAGCAGCTGCAGCTGGCCTGATGGCTGACGGATTTCTCTCTTGTTTTTCTCGTTATCTGTCACAACATACAAGACACGAACTTCCAAAACAATCATCCCAGGAGAGAAAGCCTTGAAGCCGTGTCTTTATTCCCCTATCTTGTCCTCTGCTGAAGCGCAGCCCTCACACACGGCCCGCTGGAGCTCAGACAGACACAGACACACAGGAAGAACCTGTGCAGACTCCAAAGGCAGGAAGTCAGCTCCTCCAAGAATAGAGCACACAGCACCGAGAGCACATACCTGCCCTGCACAGGGAGAATAAGACCTCCTCACATGCACACACACGCACACACACGCACGCACGCACACGCACACACACACACACACACACACACACGCACGCACGCACACACCAGGATCTCCTCTCCTCGCAGTCTAGTGGGGATACACTGTGCTGCTATCTTAATGCAGAAATAAGAAAAGCCCAACATTAAAAATATAGGCTATATTATATTATTTTATATTATTTTATTTTATTTTATTTTATATTATATTATATAAAAGATTATATAGTTCTGGAAAAAATTAAGATACCACTGCAAATTTTCAGCATCTCTACATGTATAACAGCCATTACTTTCCAGTGTCAGTTGAATTTGAAATTTGGAAAAAAAGGGCAGTAGTTTATCGAATTAAACAAAAATGTTCACTTTACTCACACATATACCTATAAATAGTTAAATCAGAGGAACTGATCATTTTACAGTGGTCTCTTAATTTTTTCCAGAGCTGTATTATGCTTTAATTCCCCTCTGAATACTTAGATAATGCCATGAGCATGAGAGGATTCCAGGCTGTTTTGCCTGTGTGACTCCCCATGCACACTCAATAAGACAACAGAAGGGCAAAGAAAGTTACTGGGAAATTTAAATATTTTAATCCAGACATGCCAAGGCCAAGATAAACATCATATTTCACTTGCAAAGAGTTAAACGGAAAGAGATATGCAAATGATTTCCTGTCCAGAAACCGGTAGACACCAGGTGCAAAGATATAAGAAGCCACTACATCACCAGGTCTGATTTAGAGACTATGTATCTTTGCTCAGCGCAGACTAACTCAAAGGCTGGATTATGTAATCCCACCCAGTGTAGACTAACTCAGAGGCTGGATTATGCATCCTTGCTCAGTTTAGACTGACTCAGAGGCTGGATTATGTAATCTCAGTCAGTGTAGACTAACTCACAGACTGGATTATGTAATCCCACTCAGCGTAGACCGACTCACAGACTGGATTATGTAATCCCACTCAGCGTAGACCGACTCAGAGGCTGGATTGTGTAATCTCACTCAGTGTAGACCGACTCAGAGGCAGTACTCTGTTTCCCCACCCTGTGCAGACTAACTCACAGGGCTGGATAATGTAATCCCACACAGTGCAGACTAACTCACAGGCTGGATTATGTATCCTTGCTCAGCGCAGATTAACTCAGTGAGGCTGTACTGCTGGGGGATGCATCAGAGGGAATCTACAGTAGTGCTCGGGCATGTTTTTCGGTTTACCTCCTCAACCGCAAGAGCTGCTGTCTGACTAACTGAAACCATCCACTGGGTTGGAACAGACTGATAAAGGCAGTCCGTTTCTTGCAGACAGACTCAACAACAGGAAATACTCCCAGCAGCTTGTGTGTGTGTGTGTGACTCACAAACACACACACACCTGTGACTGGTAACCTGTAGATAAAAAGATACACTTTGAAAGGCTTATTGCTGTGCTGCTGTTACCCACCTCTATCGCAGGTGTGTTTCAGGCCATTTTGCCTGCAGCACTTTATAATGAGTCCCTCCTACCGCGCGCCCAAACACACCCCATCCTACCCTACCCTACCAAACACACCCCACCCCACATCAGTGGAAGGCAGAGGCCCCACAGTTCTCCAAGGGTCTATCGTTCTATTGTTCTCCAAGGGTCTATCGTTCTCCAGCGGTGCTGCCCATTATTCTAGCGTTCTCTGCAGGGTAAGTGCAGCTAGAGTGGGCGCTGTAATAACAGGCTACTAGCCCACCAGGACATCCGTCACTCACTCGCCTTTGCCTCTGTGCACACCCCCGCACCCCTCTACCCTACCCAACCCCCACCCCCACACCCCTCTACCCTACCCAACCACCACCCCCCTCTACCCTACCCAACCACCACCCCCGCACCCCTCTACCCTACCCAACCCCCACCCCCCTCTACCCTACCCAACCACCACCCCCGCACCCCACTACCCTACCCAACCACCACCTGCCCCACCACCTCCCCCTCTACCCCCCCATGTCAATCATTCCTCCTTTGCCTCTGTGCCCACCCCCGCACCCCTCTACCCTACCCAACCCCCACCCCCCTCTACCCTACCCAACCACCACCCGCTTCACCAATCCCTCCCACCCACGAGCACCCAAGCACCCCCACTCCACATCTAACCCCCCCACACCCCACCTTTACCACCCCCCCCCCCCCACATCACTCACTCTGCCTCTGTGCCCAAGCACCCCCCAACCCCCACTCCACATCTACCCCCCTCCCCCTCCGCCACTCACTCCGCCTTTGCCTCTGTGCCCAAGCACCCCCACCCCACATCTACCCCCCACCCCCTCCGCCACTCACTGCCTTTGCCTCTGTGCCCAACCCCCCACCCCCCCCCCCCCCCACACTCCACCTTTACCACCCCACCCCCCTACATCACTCACTCCGCCTTTGCCTCTGTGCCCAACCCCCACATCTAACACCCCCACACCAAACCTTTACCCCCCCCACATCACTCACTCTGCCTCTGTACTCAAGCACCCCCCAACCCCCACTCCACATCTACTCCCCCAACCCCCACTCCACCCCCCCCCCCCCACACCCCCACTCCACATCTACCCCCCACACCCCCACTCCACATCTACCCACCCAACCCCCACTCCACATCACTCACCCTGCCTCTGTAACCAAGCACCCCCCAACCCCCACTCCACATCTCCCCCCCCCCCCACACCCCCACTCCACATCTACCCACCACACCCCCCCCCCCCCCCCCCCCCCCCCACGTCACTCACTCTGCCTTTGCCTCTGTGCTTCCTCTTCGGCGTGTCCACTTCAAAGTCGTCATCGTCATGGTAACCGTCTTCCTGCGCGTCAGCTTCTAGAACCCTCTATAATTGATGAGTGGGGGTGGGGGAGAGGAAGAGAGCGAAAGAAGGAGAGCGAGGGAGAGAGAGAGAGGGAGAGGGGGAGAGAGAGGGAGAGGGAGGGAAACAGAGGAAGGGAGGGAGAGAGGGAGAAAGAGAGGGAGAGAGAGAGAGGGAGGGAAAGAGGGAGAGGGAAGGAAACAGAAATGGAGGGAGAGAGGGAGAGGGACAGAGAGAGAGATAGAGTGAAAGAGAGAGAGAGAGGGAGAGGGAGGGAAACAGCGGAAGGGAAGGAGAGAGGGAAAAAGCGAGGGAGACAGAGAGAGGAAATAAGAGGGAAAGAAACAGAGGAAGGGAGGGGAAGAAAGAGTAAAGGAGGGAGAGAGGGAGACAGAGAGGGAGAGAGGGAGGGATGGATAAATGGAGAGAGGAGAGAGGGAGAGAGGACGGAAGGACAGAGAGAGAGAAAGATAGAGAAGGAGGAACAGAGGTTAAAGGAAAAGAAGGGAGAGAGGGAGGGCGGGAGAGAGGGAGGGAGAGAGGGAGAGAGAGAGGGAGAGAGAGAGTGAGAGAGAGAGGGAGTGGGAGAGGGAGGGAGAGAGGGAGGGAGAGAGGGAGGGAGAGAGGGAGAGAGAGAGGGAGGGGGAGAGGGAGGGAGGAGAGGGAGCGGGAGGGGTGGAGAGAAGTGCATTTTAGAGTTGGGTGTTCAATCGTCGCTCACTTCACACCAAATAATGATTCACTGGCACAGCTTAGTGTAATGACAGACTCGAGCAGTCACAGGCATATTAAACACAGTCTAGTATAAAGAAGTCACAGGCACATTAAACACAGTCTCGTATAAAGAAGTCACAGGCATACTAACCACAGTCTTGTATAAAGCAGTCTACAAGCATGTTTAACACAGTCTCGTATAAATCAGTCACCAGGCATATTAAAGCACACTCTCGTAATAAAGCAGGTCAACGGCATATTAGACCACATTCTCGCTTACAACCCTATTCAAGCTTACATAAGGGGGTATTAGTGATCATGCATTTGAGGCACCTGCACAAGCTACTGTGAAGGCACACAGATGCATACTCATAGGATGCATACTCCATAGGATGCATACTCCATAGGATGCATACTCCATAGGATGCCTAACATAAAGAACGCGGAGTCACGTAAAGACAACACGCTTGCTGACGAGGTCGTAAAGAACGCAGAGTTGTGTAAACACAACGCCTGCTGACAGAGCATCAGGCCGCCGGGCATCTGTGCTGTGTCTCATCTCTCAGTCATGAGCTTATTTGTGTACTGAACGTGTGACACAAACACAGCTTAGAGAGACGCCTAGCTTTCTCGCTGGTTACAAGGAAACGCTCTCTCGCTGGTTACAAGGAAACGCTCTCTCGCTGGTTACAAGGAAACGCTCTCTCGCTGGTTACAAGGGAAACTCTCTCTGTCATTACAAGGAAACATTCTTGCTTGTTACAAGGAAACAGCATCTGGAGTCAGGCCAACAAATGCAAGTGTCTGAAATTAAGATCAATGTTGTCAGTTTAGACTAAGCACCCCATCTTCAGAGACTCCAGTTAATCTATTTCTTGCTGGTTACCTCCGCCAACTGAGGTTATGTAATCATTGGTGTTTGTTTGTTAGTCAGCAACATAACCCAAAAGATATGGATGGATTTTGATAACATTTTCAGGGTAGGTCAAAAATGGGCTAACTGATGGGTGATTCGATTTTGGTGGTGATCTGAGCTGACCTATTATTTGTGTTTTACCCTGTTTTATTCTTTTATACCCACAATTCACTTTCACATTTGTTTAGTCTTTTCATTGTTAGTTCACATTCAGTATTTAGTTAACATTTAGTCCATTGTTGAAATGTGTACACATTTTGCTTGGATTAGGGATTAATTTCTTTCAATTCCTCTTATTATAATCCATTTTCCTCCCACTGGACAGTGCTGAGCGCTTATTGTTAAATGTGTCACACATGTGAGGTTATTACATTGTATTACATTACATTTAGAGCTCATTCACACCAAATTGACTGTGTACAATATGTTTGTATAGTGACAGAATACGCTCAGATCACGCGTGCGGTGTGAGTACTCTAATTTGTTACCGGGCATTCTAAACAAATACGGACAGAAAACAGGCACGCACTGTATATGCAGAGTGTTTGGTGTGAATGAGCCCATAGGTGACATTCTTATTCAGAGTACAGGTACAGGGTACAGTCCCTGGAGCAATGTGGGGTTAAATGCCTTGCTCAGTGGCACTTTAGCCATGGATGAGGGTGCAGGAGAGCACTAGTTATTTACTCCCCCACCCACCCTAGAAGAGGTGCTCTTGACTGGGGTCCTTGGCCTCTTCTTCGTCCCAGTGGGACCCTGTTGACCCAGCAGGCGCCGTTGACCCCAGTTGAACTCGCTGACCCCAGTTGAAGCCAAATGACCCCAGAGGGAAGCCAAATGACCCAGAGGAAGCCCAAATGACCCCAGTGGAAGTCAAATGAGCACAGTGGAAGTCGTTGACCAGACAACGGTCAAGTTTCCCAAATGCAGTTAAAGGAGAACTTCGGTGTAAAATGAAAATTGGCATGTTAAAACATCGTACCGAGTTGGTATGTGTAAGTACTTTGTAAGTGTACACAACATTTATTAATAAAACTGTTTTGACAGGCAGTACCTTGCTGTAGTTTCTTGTCGCCGCCATGATGAAAGTCCGCACAAGTCGATTGACGAACACGAACCAGCAGGAAGAATGGGAGGAGAGGTAGTACAATCAACTTGTTTGGACTTTCATCATGGCGGCGACGAGAAACAACTGCAAACTACTGCATGTAAGAACAGTTTTTAAATAAAACGTTGTGTATATTTACAATATTCTCAGTGCTTTGTTTGAATAGCGTAGTCCGTCATACTTTGTCTAAGGGCACCTACCACTTCCATTGTTAGCCTTCTGGGACCAAACTATAAAAAATAGTTAAACTCTGAATGCAACAGGCTAAATCATTTATCTCCTCGGTACACATACCAACTCGGTATGATGTTTTAACATGCCAACTTTCATTTTACACCGAAGTTCTTCTTTAAGAAGCTGCAAGAAGTGTCTAAAGAAGCTCTCAGTGCCAAGAGCTTCCTAACTGCGTTTGGGATACCTGGCCAATGCCAGTTGTGTGGTGATGGTTTGGGTGTGGCCAGAATGACATGGAGCAGGTAAAGTCAGTGTGTGTGAGATGTTGATGCCTTCAAAGACAACTTTCAGTCCAGATGCCCTTAAACTGTCATGGAAAAAAAATAGCACTGACTTAACCCAGACATGATTTAATCATGCTGGGACCACTAGGCAGAGGGGAACAACCCTATGCACACACACACACACACACACACACACACACACACAGGGATCAGATGAGCCCAATCACACACACACCCAACCCAGCCCTGCAGCACAGCATCTGACACAGCACAGGCAGTGATTGGCATGGTGAGTGTGCGTATTTGTGGTACAGTCTGTGTGTGTGCAGCACAGTGTGTGTGTGTATGTTTGTGTGGCACAGTGTGTGTATGTTTGTGCAGCAGATGGTCCTGTGTCACCCACACGGACAGGAAGTTGAGGAGGAACAGGACGTCACTGGGCCTCCAATGAAAGACTGCCTTCATGTCCCTCCCACACAGACCCCGTGCTCATCAAGATCACAGTAGGCCTGAACCAGCACACAAGACTACTGATTACACTCTGCACCACACCAGCACACAAGGCTACTGATTACACTGTACACCGGACCAGCACACCAAGACTACTGAATACACTCTACACCACACCAGCACACAAGACTACTGATTCCCCCTACACCACACCATCACACAAGACTACTGATTCCCCCTACACCACACCATCACACAAGACTACTGATTCCCCCTACACCACACCATCACACAAGACTACTGATTACACTGTACACCGGACCTGCACACAAGACTACTGAATCCCCCTACACCACACCATCACACAAGACTACTGATTACACTGTACACCGGACCTGCACACAAGACTACTGATTCCCCCTACACCACACTATCACACAAGACTACTGATTACACTCTACACCACACCATCACACAAGACTACTGATTACACTGTACACCGGACCAGCACACAAGGCTACTGATTCCCCCTACACCACACCATCACACAAGACTACTGATTCCCCCTACACCACACCATCACACAAGACTACTGATTCCCCCTACACCACACCATCACACAAGACTACTGATTACACTGTACATCGGACCAGCATACAAGACTACTGATTACACTCTACACCAAACCAGAACACAAAATGGTAAATGGACTGCATTTATATAGCGCTTTTCTACTCCTGCGAACACTCGTGCGCTTTACAGTGTATGCCTCACATTCTCCCAACCGCACACCAATGGCAGAGGCTGCCATGCAAGGCGCCAACCTGCTCACCAGGAGCAATTTGGAGTTCAGTATCTTGCTCAAGGACACTTTGTTGGGGTCAGGCAGAGTGGGGCTTGAACCTGCAACCCTCTGGTTGCCGAATGGCACCTCTACCACCTGCACCACCACAAGACTACTGATTCATGCTACACCAGTCCATCACATAAGACTACTGATTTACCCTACACCACACCATCACACAAGATGTCCGCTTCCTCTACAACAGTTCTGCAGTTGTCCATTTTCTTAGTTATTTAGTCGTCTGTCCATTTAGATATCTTAGCTTTGCATGGGCAGGACTTTAGTCAACGGTCTGTGTTTTAAAATGTGCTTGTATAAACATGACCCTGCTCTGGGTCTTGCGTCAGCTGCTCTCACAGGTTCTGATAGGTCAAAAACAGATTCCATAGCTGTTGTTCAGTCATGACAGTACCCTGCAATACAGTAAAGTTTTTTCCCCACACACAGTCATAATTGACTGATTTGGGTTCTTTGTTGATTTGTTTTTATTTTTGTCCTGTACTCTATCCCTAAAAATGGGCTATAAAAATAAACACGGACTTACACAGTCTTACAACATGAGTACAAATTCTTGTCTAAAGCATATGACAGGAAAGCGCAGATGTTCAGCACACATAATTGTCCAGAGTGCATTACAGTATCGTGCTGTTATTTAACACACACACTTGTCCATAAGCGATTACTGTGCTGTCCAGCTAGAGAGGATACTGGACACGTTTCATTTTTTTAAACCCATGGCCGTCACCATGGCGATGTCAGCTCTTCCTGTTTAGCAACAGCTTTTTTCTGTCAGCTATACTTGCTGACATCATGAAGTCCTGCATCCTCAGCGGGACGTTACATAGAGTGCTTGACGCCAGCTAACGCAGCTACGTGTGCTATTCAGGGAGATTCATTACGGCGGACTAAGTGCAGCATTGCGAAGTGCCTTAGGGAGCTGTTAGCACTGAATGCTGGGAACACAGTAATGGTGAAGGCACAGTTATACTTGCACACATACAATACACACACACATACACACAGAATCATAGTTGCACACAGACATAAACACAGTCATACTTGCACACATACAATACACACACACACACACACTAGGGCTGCTCAATTAATCGAATTCTAATCGTGATAACGATTTCAGGGCCAAACGATCTCAAAACAAATAAAATCGAGGGCAACAATGTTTTTGTCCAAATTATTTTCTACTGTTTGTACTGTACATTATTAGATGTATACATTAGACATTTCTACTGTTTGTACATTAGACATCAAAGGAGACTTACTAATGTTTACGAAGAAAGGTATTAGGGAAAATAAAATACAAGCATGTTTTTTCGAAATGTTTTTGAATACATTTTCAATAAATGAAGCATGTTACTGAGGAAAACAAAATAATCGTTTGAATAATCGTGATTTCAGTTTTGGCCCAAATAATCGTGATTCAGATGTTTTCCATAATCGAGCAGCCCAAACACAAACACACACATATCTACAAACTGCAGATGACAAACCATACACAAGAATTTTAAAACAGGTCTTTTCACACACTCATGAAAGAAAATAAATGTCAAGGATTCTTCATTATCCATAACAGTCTACTACTACAGAGACAAAATATTTTTAGAGATATCCATCAAGAGGCTTTACTATCCCTACAGGATAATACACAGAGTTATATCCCTACAGGATAACAAGGGGGCAGGTTAGGGCCAAATGCTGCAAATCAGTAGCCTGGTGGAGCACTACTGGGACTATGATGGCGCCAGCCTGGCTCGTGTATCAGGTCCAAAACGAGGTCAGAACTACTACAGATGGGGGGGGCAAACCCAGACCAGAATGGGGCAAACCAAGACCAGAATAGGGTCGAAACTAGACCAGGTGAGGGCCTAATGATCTTCAGATCCAGGTGTGTATGATTTCTAAGCCCAGATCATGTGTGTATGATTTCTAGGCCCAGGTCATGTGTGTATGACTGCTAGGCCTAGGTCATGTGTGTGTGTGATTTGCAAGCCTAAGTGTTGAGTCTTCAGAATCAAAGTGTGTGTGTGTGTGTGTGTGTGTGTGTGTGAGCCCACCTGTATCTCCAGCAGGCTCTCCTCGTCGCGGCCCCTCCGGTCCAGCGCGTCCCCCCTCAGCAGCGCCTCCAGGGTGGTGCTCTGGGACTGCAGTGTCTCCCTGGCAGACAGACCTCCATCTGCGCGCGCGCACACACACACACACACACACACACACACACACACACACACACATAACATTAGTAGGCAATACACACACATACACCAGCAGGAAATGCGCGCACACACAACAACATCAGCAGGCAATACGCACACACACAACAACATCAGCAGGCAATACACACACACACACAGATAACATCAGCAGACAATACGCACACTCACACCAGACACACCCACATAACTTAAGCAGGCAATACACACACATACAAACACATACATGACCGTGTGTGTGCCTGCGTCCGTGCGTGCGGTGTCACTGTGGAAGCCATCTGAACCACTGATTTCACCCGGAAGGAACTATTCTTCTTTTAGTTGATTAGCGTATCTGCCATCTACCACAGAGCTAGCTACACCCCCCAATATTAGCCTAGCATTAGCCTAACTTAGCATAAGCTAACTGAGAATGGGTTACAGCAGTAGAGAGGAGGAGTGTGAGAGTGCTCTTATCTAACTGTGAGGGTGACGAAGTGTGTGTGTGCGTGCGTGTGTGTGTGTGTGTGGGGGGGGGGGGGGGGGGGGGTGTCACTGTGGCAGCCATCTGGACCCCGGATTTCACCCTGGAGGAACTCGTCTTCTTTTAGCTGATTAGTTTATCTGCCATTAACCACAGGGCTAGCTACATTCTTCCACATTAGCCTAGCATTAGCCTGGCTTAGAATAAGCTAACTGGGACTGGGTTACACCAGCTAGCGTATATGAACTACGTCGGCAGATAGGATAAGTGTGTATGTGTGTGTATGTGTGTGCTCTTATCTAACTGGGGGGCTGACGGAAAAAGTGGCTTGTGGTCCCTCTATCTGAACAAAGGTCACATTCCCACAATTCCGCACTTCACCCAAACTCAATACCCATATGTAAAATTACATAGATAAATTCTGCTAAATGTGTGTACATTTTATCTGAAACTTGCAACAAAAATATGTCAGCAAAACCCATACAATGTCCTTAGCAATGTTACCTATGTTTTTAGCAATAGAAATTACATAAATCTTATACTTTTGTTTAGAAATATGTAAATGTGGGCATAATCATGAGGAAGTCATATATGAGGGAGAAAATATTTCTGTAGGTTGTTAGTTTTTCTGTTTTCTTTTTACATGGGTGAGCACAGGCTCTGGAGGCGGCCATGTTTGTGACGAGGCTAACACCTGTGGTTGCTAGCATCTGTCTGTCGCTAGCACACCTCTGAAGGTGTCAGGAAGGAAGTTTACACACAGCATGCCTCTTAAGCACTGTTAAACACATACACACACACACTCCACTACTCTGTGCAAACTGACTGCTGCCACACACGAACACACACACACACAACTCCACTACTCTGTGCAAACTGACTGCTGTCTCACACACACACACACACACACACACACACACACACACACACACACACACATACACACTCCACTTCTCTGTGCAAACTGACTGCTATCACACACACACAGTCTACATACAGTGTGTTTTTCTGAACTGCTATTTTGCTGCACTAAACCAAACCAAAAGTGAAGACACCTGCATAGTCTATAGCAGTGACAGCCACCAGGGAGGATTACAGTATGCGGCACAGCCACCAGAGAGAATCACAAAGAGAATCGCAGTATGTGGCTGTTACGCCCCACTATTAGATGGCCCTACTGGGGCGAACAACAAAGCCACCACTGACCCAAGTGATACACAAAACACCTTTTGAAACCCATCCAGTGTGATTTATTACATTAACACATAAGACAAAGACATTAACACAAAGTCCAAATCATAACACAGACAATCCCAAACTGAGAGGCAACAGCCAGCAGTCCCACACCAAAAGCCTCTCCTTGGCAGCAGGAACCAGGTGCTCTTAAGTAGTGCTTGATCATGTGACCAGGTGCTCCTAATCAAGTCAATCAGCTGGATCTCCTGGGCAGGTAGCAGGTATGGGAGAAGCAGAGGGACAAACAGCACTGGGAACTTGGACAACACATACAGCCGTAACAGTGGCACCAGAGAGAATCACAGTATGTGGCACCAGAGAGGATTACAGTTTAAGGTACAGCAGGCTGTAGGCCCAGAACTAGTCTGTGAAGACAAACAACTGAACAGGACATGCTCACTGTACGTCCTGGCAAGCTGACACACACACACACAAACACACACTCACACGCATGCAGGCACGCACACACACACACACACACACACACAGAAACACACATTCACACGCATGCAGGCACGCACACACACACACACACACAGAAACACTGGACTTTTTTGCTGCACCACTTCCAGTATGCATGAAGAAGTGCACATGCACAGGAGGTAGAATTTCCAGTCTCTATCTTTACACCACGCTTACACAAACAACAAAAAAAAACTGCCAAACACAAAACGGAAACACTCGCTGTCCTAACCCCCCACCCCCAACCATCATGTACACACACACACACACACACACACAAACACACACACACACACACACACACACACAGGGAGGGACTGCAGCGTACCCACAAAGATCAGGAATATACCAAAGAAACCGTGTATCAGCAAACCCTAGCAATGCTTCAACCATATATTCAGAGTCAATATACAGCAATGTAGAATAGCTCCCTCTCTCTTTTGCTCTCTTCCTTTCTTTCTCGCTCTCTCTGGCTCTCTCTCTCTGCTTGCAGGCAAAGATTAGGTAAACTGTATGCTTATCCCTCCCTCGATCTCTCTCTCTTTCTCTCTCTCTCTCCCTCTCTCTCTCTACCCTCATGCCCCCCTTTCTGAACGTGTGCAAAGTCCCCCTCCCCTTTGCAGAACTGCTCTCTCTCTCTCTCTCTCTCTCTCTCTCTCTCTCTCTCTCTCTGTCTCTGTCTCTCTCTCTTTCTCTCTCCCTCACTCCCCCTCTTTTGCTCTCTCTCTCACTCTCTCTTTCACTCGAGCATGCTGGGATTGAGTGGGCAGTGAGCAGTGTGTGTGTGTGTGTGTGTGTGTGTGTGTGTGTGTTTGCATGTGTACGTACATGCTTTTGTGTCTACGTCTTTTGTCTGTTCAAGCATGTGTTACTGTATTTCACCATGCGTGTGCTGTATCATAATATTGTATTGCTATAAGAATTGGATCTATTCCCCATATTTGTTTCAGTGGATGATATACTGATAGATTAGGCCAGACCCAATCCTAAATATTCCAGGAGTTTACCATACCATCATCGTTAGAGTAGAGATTTAAGCACAAGGCATTTAGAAAATAAGTTGCAAGAATTAATAAATCCAGTTGATGCCAACTACTGCTAAGTACACTGTAATTGATTACCAATCCAAAAAATGTTGTTGTTTTTTTTGAGAATTGTCAAGATGAAATGTTTCTGTTTGTTCTGTTCTTTTACAATACATTCTTCCACTTCTATTTTCTTGTCTCTTTACAGAATAATTTTGAGGTGTGGAAAAACAAGAGAATTCCGGGGTGAAAGTAACTTGGGGTATATATTGCAACATGATGCCCCTTTTATACTACAAACGTAGTAGGGAGTTACTTTGAGCCTTGTTACTTTTTTTAAATCCAAATGATCTGTAATTTTGAACTCTGCCAACTACTAGAAAACTAGAAGCACTCCAAATCACTGAACTGATTTCTGGAAAAGCCTTTTAATGATAGATCTGTTTTTCCATCACAGGAAGTGAGACAGAAGCACTAGCCAGAACTATTTTGTGTGATTCCAGCATTGTGAAACGTCAGCAGTAAGTGGACTTCACAGAGCCTGCTGTTTGGACTTCAGAGATCTGCTCTGGTTTACTCTTAACTGATCTTAGTAGCGTGACCTAGTCTCACTACATCTACACACACATTAGTAACGAAGCACAAGATCACTGGACAAAGCACTTACACCAGGTGAACACAGCACCTATACCATTGTGGAACAGAGACACTGGATCAGGGTACACAGTTATAATAGCAGGTGGAACAGAAGAACTGGATTAGGGGACACAGATATCACAGTTGGAACAGGGGCACTGGATCACATGACTCAGTTATACCAGGTGAAACAGAGGCACTAATTTAGGGCACACAGTTATACCAGGTGAGGCATGAGAAGCAATGAAGGCAACAAAGGAGGAGAGAGAGAGAAAGAGAGGTGTAGGGAGAGGTGTGGAGAGAGGAGGGAGAGAGAGAGAAGGAGAGAGAGAGGAGGGAGGGAGAGAGAGAAGGGGAGAGAGAGAGGTGTAGAGAGAGGTGTGGAGAGAGGAGGGAGAGAGAGAGAAGGAGAGAGGGAGAGAGAAGGGGAGAGAGAGAGGTATAGGGAGAGGTGTGGAGAGAGGGTGGAGGGAGAGAGAGAAGGAGAGGGAGAGGTGTGGAGAGAGAGAGAGAAGGGGGAGAGAGAGAGATGTATGGAGAGGTGTGGAGAGAAGAGGGAGAGAGAGAGAAGGAGAGGGAGCGGTGTGGAGAGTGAGAGAACGGGAGAGAGAGAGGTGTGGAGAGAGGAGGGAGAGAGAGAGGTGTGGAGAGAGGAGGGAGGGAGAGAAGAGGTGTAAAGACTGAGTTGCGAGAAACAAAGGAAAAGGTGTAGAGGAGCACAAAAAAGTGGAGAGCAGAGGAGAGGAGGGGATGGGGAGAGGAGGAGATGGGGAGAGGAGGGGAGAGGAGGAGATCGGGAGAGGAGGAGATGGGGTGAGGAGGGGAGAGGAGGAGATGGGGAGAGGAGGAGATGGGGAGAGGAGGAGATGGGGAGAGGAGGGGAGAGGAGGGGAGAGGAGGAGATGGGGAGAGGAGGGGAGAGGAGGAGATGAGGGGAGGAGGGGAGAGGAGGAGATGGGGAGAGGAGGGGAGAGGAGGGGAGAGGAGGAGATGGGGAGAGGAGGGGAGAGGAGGGGATGGAGAGAGCAGGGGAGAGGAGGGAAGAGGAGGAGATGGGGAGAGGAGGGGAGAGGAGGGGAGAGGAGGAAATGGGGACGAGATGGGGAGAGCAGGGGAGATAGGGAGAGGAGGAGATGGGGAGAGGAGGGGATGGGGAGGAGATGGGGAGAGGAGGGGAGAGGAGGGGATGGGGAGAGCAGAGGAGAGTAGGGGAGAGGAGGGGAGATGAGGGGAGAGAAGGAGATGGGGAGAGGAGAAGATGGGGAGAGCAGGGGAGGGGAGAGGAGGTGAGAGAGGAGAGGAGAGGGAAAAGGGGGAGAGGAGAGGAGAGGAAAAAAGAGAAGAGAAGGGGAGAGGAGATGGGGGGAGCGGGGGAGGGGGGAGGAGGGGAGAGAGGAGAGGAGAAAAGAGGAGAGAAGGGGAGAGGAAAGGAAAAGAGAGGAGAGGACTGGAGAGGAGAGGAGACAAGGGGTGATGAGAAGAGAGGAGAGAGGAGGTGGCTCAAGGAGAAGACAGGAGAGGAGGAGAGAGGAGAGGAGAGGAGAGGAGAGGAGAAAAGAAGAGGGGAGGGGAGAGCAGAAGAGAGGAGAGGAGAGGAGAGAGGAGAGGAGAGGAGGGGAGAGGAGAGGAGGGGAGAGGAGAGGAGGGGAGAGCAGAAGAGAGGAGAGGAGAGAGGAGAAGATGAGAGGAGGGGAGAGGAAAGGAGATGAGGGGAGGGGAGAGGAGAAGAGAGGAGGAGATGAGGGGAGGAGAGAGGAGAGGAGAGGAGAGGAGGAGATGAGGGGAGGGGAGAGGAAAGGAGATGAGGGGAGGGGAGAGGAGAAGAGAGGAGGAGATGAGGTGAGGAGAGAGGAGAGGAGGAGATGAGGGGAGGAGAGAGGAGAGGAGAGGAAAGGAGGAGATGAGGGGACGGGAGAGGAGAACTTTGTTAGTTTGCAGTGGTGCTCCATTGTGTCTGCGATGGCTGCCTCTTTCTGAGCACGCTCAGAGCTGACTAGACAGCCCGCCTCGCCTCCCCTGGGAGCAGCAGCTATTAATAGAACAGGAGGCCTGGCTGCCTGCTCAACACCACACACACACACACACACACACACGCACACACACACACACACACACACACACACACTCTCTAACCACCTCACTCTACCAAACACTACACACAGACACACTCACTCTAACCATCTCTCCTTACTGCACAACACACACAAAAACCATGTCTTGCTTACTGTACGGCTTACTGCACAACACACACACCACACACACACACACTCCATCTCACTCTACCAAACACCACACACAGATTCACACACTCTAACCATCTCTCCTTACTGCACAACACAGATACACACACAGACACACACACACACACACACACACACACACACACACACACTAACAATCTCTCTCTATGTGTGCACACACACATACCATCCCTCCCTACTGCACAACACACCCACACTTTAATCACCTCTCCCTGTCGTACAACACACACACACACTCGCTCTTTCTCTAACAATCTCTTCCTACCTCTGAACACATATGCACACTCCAACCATCTGCACAACACAATCTAACCAACACTCTCTACCGAACACCACACACACAGAGTCACCATCTCTATCTAACAAGTCACACACACCCACATTCTCTAACCATCTCTCTCTGCCAGACTGCGAAACACCACATACACACTTTGCCTACAGTGACTACTGTTTCCACTGCCAACACCACTATGCCACCAATGCTAATACCTTGCCCAATCACACACACACACACAGTAACCATCTCTCTCTACCACCTTCCCCAAGTGCCAGAGTGTGTGTGAGCATGCACACTTTTGGAACACTTTTCCCAAACACACACAGACATAGACACACACACACACACACACACACACACACACACACACACACACACACACACACACACTAACCATCTTTCTCCAACTCCTTTCCCAAGCAGCACAGTCCTGTATGCTGCCTCAGCATACTCACACACACACACTCAGAATTCAACCACTAATACACAGAAATGCAGTGGCCTTAACACACACACACACACAGAACAACACAGAACAACACACACACACACACACACACACACACACACACACACACACACACACACACACACGTCCCACTGGCACTGAAGAGGGGCAATTAAACAGACGTTTATCATGCTGCATTGCTGGAATGTTGGCATCTGAATGTTAGATGGGGATGGAGCTTTGAGTGCAATTACATCTTACACAGAGGTCACGCAAGGTCAGCAGCTGGCAATGGGGAATGTGTGTGAGTGTGTGTGTGTGTATGTGTGTGTGGGAGGGGTGGGGAGAAGGGTGGGAGGGAGTGTGTGCATGTGTATGTGCATGGGGGGTGCAAATTGTGATTTCCACAATGGGGATTACATAATCCTTTACGACCTTGTTAGCTAACTATGCCTCTATGATGGCCATTAGGGTGGACCAGCATGCAGACACATCGTAAAATCACTATTAATTACTCTTCTACTGTTGAATTATTCTCCTATCATGTTAATGACTAATTAGCATGCCTGGTTGAGGTGGTTGGGGAAACGCCTTTAGTTCTAGTTCTAGCATCCTAACTCCTCTTGGATCCTCAGCTGACTGTGTTTGGACGGATCATTTTGGACTCTGGTAATACTGGTTGACATTTTTCACTGTTTTATGTCATATTAGACTAGCCCGGAATCTGTTGAGGAGCATGTAAGAGGACCGAGCAACTCCTATCCAATCAGAGAACAGAGGATGTGTTCGTGAGCCATGATGCTGACTTTGTGTGCTGCATGTGAATTGTAGTGCATAGGTGGGCTAATTGCATACGTGACGACCAGGAGTTAGCAATTGGGTAAAGGCAGAGGCATTTGTTTTAAACTTCAGCAGAGTCCACACCTCCAGGTTATCGTATTGGACCTGTGACCGCAGGATGGAATCTAGGTTCCAGTAGTGCCACTGAAGTATCCTGAGATGGTACCGTCACCACACACTGCTCCCCGGGTTGCCCCCTGCTCACATGTGTGATGGGTTAACTGCAGCAGGTTACATTTCGTTGTGTGCACTGTGTGCTGTGATGTGCTGTGTGATCACAGTAACCAATGGGACTGACTTTCACTTGCAGGAATGGTCACTGTTTGAATTAAAACCATGTACTGTATTGTAATATAGGAAGCGCATATACAAGACGCACCAACATGTAAACAGCACAAATAAGACAAGTGGGTTAAGTAGCCTAAGACAGCCTAATTCTGTTGTGCAAAAACTATACTGTATGAGGGTGTTTGCGTGGGTGTGGATGTGTGTGTGTGTGTGTGTGTGTGTGCCCAGAACTGTGTCAAATAAGGAAACTGATGTATCAGTGCACCCTTCTGACTGATCTGAAGTTGGGTTCCCATGACTTAAGTAGTGTTCTTTATCATAAACCAGCTACACACACACACACTCTTCCCTCTGCATAGGCTAAGCACACTCACACTAGAGCCAGCTATCAAGCTTTCCTCTTCACCAAAGCCAGCTAAGAGGTACTTCAATCTGCACAAACACACACACACACACACACACACCCCTTATCTATCTACACACTGACTCCTGAGGCTTCCATGGGGCCTTGCTCCACCAGCCAGTGCTAACTGCTTGATTCATGGATATCTGCTCTCCTCTCATCTACTCCTCCATCATCTCTCTCTCGTTCTTTCTTTTTCTCTCACTGGGAGTTTCCCTTACAGCTGTCGCTGCCCCAGACAAACAGGGTATTTCACAGGGACTTTTAAGAGTCAATCTGCAACAGCGTTACAAGGAAAGCAGCAGACTGCACTTATAAATAAATCAGTCTGTCAAACACCCTCCTCCTCTCCTGGGCGCTCACCAGCCACTTAGCCTAGTGCGGCTACACTGACTCACCGGCAGGCAGGCTAGCACAACCAATCATTACCAGCAGGCAGGCTAACACAACCCCTCACTCACCAGCCAGCAGGCTAACACAACCCCTCACTCACCAGCCAGCAGGCTAGCACAACCCCTCACCCACCAGCAAGCAGGCTAAGACAACCCCTCACTCACCAGCAAGCAGGCTAACACAACCCCTCACTCACCAGCCAGAAGGCTAGCACAACTACATACCACCAACAGCGTAGCCCAACACAGCTACTGTCACTCACTCAACAACAGCAGCTTAGCTCAACACAGCTACACACGCTCACTCAACAGCTTAGCCTGACAGAGCTATGCTCACTTAACAGCTTAGCCTAACACAGCTATGCTCACTCAACAACAGCTTAGCCCAACACAGCTACTCTCACTCACTCAACAACAGCATTTTAGCCCAACACAGCTATGCTCACTCAACAACAGCAGCTTAGCCCAACACAGCTACTCTCACTCACTCAACAACAGCAGCTTAGCTCAACACAGCTACACACACTCACTCAACAGCTTAGCCTAACACAGCTATGCTCACTCAACAACAGCAGCTTAGCCCAACACCGCTACTCTCACTCACTCAACAACAGCAGTTTAGCCCAACACCAGCTACACTCACTCACTCAACAGCAGCTTAGCCTAACACAGCTACACACACTCACTCAACAGCTTAGCCTAACACAGCTATGCTCACTCAACAACAGCAGCTTAGCCCAACACAGCTAGCTCTCACTCACTCAACAGCTTAGCCTAACACAGCTATGCTCACTCAACAACAGCAGCTTAGCCCAACACAGCTATTCTCACTCACTCAACAACAGCAGCTTAGCCCAACACAGCTACTCTCACTCACTCAACAACAGCAGTTTAGCCCAACACAGCTACTCTCACTCACTCAACAGCTTAGCCTAACACAGCTATGCTCACTCAACAACAGCAGCTTAGCCCAACACAGCTACACTCACTCACTCAACAGCAGTGTAGCCCAACCCAGCTACTCTCACTCACTCAACAGCAGGTAGGCTAACTATGGTGCCAACGACAGCACTACTGATGGCGCTAGCGATGGCGGTAGCGATAATGCTTAGTGTGACACAAATGGATGAGCCAACAGGAGTCTGTGTCAAGGTGGAGTGTTTTACTGAGAGCAAGGAACGAGGGGAGAACAAAAAGGCAAAACAAAAGGACTGGGGAGGGACGCAGAGAGAGAGAGAGAGGGCAATGGAGGGAGAAAGAGAGAAAAGATAAGAGGAGAGAGAGAGGGGAAAAACAATAAAAGAGGAAGTGCGGAAGTCAGAGACAAAAGGCAGGGCTTCAAACGCTCCCCAGTCCTTATCAGGTCCCAAACACATTCCTCCAACAACTCCCTCATCAAAATAGCTCACATTCCTGCCTCTGACCATAAGCAGTGCGATACACACACACACACACACACACAGACACACACACTCAAACCCAGCGCCCTGCACACGTGTTACTTCACACGAGCTCTCTCTCCCAGAGGGCCTGACTGGGACTGCAGGTGAAAGAGGAACAAAGGTGAGAGCAGAGAAGTCACACACACACACACACACACACACACACACCTCCTAGCTCTACTCCAATCCCATGGGACAAATCAGTGCGAGTGGAGCCTCAGAGAAGAAACAGGAACCGGTCTATGTGGAACCTCAGAGAAGAAACAGGAATTGGTCTAAGTGGAACCTCAGAGAGGAGACAGGAACCGGTCTATGTGGAACCTCAGAGAAGAAACAGGAATTGGTCTATGTAGAACCTCAGAGAAGAAACTGGAATTGGTCTAAGTGGAACCTCAGAGAGGAGACAGGAACCGGTCTATGTGGAACCCCAGAGAAGAGACAGGAAGTGGTCTATGTGGAATCCATGAGAATAGTGAGGAACCGGTCCATCAGGAACCTTAGTGAGGATGGTGATGATGATCCTGGCAACCTGGCAGAACAGCCACAGTACGCATTACAACAGGAGGCACCAGAGCTGCATTTGGGCCAAAGCCGCCCCAGAACGCAGCCGCATCTGGGCAGAAGGTGACCCACGGCTGCAATAAGAGAGGCATCCTGAGTGGTCCTGTGGAGCACGGCCAACAGAGAGGCAGGAGGGACACACAGAGCCGAGCCCAGAGCCACAGATCCGATAAGATCCTATCGGATAGGATAGCTGCAGGAATAATGGCACTTATTTAGGACACGCCACAGAGAGGAGGAGGGGAGAGGAGGAGGAGGGGAGGGGAGAAGGAGAGGAGGAGAGAGGGAGAGGAGGAGAGAGGAGGGGAGATGGAAAGAGGGAGGCAGACAGAGAAGCGTGAGCGGTGTGCTAGAATGAGGGTGGGTGGGGCAGAGAGAGAGACAGCAAGAGAGAGGGGGGCAGAGAGAGAGAGATGGAGAGGGGGGCAGAGAGAGAGAGAGAGAGAGAGAGGGAGAGAGAGAGAGAGAGAGAAAGAGGGAATTGGAGGGAGAGGAGAAGAGAGAGTGAATGCTAAAGAGAGAAAGAGAGAGAGAGAGAGAGAAAGGGAATGGGAGGGAGAAGAGGAGAGAGACCGAATGCTGAAGAAAGAGAGAGAGAAAGAGAGAAAGAGGGAATTGGAGGGAGAGGAGGAGAGACAAAGAAAGAGCGAGGGAGGGAGGGAGGGGCAGAGTGGGAGAGACAGAGACAAAGAGAGAGACCGCTAGGGAGGGAAAGCGAGAGACTGCAAAGAGAAGAGAATGAGAGAGAGGGAGTGGGAGAGAATGAGGGAATGAGAGGGAGTGGAAGAGAGACTGAATGCTAAAGAAAGAGAGCGAGAGAAAGTGAGATAGACAGACAGAGAGGGAGTGGGAGAGAATGAGGGAATGAGAAGGAGTGGAAGAGAAAGAGAGAGAGAGAGAGAGAAAGTGAGGTAGACAGAGAGAGACAAAGAAAAAAAAGAGGGAATGGGAGGGAGGAGGAGAAAGAGTGAATGCTCAAGAGAGAGAGAGAGAGAGAGAGAGAGAGAGAGAGAGAGAGAGAAAGAGGGAATTGGAGGGAGAGGAGAAGAGAGAGTGAATGCTAAAGAGAGAAAGAGAGAGAGAGAGAGAGAAAGGGAATGGGAGGGAGAAGAGGAGAGAGACCGAATGCTGAAGAAAGAGAGAGAGAAAGAGAGAAAGAGGGAATTGGAGGGAGAGGAGGAGAGAGGCTGAATGCTAAAGAGAGAGAGAGAGAGGGATAGAGAGAGAGAGAGAGAGAGAGAGAGAGAGAGAGAGAGAGTAGTGTTGTGGTGAAGTTAAGCCAGCACAGCTACAGTGTCTCTGATTAAATGTTTCGTGTCTCCATTTAGGCAGCACTCCCACCCCCATCTATAATACATCTATGATTTCATTCCCTTCACAACCCAGCTAGCGTACTGGCACACACAACCACAACCTCTTAGCCAAATATTAAAAGAGTGTTTTCACCCATGTGTGTTTTTTATTAGAGTGTTTTCACCCATGTGATTTCATCACCCCAAGAAAGACACACTGGTTGCAGGGGCTACGCTAAGGTAAACTAGAAGATGCGCGCGCACACGCATATACACAAACACACACACACACACACTTGATTTAATAAACAGAGATTGCAAAACCAGTGTGGTGTTCATGCTGGAAAGATGATGCTATTAGGGCAGACCACAATAGCGTGTGCAGGTCTACTGTGTGTGTGTGTGTGTGTGTGTGGAAGGCACATGAAGCAGACAAAGAGGGAGGCAAGAAGTTCACAGGACAAACGAGCACACACACACACCACACACACACACACACACACACACACACACACACACACACACACACACACACACAGTATTTCTACTGTATGAGCCCTGTGAGCCTGTACCCACATACTGCAGAATGTGTGTGAGTGTGTGTGTGTAAGACAATTAGTGAGAGAGGTAGGAAAAGGATGCCTGTGTATGTATGTGTGTGTGTGTGTGTGTGTGTGTGTGTGTGTGTGCGCGTGCGTGTGTGTATACTTGTGTACAAAACAGCAGCAGGGAAAGCTGAGGCAGTGAGAGAGGCGGAGTGTGTGTCTGAAGGGGTGGGAAGGATAAGGACAGAACACAGGCACTGAGGTCAAAGTTCAGAGAAGACACTCTAGCATCCTGGCTCAGGTGGAGATGTCTCTCTGCCTGCCCGTGTGTGTGTGTGTGTGTGTGTGTGTGTGTGTGTGTGTGTGTGTGTGTGTGTGTGTGTTCTTACCTAGCTGCAACCCACACAGACGAAGGCGTGGGTCCATAGAGGTATGAAGCCTTCTCTTCTTCCTCCAGCAGCGAGCTGGATAGGTGTACATCTGTCCTGCCGTCATCCCTGTGCGCGCACACACACACACACACACACACACACACACACACACACAAAAACACACACATATGTATAAACACACACTCGTACACGTACACACCTTTTCTCCAGCAGCGAGCTGGGTAGGTGTACATCTGTTCTGCTGTCATCCCTGCACGCACACACGGACATATACATGTATAAACACACACACACACACACACACACACACACACACACACACACACACACACACACCTATTCTCCAGGACTGAGTGGGAGAGGTGTATCTGCCCTGAACATAACTATATGTGTGTGTGTGTGTGTGTGTGTGTGTGTGTGTGTGTGTGTGTGTGTGTTGCACGGTTGTTTAACGTACATTTCGGCACAGAGAAAGGAGGTATAGGAATCTATCTGGGTGAGCAGTATGGCCACCTACACAGGGCCCTGAATAAGCACTAAGGCCGTAGTACATCACTGCAAGCATGCGTCTGAGGCGATACCAATGCGCACATTCATAACAGTGAGAACTTATTTACATTCGCAACGGTGCATTTGAGGTACACTGGTTTACACTTGCAACAGTGCATTTGAGCTATGCCTGTTTATATGGGGTGTACTTGTTCACGCTAACCTTAACTTTCTTTTCACAACATCTCTAAGGAAAAGTTAATGCTTCATGTTTGAATTTTAATCACACTTTATGTAAGCTAACCAAATACCTGCTGAAACCATAGTCTTCACCTTTTCCATGTTTACATCCTCTGACAACATGGTTCAGCTGGATTTTCATCACTGGGTGCACATCAATAGAAAGCTTTTTTTCCCCCTCTGCTATTACAGCAGAGAGTGGACCACAGTGCAACGTATTGACTGTTTCTCGACAGTATCTTGTCAAAACTATCCATTTCCAATTTTGCATATCTTACTCTGGGCTAGCGGTTTT
>CM050205.1:7962500-7982500 GCA_027475355.1 Coilia nasus
CTGCTGTGTCTCTAACTCACTGCCATCTTCCCCCATAGACATACTATACATGTATAGTATGTCTATGTCTTCCCCACCTCCTCTCTCTCTCACCCCCCCATCCCTCGCTCTCCTTCTCTCCCACTCCCTCTCACACTTCACACTATCTCTCCCCCTCTCTTCATTCCTACTCTCTCTCTCTCTCTCTCTCTTCTCCCCTTCACCCCCCCCCTCTCTCCCCAATCTCCGCTCTCTCCTTCACCCCCCCCTCTTACTCCTGTGCTCTCTGTCGCTCTCGTCTCTCTCACCCCTTCCCTCTTTCTCCTTCTGTCTCCCTCTGTCAAACTGGCTTTATTTGCACGAGTGCAAAGATACAGTAATGCCCAAAGCTGAGAACAAATCTATCTAATTTTTATGAATGATGACAACAAAATGCACATTATCATCTGTCTGTCACTTTGTGTTATTGTCTGGGTGTGTGTCTGCGTTGTGTCAGTCTGTGTTTGTCAATCGTTCCATTGCTCTTCCACCCTGTCTCTCTTGTCTTTCCCTCCTCTCACTCTCACACACTCACACACAAAACACACACACACACATATACATGCACACACACACACTCTCTCTCTCACACTCTCACACACAAGCTCTCTCTCTCATACACACATACACAAACTCTCATACATACACTCTCTCTCTCACACTCACACACACACTCTCTCTCTCATACACACATACACAAACTCTCATACATACACTCTCTCGCTCACTCGTTCTCTCTCCCTGAGAAGCCCTCTCAGGCGCTGAGCAGACACGTGTGAAATGTTGTCACACAAAGAAAAAATGCTCTTGACAATGGCCCAGTGTAGGGTAGAAGATAGGAAGAGAGGAGGGAGCGATAGAGGGAGAGGAAGGGGGAGGGATGGAGGGGAGAGAGAGAGAGATGGAGGGAAAAAAAACTTGTAGAGCAAAATAGGCGAAGGTGTATGATTAGAGGGAAGGGGGGAAGGGACACTGACAAAGGATAAAGAGCATGAGGAAGGCAGAGAAAGAGGGAGAGAGAGAGGAAGAGAGAGAGGGAGAGAGAGATAGGGAGAGAGAGGGAGAGAGAGAGGGAGAGAGTGATAGGGAGAGAGAGAGGGAGAGAGAGAGATAGGGAGAGAGAGGGAGAGGAGAGAGGGGAGAGAGAGAGGGAGAGAGTGATAGGGAGAGAGAGAGGGAGAGAGGGAGAGAGAGAGAGGGAGAGAAAGAGGGAGAAAGGGAGAGAGAGGAAGAGGAGAGAGGGAGAAGGAGAGGAAGAGAGAGAGATAGGGAGAGAGTGAGAGAGAGAAAGAGGGAGAGAGAGAGAAAGAGAGAGAGGGAGAAGGGAGAGAGTGATGAGAGCAAGGGAAAGGGAGCGTGAGAGAAAGAGGAGAGGGAGAGCGCAATGGGGAGAAAGAAAGAGGGAGAAAGGGAGAGAGAGAGGGAGAGAGAGACTGAGAGGGAGAGAGTGAGAGTGAGCAGAAGGGAGAGAGAGATAGGGAGAGAGTGAGAGAGGAGGAAGATGAGTGAGAGAGAGGAAGAGGGGAGAGAGAGAGGAAGAGAGAGAGGGAGAAGGAGAGGAAGAGAGAGAGAGGATAAAGGAGAGACTGAGAGAGAGAGAAAGAGGGAAGAGAGAGGAAGAGAGAGAGGAAGAAGGAGAGGAGTGAGAGAGCAAGGAAGGGGAGAGCGAGAGATAGAGAGAGGGGAGAGAGCGATGGGGAGAAAGAGGAGGAGAGAAAGGGAGAAAGAGAGAGAGGGAAGAGTGGAGAGGGAGAAGGAGAGAGTGAGGCGCAAGGGTGAGAGGAGCGAGAGAAAGAGAGACGGAGAGAGCGATGGGGAGAAGAGAGGGAGAGAAGGGAGAGAGAGGAAGAGAGAGACTGAGGGAGAGAGTGAGAGCAAGGGAGAAAGAGCAAGAGACAGAGAGAAAGAGAGAGGGAGAGAGTGATGGGGAGAGAAGAAAAGGGAGAGAGAGAGGAAGAGAGAGGGAAGAGAAGACTGAGAGGGAGAGAGAGAGGGAGAGAGTGATGGGGAGAAGAGAAAAAGGGAAAAGAGGAGAGAGAGAGGGAGAGAGAGAGGAAGAGAGAGACTGAGAGGGAGAGAGAAAGAGGCAGAGGATAGGAAAAGTGCACGGGGCATCTTTGGGTGTGTGTGTGTGTGTGTGTGTGTGGTGTGTGTGTGTGTGTGTGTGTGTGCACTGAGCAGTGTGTGCTTCTGTGTGTACATGTGTAAGTCTTTAGGTGCTTGGGTGTGTGAGTGTGTACACTCTGCAGTCTTTAGGTGTGTGTGTAACATCACTATGTATAGTTCCTACCTCTGAACACATATGCACACTCCAACCATCTGCACAACACAATCTAACCAACACTCTCTACCGAACACCACACACACAGAGTCACCATCTCTATCTAACAAGTCACACACACCCACATTCTCTAACCATCTCTCTCTGCCAGACTGCGAAACACCACATACACACTTTGCCTACAGTGACTACTGTTTCCACTGCCAACACCACTATGCCACCAATGCTAATACCTTGCCCAATCACACACACACACACAGTAACCATCTCTCTCTACCACCTTCCCCAATTGCCAGAGTGTGTGTGAGCATGCACACTTTTGGAACACTTTTCCCAAACACACACAGACATAGACACACACACACACACACACACACACACACACACACACACACACACACACACACACACACACACACACACACACACACTAACCATCTTTCTCCAACTCCTTTCCCAAGCAGCACAGTCCTGTATGCTGCCTCAGCATACTCACACACACACACTCAGAATTCAACAACTGCCACTAATACACAGAAATGCAGTGGCCTTAACACACACACACACACAGAACAACACAGAACAACACACACACACACACACACACACACACACACACACACACACACACACACACACACACACACACACACACACACACACACACACGTCCCACTGGCACTGAAGAGGGGCAATTAAACAGACGTTTATCATGCTGCATTGCTGGAATGTTGGCATCCGAATGTTAGATGGGGATGGAGCTTTGAGTGCAATTACATCTTACACAGAGGTCACGCAAGGTCAGCAGCTGGCAATGGGGAATGTGTGTGAGTGTGTGTGTGTGTATGTGTGTGTGGGAGGGGTGGGGAGAAGGGTGGGAGGGAGTGTGTGCATGTGTATGTGCATGGGGGGTGCAAATTGTGATTTCCACAATGGGGATTACATAATCCTTTACGACCTTGTTAGCTAACTATGCCTCTATGATGGCCATTAGGGTGGACCAGCATACAGACACATCATAAAATCACTATTAATTACTCTTCTACTGTTGAATTATTCTCCTATCATGTTAATGACTAATTAGCATGCCTGGTTGAGGTGGTTGGGGGAAACATGTTAAAGGACCGAGCAACTCCTATCCAATCAGAGAACAGAGGATGTGGTTCGTGAGCCATGATGCTGACTTTGTGTGCTGCATGTGAATTGTAGTGCATAGGTAGGCTAATTGCATACGTGACGACCATGAGTTAGCAATTGGGTAAAGGCAGAGGCACTTGTTTTAAACTTCAGCAGAGTCCACACCTCCAGGTTATCGTATTGGACCTGTGACCGCAGGATGGAATCTAGGTTCCAGTAGTGCCACTGAAGTATCCTGAGATTGGTACCGTCACCACACACTGCTCCCCGGGCTGCCCCCTGCTCACATGTGTGATGGGGTTAACTGCAGCGGTTACATTTCGTTGTGTGCACTGTGTGCTGTGATGTGCTGTGTGATCACAGTAACCAATGGGACTGACTTTCACTTGCAGGAATGGTCACTGTTTGAATTAAAACCATGTACTGTATTGTAATATAGGAAAGCACATATATAAGACACACCAACATGTAAACAGCACAAATAAGACAAGTGGGGTTAAGTAGCCTAAGACTTATTCTGTTGTGCAAAACTATACTGTATGAGGGTGTTTGCGTGGGGTGTGGATGTGTGTGTGTGTGGTGTGTGTGCCCAGAACTGTGTCAAATAAGGAAACTGATGTTTCAGTGCACCCTTCTGACTGATCTGAAGTTGGGTTCCCATGACTTAAGTAGTGTTCTTTATCATAAACCAGCTACACACACACACACTCTTCCCTCTGCATAGGCTAAGCACACATCACACTAGAGCCAGCTATCAAGCTTTCCTTCTTCACCAAAGCCAGCTAAGAGGAACTTCAATCTGCACAAACACACACACACACACCCCTTATCTATCTACACACTGACTCCTGAGGCTTCCATGGGGCTTGCTCCACCAGCCAGTGCTAACTGCTTGATTCATGGATATCTGCTCTCCCTCTCATCTACTCCTCCATCATCTCTCTCTCGTTCTTTCTTTTTCTCTCACTGGGAGTTTCCCTTACAGCTGTCGCTGCCCCAGACAAACAGGGTATTTCACAGGGACTTTTAAGAGTCAATCTGCAACAGCGTTACAAGGAAAGCAGCAGACTGCACTTATAAATAAATCAGTCTGTCAAACACCCTCCTCCTCTCCTGGGCGCTCACCAGCCACTTAGCCTAGTGCGGCTACACTGACTCACCGGCAGGCAGGCTAGCACAACCAATCATTACCAGCAGGCAGGCTAACACAACCCCTCACTCACCAGCCAGCAGGCTAACACAACCCCTCACTCACCAGCCAGCAGGCTAGCACAACCCCTCACCCACCAGCAAGCAGGCTAAGACAACCCCTCACTCACCAGCAAGCAGGCTAACACAACCCCTCACTCACCAGCCAGGAAGGCTAGCACAACTACATACCACCAACAGCGTAGCCCAACACAGCTACACACGCTCACTCAACAGCTTAGCCTGACAGAGCTATGCTCACTTAACAGCTTAGCCTAACACAGCTATGCTCACTCAACAACAGCTTAGCCCAACACAGCTACTCTCACTCACTCAACAACAGCATTTTAGCCCCAACACAGCTATGCCTCACTCAACAACAGCAGCTTAGCTCAACACAGCTACACACACTCACTCAAACAGCTTAGCCTAACACAGCTATGCTCACTCAACAACAGCAGCTTAGCCCAACACCGCTACTCTCACTCACTCAACAACAGCAGTTTAGCCCAACACCAGCTACACTCACTCACTCAACAGCAGCTTAGCCTAACACAGCTACACACACTCACTCAACAGCTTAGCCTAACACAGCTATGCTCACTCAACAACAGCAGCTTAGCCCAACACAGCTAGCTCTCACTCACTCAACAGCTTAGCCTAACACAGCTATGCTCACTCAACAACAGCAGCTTAGCCCAACACAGCTATTCTCACTCACTCAACAACAGCAGCTTAGCCCAACACAGCTACTCTCACTCACTCAACAACAGCAGTTTAACCCAACACAGCTACTCTCACTCACTCAACAGCTTAGCCTAACACAGCTATGCTCACTCAACAACAGCAGCTTAGCCCAACACAGCTACACTCACTCACTCAACAGCAGTGTAGCCCAACCCAGCTACTCTCACTCACTCAACAGCAGGTAGGCTAACTATGGTGCCAACGACAGCACTACTGATGGCGCTAGCGATGGCGGGTAGCGATAATGCTTAGTGTGACACAAATGGATGAGCCAACAGGAGTCTGTGTCAAGGTGGAGTGTTTTACTGAGAGCAAGGAACGAGGGGAGAACAAAAAGGCAAAACAAAAGGACTGGGGAGGGACGCAGAGAGAGAGAGAGAGAGAGAGAGAGGGCAATGGAGGGAGAAAGAGAGAAAAGATAAGAGGAGAGAGAGAGGGGAAAAACAATAAAAGAGGAAGTGCGGAAGTCAGAGACAAAAGGCAGGGCTTCAAACGCTCCCCAGTCCTTATCAGGTCCCAAACACATTCCTCCAACAACTCCCTCATCAAAATAGCTCACATTCCTGCCTCTGACCATAAGCAGTGCGATACACACACACACACACACACACACACACAGACACACACACTCAAACCCAGCGCCCTGCACACGTGTTACTTCACACGAGCTCTCTCTCCCAGAGGGCCTGACTGGGACTGCAGGTGAAAGAGGAACGAAGGTGAGAGCAGAGAAGTCACACACACACACACACACACACACACACACCTCCTAGCTCTACTCCAATCCCATGGGACAAATCAGTGCGAGTGGAGCCTCAGAGAAGAAACAGGAACCGGTCTATGTGGAACCTCAGAGAAGAAACAGGAATTGGTCTAAGTGGAACCTCAGAGAGGAGACAGGAACCGGTCTATGTGGAACCTCAGAGAAGAAACAGGAATTGGTCTATGTAGAACCTCAGAGAAGAAACTGGAATTGGTCTAAGTGGAACCTCAGAGAGGAGACAGGAACCGGTCTATGTGGAACCCCACAGAAGAGACAGGAAGTGGTCTATGTGGAATCCATGAGAATAGTGAGGAACCGGTCCATCAGGAACCTTAGTGAGGATGGTGATGATGATCCTGGCAACCTGGCAGAACAGCCACAGTACGCATTACAACAGGAGGCACCAGAGCTGCATTTGGGCCAAAGCCGCCCCAGAACGCAGCCGCATCTGGGCAGAAGGTGACCCACGGCTGCAATAAGAGAGGCATCCTGAGTGGTCCTGTGGAGCACGGCCAACAGAGAGGCAGGAGGGACACACAGAGCCGAGCCCAGAGCCACAGATCCGATAAGATCCTATCGGATAGGATAGCTGCAGGAATAATGGCACTTATTTAGGACACGCCACAGAGAGGAGGAGGGGAGAGGAGGAGGAGGGGAGGGGAGAAGGAGAGGAGGAGAGAGGGAGAGGAGGAGAGAGGAGGGGAGATGGAAAGAGGGAGGCAGACAGAGAAGCGTGAGCGGTGTGCTAGAATGAGGGTGGGTGGGGCAGAGAGAGAGACAGCAAGAGAGAGGGGGGCAGAGAGAGAGAGATGGAGAGGGGGGCAGAGAGAGAGAGAGAGAGAGAGAGAGGGAGAGAGTGTGGGGGGCAGAGAAAGAGAAAGAGAGACAGAGAGAGAGAGACAGAGAGACAAAGAAAGAGCGAGGGAGGGAGGGAGGGAGGGAGGGGCAGAGTGGGAGAGACAGAGACAAAGAGAGAGACCGCTAGGGAGGGAAAGCGAGAGACTGCAAAGAGAAGAGAATGAGAGAGAGGGAGTGGGAGAGAATGAGGGAATGAGAGGGAGTGGAAGAGAGACTGAATGCTAAAGAAAGAGAGCGAGAGAAAGTGAGATAGACAGACAGAGAGGGAGTGGGAGAGAATGAGGGAATGAGAAGGAGTGGAAGAGAAAGAGAGAGAGAGAGAGAGAGAGAGAAAGTGAGGTAGACAGAGAGAGACAAAGAAAAAAAAGAGGGAATGGGAGGGAGGAGGAGAAAGCGTGAATGCTCGAGAGAGAGAGAGAGAGAGAGAGAGAGAGAGAGAGAGAGAGAGAGAGAGAGAGAGAAAGAGGGAATTGGAGGGAGAGGAGAAGAGAGAGTGAATGCTAAAGAGAGAAAGAGAGAGAGAGAGAGAGAGAGAAAGGGAATGGGAGGGAGAAGAGGAGAGAGACCGAATGCTGAAGAAAGAGAGAGAGAAAGAGAGAAAGAGGGAATTGGAGGGAGAGGAGGAGAGAGGCTGAATGCTAAAGAGAGAGAGAGAGAGGGAGAGAGAGAGAGAGAGAGAGAGAGAGAGAGAGAGAGAGAGAGAGAGAGAGAGAGTAGTGTTGTGGTGAAGTTAAGCCAGCACAGCTACAGTGTCTCTGATTAAATGTTTCGTGTCTCCATTTAGGCAGCACTCCCACCCCCATCTATAATACATCTATAATTTCATTCCCTTCACAACCCAGCTAGCGTACTGGCACACACAACCACAACCTCTTAGCCAAATATTAAAAGAGTGTTTTCACCCATGTGTGTTTTTTATTAGAGTGTTTTCACCCATGTGATTTCATCACCCCAAGAAAGACACACTGGTTGCAGGGGCTACGCTAAGGTAAACTAGAAGATGCGCGCGCACACGCATATACACAAACACACACACACACACTTGATTTAATAAACAGAGATTGCAAAACCAGTGTGGTGTTCATGCTGGAAAGATGATGCTATTAGGGCAGACCACAATAGCGTGTGCAGGTCTACTGTGTGTGTCTGTGTGTGTGTGTGGAAGGCACATGAAGCAGACAAAGAGGGAGGCAAGAAGTTCACAGGACAAACGAGCACACACACACACACACACACACACACACACACACACACAGTATTTCTACTGTATGAGCCCTGTGAGCCTGTACCCACATACTGCAGAATGTGTGTGAGTGTGTGTGTGTAAGACAATTAGTGAGAGAGGTAGGAAAAGGATGCCTGTGTATGTATGTGTGTGTGTGTGTGTGTGTGTGTGTGCGTGCGTGTGTGTATACTTGTGTACAAAACAGCAGCAGGGAAAGCTGAGGCAGTGAGAGAGGCGGAGTGTGTGTCTGAAGGGGTGGGAAGGATAAGGACAGAACACAAGCACTGAGGTCAAAGTTCAGAGAAGACACTCTAGCATCCTGGCTCAGGTGGAGATGTCTCTCTGCCTGCCCGTGTGTGTGTGTGTGTGTGTGTGTGTGCGTGTGTGTGTGTGTGTGTGTTCTTACCTAGCTGCAACCCACACAGACGAAGGCGTGGGTCCATAGAGGTATGAAGCCTTCTCTTCTTCCTCCAGCAGCGAGCTGGATAGGTGTACATCTGTCCTGCCGTCATCCCTGTGCGCGCACACACACACACACACACACACACACACACACACACACACACACACACACACACACAAAAACACACACATATGTATAAACACACACTCGTACACGTACACACCTTTTCTCCAGCAGCGAGCTGGGTAGGTGTACATCTGTTCTGCTGTCATCCCTGCACGCACACACGGACATATACATGTATAAACACACACACACACACACACACACACACACCTATTCTCCAGGACTGAGTGGGAGAGGTGTATATCTGCCCTGAACATAACTATATGTGTGTGTGTGTGTGTGTGTGTGTGTGTGTGTGTGTGTGTGTGTGTGTGTGTGTGTGTGTGTTGCACGGTTGTTTAACGTACATTTCGGCACAGAGAAAGGAGGTATAGGAATCTATCTGGGTGAGCAGTATGGCCACCTACACAGGGCCCTGAATAAGCACTAAGGCCGTAGTACATCACTGCAAGCATGCGTATGAGGTGATACCAATGCGGACATTCATTCAACAGTGAGAACTTATTTACATTCGCAACGGTGCATTTGAGGTACACTGGTTTACACTTGCAACGGTGCATTTGAGCTATGCCTGTTTATATGGGGTGTACTTGTTCACGCTAACCTTAACTTTCTTTTCACAACATCTCTAAGGAAAAGTTAATGCTTCATGTTTGAATTTCAATCACACTTTATGTAAGCTAACCAAATACCTGCTGAAACCATAGTCTTCACCTTTTCCATGTTTACATCCTCTGACAACATGGTTCAGCTGGATTTTCATCACTGGGTGCACATCAATAGAAAGCTTTTTTTTTCCCCCTCTGCTATTACAGCAGAGAGTGGACCACAGTGCAACGTATTGACTGTTTCTCGACAGTATCTTGTCAAAACTATCCATTTCCAATTTTGCATATCTTACTCTGGGCTAGCGGTTTTCAAACATTATTTTTCCTGATGGCTTGCCTACACATATCTCACAACCTATCATATCTATTCATATCTTATATCCCATCATATCTATTGATCTTTCCCATATCTCATATACCATCATATCTACTGATGTTTAAAGTCTTTGCATGACTATGTTTGTATATGGGTGGTCACTGCAGGAAGTCTGTATGGCAGCTTAACCTTGTGTTGGCCCATGGCTCTGGACGCCTGGTAGTGTCCCCTTTGCATTCATCCACCCACTTCCTCTCATACTTACTGGCCCATCCACTGACACAATATAATTACACACACACACACACACACACACACACACACACACACACACACACACACACACACACACACACACACACACACACACACACACACACACACACACACGTGTTGCCACCTGTCCCGGTTTTACTCGATTGTCCAGGTTTTTAATGGTCTGTCCCAGGGGAAAAAAAAAAATTCTCCCGGGACACTGACACCCGGGTCGCTGCTTATAAGCAAAAAGGTTGATTGACTTAGTCTTGGTGATTGGTTGTCAGACATAGGTGGCAACTAGGGCTGGGCGATATATCGATATTATCGTACTATCGATATATTTTTACAGAAGATATGTATTTGACACTATATTGCCATATGGATATATTTTCAATGATACAATACCACTTTATCAAAACCACTTATCCTAATGCGTTCACACTGTTCAGACAGCCGGAGCTTTCTTGGATCACTCAGCTGTACCCCTGCGTATGTTACTGTTTACTTTTTCATTTGCACAGCTCTTTTAGAGCAATCTTAACTTAACATGAAACACTTTGCTCATCCTGTTTTTGAAATATCGATATGTATCGTATATCGCCAGTCAGCCCAGAAATATCGTGATATTAGTTTAGGTCCATATCGCCCAGCCCTAGTGGCAACCCTCACACACACACACACACACACACACACTGTTCTTGTGCAGTACCAGGGCCTCGGTGGTGTCGCTCCATCCAGATGTAGCAGTTGTTCTGGGCGACGCCGGTCTGTGAGTCGAGGAAGGGCAGCCGCACGCTGCGTTCCGCACACAGGCGCGCATTGTAGCTCCGGCAGTGCTCGATTGCCTCCTTGTAGAACTGGTCACCCAACCTAACAACACACACACACACACACACACAGGGAGAATATAACCTCATGAGACATACACACACTAACAATACACACACACACACACAGGGAGAATATAACCTCATGAGACATACACACACTAACAACACACACACACACAAACTGGGAGAATATAACCTCATGTGACATACACACAGAACTCAACCTCATGACACAAATACACACAAACAGGGGGAATATAACCTCATGAGACATACACACACTAACAACACACACACACACAGGGGGAATATAACCTCATGAGACATACACCTAGAACTCAACCTAATGAGACAAACAGGCAGAAGGCTGACAACACATGATTCTGTACTTATACCAGCACCAGTTTAGAGAAACGATGCCCAGTAGACAGCAACAATATCATCGCATAGTACAAAGTGCCTATAAACTATTGATTTGTAAAGCACCTATGAGGAATGTGTAACACACACACACATAAACAGACAGACAGAGTGAGAGAAAGAGAAGGACACACACACACACTTACATACACACACACACACACAAAACTACGGTGAGACCAAGCACCATGAACTTGATCTTTTGCAAACATTAGCAATGTGAGCTGACAAAAGGCAGTCAGCTTGAGCTTGCAGGAGACTAAGACAAGTGTACACACACGCACACACAGGAGTCAATTTGATGAGAATAACCACACACACACACACACAGCAGTCAGATTTAGTCTTGAGGCCAGGAGACTGAGACAAGGGTCATACGGTCAACTGTACAGACGACTCACACGTTTTGCCATTCAGGAAAATCTTTCATTCATTCTTCAGCATGGTTAGGCTGTCTTAGGTTCCTGTCTCCTTGTTACACATGGCTAGGCTACTATTAGCTTCATGCCTTTAGCATGGCTAGGCTACTAGTCCTAGCTTTCTCTGTCTAGCATGACAACGATATGTCTGCCCTGTCTTCAGAAAAGCTACTACTGTTAGCTCCATGTCTTCAGCATGGTTAAGCTACTACTCTAAGCTTCCTGTCTTCTCATATTTGTTTAGCGGTGCCAACGTGTCATTCAGAGATGCTGTGCAGCAAAGAGGAAACACAACCACAGTGTATCAGACTTGTATTGTAAACTAGTAGTGTGAGAGAGAATAAATGTGAGAGAAAATAAACAAAAGAGAGAATGAATGAATGTGTGCGTGTGTGTGTGTGTGTGTGTGTGTGTGACATACTCCTAGCCCAGCCACCCAGGAGGCATATGAGGACACACAAACACACACTTATGTATCTATCTATTTATACACACACACACACATAAACACTAGGTGATGTACCTCACCCCAGCCCAAGGAGGCGTACGAGGTCACATATCGACATCCACTAACCTGCACAAACACACACATGCGCGCGCGTGCTGGTCAGTTTCCCATAAACAGTTTAAATTCCTGTAGTGATTACTATTCAGCCAGCTCACCCTGTATTACACAACAACACATGCTAACACACATTCACATTCTCTCTCTCTGTCTCTCTCTCTGCCTCTCTCCCCACAAACCACTGGAGTCAGCAGGACTCAGGAATAGGAGATGGCTGCGCGTGCTCGCACACACACACACACGCACACGCACACGCACACACACACACACACACACACACAAATGTATGTAAATGCTCCAACTAGGCAACATTTCATCACAAGTAAATGATGGGAAGCAGGGCTGCAGAGTGTAAACCCAGATGGACAGATGGGCAGAAAGGAACAGAGAGAGAGAGAGAGAGAGAGAGAGAGAGAGAGGCAGAGAGAGAGAGGCAGAGAGAGACAGAGAGAGAAAAAAGAGAGAGCGAAAGAGAAAGAAGAGAGAGAGAGAATGGCAAAGACAGTGTGTGACAGAGAAAGAGAAAGAAAAAGAAAAGACAGACACAGGTAGAAAGAGGCGCTTCCTAGATGGACTGGCCATGACCTACTACAACTATCCAACTACTGGGCATGACCAACACAACATGGCCTACTACACCTGCCAAATAGTGCATTCTATTTGCAGTCGGAGCTCAGTTTACGAGTAGTTCAAAAGTTGCGCGTTCAAAAGCTGGAAGTAACACTATGCGCCCCCCGCCTAGTCTCGAACGTTCACCCTAAAAAGTCAGAGAACCACAGAGGACTCAGAGTTCACAATTCAAGATGGCGGCACAGTTCGAGCACACTGAGTGAATGCTAAGATATTTTCCAATACGTTTGTCATGATGTTTGGTGTCGTCATCAGCCTTGCACATAATCAGTGTTGTTTTAGTTAGTTAATACTACATACTATTACAGTCAGGCTATTCGTGAAATGCAGCATTATATGTCCTTTATCAAGTGTCAATCTAACATTTTTTGTTGTGTTTTTAGCGGATCTGACCTCAGAATCTCGGTTGCCGAGAGAAATGGAATGCTCCAAAACTACTGAGCATAACAAGAAACACGTCATGGCCAACAACAATGGCTGCAGCCCTGAAGGCCCCGCTATATCCACAGATCTACTGACAACAGACAAGAGGGATCCACAGGCAAAAGGGATGCACAGATCTACTGCAGTCTGGAGATGGAGGGAAAGGACAGGAGGGTTTACAGATCTACTGTTGGCTGAGAGAACAGGAGGGTTTACAGATCTACTGTTGGCTGAGAGGACAGGAGGGTTCTACAGATCTACTGTTGGCTGAGAGGACAGGAGGGTTCTACAGATCTACTGCGAGCTGAGAGGACAGGAGGATTCCACAGATCTACTGTTGGCTGAGAGAACAGGAGGGTTTACAGATCTACTGTTGGCTGAGAGGACAGGAGGGTTCTACAGATCTACTGCGAGCTGAGAGGACAGGAGGGTTTACAGATCTACTGTTGGCTGAGAGGACAGGAGGGTTCTACAGATCTACTGTTGGCTGAGAGGACAGGAGGGTTCCACAGATCTACTGTTGGCTGAGAGGACAGGAGGGTTCTACAGATCTACTGCGAGCTGAGAGGACAGGAGGGTTTACAGATCTACTGTTGGCTGAGAGGACAGGAGGGTTCTATAGATCTACTGTTGGCTGAGAGGACAGGAGGGTTCCACAGATGTACTGTTGGCTGAGAGAACAGGAGGGTTCCACAGATCTACTGCACACTGAGATGAGGGGAGAGGACACAAGGGATAGGCTGTACTTCCTGAGGAGTTCAGGGTGGAGTGGAGACTATATGGAAAATTGTCCCGTCTTGATGCCACCATCTTGCTGTGAGTGTGTGTGTGTGTGTGAGTGTGTGTGTGCATTGCACCGAGGAACTGGGAAGAGGTGGAGTGTTGATATGCAGTGTGAGGCAGAGGTGTGAACATCACCCTCACCCTACACAGACACACACACTCCACACATACACATTTGTGCTACACACAGACACCCTCACCCCTTTACACACACACACAACTAAACACATACATGCACACATACAATAGACAGCTTCTTTCTCACACATAAGTTCTCACACACACACACACGCGCGCGTACATGTGTGCACGCACACACATAAACACACACACACACACACACACACACTTTCTGCCTTGCAGACTTCATACCCCCTCCTTTGCTCTCTTTCTCTCTCACTCACTCACTCACTCACTCACTCACTCACGCGTGCACTCTCTCTCTCTCTCTCTCTCCCTCACACACTCTCTCTCTCTCACACACACACACGTTTCATATGCTAATTACAGCAGGCGATTAATTAGAAGGGGGTTCAACTCCAGCAGGAGCGACAGACATGCTTTAATCTGGGAACATTAGAGTAGAACAAAGGCTCAGCAGCACAGAAACCTTTGAGCTAGCCTCCCCAGCAGCACAGGAACCTTTACATTAAAGGCCCAAATACCACAAGAACCTTTACATTAACGTCCAAAATACCACAGGAACCTTTACATTATGTCCCCAGTAGCACAGGAACCTTCACATTAACGTCCAAAGAACCAAAGGGACCTTTAGATTAACATCTAAAGTACCACAGGAACCTTTACATTAATGTCCATAGTACCACAGGAACCTTTTTGCTAGTGCCCCAGCAGCCCAGGAACTTTTATGGCAGCACCCGTAGCAGCACGCCCAGACATACAAGAACCTTCACATTAGCATCCCCAGTAAGCCGCCCAAACAGGACAGCTTCCTCCCCAGACCTGTCAATCAAACACATACACCACTCCCCTTTCCCCCCATGCCCCCCACCCAGCTAGGCTACCGACCCTCTACATATGTAGTCTGTCTCTCTAGGCTGCTGTGTCTCTAACTCACTGCCATCTTCCCCCATAGACATACTATACATGTATAGTATGTCTATGTCTTCCCCACCCTCTCTCTCTCACCCCCCCATCCCTCGCTCTCCTTCTCTCCCACTCCCTCTCACACTTCACACTATCTCTCCCCCTCTCTTCATTCCTACTCTCTCTCTCTCTCTCTCCCCTTCACCCCCCCCCTCTCTCCCCATCTCCCTCTCCCCTTCACCCCCCCCTCCCTCCCTCTCTCTCCCCATCTCCCTCTCTCCTTCACCCCCCCTCCCTCTCTCTCCCCATCTCCCTCTCTCCTTCACCCCCCCTCCCCCTCTCTCTCCCCATCTCCCTCTCTCCTTCACCCCCCCTCCCTCTCTCTCCCCATCTCCCTCTCTCCTTCACCCCCCCCTTACTCCTGTGCTCTCTGTCGCTCTCTCTCTCTCACCCCTTCCCTCTTTCTCCTTCTGTCTCCCTCTGTCAAACTGGCTTTATTTGCACGAGTGCAAAGATACAGTAATGCCCAAAGCTGAGAACAAATCTATCTATTTTTATGAATGATGACAACAAATGCACATTATCATCTGTCTGTCACTTTGTGTTATTGTCTGGGTGTGTGTCTGCGTGTGTCAGTCTGTGTTTGTCAGTCGTTCCATTGCTCTTCCACCCTGTCTCTTTGTCTTTCCCTCCCTCTCACTCTCACACACTCACACACACAAACACACACACACACATATACATATACATGCACACACACACACACTCTCTCTCACACTCACACACAAGCTCTCTCTCTCATACACACATACACAAACTCTCATACATACACTCTCTCTCTCACACTCACACACACACTCTCTCTCTCATACACACATACACAAACTCTCATACATACACTCTCTCGCTCACTCGTTCTCTCTCCCTGAGAAGCCCTCTCAGGCGCTGAGCAGACACGTGTGAAATGTTGTCACACAAAGAAAAAATGCTCTTGACAATGGCCCAGTGTAGGGTAGAAGATAGGAAGAGAGAGGGAGCGATAGAGGGAGAGGAAGGGGGAGGGATGGAGGGAGAGAGAGAGAGATGGAGGGAAAAAAACTTGTAGAGCAAAATAGGCGAAGGTGTATGATTAGAGGAAGGGGGAAGGGACACTGACAAAGATAAAGAGCATGAGGAAGCCAGAGAAAGAGGGAGAGAGAGAGGAAGAGAGAGAGATAGGGAGAGAGAGGGAGAGAGAGGGAGAGAGAGAGGGAGAGAGTGATAGGGAGAGAGAGAGGGAGAGAGGGAGAGAGAGAGGGAGAGAAAGAGGGAGAAAGGGAGAGAGAGGAAGAGAGAGAGGGAGAAGGAGAGGAAGAGAGAGAGATAGGGAGAGAGTGAGAGAGAGAAAGAGGGAGAGAGAGAGAAAGAGAGAGAGGGAGAAGGAGAGAGTGAGAGAGCAAGGAAGGGAGCGTGAGAGAAAGAGAGAGGGAGAGCGCAATGGGGAGAAAGAAAGAGGGAGAAAGGGAGAGAGAGAGGGAGAGAGAGACTGAGAGGGAGAGAGTGAGAGTGAGCAGAAGGGAGAGAGAGATAGGGAGAGAGTGAGAGAGAGGAAGAGAGTGAGAGAGAGGAAGAGGGAGAGAGAGAGGAAGAGAGAGAGGGAGAAGGAGAGGAAGAGAGAGAGAGATAAGGAGAGACTGAGAGAGAGAGAAAGAGGGAGAGAGAGGAAGAGAGAGAGGAAGAAGGAGAGAGTGAGAGAGCAAGGAAGGGAGAGCGAGAGATAGAGAGAGGGAGAGAGCGATGGGGAGAAAGAGAGGGAGAAAGGGAGAAAGAGAGAGAGGAAGAGAGAGAGGGAGAAGGAGAGAGTGAGCGCAAGGGAGAGAGAGCGAGAGAAAGAGAGAGGGAGAGAGCGATGGGGAGAAAGAGAGGGAGAAAGGGAGAGAGAGGAAGAGAGAGACTGAGGGAGAGAGTGAGAGCAAGGGAGAAAGAGCAAGAGACAGAGAGAAAGAGAGAGGGAGAGAGTGATGGGGAGAAAGAAAAAGGGAGAGAGAGAGGAAGAGAGAGGAAGAGAGAGACTGAGAGGGAGAGAGAGGGAGAGAGTGATGGGGAGAAAGAAAAAGGGAAAAAGGGAGAGAGAGAGGGAGAGAGAGAGGAAGAGAGAGACTGAGAGGGAGAGAGAAAGAGGCAGAGGATAGGAAAAGTGCACGGGGCATCTTTGTGTGTGTGTGTGTGTGTGTGTGTGTGTGTGTGTGTGTGTGTGTGTGTGTGTGCACTGAGCAGTGTGTGCTTCTGTGTGTACATGTGTAAGTCTTTAGGTGCTTGGGTGTGTGAGTGTGTACACTCTGCAGTCTTTAGGTGTGTGTGTGTGTACACACTGTGCAATCTGTTAAGAGTGTGTGTGTGACCCTTTTGTCACATGATGTGGGGTGTGGTCTACAGCTCACAGCTCCACCTCCAGTGGTCCAGAGATACAGCTCCCAGTTCCCCATCATCAGGCCAGAACTGAAGAAGCCTTTTGGATGAAAGGTGAAACATCTTCAAGCTCCAAAGAGAAGTCCAGTTTCATACAATTTAGCTCTTCTGACTACCATGACCTGGATAAATGAGAATCTTTATGGACATGTGTGTATGTGTGTTCTGTAGTGTACGTGTGTGTTAGAGAGAGTGTGTGTTAGGTGTTCTCGTAGTTTGTGTGCGTTAGAGAGAGAGAGTGTGTGTAATTTGTTCTGTACTGTGAGTGTGTATGTGAGCAAGTGTGTATGTGTGTAATGTGTTCTGTAGTGTGTGTGTGTTAGAGAGAGTGTGTAATGTGCTCTGGTAGTGTGTGTGTGAGAGAGAGGGAGAGTGTGTGTAATGTGTTCTGTAGTGTGTGTGTGGGTGGATGTGAGACAGTGAGGGTGTAACATGTTCTGTAGTGTCTGTGTTTGTGTGAGAGTGTGTGTGTGTGTGTGTGTGTCTAAGGCGTTTTGCTATCTCAGGGTTGTTGTTATTTCAAACATGAGGCCCAGGTGGAAAGCAGCTGCTATGAGGATGCATGTGTCAAACCCACACACACACTAACTATTCTGACAGAGAACAGGTAGCCAGCTCAGTGTGTTTGTGTGTGTGTGTGTGTGTGTGTGTGTGTGTGTGTAAGTATTGATGACAGATCCTGCTGTCGAGGCAGTATGGCATGGTGTGTGTGTGTGTGTGTGTGTGTGTGTGTGTGTGCACACAGTGTGAGTGAGTGAGTGAATGAGGAAGTGAGTGGTGATGATGGCTCCCACTGTCTAGAAGCTATGACTCTGTGTGTGTGTGTGTGTGGGGGGGGGAGAAACAGAGACCGAGAGAGAGTGTGAGTGAGAGAGATAGACAGAGTGTGTGAGTAAGAGATAGAGATAGAGAGAGAGAGGGAGAGAAAGAGAAAGTGTCTGTGCGTGTGTAAGAAAGACAGAGAGACAGAGTGAGTGTGTAAGTATGTGTATGTGTGTGTGAGAGAGACAGACAGGGTGAGTATGTGAGTGGGTGTGTGGGGGGCAAAGTGTTTGTCTGAGCAGCAGGTGCCGTGACCTAGGTGACAGATCTCTCAGCGACACCCCATAATGAGTGACATGTTCCAGTGTGCTGAGAAGAGGACCCCTCACACACACACACACACACACACACACACACACACGCGCAAACGCACACACTTCTCTCACATTTAGTTTCTTGGCTTTCTTTCTCTAACACACACACACTCTTACTCATTTTCATCCCTCTGTTGCTCACTCGTCATCCTGCACCCTTTCTTCCTTGCACACACACGTACATGCACACACACACACACACACACACACACACACTCCTGCTTGCTTTCTCAATGTGCTCTTCTCTCACCCCACCTCTCTCTCGCTCTTTCGGTTTCTCACCCTCTGTGTGTGTGTGTGTGTCTCTCCCTCTCTCTCTCACACACACACACACACACACACACTACTAAGATCTTGGTGTTCTTGTCACACCTCACCTGTCTCTATTTCTGTGACTCGTGAGCTGCTCACTCTGCCTGTTCTAGGGCTGGGCGATAAAACAATAACGATATGTATCTCGATAGACACCTACTCGATAACAATAGAAAATGCGTTCGATAGAATGTTTCGATAGAATGTTTTTTTTTTTTTTTTTTTTTAAGAAAACGGCGTAAGTTTAGTCAGAGCCCTTTCTGATTTAGCGCCGCTTTAAATCTTTGTTGCGAAGCAAGCTTGGTTGCACGAGCAAAGGCACTCGTCTTCTGTAGCCTAGCAACGTATGGGGAGTGACACGCTAATAGCCAATCATGTCACAGTATCGGGTTTGGTTGCGCCATCTCTTGTCTCGTAGTCGTGTTTTTTTCCAGAAACAGCATGGTCAAGAAAGGAAGATGAGTGCCACTGCAACGAGCGAGGAAAATGTGGATAAGGGCTCATTCCCACCAACTTGAGCGTGTACAGCGCGTATCAGTATACAATATGTTTGTATAGGGACCGAATACGCTTAGATCACGCGTGCGGTGTGAAGAGTAATTTGTTAACATGCATTCTAAACGAATACGGACAGAAAACGGCCACACGCTGAATACGCAGAGTGTTTGGTGTGAATGAGCCCTAAGAACAGAAAGGTCTGCTCACCAGTATGGGAGCTTTTTTGGAGTTTACAAATCTCATCGTAGTCAGACAAATGTTGTCTGCAAATTATGCAGTAAAACTATATACATATATGATAGTTCTTCTCAGGTATCAGGTTTCGCTGTGTTTACATTTAACACTTTGCACATGTCTTTATAACACTTCAGCTTTGTTAAGCACTTTATTAGCTTATTGATAATTGTACAGTTTTCATTGTGATCGTAACATTGAACGTGTGTTGACAGTCATTTTGCCTGAATGCTTATTGCCTGTCAGAGGAAGGTTAAGTTAAAAATAAAAATGTTTAAATTTAGATTTTTTCCCTCCTGTTACTTATTTTAAATAGGTCACACAATG
>CM050205.1:7987500-8015000 GCA_027475355.1 Coilia nasus
GTCCTGAGAAGAAGCAAGACTTTGCCAACGTTTGCCTGTCTCGTAACACTGTGGCACGGAGAACTGAGGACATTTCGTCCGCTATTAAGAGACAGAGACAAAGGGTGTCGGGTTTGATTTTTTTCCGTTAGCCTGCGACAAAGCACGGGCGCAACAGACATTGCTCAGTTGCTGATTTTTTTAGAGGAGTGGATGGTGAACGTGAACGTGAGCAAAGAGCTTCGCTCCAAAACACCTGCAGATGGAGCAGCAGCTCTTGACAACTTTTACTGCCCGCTGGATAATGGCAGGTTCCAAGAGATTCGAACATTTGGTAAAAAAAATCATGAGCTTTAGCTTATTTGGCTCGACATACCTGTGCGAGAAGACATTCTCACTTATGAACTTGAACAAGAACCGTGTGAGGACAAGACAAAGTGGCATCTTGCACATCAAAACCACTGTCTTTGAGCCAGACCTGGCCTTTTTGCTGCAATCTAAATCTCAGTACCACCCATCACATTAGTGCAGGCAAGTTATTTGTTTTTGTGGGGTAGCCTAAATAAATTCTAAAAACACAGTGATTTGTGTGTGTTTGTGTGATTGTGATCAAAACCCTCAGTGGTGTGTACTTCTGAATAAGATAACTGATTTTATTACTGGTCTTATTACTGGCACAGTAATTTTGGTAAAAATACATGTGAAGACATAAAAACTATGCCATTGCAATAAAATATTCATTAAATAGTTCATTTGCATATTATTATAATTATTATTATTGTGTTATTATCGTGTCATTATAATGGTTGGCCCTCACACATGTTCACCTCGCCAAATCCGGCCCACCTGGCAAAAAGTTTGGACACCCCTGGCTTAAAACATGTCATATATTTTAGCAATGCGTGTTGTTACTGAGGGGTGATGAAAGCAGTGACAGTTGCTCTTTAATTAATTAAGAATAATGAAAGCCTACAAGAAGTATTTGTTATAGCCTACTAGCCATACAGACAGTTTAATGGCAAAGGATAGAAACAATTGCACAACAGGCAGCCTACAGTACAAGCTAATCAAATCACAATTTATTCGACAGCAACCAGTTTGTAAAAGTTTGAAGTTGTTGTTATATGTGCAGCGCAAGGTGAATGGGCGACGACGTCATCGTTTTCAAAAGGATGCGTTTTGCCTGTCCACACGAGAACAAAACGGCGGCGTTGTCAGACTTTCTTACTTTGGAACCCGTTCTCAAAAAGTATCGTTTTCGGTCACCCAAAACGCCGGCGCCATGTGGACGGAAGGCCAAAACGCAAACAAACTTTACCGTTTTGACCTGAAAACGTTGTCGTGTGGACGGGCCCTGAGAGACAGTGAGGGAGTTTGGGTGGGGGGTTGGGGTTGGGGTTGGGGGCTGGTACTTCTGTGAGAGATGGGTGGAGGAGGACTTGTCTGAGAGACAGAGAGGGAGGGGAAAGTGGGGGAGTTTTGGGGGTTGAGTGGAGGTGGAGTGGGGGGGGGGGGGGGGGGGGGGTGGGGTGTCAACTTCATTTGCCAAATGGGCGAGTAGAATTCTACATGTGTTTGGGTGGAGAGAGGAGTATCAAAATCCCGCCAATACTGACAGAAAGATCAGTCTCACAGTTGCTCACACACACACACACACACACACACACACACACACACACACACACACACACGGACACACTGCATCCTCCTCTTTCTATGACTTTCACACTCACTCACCAACCAACCTAGTCTCTCTCGCTACCACTGTCTCTCTCAAACACACACACACACACACACACACAGTGTCCTCTCTGACACAGTATCCTTTCTCTCTGACTCTCAAGCACACACCAACCTTCTCTCTCTCTCACACACACACACACTGTATCCGTCTCTCTATCCCAAACAACACACACACACGCACACACACACGCACCCACACACTCCTCTCATTCACTAGCCCCCCCTTCTCTGCACTTATCCCCAACATCCCCTACCCAATCTCTCCATCAGATTCTATCTCTCTCTCTCACTCCTCTCTCACTCCCCTGGTGACTTCACTTTCTCACCATACCAGTTTCACTCGTTCACTCACTCGCTTTCTCTGCAGTCTTTTTCATGTACACTCTTCATCACTCACATCACAGCACATTTCTTTTCCCATCTCTCTCCTTCTCTCTCTCCCTCTCTCCACCCCCCCACTCTTTCTGTCTTTCCCTCTCTCCTTCTCTCTGAACACCTCTCTCTCTCCCCCCCCCTCTCTCTCTGAACACCTCTCTGTCTGAACACCTCCCTCTCTCCACCCCCCCACTCCCCCCCCCCCCCTTCTCTCTCTGAACACCTCCCTCTCTCCACCCCCCCCCACTCTTCCCCCCCCCTCTCTCTGAACACCTCTCTCTCCACCCCCCCACTCTCCCCCCCCCCCCCTCTGAACACCTCTCTCTCCCCCCCTCTCTCTCTGAACACCTCCCTCTCTCCACCCCCCTCTCTTTCTCCCCCCCCCTCTCTCTCTGAACACCTCTCTCTCTCCACCCCCCCACTCTCCCCCCCCCCTCTCTCTGAACACATCCCTCTCTCCACCCCCCACTCTTTCTCCCTCTCCCCCCCCTCACTCTTTCTGTCTTTCCCTCTCTCTCTCTCTCTGAACACCTCCCTCTCTCCACCCCCTCCTCACTCTTTCTGTCTCTCTCCCTCTCTTTCTGTCTTTCTCTCTCTCTCACATTCTCTCTCTCCCTCTCTCTCTCACTCTGTCTTTCTCTCTCTCTCTCTCTCTCTCTTTCTCTCTCACTCACTCTCTCCCTCTCTCTCCCTCTCTGTGAGGACAGGATGCCCCCTGTAGGGAGTGGATTGTGTCCAATCAGCCCTGAAACTGCAAGTCTCTGGTGTGAGTTCTGATCTGCAACACACACACACACACACACACACTCACTCACTCACTCACTCTAGAATGTACATACACAATGCACACGCACATGCACACACTGTAGAATGTATACACACACTGTAGAATGTATACACACAGAGTAGAATGTGCACACACACACACACACACACACACACACACACACACACACACAGCTTTAGACTGAGCATGCCTCTAGAGCCAAGATTTTCCAACCGGCACACCACTGGACACCCGTCCAAGTCAACCTGGCCCTCAGAGGGGAATCCTCACAGAGGGAGCGAAAGAATGAAGGGACGAGCACAGGAGTGAAATCAGAGGCAGACAGAAAGAAGCAGAGGGGTACAGCTATAACATGAGAATGACAGAATGACAGAATGACAGAATGAAACACAGCAGACAGGAGGAGACTGAAAGGGAAAAAAAAAACACGGAGATCCAGAGAGAACGAGAGAGAGGAGAAGAGATGGAGAGAGAAGTGGAAATGGAGGAAGAGGGAGCAAAAGACAGTGAGGGGAGAGAGGCAGAAAGGGAGTAGAGAGAGAGAAAAGGGAGGAGAGGGAGAGCGGAAGAAGGAGAGGGAGAGAGTGTGTCCAAGACACCAGCTGGATTTAAATGTGTTTTTTCCCCTTCCTCTTTCTCCACATCTCCCCTCGCTCTGTCTACACGGGAGCGATTTTAGGTTGGGTTGAGCCAGGGCCTTAGCACACGCCTGCTAAATACCATGGCCACCCCCCAGCTCCTGCTCAGTCTACCTCCAACCCCCCTCCCCTCGGCTCTGTTCAGCGTCCCTATCCCAGCAGCTCAACATTCCCATAACCTGGGATCCCATTCCCAACATCCTAAAATTCTCATATGTCAGAGGCACATTAGTCCCACATTTACAGGGCCCCAGTATTCCCATATCCCAATACTTCCGTCTCTGTTTTCCCGTATCCCAGTATTCCCACATCCATCCTGAGCCGGAGCTGCCAGGAGCAGATGGGAGCCGGCCTGTGTCCCGCACCTCCGCCCAGCCAGCTCTCCCTCCGACAGATGGCCCCTGAATCCTGGATCCTGGGCGCGGGCTCGCCTAATCTGCTGTGCAGAACACGACCGGCCGGCCGACCGACCGACCGACCAACCAACCGCCCGCCCACCGGCCTGCCAGCTTAAAGGCACAGCCATGCCAGGCACCCGCGCTCACAGATCAGCCAGAGCAGCAGCCTACCTGCTTTAACAGTGCCATTGCGCTAGCTGCCGCAGACAGCCTTACCCGTTTCAGCAGTGCAGCTAGGCTAGCTTTTACAGACAATCTTACCCATTTAAGCAGTGCCGCTAGGCTAGTTTCCACAGACAATCTTAGGCCTGATTTCCATAGACTTGAGCGTGTACAGCCAGTATCCGTGTACAATAGGTTTGTATAGGGACAGAATACGCTCAGATCACGTGTGCAGTGGAAAATCTTTTAACGTGCATTCTAAACGAATACGGACAGAAAACGGGCACGCGCTGTACACGCACAGTGTTTTTGGTTGAAATGAGCCTTTACCAATTTAAGCAGTGCAGCTAGGCTAGCTTTTACAGACAATCTTACCCGTTTAAGCAGTGCAGCCAGGCTAGTTTTCACAGACAATCTTACCCATTTAAGCAGTGCAGCTAGGCTAGTTTCTACACACAATCTTAGCTGTTTAAGGAGTGCCTCTGTGCTAGTTGCAAAGACAGCTTTACCCGTTAAAAAAGCTTATAACAGCCGCATAATGAGCCGCCACAGACAGTCTTACCCGTTTCAGGAGTGCGGCTAGGCTAACATCCACAGACAATCTTGCCTGTTTAAGGAGTGAGGAGGGCTGGCTTCCACAGACAATATTTTCCTTTGTAAGGATTGTGGCGAGCTAGCTTCCACAGACAATCTTACCTATTTAAGGCGAGTGGCGGACTAGCTTCCACAGACAATCTTACCTGGCACTGGACACATCACCCACACAAGCTTACCTGTTAACAGAGGGTCGCATTGCTGCAGCTGCCTGTGCAGACACACAGACCGGGCAGAGCCCCACCTGCTCTAAGTGTGCTGCTAGCCTAGCTGGCACAGAGAACCTTACCTGTTCTAAGAGTGCTGCTAGCCTAGCAGCTTGTCCTCACAGCAGGCAGGCAGTGCCATGCTTGCTGACAGGAACAGTTATGCTAGTTAGCTTTGTGTACACACCACAGAGCACCAGTGCCTCTTTGAAATTAATTTTAACCTCATTGAATTTTAACCTCACTGCCACTAACTTAGCCTGTGCCATAGCCTGTGTGTTTAGCCCAGTCATAGTCAAGCTGATGTCGAGCTTTAGCCACATTAGCATATTTATGAACAGACCAGGCAGTCTCAGCCTAGATCATAAGCACAGTTACACTGGCCTGGTATGCATGCAGACCAGCATCAAGGTAAAGCTGGTGCACATATCCACAGACCAGTCTAAGGCTTGCCATACACTTAAGAGCTGCTGGTTGTCTGTGCATAGAGCAGACTAGAGAGCACTGTGTCTGCTCTGATACTGCAGGTCTGAGGGCTGCTGGTAGTCTGTGCATAGACCAGACAGCACCAGGTCTGCGCTTAGATGCTGCAGTTTTAGGTAAGTGTGCATCAGGGATGGAAATTGGCACCAGCCACCAGCCAAATGCTGATAAAATTGCGGCAGATTAGTACACAAAAATAATAGTTCACTGTTGAATGGTTGGTAAATTGTACCAGTTATTTTTCAGTGGCTAGTAAAGGCTCACATTTTGCCAAGTTAATGTCCACCCCTGGTGTGCATACTAGACAACACTGTGTCAGTCCTGGGGATTGCTGCTTGTCTGCATACTAGACTAGTCAGACACTGGTCTGCTCAAAAGGAGTTGCTGGCTGTCTGCATACTGGACTAGTCAGTCCCTAGTCTGCTGTAAGGGTTGCTGGTTGTCTGCATACTGGACAGCACCAGGTGTGTTTTGAGATGCTGCCGTATTAGGTCCCTGTGCATAGCCCCTCAGTGCCAGGGCTGCACAGAAGCATCATACAAGAGGCCTGTACACACCAGAGGGCACCATACCTGTTCACAGGTACACCTTTATAAACACTGAATATGTGACCAATTCCTGTTCTCAGGTACACCTTTATAGCCACTGAATATGTGACCAATTCCTATTCTCAGGTACACCTTTATAAACACTTAATATGTGCATTATGCCTGTTCACAGGTACACCTTTACAAACACTTAATATGTACATTATGCCTGTTCTCAGGTACACCTGTATAACCACTGAATATGTGCATTATGCCTTTTCACAGGTCCACCTTCATAAACACTCAATATATGTCCAATACCTGCTAACCTTTATAAACACTTAATATGTGCATTATGCCTGTTCACAGGTACACCTTTACAAACACTTAATATGTACATTATGCCTGTTCTCAGGTACACCTTTATAACCACTGAATATGTGCATTATGCCTTTTCACAGGCCCACCTTCATAAACACTCAATATATGTCCAATACCTGCTAACCTTTATTAAGACTTAATATGTGCATTATGCCTGCTCACAGGTACACCTTTATAAACACTTAATACAGTATGTGCATTATTCCTGTTCACAGGTACACCTTTATTACCACTTAATATGTGCATCATGTTTGTTCACAGGTACACTGCTATACACTGAATATAGGCACCATACCTGTGTAAAGGTTTGTTGTATACACAAATCCTTTCAGCATGCCTGTTAAAGGTGCACTTACATGCCAATGTAATTTCCTGTGCCAGTTTAAAGGCTGGGTTATGGAAGTCAACTGTGAGTACTACCTGCTTTGCAGCTGACTGCATGCATCATAACTGTGTGTTCAAAGGCTTTGCTCTCTGGCATACGTGTCCATTCAACTGTGTTACTTGGAGCTTGTGAGGCTTGTTCCATCTCCCTTGTGCCATTAACACACCTGCAGCACTCACACCTTTGATTACCTGTGTGGAGTGTTTTTGCCACACCTGTGTGAGGGGAAGGATGCTGGACTCCTTCACTGAAAGATGCGGCTGTGCTGGTTGACTGTGTTAATGATGCCTGCTTGTGTCCAAACAGGCCAGACAGCCATGCGTGAGGGTCTGCCACCATCCTGTGCAAGCCCCAGCTAGCCCTGCTATAAATCCCCCCTCCTCCCCACACATACACATACACACACACAGTCTCAGCTCGGGAGGATGGGGGCCTGGGCCTGCTGCTGGTACTGATGACAGCCCAGACAACCTAAGCAAGGATGAGATGTACTGCACAACGTCCAGCAAACACACAAGCACATCCCCCACCCCCCACCCCCACACACAGACACACACAAAATAGATAAGGCACTCTAAAAACAAAACTCTCCAAGTCTCTTCTGTGACAGGCTTGCTTATCGGCCATCTTGGTAAGAACCCTGAGGTCTGCGCTGGAGTCCTTCCAGAGTGTAATCAAAGCAAAGATTCCACCAAAGAATGTCAGGGAAAACAATGCTAAGTTGGAGCTGATTCACTAACTTGCTATTTTAGTGAACTCACCCCAATGCATTGTTCTGGCCAAAGCAGGCTATTTGCAATGGGTATCCTACGTCTCTGTGAAACATGAACCTATGACAGGTGTGGTGACAAAATGATTTAGGTGAACTCGTAGCTGCAAAGCAATACTATGCAGGTTTGGCCTATCATTCAAATTTATCAACATCTAATGACAAACAAAAAGCTGTTATCAAAATCCGCTACCACGACACGTATGACATCACGCTATCATATGGCCCACATATGATAGCCCTAAAATATTTACGACACTAAAAACAACATTCTTTCACATGAGGCTGATAAGCGTGGCAAGCCAACACCTTCCACAAGATCACACGCACACGGCACAGGCTGCGTGGCACACACACACGCTGGTTGTTCACAATGCATCAGCCTTACTTGGGAGCTCACAAGTTTCTTGCCTTTTGCACACCACGGGGAATAGCCAGCGCTACGCTGCTGTCAATTTTGTTTGGTCCGGGAGTGAAATGTAGGCTACCCGATCCCGATGCGAAGACCCAGAACACCAAGTCAAACATGACCCCATCTTTACTTTTATGTTGCAAAGTTAGGTCGACAATCAGTGCAAACTTTATACAGATTCTGGAAACGTTCATTCGTCTTCACCGAAGGGTTTAAACATCTACGCCATTATGGGCTGCACACAAAGTAATTAGCTAATACATTGCATTGCATCGCATTGTGCCTGATTAAAATATCCCGGGTTGGGAGCTAGGGTCTGTCGTTTTTCAACGCTGTGATGAATACTTGCGAACAGACAGCTGGCATAAAATACAAATACTGATCTTTCAGGACAATCACATATGAAGCGATTTCACCAACTTCGAAGTAGACGTAGACAACACATCGACGGCATGAAACACTTTCACGAAGTCATAAATTTCAAATTAACGAACGCCACGGCGAATCGCCAACTATGCTAACTAGCTAGATTGATCGCTCTTCTTGTGGCTTTGCCATTTCTATATCGTTTGCTGTACGATCTCCCATGGTCATTTAGATTATTTGAATGTTAGGTGATCAGATATCGACTTATAAGTAGCGATAAGAAGGCTACATTTTGGAGAGTAGGGATGATCATGCAACCAGAAAATTCTAAGATAGCAACAACAGCTAAATGCGTCATTTCCAGTGCATTCTGTGTCTATCTCGCTGGATGGCTTCGCCTGACAATGCATTAAACACGGATCATGAAAATTTAGTAATTTGACAAATTACTTACGCTTTTAGTGGATTCTGAATGACAGCCGCCATTTTGCTACAATGTAACGCAAGATCAGCGTCTACCAGGTCTGGGGGAAACCTACGAGCTAACAGCCAATCGGGTTACGGTTTGAAATCTCTGGCCAATGAGAGGTCAGCATTCGCCATGTAGGCGTGACTTGGGAGGCAAACTGTCAAAAGCATTTTTAAAGGGTTTTCTCCTTGTACAGTATTCCGCTGCACAATGCCGGCAGGACCACCACTTGACACAGCCGAATAAGTTCTCAGTTCCTGGGAAATTCTGTGTGTGTTTATCATCAGCAGTCTGTTACAGCAGTAAAAGATATATGAAATATTGATCACAGCTCAGGAGTATTTGTCTTCACATTTATCTTTTAAATGCTGTTGACTCAGCCTGGTGATGTGATGGAATCATTCATACCAGCACAAAAGTCAACTGTTATCAAAGCCACCTCATTGTTCCATGACCTGCCCACGAGTGATAGAGAACAAAGCAGCATACTACACAGTGCCACCTAGGGCTTAGGAATTTAAGTTCACCAGTCTGAAAAGATAGGTGGGGGAGTTTTTTTTTTTAAAATACTGTTTTGAAACACTTTCAATTACATCATGATTGTACATGTGGCTACCTTTAGTAGTGTTGTGTTTAAGAAAGATCAAACACAATGCTCATTTCTTCCCTTTTAATCTGCATATGTTGACACAGATAGCACACGTTTAGCAGACACACAGGTCTTGGCCTGGGCTCGGTGCATAGTAACAGAGGCATGGAGCTCAGGCCTCGTCCAGAGAGCAGTTGCCACGGAGATGCCTCTGGTACGACTCCGCTCCATCTCCGGGCCGAGGGAGGAAGGCCTGGTGGGCGGTACCACACGTGGCGGCGGCACCGAAGACGAGAAACTGGATGTGAGTGTTGAAGCTGTGGTTCTGATCTGATTCTGATGGTCCCAGATCGAGCCTCGGTTCTGACCCGTCCTGAACATTGACCCATGTGTGGCGCGGTGACAAGGGTACAAACGTGATGCACACTGACCCACTCAGGGGGGTTGACCAGAGTAAAGATATGCAGCATGTCACAACAACAGTTTGAGAAGACATTTTTATGGCACTAAAAAGTCATCACAAGCATCTCCATAGCATCCCTTTTGTCCATCTCGTACTTTTGACAGAGGAGCAGCACAAACACTCAAAAACAAGTTGTTGAAGAATCAGTGCAAATGCAGAAGGAACATGGCATGGTATTACAGTACATCACACAAACAGTTTTTTTTTTTTTAACATACGCCTGTTTTCTCGTTTTCCATGCATCCTAGTGCAGCTAATACTAGATGTCAACCCCCAGAGACAGCGCAGAACTGTGGCACTGTTCTGGTCCTGTTGTCATCCATTTCTGGCCCGGTTGCGACCCCTGTCTCGACCCGTGCAGGCCCAGGCCCAGGCCCAGGCCCAGCCCCAGCCTCTTCCAGGGCCAGATTCTGCCAGAGATGGGGGAGGGGGACCCAATATCAAAGAGTAAAGATGATGATACACTGGGCAACGTTTTGAGCAGATGTGATTTGGGAACTTTATCACTCATCAGGTAACACTCTTTTATCAGGTGAACTTAGATCAGCAGCAGCCAACTTTTGGTGACCATCCCATCTGAAAATTAGAAGCCAATCATGTTGTTGCCCAGCAACATTGCTACAAAAGTTCCCCCGTGTATCATCACCTTAACAGTCCTATCACACATTTGTTCCAGCTGATTCTAGTTAGCATACCTCTTCAGCCAGGCAGAGAGGTGACCGAGCGAGTGAAATCACCTGTTTCAAATGTACAAGCAAAGCCAAACAGATGGTAGGACTGTTTGTTTACTCCTGGGTTCCCATATCTGGCCGCGGTCCAGTTTCTGGTGCTGGGCAGGGACAAAATGAGGGGGGGGGGGTATTGAGAGGGGGTCAAAACGTTGCACATACTGCAAACCGCAGGTGTGAACTACAGGACACAACACATCAAACTGAATATTTGATAAGACATACTGGACATTCAAGGCAAACAGCTGCTCTCACACACTGGGCAAAGGCAACAGATTTCAGTGTGCTTTGAATCTTTGTGGTTGTGTGCGTGTGTGTGTGTGTGTTAGTGTTTGAGATGGGGAGTGCCCTTCAAGAATATTGTTTCTGACTAGACTTACATTACATAATCTATAAACACACATAGCCTACTGACTCTCTTCTTCGAATGATTTCAGGCTTACTATACAAAGCACTAGTGACAATCTAGGACTTGGTGCCTACGCAGAGAAGAGATACCTTCCTTCAGAAGCTCACTGGTACAAAAATAAATGTGATTTATCTTAGGTCTCGACTGTCTGCCGCTACACAATAAGAGACCCAAAGACCCAGAAGAACACAACCACAGCCAACACATCCCACCACTACAACCTGTCTCACCCTCACAACCTGTCTCACCCTCACAGGCCTCCACCATCCACCTGCGGCATAGTCCAAATTACAGGGGGTACAGGGGGATACAGTGCCCCCCAATCAACACCTAGTACCCCCCAAAGAGACAAAAATAGCAGGGTTGGGGTGCCGACATATTATTGTAGGTAATGTACAACCTAAAAGGTAGTATCCCTAATTACGTAGGGGTAATTCACACTCTGGATTGCGGAGATCAATATCCATGATCAATATATCCATGATCAGTATACTCATTATCAATATATCCATAATCAATATATCCATAATCAGTATATCCATTATGAATATATCCATAATCAATATATTCATTATCAGTATATGCATGATCAACCTTCCCTGGCTGGGATCCTTCCCTCAGGATCTAAGGTCCCTGTGAAGACAGGAAGCCTGTGTATGAGGCCTGTGAAAGACAGGATGTGTGTGTGTAAAGTTCCTCCTAAGGATGTATGGGACCTGTGAAGACAGGAAGCATGTGTATGAGGCCTCTTCTGGCTGTAAGGGCCCTTTGAAGACGGGATGTGTGTGTCTAAGAGGTCCTCCGCAGGATCTAAGGGGCCTGTGAAGACAGCAAGTGTGTGTGTAAGAGTTCCTCCTCAGGATCTATTGGATCTGTGAAGACAGGAAGCCTGTGTATGAGGCCTCCTCAGGATCTATGGGGCCTGTGAAAGACAGGAGGTGTGTGTAAGAGTTCCTCCTCAGGATCTAAGGGGTCTGTGAAGACAGCAAGTGTGTGTCTGAGGCCTCCTCAGGATCTAAGGGGCCTGAGAAGGAGCCTGTGCTACAGCTTCAGGCAACTCAGGAGGCTACATCTACAAAACGCTAAACTAAGAAACACATAACATATCGCCATGTCAAAACTAAGAAGGTTGATCAACATACACACACGATAGCTAAAGGTAGCCAAGTGTTCAGCCACAAGCAAGGAAAAAAAAACTAGGCTTCAGATAGGTGTCTTTTTCTCCTTTTCTGTAACAAGACATGAGCTCAAAAAACAAAACAAGCAAAAAAAACTACAATTATTGTACATAATCATGTAACTGCTTAGACCTGATCAGAGATTAATACATAGATTAACATATAGAATAATGATTAGTCATAATCCTGCTAGCATGCCTACAGTGCATACCTGTCCACTCCTGGCCTGTAATAGCTGCTTGCTTCCTATTGCCTTAACAGAGGAGTTACTAGCCTGGTAAACCAGCCCCTTGTACTTCATTTCATTTTGTACAGAGGGTCTGGACCAGACACCGTCAGAAACGATTTCTTCCTGGAGGAGTGGACTCTGCTGAAGCTTAAAACAAGTGCCTCTGCCTTTACCCAATTGCTAACGCCAGGTCGTCACGTATGCAATTAGCCTACACACTACAGTTCAAATGTAGCACACAAGGTCAACGTCATGGCTAAAGAACACACCCTCTCTTCGCTGACTGGATCGGTGTTGCTGGGGCCAACTAAATGACCCTCAAGAGATTCCGGTCCAGACCCTCTGTACAAAATGAAATGAAGTACGAGGGGCGGGTTTACCTGGCTAAGGAGCTGCCATCTCATATGCTATAAGCATGACCACCTCTTTTCTCCTGACACCAGCCATGATCAGGCTTCTCCCTGCTCCAGCCGACAAGACAACACGTGACACAGGAAGTACAAAACAAGAAATGATCCCTGAATCGCCCGTGCGTGAGTAGCATTACAACACGTCACTGTGTAACTGGGACAGCCGGTGATGACATCAGAGATAAAACACACTACTGCAGATAAAGCAATCAACCACTGGAGGGGAGGCTGTGGTGTGTGTGTGTGTGTGTCTGTGTGTGTGTGTGCTAATGATCATTTACAGTACGCCATCGTACTCAGCACACTTCAAGTGAACTTAAAGATATAGGTGCAAGACTTTTTTGTTTCTTCTCTCTGTTGTACTACACTTAAACACACATACACACAACCTTACATGTGTGCTCATACACACACACAAACACATTCACACTAATTCATATACACACGCGCACACACACGCGCACGCGCACGCACACGCACACGCACACGCACACGCACACACACACACACACACACACACACACACACACACACACACAAGCCAGAAGTGTGTGTGTGAGAGGGCTGGTCATAGTGAGAGTAGAGTAGGCAGTCACTGCAGACTAAGTTCTAGTGTACGTCCAGCCCTGCTAAAGGTCAGACGCTTGAAGAGTGCACACCACATGCCCATATAAGGAGTTGGGCTTAGGGGTCAAAGGTCAGGGGTCAGGGTCAAAGGTCTCCGGGCCTCTGGTTGCAGGGGGTGCAGACCCTGACGGGATGGTCCCAGCCGCGGGAGGGTACGGGGCGTCGTGCGGGCGAGCACTCGTCACACACGCCCTGGCCGCACGCCCGGCAGTGGTGCTTGGAGAGGCGGGCAGTGAAGGGGCTCTGGCAGCTGCGGCAGGACAGCACCTCCTGGTCGGGCACCCAGTACGCCGGGCGGGCAGCCTCCTTCACCAGACCTGCGCAGAGGAGAATCATAGCAATAACAACAACAATAATAATAACAATAACAATAACCAGGGCTCCCACTCTTTTTCACGGACAAAATTTCAAAAATGTTTCATGACCTAATGTGAATTTTCCATGACTTCACAGCATCTTCAGCGTGTAGAATTTAGCATACTTTTAGGGCTAAATATGAAATATTTAACATCCAAAATATTGTCACTGCATTTATTGCAGACTCTAAAGGCCTAATGATAACTTAACAGAATGCTGTAGTTGTGTTATGGAGAAACTAAAATTCCATGACTTTTCCAACACTTTCAGTGAATTTACAAAATTCCATGACTTTTCCAGGCCTAGAAAATTACATTTTCAATTTCCATTACTTTTTCAGGATTTCCATGACCGTGGGAACTCAGAATAACAATCTTTACTTGTAGATCATATTTCATACAAAGAATGTAGCTCAAAGTGCTTCGACAGTTTAGCAAAAAACACAAGATAACGTTTGCTGTAGTCCTGTAGCGCCAGAACAGCACACCCGAGAGCATAGGCCACATACCAGACAGGAACAACAGCACAGATCTGCACAGATCTGTCATTAGAACCATAGAATAGAACTTAAAAAGTCAAAGTAGAACCACACAATAGAACTTCACAGGTCATATTAGAATCACAGACCTGCACAAGTCATATAAGAACAACTGAACAGACCTGCACAGGTCATTTAGAACCACAGACAGAACTTCACTCAGTCCTATTAGAACCACTGAATAGAACAGCACAAGTCATTTAGAACCACATAAGTCATTTGGAACCATGGAATAGAACTGCACATACACGTGTTAGGAGTGTGCAATTATGTAAACATGTAAGTGTCAGAATCACACCAGTTCACAGACCTAATACAGACCAGACCAGACATATGCATGGTACCTTTATGGCATGCATGATATAAATACATATCTTTATGGCATGCATGATATCTTTATGACATGCATGGTGTCTTTATGGCACTGTTGTTGTATGACTGTACACATATTTAAATACCAGAGCAATATCGATATCATTCCTAAGATGCAGAACTGTCAGGATGGTAAGGCTAATGTAGCAGGGATGGCGAACTACAGCTCCAGCTATCAGGATGGTCTGTGTTGCGTGGGCATTTGTTTGGGTATGTGACATGCACTAGCAGTACGCTAGTTCACAAGAACTGTTCCTATACGGTGACTGTCACGGGTTTCTGGGGTGGGGGGGACTGACACTTGGGAGGCTGTGTAGACCTTTACTCTTCTTCTGTGTAAGAGGCTGTGTAGAACTCTACTCTTCCCCTGTTTGAGAGGCTGTGTAGAACTCTACTCTTCCCCTGTTTGAGAGGCTGTGTAGAACTCTACTCTTCCCCTGTGAGAGAGGCTGTGTAGAACTCTACTCTTCCCCTGTTTGAGAGGCTGTGTAGAACTCTACTCTTCTTCTGTGTAAGAGGCTGTGTAGACCTCTACTCTTCTTCTGTGTAAGAGGCTGTGTAGAACTATACTCTTCCCCTGTTTGAGAGGCTGTGTAGAACTCTGCTCTTCCCCTGTTTGAGAGGCTGTGTAGAACTCTACTCTTCCCCTGTGAGAGAGGCTGTGTAGAACTCTACTCTTCCCCTGTTTGAGAGGCTGTGTAGAACTCTACTCTTCCCCTGTTTGAGAGGCTGTGTAGAACTCTACTCTTCCCCTGTTTGAGAGGCTGTGTAGAACTCTGAACTCTGCTCTTCCCCTGTTTGAGAGGCTGTGTAGAACTCTACTCTTCCCCTGTTTGAGAGGCTGTGTAGAACTCTACTCTTCTTCTGTGTAAGAGGCTGTGTAGAACTCTACTCTTCCCCTGTGTAAGAGGCTGTGTAGAACTCTACTCTTCCCCTGGTGTTCAGGAGAATTTTGGAGCTACTGATGGAGAATAGCGATCCAGCAATCCAGCACCCCCTTACCCCCCGGCCCCACCACAGGCATACATTATTGATCACGGCTCTATGAATTGTACATGCCCTGTCTTCTGAGTGTGTGACCAACATTCATAATCTGGCACAGTCAATTAATGACGGTGAGCCTTCTATTCTGTCTTTCTATTCTGGTATCTGTGTCAGCAAATCTGAGTTGCTCCAGCAGAGCGTGTGTGTACTCTAGCACTCGTGTGTGTGTGTGTGTGTGTGTGTGTGTGTGTGTGTGTGTGTGTGAGCGAGAGAGAGGGGGTGAGAGAGAGATAGATAGAGACAGAGAGAGAGGGAGGGAGAGAGAGACAAAGAGAAACCGAAGAGCACTGTGTGTGTATGTGTAAAAAAAAGAGAGAAAGAGAGAGAGAGAGAGAGAGACAGACAGAGAGAAAGAGACAAGAGTGCAACACGGGTGGACTGAATAAGCGATGGCTAACACTGCAATGACAGCTCCTGGGTTTCATCCTCATTTACACACGAGGGCTGCTCAGTCACCAGAGCCACCACTATATATACTACAATTATATATGCTATATATACTACAATTATATATGCTTTATATACTACAGCTATATATGGTATATATACACTACAGCTATATATGGTATATATACACTACAGCTATATATGGTATATATACACTACATCTATATATGGTATATATACTACAGCTATATATGGTATATATACACTACAGCTATATATGGTATATATACTACAGCTGCATGTGCTATATACACTACAGCTGTATGTGCTATATAGATATGTACAGGTATACTCTTGTTCTTACATAGCAGGATCAGTATGGCTATGACTACACTCAGTCCGATCTAGTACTGCTATGAATATACTCTGCTAACAGGACTAGTACTAGTACTATAGCTATGACTATACTCTGCTTCTAGGTGTAGTACTAGTACTACAGCTATGACTATACTCTGCTTCTAGGACTAGTACTAGTATTATAGCTATGACTATACTCTGCTTCTAGGACTAGTACTAGTATTATAGCTATGACTATACTCTGCTTCTAGATCTAGTACTAGTACTATAGCTATGACTATACTCTGCTTCTAGATCTAGTACTAGTACTACAGCTATGACTATACTCTGGTTCTAGGTGTAGTACTAGTACTACAGCTATGACTACACTCTGCTTCTAGATCTAGTACTAGTACTATAGCTATGACTATACTCTGCTTCTAGATCTAGTACTAGTACTACAGCTATGACTATACTCTGCTTCTAGATCTAGGACTAGTACTACAGCTATGACTATACTCTGCTTCTAGGTGTAGTACTAGTACTACAGCTATGACTATACTCTGCTTCTAGGTGTAGTACTAGTACTATAGTTTGGTCCTCACGCAGCAGGATCTAGAAGTGCTACCACTGCACTTTATTGTTGACACAGCAGGATTGAGTAGTGCTGTTGTGCAGTTCTCTAATATCAGGACACAGTAGTGCTGTTCTGTAGCTTTGAGACCACAGAATATCGTACTGTTACCACTCACACAGCAGCATCCAGTACCACTATGCTTAAAGGAACACACCACCATTTTGAGCAAACGCCTTAGCTGCTGTCTGGCCCTGAGTTAAACAAGAGAACACACACACACACACACACAGCCTTCTCTCTGCACATCCAATACCTTAGTCTGACATCCTCCAGTCTTAACCTAATTAAATGGAAGTGGATTACCCCAGCTAACATAGACGCTATAGGTTAGTCGCTATACCCCACTCTCAGTAGATGACACTGACCTAGGTTTGTCTGAGTAAATAACACCAACCGAGGTTTGTCTTAATAAATAACACTGACTGCCACTGACACGGACTGTTTGGGTTGTGAGACTGGGACCTTTTTTGCACACGCAGAGAAGGGGGTATAGCTGTTTATGATGCGTCCTCTGTGTCTGCCTAATGATCCCCAATTGAGCTCTGAAATCGAGCAGGGGCATAGTGATGTGATGTGCACTACATGCAGACTGGCATAGATTGAGCTGTTTAACTGATACACACCATAGCCACACTGGCATAGATTGAGCTGTTTAACTGATACACACCATAGCCACACTGGCATAGATTGAGCTGTTTAACTGATACACACCATAGCCACACTGGCATAGATTGAGCTGTTTAACTGATACACACCATAGCCACACTGGCATAGATTGACTAATACACCACATGGGCATAGATTAAGCTATTTACCTGATACACACTACAGCCACACTGGCATAGATTGTAGTGTAGTGAGTTGGCATGGAGAGCCCAGAGCTCAAAGACAGCATCGCCCGAGTTCTCTGACTGCCTTCCAAACACCTAAACACTCGTCAGAGGCCCTCCCACATACACTACAGGGACATCCTGCCCTGTAAGAGCTCTCTCTCTCTCTCTCGTTTTTTTTTCTTCGTCTCTCTCTCTCTCTCTCTGTCATTCTCTCTCTCTCTCTCTCTATATATATATATATATAGACAGGTGACCTTGGGTGTTTTGAAAGGCACTGTGTAACAAATAAAATGTATTATTATTATTATTGTTATTATTATTATACATCATGTATAACATCTCTCTTATTAATTATGACCGCCGCTAGCGAAGCTAGCGAAAGCGGTCATATTGGAGTTGCTGCAAAATTTTTCCCTTTTTTTTTTTTTTTTTTTTTTTTTTTTTTTTTATTTTTATTTTTTTTTTTCACCGATTTTTCGTCAACGATTCCCGGGACACTGAAACTCGGGGAGACATGAATGTTTGTAGGCATGTAGCCCAAGAAGTTTGTGAGCGAATAACGCCTTTTGGTCCCCCAGGGCCACCCCCCCGCTGTGCCAGTGTCCGTTAAAGAGGGGGAGACCGGCAAAAGTTTTTGCTGAATAACTCAATGAACGTTTCACCCAACAACATGAAATTTTTGTGATATGTCGGTGTTACAGAGACGTATCGACCCAGCCCATAAACTCTCACTTGAAGCATAGCGCCACCTAGTGATAAGGGTAAATGCAAAAATTGGGATTTTGAGTTGCCAATATCTTGGACCGAGAAGGTGGGAACTGCGCAAAATACGTTATGCACGATCACCACAAAGACCTCTAACACCACAGAACATGCCATAAAATTTGGTCCATAGGGGGCGCTGTAATTGTAGAAAATGTCATTTTGCCTATTATCTAGACAATGCTTACGTTTACAAAAAATTTTTTTTTATCGTGAAATCTATTGACCCTCACGCATTGAAAACACTGGTCGACGCCCACTTCCAACGAAAAAAATTTCCGTGAAATTTTAATATTGCGAAAACGAATCTGAACGAACTCGTCATAGGCCGTTCATGTGAATCTCACCAAATTTGGTATATGTCATCTACAGACAATGCTGACAAATAGTTATCAAAGGATTTATCTTGAGATAAACCGTTCCGAAGTTACACGTCAATGAACATTTAACACGTAGCTTAAAATTTTTCAAATGGCCGTATCTTGGCTAATAATTGCTCAAATTTGGTCAAAGTTGACATTCCATCTCTAAACAGATTTCTTTTCATGTGTACTAAATTTTGTGACATTTCGTCATAGGGGGCGATGTTTATTGGCGAAGATAGGTGTCAAAAAACAGTTTTTGTTAAATAACTCGCCAACAATTTTGCCCAAGACAACGATTTTGCGTTTGTATGTCGGTGTTACAGAGATGTATCGACCCAGCCAATAAACGCTCACTTGAAGCGTAGCGCCACCTAGTGATATGAGTGAATGCAAAAATTGGGATTTTGAGTTGCCAATATCTTGGACCGAGAAGGTGAGAACTGCGCAAAATACGTCATGCACAATCACCACAAAGACCTCTAACACCACAGAACATGCCATAAAATTTGGTCCATAGGGGGCGCTGTAATTGTAGAAAATGTCATTTTGCCTATTATCTAGACAATGCTTATGTTTACAACAATTTTTTTTTTATCGTGAAATCTATTGACCCTCACGCATTGAAAACACTGGTCGACGCCCACTTCCAACGAAAACAATTTCCGTGAAATTTTAATATTGCGAAAACGGATTTGAACGAACTCGTCATAGGCCGTTCATGTGAATCTCACCAAATTTGGTATATGTCATCTACAGACAATGCTGACAAAAAGTTATCAAAGGATTTATCTTGAGATAAACCGTTCCGAAGTTACACGTCAATGAACATTTAACACGTACCTTAAAAATCTTCACATGGCCGTATCTTGGCTTTTAATTGCTCAAATTTGGTCAAAGTTGACATGCCATCTCTAAACAGCTTTCTTTTTATGTGTACTAAATTTTGTGACATTTCGTCATAGGGGGCGATGTTTATTGGCGAAGCTAGGTGTCAAAAAACAGTTTTTGTTAAATAACTCGTCAACAATTTTGCCCAAGACAACGATTTTGTGTTAGTATGTCGGTGTTACAGAGATGTATCGACCCAGCCCATAAACTCTCACTTGAAGCATAGCGCCACCTAGTGATATGGGTAAATGTAAAAATTGGGATTTTAAGTTGCCAATATCTTTGACCGAGAAGGTGGGAACTGCACAAAATACGTCATGCACGATCACAACAAAGACCTCTAACACCACAGAACATGCCATAAAATGTAGTCCATAGGGGGCGCTGTAATTGTAGAAAATGTCATTTTGCCTATTATCTAGAGAATGCTTATGTTTACAACAATTTCTTTTTTATCGTGAAATCTATTGACCCTCGCGCATTGAAAACACTGGTCGACGCCCACTTCCAACGAAAACAATTTCCGTGAAATTTTAATATTGCGGAAACGAATCTGAACGAACTCGTCATAGGCCGTTCATGTGAATCTCACCAAATTTGGTATATGTCATCTACAGACAATGCTGACAAAAAGTTATCAAAGGATTTATCTTGAGATAAACCGTTCCGAAGTTATACGTCAATGACCATTTAACACGTAGCTTAAAAATCTTTAAATGGCCGTATCTTGGCTTTTAATTGCTCAAATTTGGTCAAAGTTGACATGCCATCTCTAAACAGCTTTCTTTTTATGTGTACTAAATTTTGTGACATTTCGTCATAGGGGGCGATGTTTATTGGCGAAGCTAGGTGTCAAAAAACAGTTTTTGTTAAATAACTCGTCAACAATTTTGCCCAAGACAACGATTTTGTGTTAGTATGTTGGTGTTACAGAGATGTATCGACCCAGCCCATAAACTCTCACTTGAAGCATAGCGCCACCTAGTGATAAGGGTAAATGCAAAAATTAGGATTTTGAGTTGCTAATATCTTGGACCGAGAAGGTGGGAACTGTGCAAAATACGTCATGCACGATCACCAGAAAGACCTCTAACACCACAGAACATGCCATAAAATTTGGTCCATAGGGGGCGCTGTAATTGTAGAAAATGTCATTTTGCCTATTATCTAGAGAATGCTTACGTTTACAACTATTTTTTTTTTATCATGAAATCTGTTGACCCTCACGCATTGAAAACACTGGTCGACGCCCACTTCCAACGAGAACAATTTCCGTGAAATTTTAATATTGCGAAAACGAATCTGAACGAACTCGTCATAGGCCGTTCATGTGAATCTCACCAAATTTGGTATATGTCATCTACAGACAATGCTGACAAAAAGTTATCAAAGGATTTATCTTGAGATAAACCGTTCCGAAGTTACACGTCAATGAACATTTAACACGTAGCTTAAAATTCTTCAAATGGCCGTATCTTGGCTTTTAATTGCTCAAATTTGGTCAAAGTTGACATGCCATCTCTAAACATCTTTCTTTTCATGTGTACTAAATTTTGTGACATTTCGTCATACGGGGCAATGTTTATCGCCGAAGCTAGGTGTTGAAAAACAGTTTTTGTTAAATAACTCATCAACAATTTTGCCCAAGACAACGATTTTGTGTTAGTATGTAGGTGTTACAGAGGCATATTGACCCAGCCCATAAACTCTCACTTGAAGCATAGCTCCACCTAGTGATAAGGGTAAATGCAAAAATTGGGATTTTGAGTTGCCAATATCTTGGACCGAGAAGGTGGGAACTGCACAAAATGCATCATGCACGATCACCACAAAGACCTCTAACACCACAGAACATGCCATAAAATTTGGTCCATAGGGGGCGCTGTAATTGTACAAAATCTCATTTTGCCGATTCCTTGCCTTCACAAATCAGTCCTTCACACTACACATTCAAAACCCACATCCATGCCCACTTACAGGAAATCATTTCCACAGAAATTCTCACCTCACAACACTGCTCTATCACACACTCATCACACCAACAGTTCCCACATTTCAATATACTGCGGCGGTCATACCATGTACCGCTATGCGGTACATCTAGTTTCCTTTCCCCTTGCTCCCCATGTACACATCTTACTTTTTATTCATCATTATGACCATTAGTCCATTTTCCTTCCTTTCTCTATATACATCTATCACTTCTTCTGATCTCCCCAATCCTGCTCAGTCACACCTGACTTAGCTCATCAGTGGCCTTAATCACGGGCTAATCTGAGCTGTGTAATTACACACACTGTGCCTTTAATCATTACAATCAGTGCCCATAGTGAGGAGGGTGGAGGGGGGAGGTAGAGAGACAGAGAGATAGAGTGAGAGAGAGAGAGAGAGAGAGAGAGAGAGAGAGAGAGAGGAGGGGGGAGAGACAGAGAGAGACGGGGGACACATCAGAGGACTCCTCTAGTAGCCTGGTAAACCAGCCCCTCGTACTTCATTTCATTTTGTACAGAGGGTCTCGCAGTGCTGTATTGAGAAACGATTTCTTCCTGGAGGTGTAGGCATTGCTGAAGTTTAAAACAAGTGGCTGTGCCTTTACCCAATTGCTAAGGTCTGGTCGTGACGTATGCAATTTGCCTACCTATGCACAACCAATGTAGCACACAAAGTCAACGCCATCGCTCACGAACACTCCGTCTGTTCGCTGATTAGCTACCGAATACAGCAATGTCAATGAAATCACTGCCAGACCCTCTGTACAAAATGAAATGAAGTACGTGGGGCTGGTTTACCAGGCTACCCCTCTAGTGTGGTTCTGATCCCAGCAAACACTACCCTAGTTGGCCACTAGAGGTCAGGACTTCCCAGCAAAGAGACTCCTTGAATGCCTCAGCAGATGTCAGTAGAGAGTTCCTACCTCCTACAGTGGCTTAAGTAACACTAAGTCCAGTCCACAGTCAATAATATTCTGTGCTCATGAAGTCATAGTGTACACTGATTAGTGATAAGTCTCCCAAAGTCAAGGCAGGACTGTGTTACAGCACTGCAGGTCTTTTGAGCACACACAGGTAAACACACACACACACACAAACACACACACACAAAGCCAAACACACTCACACACTTGTCTCCTGGATACTCCCCTAGTGGGATGTGGAGGGTAGTGACTGGTCACTCACTTAGTGGGATGTCGATGGCAGTGTGCAAGCGTGTGTGTGTGTGTGTGTGAGTGGTCCCTCACCTAGCGGGATGTCGATGGCATTGTGCAGGTGTGTGTATGTGAGACTGGTCCCTCACCTAGCAGGATGTCGATGGCATTGTGCAGGTGTGGTGTGTGTGTGTTTGTGTGTGTGTGTGTGTGTGTGTGTGTGTGTGTGTGTGTGTGTGTGTGTGTGTGTGAGAGAGAGTGGTCCCTCACCTAGTGGGATGTCGATAGGCGTGTGCATGTGTGTGTGTGTGTGTGTGTGTGTGTGTGAGTGGTCCCTCACCTAGTGGGATGTCGATGGCATTGTGCAGGTGTGTGTGTGTATGATCCCTCACCTAGTGGGATGTCGATGGCATTGTGCAGGTGTGTGTGTGTGTATGATCCCTCACCTAGTGGGATGTCGATGGCATTGTGCAGGTGTGTGTGTGTGTGTGTGTGTTCCCTCACCTAGCGGGATGTCGATGGCAGTGACGACCGCTCCCAGCGTGCTGGACACCGCCTCTCCCACCTTCCTGGCCAGAGTCCCACAGTCCTCCTCCTCACGCTCCACCAACACCAGCTCTGACAACACACACACACACACACACACACGTGCACGTACACACACACACATATGCATGTACACACACAGCCACACACACACATATGTGCACACACGTATGCATACACACAGCCACACCCGCCCGCACACACACCCACAGACACACAGACACAAAGTCAGTATCAAGGCTCTGACTGTGTGCTTGTGTTTGAATGGGTGTGACCCTATACCTGTGGCTCGGACATATGGTCTATTAGTTTCTGTGTTTGTGTATGTGTGTGTGTGTATATCTGTGTGTGGGTGTGTGTGTGTGTGTGTGTACAACTCAGAGCTGTACTCAGAGGTGTGTCCACCGCCACACATTTTTATGTGTATCTATGCTCCATGTGTTGTGTGTTTATATGCTTTTGATGTGTGAGTGTGTGAATGTGTGTGTGTGTGTCTCACCTGTGTGTGTGCCCTTGTGCTCGTAGCAGGCGTCACACACTCTGACGGGCGTGAGCCCCCAGCCTCTCTCTGGTACGGGCCGCAGCTGGGAGGAGCACTGGTCACAGAAGCCCTCTCCACACGCACGACAGTGGTGCTTAGTGTCATTGTCCTGAAACACCTCACCGCACTTATAGCACGTCTGAAACACACACACACACACACACACACACACACACACACACACACACACACAGGTCACAGAAGCCCTCTCCACACGCACGACAGTGGTGCTTAGTGTTGTTCTCCTGAAACACCTCACCACACTTATAGCACGTCTGAAACACACACACACACACACACACACACACACACACAGGTCACAAAAGCCCTCTCCACACGCATGACAGTGGTGCTTAGTGTTGCTCTCCTGAAACACCTCACCGCACTTATAGCACGTCTGAAACACACACACACACACACACACACACACACACACAGGTCACAGAAGCCCTCTCCACACGCACGACAGTGATGCTTAGTGTCGTTCTCCTGAAACACCTCACCACATTTATAGCACGTCTGAAACACACACACACACACACACACACACGTCCTCACACACACACACACACACACACACACACAAGCCCTCTCCACACGCATGACAGTGATGCACACACATACACAAACAAGCACACACACACACAAACAGGCACACACAAAACAGTATGTGCCTAAGCATGTCTGAAGTAGTGAAGATGCTAGTAAAATCTGTACTGGGTATCTGAGTACTCAAGTGTCTGTCCTAACTAGTAGTTTAGGACTGTTAGACTGTTCCACCGCTGAACCAAATGCCTGACATCCACGGCATCCACTGTCTCCACCTACACCTCATCAACTACAGGGCCATAAGGTGATTGATCCAGCCCATCAGCTCCATAGGGCTATAATCAATACAGAGCAAAGCTCACAATGATAGACTAGCACACTGGACCCCATGCTGCCTAAAGCGTGGGGAACACAGCTGATCCCTATGCACATGCTAAGCTAGCACTAGCATGAAGGGGCCTATCACTGACTCTCTTGCTGCAAATAGGATGAACTAATGTATTTAAGCAATAGGTACAAAAGTAAGAAATTAATTCTGCTTCAAGAGTGTGACGTTTCTTTTACACCATCCTCCTCCATACACACACACACACAAGCACATGCACACACGCACGCACACACACACACACAAGCAAACACACACCTGTACCCAGACATGCCAGGTTATGTAAAACTTATGTCATCAGGTCAGCTAAAGTTGTGGGTTGTAAACAGAGACCTCCCCCCCCCCCCCCCATCCACCCACCGACCCCTCCCTGTGACCCCCCGGTGGGAAAGTCCCCCTGCACTCCCCCACCCTCAGTGTGGAAGTCCCCCTGCACCCCCACCCTCAGTGTGAAAGTCCCCCTGCACCCCCACCCTCAGTAGGTAAGTCCCCCTGCACCCCCACCCCCAGTAGGTAAGTCCCCCTGCACCGCCCTCCCAGTAGGAAAGTGTGTAGTCACCAGGATGAGGGCGTTGGGTTTCCAGTAGGGGGGGGCGATCTGGTCGGTGATCCAGGAGCTGACGGCCTTGGCGGGCTTGACGCTGAGCTCGGACACGGACTGGGCCATGAGGTTCACGCCGTCCAGCAGACGCTGCGCCGCATTGCTGTTGTCCTTCAGCAGGCTGTCACACTGCACACACAGGGTTAAACACATGAGCAGCACAGACACACAGACACAGTTGATTATTTTATTTGGGAGGACCAATACTTATTAAAAAAGCAACACAGCACCCAACTATTTACAAAAAGCATCTTGTGTCTCCCACATCAATACAAATACTGTGCTAGCATAAAACCATTATGTGCATTAAATCACCCCTATGGCCCCTATGGTATTTGGCCATCTCTGAATTCCTCAATAGCTCCAAGGCATTTGCACCACTCTGAATGCCTCTGAACAGAAAAATCTGTTGGTAGAACCTGCTGTTAGAACAAAATGTGGTGATGCCGCGTTCAGCTGCTATGCTGTAAAGCTCTGGAACCAACTTCCAGAAGACATTAAAAAAGCTCCTACTGTTGGCAGTTTCAAATCTAGACTTAAAGGAGAACTTCGGTGTAAAATGAAAATTGGCATGTTAAGACATCATACAGAGTTGGTGAGTTGGTATGTTTGCTGAGGAGCAAAACTGAGTTAGCCTGTTGCATTCAGAACTGAACTATTTTTTACCGTTTGTCCCAGAAGGCTAACAATGGAAGTGGTAGGTGCCCTCAGACGAAGCATGAAGATTACGCTATCATTAAACCATTAAAACAGCTCGAATAAACTCCACACTCCATCAGTAGCACAACAAAGGCCACAACATTCAAAACGAGGCACTGAGAACTTTGTAAGTGTACACAACATTTATTAATAAAACACGTTTGACAGGCAGTACCTTGCTGTAGTTTCTCGTCACCGCCATGATAAAAGTCCGCACGAGTTGATGGACGAACACGAACCAGCAGGAAGAATAGGAGGAGAGGTAGTACAATCGACTTGTTTGGACTTTTATCATGGCGAGCTGTTTTAATGGTTTAATAATAGCGTAATCTTCATGCTTCGTCTGAGGGCACCTACCACTTCCATTGTTAGCCTTCTGGGACAAACGGTAAAAAATAGTTCAGTTCTGAATGCAACAGGCTAACTCAATTTTGCTCCTCAGCAAACATACCAACTCAGTATGATGTTTTAACATGCCAATTTTCATTTTACACCGAAGTTCTCCTTTAAGACTAAACTGTTTTCAGATGCTTTCTGTTAACCATTTCTACTAATTTTATACTTATTTTGTGTTTTTATGCTTTTATATATTTTATCTACCACATACTGATTTTACTTTTATGCTTTTACATGTATTTTGCCTTTTATGCTTCTACACTTACTTTATCTTTTATGCTTTTACATATGCTTTTACATTATGCTTTTATTTTTGTGAAGAACATTGAATTGCCATTGTGTATTAAATGGGCTATACAAATAAACTTGCCTTGCCTTGCCTTGTCTTGCCTATAGCATGAGCTCCACTTAGGAGTTTGTCGGGAACATTCCCACCTGAGAGGAGCCCAATTGGACACTACTGACACGATGGGCACACTGGACACCAGCGTACAAACATGTCCATTTAAGTTTGATTTGCGAGTTACAGGGCCAGTGTAAAAACACTGCCACTCAATGTGTGTGTGCTAATAGGTACTACTCCTCCCCTATCTCAGTCAGACACTGTTCTCTCCTATGGTCAGATGTGCAACACACAAAGACTACATTTCCCAGAAGCCAAAGCGGTCTAGTGTGGTTGTCTTACCACAGGCCAGATGTGGAACACACAGAGACTACATTTCCCAGAAGGCCCAGTGGTCTGGTGTGGTTATCTTACCCCAGGCCAGATGTGGAACATACAGAGACTACATTTCCCAGAAGCCCCAGTGGTC
>CM050205.1:8020000-8025000 GCA_027475355.1 Coilia nasus
CACGACTCCTGCGCGGGGGACGTCCTGAACACCTCCCGTCCCTGGAAGAAGGTGTGGTTGAGCGTGTGGGACTTGCCCTCGCCGATGTTGCCGAAAATGGACACCACCTTCAGCAGCTCCTCCGGACCGCACTCCAGCCTCTTCACAAACTCCTCCTCGTTCTGGATCTGCGCCGGAGACAGTCAGCATAAGCATGCAAAATCAGTTTTAAAATAAATGTTATAGGTTCACACACTCAAACCAAATGTTTACGGAAGCTGAAATTGTCTATTTTCATGGGGATAACTTCTTTTTCAACAGGTAAAGCCTCATTTTAAGTGGAACAGTAACAGAAATGGCTGACAACAGTCACTATGTCAATAAGAGGATCACTTATGCTAGCACACAGCATACAACAGCAATCAGTGGTATTGTGTTTGCAGAAACAAAAGCAACAACCAAACAGGTACTCAAAGCCTTCTCCAACACTCACAGGGACCACAGTTAACAACAGGCAACAAACAATCAGCTTCTTTCTGAGAAATAATGGAAACCATCTCCCTTTTACATGAAGTGACGATGAGATACCAGAGCACTAAAATGTTTATGGGGTGAGATTATCCGAACTAGAGGCCACTCACAAATTAAGTGTTGTGTTTTTGACTCTGATGAAGACATGCTAACATCGAAACGTTAGTCTGGCACTACTCTGATTAAAGGTTATTTTCTATCTCTGAGATGCTCCGGTGACTCTCCTTTTTATTCAGAACTTAGTCCTTTCCCATGATGCACCAGATTGTTATGAGCAGGAGCGCAGAGGATACTTCACCTTTTTAAGTGTTGTGTTTATCTGTGTCTCCTTGCATAGTTAAGTGCAATAAACGTAAAAATTGTACACACACTCCAGGGCTGTTGAGACCTGAAGCTCTGGCCGCTGTGTATATACACTCCTGCGCCACTGTCAAATGCAGTGCTGTGTTAAGTACCTGCGTCTCCTTGCATAGATAAGTGTAATAATACTATGGTATGTACGGTATGTATGGCATGCACACACTCCTAGGCTCTTGACACCTGAAGCTCCAGCCGCAGTGTTTACCTGCATCTCCTCGTTCTCGTCCACCAACAGGAAGCTGGTGACCTTCTCCAGGAGCTTGGCCTCGTCCAGCCTGGCGCTGCCCCCATCCCCGCTGATTGGGGCACTGCTCGGGGCACTGCTGGGGGACGGGCAGTGGGGGGCGCCGTTGGGGAGGCTTTTAGGCGGCGGGTAGTGGGTGAGGGGGTGCTTCCTCTTGCCACCCCCATTGTGGGTGCGTTTCTGGCACTCCTGGCACAGGTTGGTCTTGCAGGTTTGGCAGCGGACCGCGGCCCGGTTGAGCTTGCTGTCTCCCTGGGAGCCTTTCGCAGCGGCGGCGGCGGCGGACTTGCAGGCATCGCAGTAGGGCGCGTGGCCGGAGGAGATGGGCACGCGTTGGTGCTCTCGCAGTCGCTCCTGCTGGTGCACCTCTGCCTCGCACAGGCCGCACTGGAGGTTTCCGCACTCACGACACTCGAACGCGGCCTCCTCCGAGCCGTCACACACATAACTCTCCTGGCACGCTAGACTGGTGTTAACGCCTTTCTCCTGTGACGGACCATGACTGCTCATTGTATCTCAGGCAGCTTCCTCAGGGCGGGTCGGGGCTAGGTTTGGCAGCAGTGACAGATGGATATAATCAATGCTGAATAGGAGAGGCTGAAGGGCTCTTGTCTGTATGGCTTGCTATGTTTGGATATGGCTGAATGTGTATACTGTAGCTGTGTATGTGTATAGCTGGATGTGTATAGCTGTGTTATAGATGGGTAGTAAGAGAGAGGGTTTAGATTACTAGTTCTCTGTTACTAGTACTATTTCTCTGGAATTGGGCGCAGCTATTTAAACATAATATGTGCAGAGTAGGTCCTGAACTTCCACAATTTATTACTGATATGAATACAGTCACGACAAGCACCTCTCACAGTGCATTAAACACACTTAAATGTCTTTCAATGTAAATATTAAAACAAAATAAAATAAAAAACAATATGATAACTATATTTACTGCAATATATTTTTTAAATTCGTAAAATAAATCTACAAAGATTCAAGTAATGTCTGACGAACTGCCTCTGAAAACAGTTAAGCAGTTTTATAGCTGCCTATGTAAAATTTCAATGCACCTTAATTACCCCTTAGCTCAAAAAACGCAATGCTAGCTAACAGCGGACGTTGCACAAAACCCCAAACATACACAAGCATCTAGCTTGTGAAATGACTTGGCTTACGCTGTGGAATAACAGATAGCTGACTTAACAGTGCATACTCTCATTTCTGAAACATTATACCAACACAAGATGTTGGACTAGCGCGGCTAGCGTTGCTAACACGGTTGATCTGCCAGCAAAACAAACCTAACTCAAATCATTGCTTGTTCACAAACTCCGATAAATAACAAAATCTGTAACCAAACTACAGACACGGACTAACAATATGTAAAGAAAATGGACAAGTTCAAACCTGATGTTTAAACTAACATGAACATGACAGTAAAATGACAAAACAATTTGGCATCCCCAACAACAACCTGATATCCAATGTAACAGGTCAAAACACAGCCAGACAACAGCCTAAGGAAAATGTCCGATAATGTTACCTATTTGTATCATTCTAGTTACTAGTGTCCCTGTGTCTTTACTACAAGCACAGACATCGAAATGTTCTCAAGTAAGACAAGTGGTCACTGGGTTATGCAGTCAACAATCCAAACAGCTAGCTAGACTGGCTAACTCCCCTTTAGATACCGATGACTTCGCTGTCCTGCAGGCTATAACATTCAGCGTACTTTTATTTACCAGGGAGACGTTTAAAGTATCCGACTTCTTTCGGAAACGTTCACTGCATTATTGGATTCAAAAGTTATGACACTGAAAAACGTCCTTACAGTAAAAAATAGGAAATTTCATAGGTACTCTTGACTGCTGCCCTCTGCTTTTCTCTGTTGTGTTGCTGGTGGAGTCAGATCAGCTGATGTGATTATTTTGAGTCGGAGGTCAAAGGTTTTACAACAGCCAATCAGGGCGCTCCATTTGCACACTGGGAGGGTGTTCTCTTTCGTGAAAGGGCGGAGTCCAACAACTTTTTGGCATGTTCATCATTCTCTTCTACTGTTTATGGTTCGTCCCATGGATATTCCCTCAAAGAATTATCTCTTAACCTTCGCGTGGCGTGACAGGAAAGCCAATTGTCTTACTCTGTAATAAAAAGTTACGCATTTCCCTTGCAAATTGTCATGCTTCAAATGTGCTGAAAACACACTGGAATATTAGGCCATACACTTAAAGTCTACATATAACAATTTATAGCTTATAAGTATAAACTACAATAGGAAATTATAACAAGATGTTATTACAAACCCTTAACTTATATGAAAGAAGATAACTTAATAGAACTAGATTTGCAATTACACAGTGCACAGTACAATGTTTAAAAAAGCGCACTTACAAATTGACACTAAAAAACTGTAGAATAAAGAGGAGAATTATTTAGACAGTCAGTCAAACAGTTAACCGACCAAGCCTTCATAGTTACTAGTCAAGTAGCTTGAAATATTGCTTTTTCAAAAGTCTTAATGCAGTGTAGATTCATACGAAGTCATACTGTATATGAATCAGACTCTGTCAACTCCTTACACAGATTAGATTCAGAACCATCAACAGCCTTTTCAGATCTGTCCAATAGGTCTAATTTACCTTTTTACCTATATGCTTTTATTAGTCCCTTAGTTGGGAAATTTACAATAAGCCACATTGAGAGAGCAGATGCCAGAGACACTGGTACCAATGGAACCCAATGCATATTTCTTATGCTTCTCACACAGCCTTACTCAGTGTCAAGGCTTCAGTAGAGCACTGGATAAAGGGCATTTTCATTTCCCCCCATTATTTCTGATGGGGAGTTGGCTGTTCTGGTTGCTATGTAGTTCAACGCACGCACACACGCTGGCACTTACACACACAGACACCTGCTCATGCAAACGCGTACAAAGAAGCCGACACATGCTCTTCTTCTAGTTCAAACATTTATTTTTGGTGCTCTTTCTTATAATACCATGTGCTGGGACCCCACAGTGGTCTCTGTTTACACAACTAAAAGCCTGAGTGCCCCAGATATGTCACATGCATAGTAGTAGTGTGGGCAGACTATAGTATGTACTCTGACATCATGAAAATATATAGACTTCCAGTACAGTGCACTATCAACAGTGTCATTGTGCTTGCACTTGCATCTCAGAACCAGGCAACTCATCTAGGACACAGCAGGGAGAAGATTACCACTGGGTAATATTCACACAATATTTCTATGTACAGTGTGTTTCAACAGCCCTCCTTCAGTGACAGTGGCATCTCCTTGTACCCACGATCGTTTCTTTAGACTTGGTGACAGTAATATTTCCGTGATGGTGATGGGACCTCGCCATCTGTGCTTGCAGTACTGTAAATTCCTGGTCCGGTTTCTGACCTTTTGTGTGTCCAGGTCCCAGAATGAACTAATAACGGCAATAAAACCTGTTAGACCCTATTGGGCTTTTCAATAGTAGTTTGGCAAAGCATTAAAAGCATTCCTCTTACAACTGTCTAACAATACAGAGGGTATTATCTCAGCTCACACAGAGGACATCTCAGTAACCTGCAGGCCTCTATGTAGAACGTGTAGGGGCAGATCACGGTAAGGTCTGGTAGGGGCAGGTCATGGTATAAGGTCTTGGGATCAAGACCAGGAATCACAAGCTTGATTCCCGAACCAGTACTAAAGGGCAAGTGTCATGAGCGGAGCCTTTCAGTGGTCCGCTGCGACAGAAAGATTAGGGGAAGTCATCATGGTACTCCTCCCCTGCATGCTAGTGCATGGGGGAGGCAGTGGTTCCCTATAATAGACAGGTGCTGTTGAGCCATCATGGAGTCCTCCTACATGCTAGTGCATGGGGGTTGCAGTGTTTTCCAATGAT
>CM050205.1:8040000-8045000 GCA_027475355.1 Coilia nasus
CTATGCAAGTATACCTAGAAGAATTGATGCTCTTCTGAAGGCAAATGGTGGTCACACCAAATATTGATTTCATTTAGGTTTCTCTTTTGTTCAGTCACTGCATTTTGTTAACTGATGAACATAAATGATCAAAACTTGAAGGCATTACTAGTTGACAGCATTTTTTTTTACACCTGCCTAAAACTTTTGCACAGCACTATATGTACACCTATATCACTGTATGTACACCTATATCACTGTATGTACACCGATATCACTGTATCACCTACGACTGTTACCTATGTACAGGTACGCCTCCATCTATAACATTATCATCGCTGGTGTTGTACACTCACTTAACCTGTGCTTCAGCCTGCATGAAGATAAACTCCCACTTCCTGGCAAACGCCTTCTGCAGCCGAGCCAGGTTCTCCTGCAACACACAACAACACACACACACACACACACTGAAATCACATTATGAGTCTGATTGTATCGTAGAAGTGGACAGATGTCTTCTAATGGAGGGGAAAATGCCTCAGTGATGTTATTAAATACAAAACACAATCAATACGCACATTTCCTTAAATAGATAACCTCTGAAGATATGTACAGTATTTGCCAATGATGTTAGCCTCTGAAGATACGTACAGTATTTGCTAATGATGTTAGCCTCTGAAGATATGTATAGTATTTGCTAATGATGTTAACCTCTGAAGATATGTACAGTATTTGCTAATGATGTTAGCCTCTGGAGATATGTACAGTATTTGCTAATGTGAACTTCAGTAACCTGAAGGCTTGCACCACACAGGTTAATGGAGTGTACACTTCAGCACACACACACACATACACACACAGTCTCTCTCTCTTTCTCTTTCTCTCCCTCTCTCTCTCTCTCACACACACACACACACACACACACTTTAGCACACATACTTAAGAACACACATACTTTGTGTGTGTGTGTGTGTGTGTGTGTGTGTGTGTGTGTGTGTGTGTGTGTGTGTGTGTGTGTGTGTGTGTGTGTGTGTGCCCTGAAGTACTCACTGCCTCATAGTCAGCCAGCTCCAGCCTGGCTTTGTTCTGCATGGTGCGCTTGCACAGGTAAATGGCTGCAGGTGAGACAGAGAACGTTACAACCATCACAGGTGTGTGTGTGTGTGTGTGTGTGCGTGTGTGTGTGTGTGTATGTTACAGCATTCCTGCACAGGTACATGGCTTACAAATATCACAGGTGTGTGTGCGTGTGACAGCTGGAGATGCAGGTGAGGCAGAGAGTGTTAGAGCCGTCACAGGTGTGTGTGTGTGTGTGTGTGTGTGTGTGTGTGTGTGTGTGTGTGTGTGTGTTACAGCATGCTTGCACAGGTACATGGGTGCAGGTGAGAGAGAACGTTAGTTAAGACATTCACACACATCAGAAGTCAGAACCAGCAGCTGATGCAGTCTAACTGCAAACTTAATAACGTGATAAAACCACATCAAAGCTGCTTGTGTGTGTGTGGATGTGTGTGTGTGTTTGCACTGAAGGTCAGCACTCATGTAAAGGGAGTTGTTTTACACTTGAAAGGGAAAATCCCTATTATTCTCTACAGTCTCTTTGAAATTTAAGAAATGCAAACACTGGCTCTTATTCAGGTCAGCTCTTGCGTGTATGTGTGGTTGTGTATGTGTGTATGGAAGTGTGTCTGAGTGTGTGTTTAGTGCTTGTGTGTGTCTGTGTGTGTATGGGGGGGTGTCTGTGAGTGTGTGTGTGTGTGGGTTTGTGTGTGTGTGTGTGCGTGTGTGTGTGTGTGTGTATGTGTGTGTGTGTGTGTGTGTGTGTGTGGATGCCAGGAGGTGTGTGATGAGCATGTCTGCAGTGGTAAGTGTTTGAAAACGCACTGGGCATTCTTTGTCATTTACATAATGGCCTTGAGGCAATGCCATGCAAACATGCCATCACACTGCTCTTTTGGCAGGCAACACACTGCCACACACACACACACACTGCCACACACACACACACACGCACACACACATGCACACACACACACACACACACCATCACAACTAAGTACTCTATGTCATTCATGAACAGTGACACACATGAAAATTTGGCCCACATATATACACATATATATATATCTACACACACCACACACACCCACTAGCATGCTGATACACACAAAGGACTACCACTTTACTCTGGGGCATCAGATTATCTTGTCCCGGGCCCGGCCAAGACTGTCAGCGGGCCTGTGTGCTTTACAGTATGTAGTACTTTACAGTACTGAACACAGTAGCACACTAAGCAGGGTCCTTATCATAGCCAGTGTTCTCAGTAGTACACTAAGCAGGGTCCTTATCATAGTCAGTGTTCTCAGTAGTATATTAACAAGGATCCTTATCATAGTCAGTGTTATCAGTAGTACACTAAGCAGGGTCCTTATCATAGCCAGTGTTCTCAGTAGTATGCTAAGAAGGGTCCTTATCATGGTCAGTGTTCTCAGTAGTACACTAAGAAGGGTCCTTATCATAGTCAGTGTTCTCAGTAGTATATTAACAAGGATCCTTATCATAGTCAGTGTTATCAGTAGTACACTAAGAAGGGTCCTTACCATAGTCAGTGTTATCAGTAGTACACTAAACAGGATCCTTATCATAGTGTTCTCAGTAGTACACTAAGAAGGGTCCTTACCATAGTGTTCTCAGTAGTACACTAAGAAGGGTCTTTACCCTAGTGTTCTCATTAGTACACTAAGAAGGGTGCTTACCATAGTCTGTGTTCTCGGGCTCCCAGCAGTTAGAGGGCCAGAAGTACTGAGACTAGGAAGACAAGGAGATAAAAGAAGAGAAGACGACATTACAGAAGAGGAGGAGACATCACAGAGTATAACATATTAAAGAAAGAGAGGACATTATGGAAAGCACTACTGGAGAAGACATTACAGAGAATAAGACATGGTTGCACTTTATTTAAAAGACCCCTGTTATCCCCACAGGGTATTGATATAATGAATTACAGTGTAAATAAGTTTGTAACAACATTTAGGACTTACACTGTACTCTGGGGTAAGGGTTAGGGTAAGGGTTGGAATTAGAGTTAGTTTTAGAGTTACAGTAGGATTAGGGCTAGTATTAGAGTTAGATTCAGGGTTAGGGTAAGGGTTGGGATTAGAGTTAGTTTTAGAGTTACAGTATGATTAGGGCTAGCATTAGAGTTAGATTCAGGGTTAGGGTAAGGGTTAGGATTAGAGTTAGTTTTAGAGTTACAGTAGGATTAGGGCTAGTATTAGAGTTAGATTCAGGGTTAGGGTAAGGGTTAGGATTAGAGTTAGTTTTAGAGTTACAGTATGATTAGGGCTAGCATTAGAGTTAGATTCGGGGTTAGGGTAAGGGTTAGGATTAGAGTTAGTTTTAGAGTTACAGTAGGATTAGGGCTAGTATTAGAGTTAGATTCAGGGTTAGAGTTAGTTTTAGAGTTACAGTAGGATTAGGGCTAGTATTAGAGTTAGATTCAGGGTTAGAGTTAGTTTTAGAGTTACAGTAGGATTAGGGCTAGTATTAGAGTTAGATTCAGGGTTAGAGTTAGTTTTAGAGTTACAGTAGGATTAGGGCTAGTATTAGAGTTAGATTCGGGGTTAGGGTTAGTTTTAGAGTTACAGTAGGATTAGGGCTAGTATTAGAGTTAGATTCAGGGTTAGGGTTAGGGTTAGGATTAGAGTTAGTTTTAGAGTTACAGTAGGATTAGGGCTAGTATTAGAGTTAGATTCAGGGTTAGGGTAAGGGTTAGGATTAGAGTTAGTTTTAGAGTTACAGTAGGATTAGGGCTAGTATTAGAGTTAGATTCAGGGTTAGAGTTAGTTTTAGAGTTACAGTAGGATTAGGGCTAGTATTAGAGTTAGATTCGGGGTTAGGGTTAGTTTTAGAGTTACAGTAGGATTAGGGCTAGCATTACAGTTAGATTCAGGGTTAGGGTTAGGGTTAGCTTTAGGTATGTACAGTGTGAGTACATGATGTTATGTGCTGTTACCTGTACACACACTGTAAAAGGGACCATTAAACTAAAGTGTTACTGAAGACACTGCAGAAGAGACATAATAATTCAAGTTGCGTCTGTCTGTAACTGACTACAATCTGCCTCTGTGTGGATACAGTCTGCCTCTGCTTAACTGACTTTAATCAAAGAGGAAATCATCCTTTTCTGCTCTGTGATAGCCTGGCCAGGTATATCCAGAGATGCCAATGCTTCTTCAGATGAACGAAAAAACTTTAGGGGACTCCATTTGCTAGTCATATCATGTGTGACTGCCTAATTGTATACAAGAAAGTGAGTGCACATTGTCCTCTCTTCCTGGAATAAGCCACATCATATATGAGGGGTGGGGAGTTAAGAAGTCCATTCCTCCATCCACAAACTATGAATCAGGCTCAATGTTGCCTGTGTGGTTTGTGCCCATGTGGATGGACAGGGAGCAGAGATTGTCCCTGGTGCTGCCTGATAGTTTTATACGGCCCGATACCTCATTAGGCCCAGGACTAAGGTGTCCTATTTACACACACACACACTCACACCAAAGTCAAAGTCAAAGTCAGTTTTATTTGTCAATTTCTTCACATGTACTTGACATACAAAGGAATCGAAATTACGTTTCTCACTATCCTATGCGTTTACATAGACAACAACAACAACAACAACAGTAAAGTGCAAGTGCACAAGACAAGACAAATCCTAAGCTAAGTTATTGTAAATAATAAATAAAGTGCAGTTGCTTAAGGCTACTGTTAACTAGTGTTGCTAAAACTAAACCAGGTAGGACAAGTCACACACACACACTCACACATACTCACACACACACACTCACACATACTGCCCGATACCTCATTAGGCCCAGGACAAAGGTGTCCTATAGTACACACACACACTCACACACACTCACACATACTCACACACACACACACAATCACACATACTCACACACACACACTCACACATACTGCCCGATACCTCATTAGGCTCAGGACAAAGGTGTCCCATA
>CM050205.1:8062500-8065000 GCA_027475355.1 Coilia nasus
ATAACACTGCTGGACTCAGTGGGCTCTAACTGCTGCAGAGGCTCTAATAAGTATCTGTTCAGGACAAACCCACAATAACGCATACACACAATAATGCATACACACAATAACACACACACACAATAACACCACACACAATAACACACACACACAATAACGCATACACACAATAATGCATACACACAATAATGCATACACACAATAACACACACACAATAACACACACACACAATAACACACACACACAATAATGCATACACACAATAACACACACACACAATAACACATACACACAATAATGCATACACACAATAACACACACACACAATAACACATACACACAATAACACATACACACAATAACACACACACACAATAACGCATACACACAATAACGCATACACACAATAACACACACAATAACACACACATAAACACAATAACACATACACACAATAACACACACAATAACACACACACACAATAACGCAAACCCACATAAACACATACACACAATAACGCATACACGCAATAACACACACAATGACGCATACACACATAAACACATACACACAATGATGCATACACACATGAACACATACACGCAATAACGTATACACACAATAACGCATTCACACAATTAACATATACACACAATAGGCACATACACACAATAACGCACACATTATTAACATATACACACAATAACACATACACACACAACACATACCACCGACTACTCCCATCCACACCAAATAAATACCCTACCACATACACACACCAGAATCCTTATCCATACCTATATATGCATGCATCCCCAACACACACACAGAACTCATACCAAAACATAAATGCACCCACAACAACAAACACAGACCTCTTACCAACACACACACATACACACACACACACACACACAAATGGCCATATACATCATTGCATTGAAGAGGGGCTCTGCATCACTTGTGAAACCTGAGATGGGTGTGTGTGAAAGTGAAGCTCGCTACAATATCATCAGCAACGCCGTTCTCCTCAGTCAGCACTTCCTGTGGCCTGCAGGCCAGTAGGGCTGTAGCTGTGGTCGATCGAGGGCACTATTCTCTACACACGCTATTCTCTAAACTCACTACTCTCTAATCTCACTATTGTCTATACTCACTATTCTCTAAACTCACTATTCTCTAATCTCACTGTTCTCTACCCACGCTATTCTCTAAACTCACTACCCTCTAATTTCACTATTCTCTATACTCACTACTCTCTAATCTCACTTTTCTAAACTCACTATTCTCTAAAGTCACTATTCTCTAATCTTACTATTCTCTAAAGTCACTATTCTCTAAACTCACTATTCTCTAAACTCACTATTCTCTAAACTCACTATTCTCTGAACTTACTATTCTCTATACTCCCTTTTCTCTATACAAAGACTCATTTCAGTGTTCTCAGGCTTGCACTGCACTGCTCTACACACACACACACTTATTTTAGTTTGCCCAATCCTGCACTATACTCTATAGTCTACATATGCAGCCACACACACACACACACACACATACACATACACACACATACAGCTACACACACACACACACAGACATTTTAGTATGCCTAGGCCTGCCCTGCTCTACACACACCCACACCTAATTTAGTATGCCCAATCCTGCACTACACACACACACACACACACACAATCCCATCAGCTCTCACTCTACACACAGCTGGGGATTACACTGACCTAGTTCTCATAACACACACACACACACACACACACACACACACACACACACACACACACACACACCTAAACAGGGTGGCAACCCGCCACCCAGGCAAGTGTGTATACATGAGCTGTGAAAAGGTAAGTGACTGCAGCACAAAACTAATGTAATCTCTTTTTGGAGTGTCTGTGTGTGTGTGTGAGTGTGAGTGTGAGTGTGTGTGTGTGGGTGTGTTGGTGGGGGGAGGGGAATACAATGAGAGCCTGTGGGATTCAACACACAATCCACACTTGCAGTAAGACTGAACAGATGCATACATACTGTACCAATACCCACACACACAAACACACACAGACTACAGAATAATGCACATTACACACACACACATACACACACACACACACACAGACTATACAAACACATAGGCCTACACACACACACACACACACACACACACACACATACACACACACATACACACACACACATACACGCACACACACACACACACACACACACACACACAGGCACAATCACAGAGTACACATACACACACACACACACATGAGAAAAGTCTGAGGCGGATGTGGGAGTAAGTGAGATCACTGTTTCAGGCTTGGCTCTGAGAGTGCCTGGCTAATTGGTAGTGTGCATGATAATGAGGAAGCTAATGTGTTCTTGCGTGCTGTTGTTGACATACGCACACACACACACACACACACACACACACACACACACACACACACACACACACTCCTGTTGTTCCTCTATGCTCCTCA
>CM050205.1:8077500-8080000 GCA_027475355.1 Coilia nasus
ATGAGTGTGAGTATCTGTGTATGTGTGTGTCTGCTAGAAAGATGGACACATTTTAAGAGACTGATCCTCACTTCGCTCTTGTACTATTGAGTGCACCTGTCCTGCCATAGGCCACCTGGCTTCAGTAGGTGGGCCTAACACCTGTGGCGAACCCAGTGATCGAGACGTCCATGGCAACACACACTCAAACACACACACACACACACACACACACAGACACACACACACACACACACACACCAGTTCCCAAAACAGGCACAGCTCAGAAAATATCACCTTTTACTATATACCTTATACTGCTTTATTCTATCATTGACTTTATTTCATCACTGCTTGACTCTGTTTGTTTGTTTATTTGCCTGTCTTGCTTGTTTGTTTATGTTGTGCTTTGCCTCTCTTGCTTCAACATGTAGCAGTTATGACAAGGCTGATTTGGAGCTGCTCAAGTTGGAGAGGATTACACATTACATGTCAATACCCCCCAACCCTGCTATTTTTGTTTGTTTTTTTTTTGGGGGGGGGGGGTGCCCCCAGTACCTCCTGCAGACACTTACTTACAGATGAGTTTCTCTCTCTGTCTCTCTCTCTCTGCTCAAGTTGGAGAGGAGCTTGCCACTCATCCCTCCTACCGATAAGTGCCGGCCGCGTGCGGCTGGACCGTCACCAAGAATGCAATCGCATTTCTCTTCCCACCCGCCGGGCCTCACCTGATAACCCCCATGCGCGCTGGCAGCGATTCTTCTGGAGAGGAAGCGCTGGGCCATGAAGACGCTCCTCGCGAAGACAGAAATACTCAGTAGGGCTGCGCTCGTCTGAGGCAAATCGATAAAATCTATCCATCTATCCCCATCTTCTAGTCATTTGAAGTTGAATCGGTAAAATGGACAGAATAGAATGAAGGCCAATTCCATGTTAAGGATGTGACAGAACATGAACAAATTTAATACTATTTAGTTTTTTTTCTGCATGTTTTTAATGGGAGTTCTACAGCCAAAAACAGCAAATGCTCAAATTTCATGTAATCATTGACATCATACAAATGCCATGGCATTTTATTGGTGTTATGTATGTGTCAAAAAAAGCGCACTTTCCTTGGAATTGCCCTAACTTAGTTTGCACATGACACTAAGCTCAGCACTGTTTGATGTTGCTGTTATTACATGCTAAAGGTTTTATTCCGTTGCCCATGTCTTAATTGCTGTTAGATGAATAACTGTCCAATTAACTAACCTGTCCAATTAACTTATTCTGAAGTCTGCGACACACACTGTCGTTTGAGTAATATTACTTCTGCGCAGCACACAACCTGCCTTCATTACTCTTGTGTGCAGTTTGGAGTCAAGACAAATTCTCCATTTAGCCATAGACGAGATTACACAACATTGAGAATTTAAGAATACAGAAAGAGAGAGAGAGACAGAGAGAGAGAGAGAGAGAGAGATAGATAGAGAGAGAGAGATAGAGAGAGAGAGAGACATAGGCAGAGAGAGAAAGATAGATAGATAGATAGATAGAGAGAGAGAGAGAGAGAGAGAGACAGAGAGAGAAAGAGAGATAGATAGAGAGAGAGACAGAGAGAGAGCGACAGAGAGAGAGAGAGATAGGCAGAGAGAGAAAGAGAGATAGATAGAGAGAGAGAGAGAGAGAGAGAGAGAGAGAGAGAGAGAGAGAGAGAGAGAGAGAAAGAGAGAGACAGAGAGAGAAAGAAAGATAGAGAGAGAGAGAGAGAGAGAGAGAGAGAGAGAGAGAGAGGAGACAGGGAGGAAATGAGCCATCAGCAGCCTCACTTATGATTTGTGACATTCATAGGCATTCATTACTATTCAGGCATACGCCCACATTCTCTCTAAATACAACCGGCCATCAATCCCTCCTAGCCAGCAGAAGAGGGGGATTCTTTTAGCTGAGCTGTTGCCTTGTGTTTGTTTGGGAGAATGGTTGCCCTTTGTAAGTAAGTTTGTACACAGAGGTAGAAATGTTGTAATGCCATCCTAACATCATAATAGTGCTATTCATTTTGTACACAGAGAGGTAGAAATATTGTAATGTCATCCTAATATCATAATAATGCTATTAATTTTGTACACAGAGACTTAGAAATCCTAATCTCCTAATATCATAATAGTTAGTGCTTGAAAGTACAACTTCATCTATATTGAAAGGGCAAACAATCCCAAACAAGACAAAGGCAACAGCTGAGTTAAAATAATCCAATTATCTACTCAGTTACCTGACAAGCCGATTTCAGACAGACAACTTTAGGACTTGAATGTGTGTGTGTGTGGGTGTGTATGTGTGACATTCAGAGAACGCTTAAGCAGTTAATGAAGCAAAGGGATGGGTATTGCCGTACAAAACCCAAGATTCAGCAGTTCTTGAGTCATGAATCCAAAGAATCTCCATAACCAAGGTGTGAAGCCCTGAGCTAGTCCATCTTAACAAGTGTCGATTAGGAGGGGGGAGAGGAGAGAAGAGGAGAGGAGAGGAGAGGAGAGGAGAG
>CM050205.1:8085000-8087500 GCA_027475355.1 Coilia nasus
AGGCAGCGTTTATTTTGGTACACATCGCCCTCTACGGGCTGAATAAAGCTAGTGTTTATTCTGGTACACATCGCCCTCTAGGGGCTGAATAAAGCCAGTGATTATTCTGGTATAAATCGCCCTCTAGGGGCTGAATAAAGCCTGTGTTTATTTTGGTACACATCGCCCTCTAGGGGCTGAATAAAGCCAGTGTTTATTCTGGTACACATCGCCCTCTAGTGGCTGAATAAAGCCAGTGTTTATTCTGGTAAAGAACACCCTCTAGGGGCCGTCCCACGCCGCTCACCTTCGAAGGCCCTGGCGGCGTGCACCAGGTCGGACCAGTCCAGGCCGCGGTCAGCGCTGGCGTCCGGTAGCGGCATGAGGGGGGGGTCAGGGAGGGGTCGCTGCAGCTCCGCCTCAAACACACACGCCTCTGGAGACGTCAGATCCCCTGCAGCGCAGAGACAGAAGGAGCACACACACCACTTAGACAGGGCTAACACACACGCACACACACACCACTCAGACAGGGCTAACACACACGCACACACACACCACTCAGACAGGGCTAACACACGCACACACACACCACTTAGACAGGGCTAACACACACGCACACACACACCACTCAGACAGGGCTAACACACACGCACACACACACCACTCAGACAGGGCTAACACACATCACTACGACAGGACTAACAAACACACACACACACACACACACACATTTACACATCACTCAGACAGGGCTGGTGGTAGGTGGGCTGGCATGTGGGAGCCTGGTAAACCAGCCCCTCATACTTCATTTCATTTTGTACAGAGGGTCTTGGTCTTGATGCATTGAGAAATGATTTCTTCCTGGAGGTGTGGACTCTGCTGAAGTTTAAAACAAGTGCCTCTGCCTTTACCCAATCGCTAACGTCTGGCCGTCACGTATTCAATTAGCCTACCTACACAAAGTCAATATCATCGCTCACGAACACTCCTTCGGTTCGCTGGCTGGCTCGGATTCGCTTGGTCTGGATACATGAATGTCAACAGCAGCAAGGCCAAACCCTCTGTACAAAATGAAATGAAGTACGAAGCGTGGCGGGCGACGTGTGTCTGTGTGTCTCACCGAGGGACTTGGCCCCGTGGTTGTAGGATGACTGGCGTATGGGCGCGTGGCGTGCAGTGGGTGAGTGGGGGAGGGTGTCTGTGTGTGTGTGTGTGTGTGTATGTGTGTGTGTGTGTGTGTCTCACCGAGGGACTTGGCTCCATGATTATAGGAGGACTGGCGTATGGGCGCGTGGCGTGCGGTGGGTGAGCGGGGCAGGGTGTCTTGTGTGTGTGTGTGTGTGTGTGTGTGTGTGTGTGTGTGTGTGTGTGTGTGTGTGTGTGTGTGTGTGTGTGTGTTTGTGTGTGTGTGTGTGTGTGTGTGTGTGTGTGTGTGTGTGTGTGTGTGTGTGTGTGTGTCTCACCGAGGGACTTGGCCCCGTGGTTGTAGGATGACTGGCGTATGGGCGCGTGGCGTGCGGTGGGTGAGCGGGGGAGGGTGGAGCAGCTGAAGAGGCCGTCGGGGGCCACGGAGGTCACGGGGTCACGCTGCCCGCTGTAGATGCTCTCGTCCGACAGCGTCCGCTGCAGGGAACGACGCGCCGCACCCGAGCCGGAGAAGGAGGGCTAGAGGAGAGAAGGATGGAGAGAGGGGAGGAGAGAGGGAGGAGAGAAGGATGAGAAGGACAGAGGGAGAGAAGGGTGAGAGAGAAGGAGGGAGAGAGGGATGGAAAGAGGGGAGGAGGGAGAAGGAGGGAGAGAGGAATGAAAGAGGGATGGAGAGAGAGAAGGAGGGAGAGAGGGATGGAGAGATGGATGTAGAGAGAGAAGGAGGGAGAGAGGGATGGAAAGAGGGGAGGAGGGAGAAGGAGGGAGAGAGGAATGAAAGAGGAATGGAGAGAGGGGATGAGAGAGAAGGAGGGAGAGAAGGAGGGAGAGAAAAGAAGGGAGAGAGGGGTGGAGATATGGATTGAGAGAGGAATGAGAGAGAAGGAGGGAGAGAAGGAGGGAGAGAGGGATGGAAAGAGGGGAGGAGGGAGAAGGAGGGAGAGAGGGATGAAAGAGGAGGTGGGAGAGAGGGATGGAGAGAGGGATGGCGAGAGGGCAGGAGGTGGAGAGAGAAGGAGGGAATGAGGGAGAGAGGTACAGAGAGAGGGAGAGGTAGAAAAAAGAATGTCACAAAGAATGAAAAAGTGACTCTAAGAATAACGAGTGAAATAGCGAGTCAGGGAATAAAGAATGCACATCCTGCAGTCTGCAACATGGCTACACTCCTAGAGGAGCTCTCAGGGAGTGTGTTAGCAGGCGTAGCGACTAGCACACCTGTGCGACGAGTGTGTGTGTGTGTGTGTGTGTGTGTGTGTGAGAGAGAGTGTGTGTGTGTCAGGGCATTTGCAGGCATTGCACCTAGCACACCTGTGCGGCAAGCACACCTGCGCTGTGTGGTGCCTGTCCTCCGTGCTGGCTGGGCCTAATTAAC
>CM050205.1:8092500-8105000 GCA_027475355.1 Coilia nasus
TGGGACTACACTTCTCTCCACACTCCTCTCCTCTCCTCTCTTCTGGGACTACACTTCTGTCTTTTTTTCTCCTCCTCTCCACTAAGAGTGCTGTCCTCTCCTGCCGTCTCTTCTCCTCTCCTCTCTCCTCGTCTCCTCTCTTCCTCCTTTTGCCCACTAGGAGCGCACTCTGCTCCTCTACACTTCTCCTCTCCACTCCTCTTCTACATCTCTCCCATCCTACACTCCTCCCATCCTCCTCCCCACTCCTCCTCTACAGTCCTCTCTTCCTCTCCACCCCTCTTCTACATCTCTCCCATCCTACACTCCTCTCCTATCCTACACTCCTCCTCTACAGTCCTCTCTTCCTCTCCACTCCTCTTCTACATCTCTCCTATCCCACACTCCTCCCATCCTCCTCCCCACTCCTCCTCTACAGTCCTCTCTTCCTCTCCACTCCTCTTCTACATCTCTCACATCCTACACTCCTCCCATCCTCCTCTCCCCTCGTCCCCTACACTCCTCCTCTACATTCATTTCTCCTCTTCAGGAGGGTGGGTGATGGGGCGTGTGTGTGTGTGTGTGTGTGCACCAGGAGTGTGAGGCAGCGTCACTGCGGGGGTAGGCGGTGTGTTCGGGGGGTGTAGGGTAGGTGCTGGGGCATGTGTGTGTGTGTGTGTGTACCTGAAGTGTGAGGCCCCATCACTGTGGGGCTAGGGGGAGGGTTCTGGGGCCGTGGGGTAGGTGCTGGGGCATGAGTGTGTGTGTGTGTGTGTGTACATGGAGTGTGAGGCTGCATCACCAGGGGGGTAGGCGGTGTGTTCGGGGGACATAGGGTAGGTGCTGGGATGTGTGTGTGTGTATGTGTGTGTGTATGTGTGTGTGTATGTGTGTGTGTGTACCTGGAGTGTGAGGCCCCATCACCCCGGTGGTAGGGGGTGTGTTCAGGGGCCGTGGGGTAGGTGCAGGGGCGTGTGCATGTGTGTGTGTGTGTGTGTGTGTGTGTGTGTACCTGGAGTGTGAGGCCTCATCACCCCGGTGTTAGGGGGTGTGTTCGGGGGCCGTGGGGTAGGTGCTGGGGCGTGTGCATGTGTGTGTGTGTGTGTGTGTGTACCTGGAGTGTGAGGCCCCGTCCCCCCGGGGGTAGGGGGTGTGTTCTGGGGCCGTGGGGTAGGTGCAGGGGCTCTTGGCCGGCTCCTCGGGGGTGTCTGTGGGGGAGATGGAGGCCTCCATGGGGGGAGAGGGGATGTCCGCCGCCCTCCTGCCTGACGAAGAGCTTTCACTCCAGGGGGAGGCGGGCTTCTCCTTGGGCCGTGGCGGGGCAGCCGGGGGGGGTGGGACGAGCGAGGCGTTGCTGGCCAGGGTCGCCCCGTAGGAGGTGGCGTCGATGCCGCTGTCCGTCGACGCCCCCTGGAGGTAGCCGGCGCCCCCTCCGAAGCCGTTGAGCTCGGAGTCGGGCCGAGACCCCGCCCCCGAGCGGCAGCCAATGTCGTACCACTTCTCGTCACTGTGGGCGGAGCTGGAGGCGGTGCTTGAGAGGGTGTTGCTGCTTGATTGGCTGGAGTAAGGAGCCTCCGCCTGTACATACACAAACAACATTGCACAATTACAGTATAAGTCTACACATTTCTATTTGTACTGTATTTTATTGTATTGTACTGTATTGTACAGTACTGTATATTGTATTATACGTGTACTACTACATGTCTCTATGTTGAATGTGTAGAGAGCATCTACCAGAGTCAAATTCCTCATAAATGCAAGTATATTTGTAGCCTGGGTAAACCCGCCCCTCGTACTTCATTTCATTTCGTGCAGAGGGTCTGGAACAGAGACCATCAGAAATGATTTTCTGGAGGTGTGGAAACGCTGAAGTTTAAAAAAAGTGCCTCTGCCTTTACCCAATCGCTAACGCCTGGTCATCACGTATTCAATTAGCCTACCTACGCACTACAATTCAAATGTAGCACACAATGTCAACGTCACAGCTAACGAACACACCCTCTGTTCGCTGATTGGACCGTACGTTCTGCCCAAATGCTCCTCAAGAGACTCCGGTCCAGACCCTCTGCACGAAATGAAATGAAGTACGAGGGGCGGGTTTACCCAGGCTAGTATATTTGGCCAATAAAACTAATTTTGATTGTGATTCTGAACATGTCTTGTCACTGAACGTTGTTCTTCAGGTAGCTAAACCTGAAACAATTCCAGATCATTAAATCATCCACGCTGGTCTTGATCTTACCAATAAGAATTTAAAGGTGGCATTAACAATTTTATGCCTTTTGTAAACACATTTGGTGCATCATTCAGCTAATGTGTCGGAGATATTCAACTAGGTCTTTATTTGCTCAGTACGCTGCTAAAACGCTGCTCTGTTTTCTGCTCCTCAGACTCTGTGGACTAGAAACAAACACCATGGGGACAGCTTGTCCCCCAAACAAACAAACATTGTGCACTGTTCCCTCAAACATTAGTGGGTTTTCTCAGAGAGCACTTCAGGCAGGCCTGAGCCCAAGCTTTCTGCCCTTGGTTCACATCTAAAATGAGCTGTGTTGGACAAACGCATCTGCTAAAAAAATGAAATATCAACAAAAACATAAACAAATGCCAACATCACTGAATGCACCTGTACTGCAACATTCTGTATAGCAGAAGAGAAGTGAAGTGCAGTAAAGTAAAATGAAGTGAAGTAAAAAGGAAGCGAAGCGAACTGAAGTGAAGGGAATTTTAGTATGGTTACAGGAAGTGAAGTTCTTGGGGGTGTGGCCTGACCTTGTTCCTGTTTGGAGAGTGGGTGGAGCCTACATCCTGCTGGTCTGTGGTGCTGAGGGCTGGTTTGGGCTTTGGGACCGGGGGCTCTGAAAAGCACACACACACGTGCACACACACAGACACACACACACACACACACACACAAACATTATACTCCCCATTAGAGTACTGTAGTATGCTGTGTTGAGCTGTGCTGTGAAAAGAGTATTTGACTGGATTGCAGGTGTACTGGACTGACACACACACACACACACACACACACACACACACAGACAGACACACACACACACAAACAGACACACACACAAACAGTGTGTGTGTCTGCAGCAGCAGCAGTCATCCAGAAGAGGATTAACCTTCTTCCCACACAGGGTCACCGCTGTGGCCTCTCTTTCAACCCAAGAATTTAGTCTCTGACTGAACTCTCACACTCGCATAAACTCAATCACACATACCCTCTCTCCCTCTCCTTACCACACACCCTCTCTTATGACCACACACACACTTATTACCACACACAAACACTCTCTCTGTCCTTACCACACAGTCTCTCTTTCTCCTTACCACACACCCTCTCTTATGACCACACACACTTATTACCACACACAAACACACTCTCTCTCATTACCACACACACATACACACTCTCTCTCATTACCACACACACATACACACTCTCTCTCATTACCACACACACACTCTCTCTCATTACCACACACACACTCTCTTTTTCATTACCACACAACCCTGCCTATCCGGCCCTGCTCGTGGGCTGGGCTGACTGACCCGTGTGTCTGTTCCAGTCCATCTGCAGCAAATCCCCCGTTTTGTTTTTTTTGTGTGGCGCACCTACAGTATTACGGACTTCTCTGTGTGACGGAAGGGGGAGTGGTGGTGTGTGTGCGCCCACGTCTGAGTTGTGTGTTTCGCCCGGCGCATAACTCCACAACAGACAGCACGTGCAGGGAAGGCACAGGACGTGCACAGAGGCTGAATGATTTCATACATCTGTACTGCATGAATAAGCTGAAAATATTACAGGCCATGCAGAAAAAATTCAGACGTTTTGGGCCTTAGCCCAGTATTATTTTTGGCTTATTCAGCTAATACAAATTTATGAAATCATTCAGCCTCTGTGTCACCCTGCCTGCAGTTTCCTGTGTGACATTACTCCCCCACCCCGCCCCGCCCAATGCACATTTTAGACTAACCATCAGCAATTTCCCTGCATGTCCTACTCTACCCAGCATGTCTATGCATGTGACAATAAAAAAACATCCTTGTACCTGTTTTGGGGTTCACCTGTTTTGGGGTTCACCTGTTTTGGGGCTTCCTGTTTGATTATGGGGTTCTCTGTGTGACATCATCTATTTTGGGGTTCCCTGTTTGAGGTCACCTGTTATGAAACTCCTGTAAGACATCACCTGTTTTGGGGTTCCCTGTGTGAGGTCACCTGTGTGGGGCGTCTCTGTGATCCCTGTGGTGGCGTCCACTCACCTGTGGGCGTCCTGTCGGCTGCGCGAGGCCCCTCCCCCTCCACCATGCGCGATGACCAGATGGGTGTAACCTTTACCCCGTTGGCCACCTCGTTCAGGTTCGCCCGCTCTGCCATCATCGGCGAGTTACGGTTGGCGTTGAACCTGAAATGCATTATGGGACAGGGGGTTAGGTGTGTGCTGATTGGCTGTGATTTGTTGCTGTTTAATGGCTTATGCCTGTTAATGGTTGAGGCTGTAGACCAACCAATAAGATGCAGAATTATGATGTGATATTTGAGGAAACCTTTCAAAAATGTAACTAGTCTATAAAAGAACTCACCAAATTAAAATATTGTTTTTGCCTTTTCTTGTAACTGAATAAAAGGAACCACCTGCCTCGCACAATGATGGCAGACAATGAGATCTTTCACTAGTCCTGATTGCCTACCACCAGACAGCCACCACCATCCCCAGAAACCCTTCAGCACCACCCCTAGCAACCCTACAGCACCACAGCAGCAACCCTACAGCACCACCCCTAGCAACCCTACAGCACCACCCCTAGCAACCGTACAGCACCATCCCCTAGCAACCCTACAGCACCACAGCAGCAACCCTACAGTGATTCATATAGTCAGATCCATCCCTAGCAACCCTACAGCACCACCCCTAGCAACCCTACAGTGATTCATATAGTCAGCTCCATCCCTAGCAACCCTACAGCACCACCCCTAGCAACCCTACAGTGATTCATGTAGTCAGCACCAGCCCACCAGCCCACCCATGTAGCCAACAGCACTACCCTTAGCTGTAGCAGGCCAGGGACCAGGGCTAGCTGGTATGGATCAAGGCTAGGCTAGTTTTGACCATTGATAGCTGGTTTTGACCAGGGGTAGCTGGTTTTCACCAGGGGCAGCTAGTTTGGACCAGGCTACGAGCTAGCTGCTTGCTGATTTAATGTGGCCAGCCCCAAGCTACCCAGCGCTGTCCTACCCCTCAGGCATGGACTTCTGCCTCCAGTGGCCTGCGCTGCCAGAGTTGGCCTCAGTCCCATAGGGGGCGCTGTTGGGCGAGTTTCGCAAGTGTGGAGAGCGGCCCATCACAATGGAGCAGGCCAGAGCGTAGTTATCATTTCCTGGAGAGTACCTGAGGGACAGAAACAGAGAAAAGAGAGTGAGACAAAAAGAAAGATAGAGGAAGAGAGGGAAACGTAGTAAAAGACAGTTGCGGAGGGAGCGATAAATAGGGGAAAGGCAAAGAGTTAGGAGTAGAGTTAAGAGGAAAGGTAAGTCACACAAAAAGATCAAATGACAGAGATGCACATGTACCTCGTTGATGCACATGCCTAACCCCTGACCCCCCCTTACTGCAGGTGTGACCGCCTGAGCCCCTCATTCCACATGCTTGACCCCTGACCTCTTATCTGCACATGCCTGATGACCCCTGACCTCTGCCCACCTTTTGGGGTTGAGGGGTCGCCCATCGCTGGACACACTGCGTGGGAGGACCCCGCTCCTGTCAGGGTAGTCGGGCCCCGGGGCCTTGATCAGGGTGCCCGCCCCCATGCTGGTGGGGCGGCCGTGGGCAGAGGATCCCCCCGTCTGCTGGGGGCTGGAGCTCGAGCGCGGCCACTTGGTGTTGTTGTTGCGGAAGGGGAACTTGAGCTCGTACGGCATGCCCTCCTTGTGGTTCTTGTAGTCCACCAGCGGCATGTGATACATCTCAGAGCAGCCTCTGTGACAGGGAAATGAAATACATTACCCAGCAGCCCTTTCTGCAAGGATGACTCTGCACCATCTCTTGTGCTCTTCTATTAGAAGCCACAGTTGGACATTCCTGTATATGTGCATACAAGTTACAGCTCATGCCCCACACACATATGCAAGCACAGACACGCACACACACACACACACACCCACACACACCTGTTGTGTTCGAAAAGCTTCCTTCTTGTGATTTCTCCTCAACCCTTCCTTCCCTTTTGTCCCGTCCTTCTTTGTGTCCTTCTCTCTGTCACTGACCTTTCCTACGTCCATGACCTCTCTGACCTCCGACCTCCGACCATGTCCTCTTCACAGATCTTCCTTCCTTTTATATTAAATGCTGTGCTTGTATGTGTATGTAATGCTTGTATAGTGCCATGCCAGTAAATTATACGTTCATTTTATTTTTTGTTTTATGGTGAAACAATTTCCACTTGTAAACAATAATGTAATAGTTTTCACCGTCGTATTCGTATGCCCTACCCCCTGTCCCCATCCTGTCGCCCTCACCTGCGCGGGGTGGAGTCCTCGTGGGGAGGGATGATGACGACCTTGACGGTGACGGAGGTGCGCAGCAGGTCGATCATCTGCTCATGGGACAGCGAGGCCACCGACACCTTGCAGATCTCCACCAATCGGCTGCCCTGCCTCAGCCCCGCCTGCCAGGCGTAGCCGTAGGGCTCCACCTCTGCCACGATGCCCTCGAAGTTGACGTGGAAACCCAGCTGGCCCAGAGCGTTCCGCCGCAGCGTCATCTCCGTCGTCTGGCAACCCTTCGACAGCAGCTGAGTGAGAGAGGACCAGAGATACAGCCCTGGTCAATAACTACACAGGGTTCCCACTCTTTTTCACTGACAAAATTTCAAAACTTTTCCATGAGTTTTTCACGACCTAAAGTGAATTTGCACCTCAAGTGTGTAGAATTTAGCATACTTTTAGGGCTAAATATGAAATGTTTAACATTCAAAATATTGTCAATGCATCTATTGACGACTCTAAAGGCCTAATGATAACAGAATGCTGTTGATGCGTTAGGGAGAAACTACACTTCCATGACTTTTCCAAAACTTTCAATAAATTTACAAAATGTCATGACTTTTCCAGGCCTGGAACATTACGTTTTCAATTTCCATGACTTTTCCAAGATTTCCATGACTGTGGGAACCCTGACAACAACAACAACAGAGGTAACAATAACAACAGCAACAACAACAATAATAACTTTTAGGTACAGAGCATTTTTCACAGAGAGGATGTAGCCCAAGGTGCTTTGACAGCTTGACAGTGAAAAAGAGCACAAGAGAAGTTGTTTCATTTTTTTGCTTGTCCGTAATGGGCACACACTTCCTCCCTCCTACCTGCTTAAAGCCATCCAATCACCAACCTTGAGTAGTCACTGAAGTAAATATCAACCAATCACTAGCCTCACCACTTAATCGTATACCAGCCAATCACTAGCCTTGCCACTCAATCAAATGTTGATCAACAATCAGTCTTACCACTTAGTCAACAGCCAATGAACAGCCTTGTCATTCAGACAGAAGTCAATGACCAGCCTCACCACTGAGGCAACAGACAATCACCAACCTCGTCACTCACACAGTAGCCAATCACCAGCCCCGTCACTCAGAGAGCAACTAATCACCAGCCTCGCTACTCAATCAAATAAAAGCCATTGGCCAGCCTTACTATGCAAACAAAACCCAATCATCAGCCTCGTCACACAAACAGCAGCCAATCACCAGCTTCTTCATTTAGGCTCAGTGCCACATAATCAGATGACAACAAATCGGGACACAGAGCAGCCAGGTCTAGCTCTGATCCAGCTGACATGCAGTGTGTGTGTGTGTGTGTGTGTGTGTGTGTGTGCAGCATGGATGCATCTCAGAGTGTGTTTGTGCAGCACAGGTGAGTGCGTGTGTGTGTGTGAGTGTGTGTAGCACGGATGCATCTCAGGTTGTGTGTGTGTGTTTGTGCAGCACGAATGCATCTTGATGTGTGTGTGTGCAGCATGAATGCATCTCAGTGTGTGAAGCAGCGTGTGTGCAGCAAGGGCACGTCTCAGGTCGTGTGTGTGTGTGTGTGTGCAGCACGAATGCATCTTGGTGTGTGTGTGTGCATCATGGATGCGTCTCAGTGTTTGTGTGTGTGTATGTATGTGTGTGTGCAGCATGGATGCGTCTCGGTGTATGTGTATGTGTGTGTGTGTGTGTGTGTGTGTGTGTGTGTGTGCAGCACGGATGCATCTCAGGGTTTGCAGCTGTGCCGGATTAAGCAGCAACGTCTCAACTCAGATAACCCTGACAGGCCTCATTTCAGACTCACACACACACATGCACACACACACAAACACTATCACAAATACACACACACAAACAATCTCTTACAAACACACATATGCAAACACACAAATAAATCAACATAACCATGTGTGAGCAACTACACATGTCCCAACAAACACACGCACACACCCACAAACACATGAACAAAACCATACACACACACACAAACACATCAACATAATCATGTGTGAACAGCTACACATATCCCACCAAACACATGCACACACACACACACACACACACACATCAACATAACCACACACACACGCAAACACATAACCATGAACCAATGAACATAACCATGTGTGAACATCTACACATGTCCCCACAAGAGATGAAAACAGGAGAACTAGAGCTGCCCTGGTATCAACATTTGCACCATATCATCAACCAATCGTCACCAGGAATACTGGGCAGCCAGCCAATGGGGCGCGCACATCCTGTGTGGTGTGTCCCGATCCTGTGCAGGCAGACTGAAGACTTGCTCAGGCACAGTATCTATTACTGATGTCCCTGACACGTACACACACACACACCTACACCACACACACACACACACACACACCGTGACACATCTTCCCTCAAGAACAAACACATCTCGGTGTTCAGACAAAGCGAAAACAAGACTATTGGTCGTGTGTGTGTGTGTGTGTGCAGCACGAATGCATCTTGGTGTGTGTGTGTGCATCATGGATGCGTCTCAGTGTTTGTGTGTGTGTATGTATGTGTGTGTGCAGCATGGATGCGTCTCGGTGTATGTGTATGTGTGTGTGTGTGTGTGTGTGTGTGTGTGTGTGTGCAGCACGGATGCATCTCAGGGTTTGCAGCTGTGCCGGATTAAGCAGCAACGTCTCAACTCAGATAACCCTGACAGGCCTCATTTCAGACTCACACACACACATGCACACACACACAAACACTATCACAAATACACACACACAAACAATCTCTTACAAACACACATATGCAAACACACAAATAAATCAACATAACCATGTGTGAGCAACTACACATGTCCCAACAAACACACGCACACACCCACAAACACATGAACAAAACCATACACACACACACAAACACATCAACATAATCATGTGTGAACAGCTACACATATCCCACCAAACACATGCACACACACACACACACACACACACATCAACATAACCACACACACACGCAAACACATAACCATGAACCAATGAACATAACCATGTGTGAACATCTACACATGTCCCCACAAGAGATGAAAACAGGAGAACTAGAGCTGCCCTGGTATCAACATTTGCACCATATCATCAACCAATCGTCACCAGGAATACTGGGCAGCCAGCCAATGGGGCGCGCACATCCTGTGTGGTGTGTCCCGATCCTGTGCAGGCAGACTGAAGACTTGCTCAGGCACAGTATCTATTACTGATGTCCCTGACACGTACACACACACACACCTACACCACACACACACACACACACACACCGTGACACATCTTCCCTCAAGAACAAACACATCTCGGTGTTCAGACAAAGCGAAAACAAGACTATTGGCTAACGTTTGACAGCACTGATGCAACACCAGCTTTTTTCATTCATCATCATTATGTTCTCAGTTTGTTTACAGGCACACACACACACAGACACACACACATACACACACACTCAAAAAGGTTACGTATTGTTGTGTATAAGATAGTTCTACTGGTAAAGAGGCAGAGCATTGCTGTAATGGATGGGGTCTGGAAGAATAACTACTCTAAGACTAGACATCCCAGCCCAGCTCCTTCCTCCCTCTCTGTCTGTCTACAGGGCTATGTTCTCATGTCCTCCCTGTGTGTCTTCCTACAGGGCTGTTTTCCCATGTCCTCCCTGTGTGTCTGTAAACAGGCCTGTGTTCGCATGTGCTCCCTCATCCCTGTCTGTCTCTCTACAGGGTTGTGTTCACATGTCCTCCCTCTCTGTCTGTCTACAGGGCTGTGTTCCCATGTCCTCCCTCTCTGTCTGTCTACAGGGCTGTGTTCTCATGTCGTCCCTCTCTGTCTGTCTACAGGGCTGTGTTCCCATGTCCTCCCTGTGTGTCTGTCTACAGGGCTGTGTTCTCATGTCCTCCCTGTCTGTCTTTCTACAGGGCTGTGTTCTCGTGTGCTCTTCTCTGTCTGTCTACAGGGCTGTGTTCTCATGTCCTCCCTGTGTGTCTGTTTCCAGGGCTGTGTTCGCATGTGCAACCTCATCCCTGTCTGTCTCTCTACAGGGCTGTGTTCCCATGTCCTCTCTGTGTGTCTGTTTACAGGGCTGTGTTCTGATGTCCTCCCTGTGTGTTTGTTTACAGGGCTGTGTTCTCATGTCCTCCTTGTGTGTCTGTCTACAGGGTTGTGTTCTCATGTCGTCCCTCTCTGTCTGTCTACAGGGCTGTGTTCCCATGTCCTCTCTGTGTGTCTGTCTACAGGGCTGTGTTCTAATGTCCTCCCTGTGTGTCTGTGTACAGGGCTGTGTTTGCATGTGCTCCCTCATCCCTGTCTGTCTGTCTACAGGGCTGTGTTCCCATGTCCTCCCTGTGTGTCTGTCTACAGGGCTGTGTTCCCATGTCCTCCCTGTGTGTCTGTCTACAGGGCTGTGTTCTAATGTCCTCTCTGTGTGCCTGTCTACAGGGCTGTGTTCTCGTAAGCTCTTCTCTGTCTGTCTACAGGGCTGTGTTCTCATGTCCTTCTTGTGTGTCATTCTACAGGGTTGTGTTCCCATGTCCTCTCTGTGTGTCTGTCTACAGGGCTATGTTCTCACATGCTCTTCTAATGTGCTCTTCCTGTCTTTCTTCAGGGCTGTGTTCTCATGAGGTCCCTCCTCTCTGTCTGTCCGGGCTGTGTTCTCACGTGAACCCATGGGGAGTCAGGGCATGCCTACTGCTACAGTAAAGACATGTCATCTTTATGAAATGCTGAGATTTGTGAGAAGTGTATTTCTTTGTATGTGGAGATAAACAATGCAAGGGGAAAATGGAGAGTAACGTGTATGACTGATCCAACAAATATGAGGCTGTTATGGCCATAAGCAGTCTGTGTCTGATTCTACAATAAATGTGTGTTTAGGCAACAGTGAATATGTGTCTGACTCATGATATATGTGTGATTCTATAATGAATGTGTGTCTGGGCAATAGTGAATATGTGTCTGACTCATGATAATATATGTGTGTGATTCTACAGTGAATCGATATGTGCCTGAATACATCATAAAATATGTGTTTTTTCGTATAGTAAATATGTGTCTGAGTCTATGATAAATATGTGTCTGATTCTATAGTAAATATGTGTCTGAGTGTATGGTAAATATGTGTCTGACTATCAGAAACTAAATATGTAATTCTATAGTAAATGTGCCTAATTCTAAAGGAAAAATGTCTGATTCTATTATAAATATGTGTCTGATTCTTTAGTAAATATGTGTCTGATTCTATGATATATATGTATCTGATTCTACAGTGAATTGTCTATCACGTCTGATTCTTTTAATGAATGTGTCTTACTGTAGAGTAAAATATACGTTTGCTTCTTTAGTGAACATGTGTCTCATTCTACAGTGAATATGTCTATGCCTATAACACTGGACTCGTACATTTCTGATTCTATGATACATATGAATCTTTAGTGAATGTGTGTCTTACTGCAAAGTAAATATGTGTCTGATTCTTTAGTGAATATATGTCTTACTGTACAGAAAATATGTATGTGATTATTCAGTGAATATGTGTCTTACTGTAGAGTAAATATGTATCTGATTCTTTAGTGAATATGTGTCTTACTGCAAAGTAAATATGCGTCTGATTCTTTAGTGAATATGTGTCATGCTCATGTGTCAGCGGTATGAAGTTTGTCTCTATCCTGCATCTGGGCCAAGGGTACTCCACTCTCAAACTTCTCCAAGTGTCCTACCCTAGGCTAGTGTGTTTTTCTAAGTGTCCTACCCTAAGCTAGTGTGCTTCTTTCTCTAAGTGCCCTACCCTAAGCTAGCCGACTCTTTCTGTAAGTGTCCTACCCTAAGCTAGTGTGCTTCTTTCTCTAAGTGTCCTACCCTAAGCTAGCCGACTTTTTCTGTAAGTGTCCTACCCTAAGCTAGCGTGCTTCTCTGAGTGTCATACTGTAAGATAGTGTGTGTTTCTTTTACAATACTAATTTAACT
>CM050205.1:8110000-8125000 GCA_027475355.1 Coilia nasus
ACACACACACACAGATTTGGTCTTCAGAGTGCCACCTCTCCTGCGTGAAGTCAGGGACAGCGGAGCCTTGCCTCCAAACTAGCCACCCAGAGAAGAGGGGCTATCTGCCCCAGAGAGGGGGTGTCTCTTCCCCAAAGAGGGGTTGTCTCTGCCCCAGAGAGGAGGTGTCTCTTTCCCAGAGAGGGAGGGTATCTTCCCCAGAGAAGGAGGGCTATCTGGCCCAGATACGGAGCCCTGTGCTGGGCTGGTAATGGTTGCTGAGAGGGTCCTCGTGGAGGCTGGAACAGGCTGGTGGTTGCAGCGAAAGCTGAGGACGATATGAGCTAGAAGAGACGAGTGGTGCTGTGGAAGAGAGTGCTGGATAGACACACACATCAGGCTAGCGCGCGCACACACACACACGTGTGCACACAAGTCTCTACACAAACACACTCCCAAACACACACACTGCCACACACACACACAGTCCCAATAGGGAGGGAAATCCTTCAACGGTGCGCTCACTAACTCCTTAAGACTGCTTCGGCTTCAGGGCCTGCACACACACTCACACACACACAAGCACACACACACACTCCAACTAGCGCTCCCACTCATGCTGGCTAACTCCTTTAGACTGCTGCAGCTCCAGGGCCTGCAGGGGGTGAGGAGAGGAGAGGAGAGGAGAGGAAGAGGAGGAGAGGGGACAGAGGAGAAGAGGAGAGAAAAGGGGAGGAGAGGGGAGGGGAGAGGAAGAGAGGAGAGAGGAGAAAGGAGAGAGGAGAGGGGAGGAGATGAGAGGGGAGGAGAGGAAGAGGAAAGGGGAGGAGAGAGGGGAGAGATGAGAGAGGAGAAAGGAGAGAGGAGAGGGGAGGAGATGAGAGGAGAGGAGGATAGAGGACCGGAGAGTGGAGGACAGAAAAGAGAGAAAAAGATTGCAGGGAAAGGAGGGGGCATGCAAAACTATAACTGTGTGTGCCCATGTGAGTCTGTGTATTTAGGTGCATGTTTCGTGTGTGTGTGTGTGTGAGTTTGTGTGAGTGTGTGAAGATGTAGTATGTGACAGTGTATATCAGTGTATACAGACAGGGTGGACTGGTTGCATGTATGTAGGAATGAATATATGTGTATGTTTGTGTAAGTGTGTATGTGTGTGTCCGTGAATGTGCGCAGAGACTAAGTTAGCAATGTGATTTGAAAAAACACAGGTAAGGAGGAATAAGAGACACTGCAGGAGGAGTAAGAATGAATGTATGTGTATATGTTTGTGTAAGTGTGTGTGTGTGTGTGTGTGTGTGTGTGTGTGTGTGTGTGTGTGTGTGTGTGTGTGTGTGTGTGTGTGTGTGTGTGTGTGTGTGTGTGTGTGTGTGTGTGTGTGTGTGTGTGTGTGTGTGTGTGTGTGTGTGTGTGTGTGTGTCTGGTGTATCAGCAGAGTAAAAGGAACCAGAATTTTCACTTAGCCCTAAGCCCTGGCCAGTTCTCCTGTACCATGTGTGTGTGTATGTGTGTGTGTGTGTGTGTGTGTGTGTGTGTGTGTGTGTGTGTGCGCGCGTTCTCCTGCTCTCACTCACTTAGAGGCAGCAAGGGGAATCGCTAGCTACCGAAGCGTTATCAGCTACACTACGGAGGCTCCCATTTACAGATGCATACACACACACACATTTTGCAATAGCAACAAAATTCCAGAACGTTTCAAGAGAACACAAGTGTGCTTCACAGCAGCATGAAAGGGAAGAGAGCAACAGAAAAATATCAGCTGATATCTGAGTAGGAGTCTAGTTAGGACACACATAAAAACAGTAATGTCTGAGTAGGATCCCAGTTAGGACACACACAAAGACACTGATGTCTGAGTACAGGTCTTATTAGGACACACATACAGACACTGGTGTCTGAGTAGTAGTCTAGTTAAGAAACACACAAAGACAATAATGTCTGAGTAGTAGTCTAGTTAAGACACACACAAAGACACTGGTGTCTGAGTATGAGTCTAGTTAGGACACACAAAAAGACACTGGTGTCTGAGTAGGAGTCTAGTTAGGACACATACAAAGACACTGATGTCTGAGTAGGAGTCTAGTAAGGACACACATGCAGACACTGATGTCTGAGCAGGAGTCTAGTTAGGACACACATAAAGACACTGATGTTTGTATAGGAGTCTAGTTAGGACACACACAAAGACACTGATGTCTGAGTAGGAGTCTAGTTAGGACACACATACAGACACTGATTTCTGAGTAGGAGTCTAGTTAGGACACATTCAGACACTGATGTTTGTGTAGGGCTCTAGGTAAGTTGCATACACACGAGCAGAGAATATGCACTAGCTGTCCATTGGCTGTTGTCTTTGCAGTGTGTTTGTGCAGTTTTTTTTTTTTTTTTTGCCTTGAAGGGTTGAAGTCAGATGGGTGTTACCTCACACCTGGTCATCTTAGACCTCGGTAGAGGCTGGGTGTGTACCTACCTTTAGATCTTAGACCTTTCAATGACAGATCTTAAACCTCAGGCCTTTGATTGTGTGTCATGTGGTGTAGGAAATTCATTAAAACATTCAAGAGATGTAAAACATCAGCAGGTGTGTGTGGCGTAATGTGTGTGTGTGTTTGTGTGTACCGTGGTGTGATGCAAGCTGAGGCTTTCCTGGGTTTGTGTGTGCAAGGTATGTGTGTGTGTGTGTGTGTCTGAGTGTGTGTGTGTGTGTGTGCGTGTGTGTGTGTGTGTGTGTGTGTGTGTGTGTGTGTGTGTGTGTGTGTGTGTGTGCGTGCGTGTATGTGTGTGTGTGTGTGTGTGTGTGTGTGTGTGTGTGTGTGTGTGTGTGCATGTATGTGTGTGTGTCTGTGTGTGCATGTGTGTGTGTGTGTGTGTGTGCTGACCTGTAGCAGGTGTTGTCGCAGCAGGGGTTGTGTGCTCGTACGACGATAAAGACGTGCTGGAAGTGTGAGCGGATGTTCTTGGGCGTAAACGGCAGCGCTCCCGGCTCCTGGAACACGATGGTCACGATGTCGTTCCCGATGTGCCTCTTCCTGAGTAACTGAGGGAGACAGGGAGAGCCGCATCAGTCACACAGCTTTACACACACACACACACACGCACACACACACGCACATGCACAAATGAAGGGTGCTGTAGTTCACCTACTGTATTTTACGCTTCCATAGCAACAACACCATGAGTAACATGTTTCCATGGGGTTACCGTGACAACCAGGAGATATAGCGGGGCTGCTCTGCTTCAAGAGAGGGAGCTAAATCATCGCAGCCCATCTGCAGTACGTAACAGTTAGCATGGCATAGGCCATATAAATCCAATAACACTGTAGTTAGCATAGCACAGGGTATCTAAATCTAACACTGTAGGTACCATAGCAAAGGATATTTACATCTAATAACACAGTAGTTAGCATAGCATAGGGGATGTGAATCTAGTAACACTGTAGTTAGCATAGCACACGATATCGAAATCTAGTAACACTGCAGTTAGCATAGCAAAGAATATCTACATGTAGTTAGCATAGCATAGGGGATGTGAAACTAGTAACACTGTAGTTAGTATAGCAGAGGGTATTTAAATCCAGTAACATTGTAGGTAGCATAGCATAGGGTGTGTAAATCTAGTAACACTATAGTTAGCATAGCACAGGGTGTCAAAATCTAATAACAGTGTAGTTAGCATAATATAGGGTGTCTAAATCTAAGAATAATGTAGTTAGCATAGCACAGGGTGTCTAAATCTAATAACACTGTAGTTAGCATAGCACAGGGTATCTATATCTAATAATAGCATAGGGTATCTACATCTAATAACCTGTAGTTAGCATAGCATAAGCCACCAGAAGTAGCATGTGTGGAGCACTACAGCATACATTCACATAGGCCCACAAACAGTACTGACTGACAGGATCACAGATGCAGGTGGTGTCATGGTGGGGACCCAGTTCACATATTCTCCTGACCTTACGCATGGCCAGCAGGACTGGCGCATCATCTAGAACGCACACACGAACACACACACACACACAAACACAAAGCCGCACACACACACACAAACGTGCACACACATTCACAAACATACGCACACACCACACACACATGCACACGCACGCGCACACATACACACACACACACACACACACACACACACACACACACACACACACACACACACACACACGGCCCACCTGCTGTTTGTTGTTTGGCGTGTAGGGCAGCATAGTGGAGACGTGGAACATGATCTCGTAGTCCTTGTAGGACGTGTAGAGGGAGTGTGTGCCCGTGGAATCCGCTGCGGGGCAGAAGCAGAAGAGACAAACAGACAGAGGGAGTGTGTGTGTTAGCATGCGCTATTGTCATGTGAAACTAACACACTCCACACCCCAGCCACTCCATTGTTTGGCACTGAAAGGGGACAGGTCACCACTGTCCCACACTGTGGGAGAGACTTGATTTACTCATCCTAAAGTGTGTGTGTGTACGCATGTGTGTGTGTGTGTGTATGTATGCACGTGCATGTGGGTTTGTGCATGCACATACGTGTGTGTATGTGTGTGTGTACGCATGTGTGTAAAAGGAGGCAGGTCACCACTGTCTTGAATTGTGAAAGAGAAATGATTTACTCCCTGTAAAGTGTGTGTGTTTAAGCATATGTGTGTTTGTGCGTGTGTGTTCATGTGGGTATGTGCATGCATGTGTGTGTGTGTGTGTGTGTGTGTATGTGTGTGTGTGTGTGTGTGTGAGGGGTCAGGTCACCACTGTCTCGAATTGTAGATGAACTAATTAACTCCCTCGGAAGTGTGTGCGTGTGTGTGTGTAATGCAAATGTGTGTGTATGCAACTAAATTTTCTGCATGTGTGTGGATGTGTGTGTGTGTGTGTGTGTGTATGTGTGTGTGTGTGTGTGTGTGCATGCCTCTATGTGTATGTGTGAAAGGGAGCAGGTCACTTGCACACCTTACTGTGAGAGAATGCTGATTTTACTCACCCCGTTTACCCACCAGGCTTTGCGGCAGTGGGAAAGACCCTTATTAATCTTAACTTTGACACACACACACACACACACACACACACACACACACACACACACACACACACACACACACACACACACACACACACACACACACACAGGTGCCCAATCTGTCCTTCATTAACTGGAACTTCCATCATGTCCTGCAGGACAATAGATGATGATCAGAGGGCACTAGGGGTGCAGCAGCGGCTTATGGGACTATAATAATGCGTAATAATGCGTAATAATGCGTAATAATGCTTCATAACTCCACAGGTTCATATCTGTATCAGAGGATTCAGTTTTAATGATTCCTGTCCTCATTGCCAGTAACTCCTTGCCCACAGCATTGCAGGATTTCTGGTTACTAGGGGTGCAGCAGGGGCTTATTAGACTTAATAGTGCTTAAGAACGCTTAATAACACTTCATAATGTGTAATAAAACCTCTGTGGGCCTCTCACAGCCTAAGGTCTTTTGAAGAACTCATCAGGTTCATATCTGTATCAGAGGATTCAGTTTTAATGTTCCTGTCCTCATTGCCAGTAAACTCCTTGCCCAGAACACTGCAGGATTTCTGTCCCTTGTGGTCCTTGATATAAACAACTCATCTGGGTCACGACCTGTCAGTTAAGCATAACTGTTCTATGGCGATGTGTGTATGTCTGTGTGTGTGTGTGTGTGTGTGTGTGTGTGTGTGTGTGTGTGAGACTGACTGAGCTGAAATGTAATTACAGCCATGATTGAAATCAGTAGTGATTTCCTGTTCTCCTTTGGAAGTATAAAGGATGCAATGTAGCGTGTGTGTGTAGCCACGTGGCTACTCCCTTTGGTGTGTGTGTGTGTGTTTTTGTGTGTGTGTGTGTTGCTCTGTTGGAATGTGGATGTGTGCAAGAACATTCCATTCGTTCTCTGAGTTAGTGGGTTTCCTGAGGGCAATGGGGCAGAGAAAGAGAGAAAGAGAGAAATGCAGAGAGAGAGAAAAGGAGAGGAAGAGAAATAGAGAGAGAGAGAAAAGGAGAGGGAGCGAAATGGAGAGAGGCAAAGAAATGGACGGAATGAGAGACAAAGTAAAGAAGTAAAAGAAAAGGAGACAGTGCTGGCAAGAAAAAAGAAAAAAGAGAGAGAAGGACAATGAAAAAGAAAAGTATAAGGAAGACAAGGACTTGCGTGTGTGTGTGTGTGTGTGTCTGTGTGTGCATGTGTGTGTGTGGAGGGAAACGGCCCGAGCAAATGCCACACGACTTTGAACTGCACGCACCTATCGTGACTGCTGGCGATAATGCAGGGGAGTTAAAGTTGTAGCTTTAGTATGGGAGTGTGTGTGTGTGTGTGTGTGTGTGTGTGTGTGTGTGTGTGTGTGTGTGTGTGTGTGTGTGTGTATGAGTGTGTGTGTGTGTTGTACTCTTGGTGTCGAGCTGTGCCCGGGATTTGGTGAATCCCTTGAGGCGGATGGTGTGAGTGTGAGTGTGAGTGTGTGTGAGTGTGTGTGTGTGTGTGTGAGTGAGTGTGTGTCGTACTCTTGGTGTCGAGCTGAGCGCGGTACTTGGTGAATCCCTTGAGGCGGATGTGTGTGTGTGTGTGTGTGTGTGTGTGTGTGTGTGTGTGTGTGTGTGTGTGTGTGTGTGTGTGTGTCGTACTCTTGGTGTCGAGCTGAGCGCGGTACTTGGTGAATCCCTTGAGGCAGATGGTGTGTGTGTGTGTGTGTGTGTGTGTGTTGTGTGTGTGTGTGTGTTGTGTGTGTGTGAGGGTGTGTCGTACTCTTGGTGTCGAGCTGTGCCCGGTACTTGGTGAATCCCTTGAGGCAGATGGTGTGTGTGTGTGTGTGTGTGTGTGTGTGTGTGTGTGTGTGTGTGTGTGTGTGTGTGTCGTACTCTTGGTGTCGAGCTGAGCGCGGTACTTGGTGAATCCCTTGAGGCAGATGGTGTGTGTGTGTGTGTGTGTGTGTGTGTGTGTGTGTGTGTGTGTGTGTGTGTGTGTGTGTGTGTGTGAGTCGTACTCTTGGTGTCGAGCTGAGCGCGGTACTTGGTGAATCCCTTGAGGCAGATGGTGTGTGTGTGTGTGTGTGTGTGTGTGTGTGTGTGTGTGTGTGTGTGTGTGTGTGTGTGTGTGTTGTGTGTGTGTGGTGTGTGTGTGTGTGTGTCGTACTCTTGGTGTCGAGCTGAGCGCGGTACTTGGTGAATCCCTTGAGGCGCACGGTGTCGCCCAGCAGCTGCAGGAACTCCAGGAGGGCGGGGCCGGCGCTCTCGTTGTTGTACATCTCCTCCTCCGTGCTCTGCCCCGCCCTGCAGTACATCAGCCCCACCTTCACCTGGAAACTCAGCTGCAGGAGCGAGGGAGGGAGGGAGAGAGGGATGGAGGATAGAAAGAGGGAAAAAAGAGAGGGATGAAGGATAGAGAGAGGGGGGGGTGGAGGGAGGGAGAGAGGGATGGAGGATAGAGAGAGGGAAAAAAGAGAGGGATGAAGGATAGAGAGAGGGGGGGTGGAGGGAGGGAGAGAGGGATGGAGGATAGAGAGAGGGAAAAAAGAGAGGGTTGAAGGATAGAGAGAGGGGGGGGTGGAGGGAGGGAGAGAGGGATGGAGGATAGAGGGAAAAGAGAGAGGGATGAAGGATAGAGAGAGGGGGGAGATGGAGGGAGGGAGAGAGAAAGAAAGAGAGACGAATGTGTGTAGAGAGAAAGAAAGGAGGGAGGAATGGAGGGAGGTAAGAAAAGGGTATGAAGAGAAAGAGTGAGAGAGAAAATGACAGAGGGATGGATGGAGTGAGGAAAAGAGGGATGGAGGGAGGTTAGAGATTTGGATGGAGAGAGAGAAAGAGTGAGAGAGAAAGAGAGAGAGGGAGAGAGGGATGGATGGAGAGAGAAAGATGGAGAGAGGTTAGAAATGGAGATGTGGCTGTGGTACGTGGATTACCCCTGACTCATGCTTAACTATACCGTGATGTCACTTCCTCTGCCTGCAGCGGCGCGAGTGTGGACACGCCCCAGGAAGTGATTCAACATGGAGCCCACAGACAGGAACACACTGCCTTCTCTCAGTGACATCATAATGTGTCTACGCATCACCACGCCTTAACCAATTGGGGAAAAGCCCATCATGGGGGGCGACACTGTGTGGTTGTGTGTGTGTGTGTGTGTGTGTGTGTGTGTGTGTGTGTGTGTGTGTGCATGCTTCATTGTGTCAGTGACATCATTATGTGCCTACGCATCACCACGCCTTAACCAATCGGGTAAAGCCCATAATGGGGAGTGATGCTGTGTGTCTGTGTGTGTGTGGACATATGTGTGGGGGTGTGTGTGTGGGGGGGGTGTTCTTGCTCAAACACCATGTGACTGAGAGTAATCACTTCCAATAAAGTTGTCTCCAGCTGTGTGTATGAAAATGTGTGTGTGTGTGTAGTACAACTATCCACCTCTGCATACAACTGGTTAATTTCCACACATAACACACATGTGCATTGGCTAAAACACACACACATGCATGCACCCCTACAGACACACACTGCAAACATACTTTGACTCACAACCACAATTATAGATGCACAAACAGTCAGATAGAAACAAAAGCACTGAGTGCACACACACACACACACACTCACACACACTCAGGAGCATGCACACACAGACACACACAAAGACACGTACACACAGACAAACACACACACATACACACACTCAGACACACACTCCTACCCCATGCTCACACACACACACACACACACACACACACACACACTCAAACACACACTCTTATCCCTTGCTCATACACACACATACACTCACACACACACTCGTACCCCTTGCTCACACACACACACACTCGTACCCCTTGCTCACACACACTCAGACACACACACACACACTCACACTCACACACACACACACACTCGTACCCCTTGCTCGTCGAGCTTCATGAGCTGCTCGGTGACCTTGGGCGTGTTGAGGGCGAGGCGGAGGCAGGACACGTCCAGCTCGGGCAGCAGGTACTCCAGCACCTCCTTCAGGGGCAGCCCCCGCGCACTGCCGTGCTTCGCACTCGACGGCACCGCATCCTCCAGGATAGAGCCCCGCAGCGCCGTCAACTGGGGGGGAGGGAGGAAAAGAGAGGGAGGGAGAGGTAGGGAGAGAGGGGGAGAGAGGGAGAGAGAGGAAGAGGGACAGAGAGAGAAGGGGGGAGACAGGGAGAGGAGGAGGAAGAGAGAGACAGCGGGAGAAAGAGAGAGGAAGAGGGAGAGAGGGAGAGAAAGAGGGCGAGGGAGAGAGGGGGGGGAGAGGGGGAGGGAGAGAGAGGGGGAGGGAGAGAGAGAGGAAGAGAGAGAGGAAGAGAGAGAGGAAGAGAGAGAGGGAGGAAGGGAATGGAAAAGGGAAACAGGGGAAGAAAGGACGACTTAACCTTTGACCCTAACCTTAGACATCCGTGCACCATGGAAATGGACACTGCCTACTTCCTGGTCACAGTTTAAAAAGGTAACACACAATCAACAATCATCTTTTACTAAACACCACAGTTCTCTATGGCCCAGTATCACAGTGTGTTTGTGTGCGTGTTTTTTTGTTTTTTGTTTTTTTTTGGGGGGGGGGACTGAAACCACACGCGCGCGCACACACACACGCACAGGTGCTTATGATCCCTGAGTAGGTCATGAGAAATCTCTCAGCCAAACAGAGAACAGGGGCAAAAGAAGGAGTGCAAAAGAAAATACATGAGGAAAGAAAGGAGTGGAGGACAGAGAAGAGAAGAGAAGAGAAGAGAAGAGAAGAGAAGAGAAGAGAAGAGAAGAGAGAAGGAGAAGTAGCGAGGAGGGTTGAGATTGAGAGGAAGAGATGAGAAGAATGTGGAGGAGAGGAGAGGTGGAGCCCTAGAGAAAAGGAGGGAGGGAGAGGAAGAGAGGGAATAGAATGAGAGGAGGAGAGGTAAAGAGAAGCAGAGGAGGAGAGGAGGACAGGCAGGGAGCAAATAAACAGAAGGGGATAGAGTGGCCATTGTGCTCTGCACTAGACATGAACCCATCATATGCAGCTGCACAGGAGAGAAAGAAGAGAGAGAGAGAGAGAGAGAGAGACAGAAGGGGTGGGAGAGAAAGCAGGAGAGACAGAGAGCGCAGGAGAGAGAGCTAGAGAGAGGGAGAGAGAGAGGGAGAGAGAAAAGAAGAGGGGCAGAGGGAGGGACAGAGGTGAGAAGGAGAGAAAGAATAGACAGAGAGGAGAAAGGGAAACAGGAGAGGGAAGAGAGGACTGGAGAGAGGGGTGAATGAATGATAGAGAGAAGGCAGGAAGAGGTCTAAAGGAGAAAAATGTCAAAATGTGTAGAGCACAAGTGGAGTGGAAACGATAACATGAGGGAAGGGAACAGATGCTTATTCACTGTCAAACACTGCAAGACAAACACACACACACACACACACATACAGACACACACACTCACACACACACACACACACACACACACACACACACACTCACACATACACACGCACACACTCACACACACTCTCTCTCTTTCACACACACACACACACACACACCACACACACACACACACACACACTCACACACACACACACATACACTCACACATACACACACATACACACACTTACACACACTTACACACATACACACACACTCACACATACAGGGTGGAATGTCAGACCTAAAATGGAAAAAAGCCTCCTGTGTGATCTGACCTCGGAGGCCAGGAGGAAATGAGCCTTGCAGGCCACCGTACCAGAGCAGAGCAGAGCAGAGCAGACCTGTCCACACCTGTTTGAAATGAGCCTTGCAGGCCACCGTACCAGAGCACAGCAGAGCAGACCTGTCCATACCTGTTTGAAATGAGCCTTGCAGGCCACCAGACCACAGCAGAGCAGAGCGGACCTGTCCACACCTGTTTGAAATGAGCCTTGCAGGCCACCGTACCAGAGCACAGCAGAGCAGACCTGTCCACACCTGTTTGAAATTAGCCTTGCAGGCCACCGTACCAGAGCACAGCAGAGCAGACCTGTCCACACCTGTTTGAAATGAGCCTTGCAGGCCACCGTACCAGAGCACAGCAGAGCAGACCTGTCCATACCTGTTTGAAATGAGCCTTGCAGGCCACCAGACCACAGCAGAGCAGAGCGGACCTGTCCACACCTGTTTGAAATGAGCCTTGCAGGCCACCGTACCAGAGCACAGCAGAGCAGACCTGTCCATACCTGTTTGCGTCGAGTCCCGTCACGTCACGCTCCGTCACGGCAGGAGGGGATTCCCCCCCGACTCCCGAATGAGAGGCAGTGGAAACAAAACAAACTTTCTCTCTCTGTCCCTCTCTCTCTTCCCTTCTCTCTCTTTTACTCTTGTTCTCTCCCTCACTCCTTCTCTCCCTCCCTCCCTCCCTCCCAGTAATGCATTCCTGCTAAGGGTGAGGTTTCAATCAGAGAATTCAGTGGGAGTTTTTTTCCTTTCAAGGTCTGTTCTGAGACTGTGTTGTGCGCATAAACGCAAGTGTGTATGTGGGGGTGTGTGGGGATGTGTGTGTTTGGGGGATGGGGGGGGGGGAGTGTGTAAAACGAAAAGGTTTTGTGGGGCAGGTTTTCTAGGCCTGGGAACATGCTTACGACAGCTTAAAGAGGAGATGGGATGAACAGACTGTGGTATTTTTAGGATGTGTGTGTCTGTGTATGTACTTTGTGTGTGTGTGTGTGTGACTATACTGTGGTGGAGCATTTGTGGAGTTGTGTGTGTGTATGTGTGTGTATGTGCACCCTGTGGAGCTGGAGAGTGTGTGTGTGTGTGTGTGTGTGTCTACTTAATGTGTGTGTATACCGCTTTGCCCCAGGGCCACTTATGTAATTAGGTTTAGGGATACAGGAAAGTGAGAAGTGGCCCAAACACACACACACACACACACACACACACACACACACACACACACACACACACACACACACATAAGTGAAGAGGAGATGAGGACAGTGAGAGTAGTCCGACCCAGAAATGACCTACCATTAGAACAGCCAAACAGAAATCACTCAAAACCACACACACACAGACACACACACACACACACAGTGGTCACGAGCACCTGAGGAGAGGCTGAATGATTTGCATGTCAGTGTGATGATTGATGGGTAGTGGGATATGACTGGACACTATTCATGACACAGCCAGTCTGACAGGACACACACAAAAGAAAAGCGAGTGTGAATGTGTGTAGGGGGTCGTAACAGTAAGTCTGTTAGATGTTCTCACCTGGAAGATGACCCTGTAGTGTGTGTATGTGTGAGTGAGTGTGTGTGTGTGTGTGTGTGTGTGTGTGTGTGTGTGTGTGTGTGTGTGTGTGTGTGTGTGTGTGTGTGTGTGTGTGTGTGTGTGTGTGTGTGTGTGTGTGTGTGTATTGGGTGCCCTCACCTCACTGGTGCAGAAAATGAGTGTGTAGTGTGTGTGTGTGTGTGTCTATGTGTGAATGAGTGTGTGTGTGCGTCAGTGTGAGTGTGTTGGGTGCCCTCACCTCACTGGTACGGAAGATGAGCCGGTAGTTGTACTGAGGGCCGTGATCTTTGTGGTCGTCCATCTTCTCCCGCCGTACACTCACGGCCACCGGACCCAACGCCTCGTCGAGCCCAAAGTAGTTCCAGTGGTCTGGTGGAGGTTAGCAACCGTTAGCAGCTGCTAGGCTAGGTTATGTAGCGCACACGTAGCATTGAAAAGTAGTTTCAGTGGTCTGGAGGAGGTTAGCAACCATTAGCAGCCGATAGGCTAGGCTATGTAGTGCACATGTACCATTAAAAAGTAATTCCAGTGGTCTGGTGGAGGTTAGTGACTGTTAGCAGCCGCGAGGCTAGGCTATGTAGCGCACATGGAGCATTAAAAAGTAGTTCCAGTGGTCTGGTGTAGGTTAGCAAGGGTAGGCTACTTAATGCACAAGTAGCATTAAAAAGCCTTGGGAATATATTGCAGATTGATTACATTCGTTTAAATCTAAACTGGCAAGAGCCTGCAAGCAACAACAAGGGGCAGTGAATAACAAATAAATAAATTTGGTGTGCAGAAATGAGTGTGGGAAATGCAGGACCTCTAAGTGAATATGTGGGGGGAAAAGTATCACATAATTTGGTGTTACATAATTTGTTTTGTAACAAAGTGGTATCCACAAGTGAGTAGTGTGTACATGTTAGCAGAATTTCCAAGTGAGTAGAGACGAGTGGTATCCACAGGTGCACGGGTGGAGTCTCACCTCTCAGGTAGAAGTACTTCCTGTAGTAGTAGGCGCCCAGGTCCACGTGTTCTATGATGTACTGCTTGTTGCGGTCACTGAGCGCGTTGGGTCCCTCCTTCTGTCCCTCGAGCACAGCTACACCAGCGTTCATGCAGTACGGCGTCACGGGAGACTCGTACATGCCCCCCTCCCCCGGGGGCGACCCCCCCAGAGCGTCAGGGGTGCCCGCCCGCGCCCTGCAGTCGCCCCCGGTCTCGGTGCGGAAGAAGGGGCAGCCCATGACCAGCTCGTTGCCCTGCGTTTCGGCGGGGTCGTCGCGGCCACTCAGTTCCTCCTGGCTGCCACTAGGGGAGCTGTAGGGCAGGCTGTGTGTGGAGGAGAGGGTGGAGGAGGCGGAGTTGGAGGCCACGGCGGCGGCCGAGGCTCCCGTGGTCGTGTTCTTGCGCCGCGCGGCGGCCGTCTGCCGGCTCTGGATCACCTCGTTCAGGTCGAACACAATGCTCTGCACGTCGTAGTGCGTGAAGCCCTTCTGACACGCCCACGGCCTGAGGGGGGGGCCAACGCCCAGGCCCCCGACGTCCTCGACCCCCCCTCCAACTCCAACTCCCCCTCCCATCCCCCGCCCGTCCTCCACGTCCGAGCCCGCACCGCGGGGGGAGTCTGTGTCGCCGCGGGCGCCCCGCAGCTTGCGGAAGATGGACTCGCCGCCTGTCTCCGACTTGGAGCGGCGTTTGGGCGGCTTGTCGCGGTCTCGCGGGCGTCCGCTCTGCAGTGCGGCATCGTCGGTGAGCTCGGTGAGGCCGTGCCGGTCGGCGGCGCTCAGCAGCTCCTCCAGACGCTCCACGCCGGGGCTCCGCTGCCCCCCCAACCCTGCCCCTGACCCCACCCCTGTGCCACCCCCCGCCTCGCCCTGGTACCCCTTCAGCAGCTCCAGGAAGTTGTCTGCGGGGGTGGGGGCGTTGTCGTCGGCGTTGGTGGCGGCGTGCTGGTCGATGGAGGACGTGCTCCCGTAGACGCGGTGCAGCGGCGACCACCTGGCCCCCGGCGACCCCCAGTCGTCCGCGCTGTCCCCGCTGCCCTCCAGCTCGCTCAGCGTGATGTCACTGTTGCTGCGCTGCCGAATGCGCCGCGTGCCCCCCCTCGGGGCGGACAGGAAGCGGCCGTCTGGGGTGTCCGACCCCCCCACGGACCCCCCTCCGCTCAGCGCCTGCGCACGGCTCCGCAGTGTGTTGTGGATGCTGCGCAGCATCGCCGCGTCCTGATTGGTCACCACGCTGCTGGACTTCACGTGCCCGACCCCGCCTCCTCCTCCTCCTCCTCCTCCCCCAGGAAAGGTGGGGTGCTCCATTTCCCCGGCGACGCTCCGTACGCCCCCCACCACGTCCCTCCTGGGGGGCCAGTCTGCCACCCGGGCGCGCACCCCCATCTTGGGCACGCTGGAGGAGTAGGCGGAGCCTTCCGAGCGCGCCACGTGCGCGGCGCTCCCATTGACTGTCCTGAGGTGCCGCGTGTAGAACTCGTCCGCGGCCGGGATGGACCCCCCCACTGTTCCGTGTTCCGTGGGGGGGCGCTTCAGGCTCGTCATGCTGCTGCTGCTGCCCCCCCTAGCAGGCCTCCGCACTCACAGGGGAGGGGGCATCTCCACTGCAGTACGCCACAGCCCTCACACACAACATGAGACGCACACACACGCACACACGCACACACACACACACAGACAGTGTGTGTGAGAGAGAGATAGAGAGGGAGGGAGTGGTGACTGGGGTTCCCCTGAAGAATAGGGAGAGTGAGGTTGAGGAAAAGAGAGAAATACACA
>CM050205.1:8130000-8140000 GCA_027475355.1 Coilia nasus
CACACCCACATACACATACATGCACGTGTCTGAAACCTCTTCATTTAGTGTGTTCACACAGATACACACACAGATGTGTTTAAAGCCTTCTTACTCATTAGTGTGTGAGGCGCAATCAGCAAGGCTTTAAAGCTCTGTGGGACTCTGGAAGCACGCAACACACTGAGTTCATACACAAAGACACACACACACACACACACACACACACACACACACACACACATCAGAGGCTTTGCAGGTCTTCAGGCCAGAACAACTATGCAGCATCTCTTTCTCACACTCTCACACAGACACTAACTGTCTGTCTGTCTCTCTCTCTCTCTCTCTCTCTCTCTCTCTCTCTCTCTCTCTCTCTCTCTCTCTCTCTCTCTCTCACACACACACACACACAACCAGGGCTGAGGGCAGGGATGTTGCGGAGATGTGTGCTGTAAATCTGCCCTGTGACGTAGCGTTTGGGGAGCTGCAGTGTGTGTGTGTGTGTGTGTGTGTGTGTGTGTGTGTGTGTGTGTGTGTGTGTGTGTGAGCGCCCTGTGGCGGAGCATTTGTGGAGCTGTGTGTGTGTGTGTGTGTGTGTGTGCCCTGTGGTGGAGCTGGAACAGAGGCTGGATTTGCGGCCGTGTCTGATTAAAGGGAGACACACTGCACAGAAAAAGCCCCGACTACACGATCCAAACCCACAGCCTGCATCACACACACATATACAGCCTGAATCACACAAAAACACGCACAAACACACGCAAACACACACATACACAAGTCATGGCTCCTCTTCACGACCAACACTGCTACAGAGCACACACACAAGCCCAGACACACACACACTCCAAACCCTCAGCCCACACTACACAAGAGTACACATCTACATGGCTAGCATCAACCCTCAACACACAACTAGCATCAACAATCACACAACTAGCATCAACAATCACTACACAACTAGCATCAACAATCACTGCACAACTAATCTACACAGCTAGCATCAACAATCACTATACAACTTATTTAACAGCTAGCATCAACCCTCACGACACAACTCATCTACACAACTAGAACTAGCATGAGCCCACAATTGGACTGAACAGTTAACATCACTACCTCAACCTTCACTGTAGATCCAATCGCCTTAGCACAAACCACAACTGCACAACCAGGCCTACACTACACCACTGGTACCATCCACTGTTACACAACTAGTCTACACAGCTGGTGTTATTGGCAGGGCTTGGTTCACCCTGCATATTGAACCTCTCATCTCTACCTCAGAACTGTGCACCTCACCCCACCCCTCTTTATGTCTTTATGTTGTAAATACTTATATATAATATTTTTTTATTCTACGTTGCAAATATCATACATACATGTCTGCACTGAAGTGAGTTGCTTTCAATCACATTGTACATGTGTATAGTGTAATATTGTAAATGTGTATAGTGACAATAAAAGGCATTCTATTCTAGCATCACCAACTCAACCTGCCCTTCAGATCTAGACCATGCAGCCAGCATCAGGCTTTGTGGCATCCCACATCAAGCACTGCTAACCAACGGCATCCCACAGCAAGCACTGCTAACTAATGACATTCCACAGCAAACACTGCTAACTAATGACATTCCACAGCAAACACTGCTAACTGCTAACTAATGACATTCCACAGCAAACACTGCTAACTAATGACATTCCACAGCAAACACTGCTAACTAATGACATTCCACAGCAAACACTGCTAACTGCTAACTAATGACATTCCACAGCAAACACTGCTAACTGCTAACTAATGACTTTCCACAGCAAACACTGCTAACTAATGACATTCCACAGCAAACACTGCTAACTAATGACATTCCACAGCAAACACTGCTAACTGCTAACTAATGACATTCCACAGCAAACACTGCTAACTCATGACATCCCACAGCAAACACTGCTAGCACAGGGCATCCCACAGCAAACACTGCTAACTAATGACATTCCACAGCAAACACTGCTAACTAATGACATCCCACAGCAAACACTGCTAACCAACGGCATCCCACAGCAAGCACTGCTAACTCATGACATTCCACAGCAAACACTGCTAACTAATGACATCCCACAGCAAACACTGCTAACTAATGACATTCCACAGCAAACACTGCTAACTGCTAACTAATGACATCCCACAGCAAACACTGCTAACTAATGACATTCCACAGCAAACACTGCTAGCACAGGGCATCCCACAATTAACATTTCTAACTAATGGCATGCCACAGCAAACACTGCTGACTTCTAACTAATGGCATGCCACAGCAAACACTGCTAACTCTCGGCCTCCCACAGCAAACACTGCTATGTGTTAACTGCAGGCACGCTGGCAAGGTACAGGCTCCCATGTGAGGATTCAATAACAGAAGAACAGGTACTGACTCACACCAGCATGGTCACTCACACACACACACACACACACACACACACACATAGTAAACAGTACTGACTCACACCAGCCTGGTCACACAAACACACATACACAGACACACAATACTGACTCACACCAGCGTGGTCGGCATGTGGGCTGTGCAGTTGTCAAAGCAACCACAGGACTGACAAGAAAGCAGAAGTTCTCACGTAGAACATCAACTAGACGTGGAGCTGGTCTGAGACAGAACATCATCACAGTATGGAGTACGTTAGAAGATCAGTCACACGTGGAACTGGTCTTAGAATATCAAATCTTCGTACGAGTCCTTTCTCCAGCTGTTAGAGAGGACTTGCTTTACTAGAAGGATCAGAAAGTCTTGATTTGGCCGCACACTAATAGAATAGACACTCATACTGCACAATTAATATTACACACACACACTATGCTGACACACACTATACTAGTACATTACACTCCCACTACGCAAGTAATACTACACACACACACACACAAACTAACACTATAAATCCTCCATAAAAGGACTCTGATGAAGATGCAGTAGCATTGAAACCTTAGTCCTCTGTTCTGCTGTGCACCTGTAATAAATTTTAAATTGGGCTTACTTCTGTGTTGCTCCGAATTTGTTGTTTTTGTTATCAAGTTTGTCCATTCGTTATCGTTGATGCACCAGATGTACCTACACGGTGGATCTACTTCTTTTTGAAATGAACACTATAAACAAACACACACACACACACACACACACACACACACACACACACACACACTACACTAATACTATAAACACTATACCACTAATACTACTACTTACAATCTACAACCCTGGGCTGCAAGAACTAACCGAAATGTGGAATACAATGACATTTCAGCTCACTCAGGAAGATGTAAGAAATAATCTGGTAGGGCTGATGTCTCAACTGCACACAGGTGAGTGTTCTTCACAATGTGACATTTAAGCAACGGAAAAAAAGCAAAAAGCGAAATATGCCTCACGGTAGAGATGTCAAGCTAGACACCATAATATCCCATCTCCTCGCTCCTGTCTGCTTGTTGCCTGGCAACAGTGGTAAACAGCTAACAATGATGAAACTATTTTGTGCTCAGGGAAGGAAACACAAAGCACAACGGCAGACACACAAGACGTGCATTTTCCTGTGTGTGTGTATGTGTGTGTGTGTTTGTGTGTGTGTGGAGGAGGAGAAAAACGAGCTCCTTCACCCTCAGACACACACCTCCAAACCCAGCTGCGTGAACTCAAACAGTACTCCTGCCACAGAGCGAGCGAGAGAGCGGTGAATTCTGCTTGGCTAGGAGAATAAGCATCAGTGCGGGGGTATTTTGGGGTGCGGGGCCATCAGTACGGGGGTATTTTGGGGTGCAGGGATATCAGTGTGGTGGTATTTTGGAGTGCGGGATATCAGTGCGGTGGTATTTTGGGGTGCGGGGCCATCAGTACGAGGGTATTTTGGGGTGCGGGGATATCAGTGCGGTGGTATTTTGGAGTGCGGGGATGTCAGTGCGGGGGTATTTTGGAGTGCGGGGATGTCAGTGCAGGGTATTTTGGAGTGCGGGGATGTCAGTGCGGAGGTATTTTGGAGTGCGGGGATGTCAGTGCGGGGGTATTTTGGGGTGTGGGGCCATCAGTACGGGGGTATTTTGGGGTGCGGGGATATCAGTGCGGTGGTATTTTGGAGTGCGGGGATGTCAGTGCAGGGGTATTTTGGGTTGCGGGGATATCAGTGCGGGGGTATTTTTGAGCACACTATTCGCTTCTGCACTCTTCTCCTGTCTCTCGACACTGCGCTACATAATTCCCTGCCTCCCAAACCTCCCACAGCACACAGCATCAACTGCTGCATGGGCTTTCTATATTTGTATATTATTTATATCATTACTATTATTACTATTATTGTTATTATTATTATTATTATTAACAAGAAGAAGAATAGTAATAATAATAACAACAACAATAATCATAATAATATTATTATTATTTTAAAACAAAATTCAATTTAATGTAATTTGATCAGAGCTGTTGTTTAAATGGGCTCGTGTTAAGATGTGGGTGGATCAAACATTGGTTGGCTATGATTCATGAAACGCGTGTACGTTTCGCTCCTCTGAATGGGGAGTGGGACCACTTAGGTAAATGGTGTGTGTTTGTCTGATCCCAAACTCGTTAATAGTAAGAGGGCCTCAACACAAGCCGTGCTGGGGATCTACCCGGTAGCTGAAGTGGGACAAGAGGCTTTGAAGAATAGCCATGGGGAGAGCAGGGTGGTCCAAAGCCTCTCTGCCCCTTCGGTGAACACAAACACACATTCACTCGCTTTCATTCCCTAGCCGCAGGAGGCGCTGGTCAACAACAACAGTCCCGCCCCCGTCACAAAGCCCATAGACCCTTGGCACATCCGCCCCAGCCCTCTGAGAACCCCACTCTTTCTCTTGTCAGAAACACAGACAACTGCCCCTCTCTCTCTTGTCAAAAACACGGAGAGCTGTCCCTCTCTATTGTCAGAAACACAGAGAACTGCCCCTCTCCATTGTCAGAAACATGGAAAACTGCCCCTCTCACTTGTCAGAAACACGGAGAACTGCCCCTCTCTGTCAGAAACACGGACAGCTCCACTGTCTGTCAGAAACAGCAGTCAGCATTCCCGATTGCCTGACAACACCATGTTTCCAAGGCCCCAACAATAGGCCCTGGACCGATGCCCTGGACACAGCAATTACTCTTGCTCTCCGCAGGCCTGAGATCCACCACCACCACCCCTGCCAGCCCCACGCTCATCCCCTGGGAGAGAGCTCCTCGCTGGGCATGGGGGGCACAAAAGGTCCCCTTGTCCTACCACAGCACCTCTCTTCCAGCACAGAGCTGCCTTTGATAGCAGCAAGAACTCAGCCGTGTCAACAGAAGCCAGCCAAAGGAATGCAGTGAATGGTGGGGGGTGCACACAGTTGGGGTGGGGGGTGGGGTGGAGGTACAGAAGTAAGTGGGGTGAGAGAGAAAGAGAGAAAAATATGTGGGGAAGGGTGGGGAGGATGGCCGGCAAGATGCAGAGTTAGAAATCAAAAGAAGAGGGACGACCAGAGAGAGATGCGGGAAGAGGGAAAGAGAGAGAGAAAGAGGGCAAACAGCTAGAACTAGAGAGAGCTAAGCTAACACTAGCAAGCAAACAAGAGAGATGAGAGGCTAACTATAGTGAGCAATTGAGAGAGATGAGAGGCTAAGCTAACACTAGTGAGCAAACAATAGAGATGAGAGGCTAACACTAGTGAGCAAATGAGAGAGATGAGAGGCTAAGCTAACACTAGTGAGCAAATGAGAGAGATGAGAGGCTAAGCTAACACTAGTGAGCAAACAATAGAGATGAGAGGCTAACACTAGTGAGCAAATGAGAGAGATGAGAGGCTAAGCTAACACTAGTGAGTAAATGAGAGAGATGAGAGGCTAAGCTAATACTAGCGAGCCAATGAGAGGCTAGGCTAACACCAGCGACCCGATGAGAGAGATGAGAGGCTAAGCTAACACTAGTGAGCAAACGAGAGATATGAGAGGCTAAGCTAACACTAGCGAGCTGATGAGAGGCTAAGCTAACACTAGCGAGCAAACAAGAGTGATGAGAGGCTAAGCTAACACTAGAGTAGAGTAGAGTAGAGTAGAGTAACTTTATTGATCCCGAAGGAAATTAAGGTGTCCACTAGTGAGCCAATGAGAGATATGAGAGGCTAAGCTAACACTAGTGAGCTCAGGGGCGACACTAGGCCACATGCATTCCAGACCTGGTGCAATGATGGCTGCTCCATGAAAAGAGAGGAGGAGGAAAGGAGGTGGTGGAGGATAAGGAGGTGGAGGTGTAGGTGTAAAAGGACGAGGAGGGCAAGGAGGTTAGCACAGGAGAAGGAGGATGTTCTGGCAACAGTGGACTCAGCAGTTTCACAGTATCAACTTTATCAGAGTATCTTAGATGCTCAGGGCAGGCTTTAAGAAAATGCTCTGGCTGTTCACAACCAAGACATTTTATAGTATCTGTAGTCACATACAGTATGTCCCATAATTAAACTCTGCTCCATGAGGAGAGAGGAGGAGAAAGGGAGGTGGAGGAGGACAAGGAGGTTAGTACACGTCCTCTGCGAGCATCATAAAGGCAGGCGAGAAATGGGTTAATGCTGAGAGAATACTTTCACATGCAGCAGGGTGCCCCCGCCAGCCGTGTGACCTTGCCTTCCAATCCGCTGGCTAAGCTACATTCACCCTGACGACCATCGGGAGACAACGAGTTTCTGAGGACCCATTTTCCCCGGAGCCCCGCGAGCCTGTTATTACCCATAACACACCAGGGCGAAATGCCACGGTTCAAAAAAAGGAAACCCTGGTGTCAGCATTTAGGCTGATAAGGGACGTGATGGATAGCCCTGAGCTGGCCAACTTCCAGCCTACTTTCAATCGCGATCAATAATTGATCTGTTCCTGCTGCGAGTTTCCGGGTGGCAGCGAGCCACCAAAGACACTGGTGTAGCATTACACACGTCTTTAGGCACAGCACACACACACACACACACACACACACACACACACACACACACACACACACACACACACACACACACAGGGAACATAGTCTGTAGTCTTTTCCCCTCTGCACACACACACACACACACACACAAGGAGAATACAATCCATAGTCTTCCACCCCTACACACACACACACTAGGAGAACACAGTTCATAGTCACCCCCCCCCCCCCACACACACACACACACAGACACACACACTAGGGAAACAGTCCATAGTCTTCCCGCCCCCACACACACACTATGTAAACAGTCCATAGTCCCCCCCCCCCCCCACACACACACACACACAGACACACACACTAGGGAAACAGCCCATAGTCTTCCCCCTACACACACACACACACACAAGAATAATACAATCCATAGGGTCATTCCGTGTCAAATCAACAAATGGCCGACAGTCACCCTCTCCAAAAAATCTGAAAAATTTTCCTGTAGAATTCAAAAATCAAATCAGATCAGATATACCTTGTGTAATTCTTCCTGTCCAAAGCTGTGAAAATGGCTATAGATTCAATATGTGAAATGACACCACCACTTTTGAGGGCTTCTCGGTCAAAAAGTATGGCACACAAATTTATCAGATTATTTTTCCCAGTCATATACGGATTATAATGTCACGCCTATGCATTAACCTTTGTTGATATTGTTTTCATATGGTCAGTGTATTTTCTTGAAGTTAGGCTTGATTTTCAAAAAGGCTGTTTTCATCTTGTCATTTCACACCACACCAGCATTAGCGTCTCCCAGTTTGTAGACAGAGATGGAGCAAAAAGTGTGGAGAAGATTGGGGAGTAGAGGGCATTTTTGTTTTTAAATAGTTATAATAGATATTATTTGCACTGGTTTTTAAAGCCTTGGTTTACACCTGCTTAAGAGCAGAGTACTGATGCTGAGTTAATAAACTATTTCACACAGAGGTTATTTGTGTGTTTTGCTTTTTTGAGTTAATAGACTATTTTACACTCAGGTTATTTGTGTGTTTTTCTTTTTTTTCCATACAGTTTACAGTCTGATTTGCACTTTTCCTGACCACTGATGCCATCCCTGTTTGTTATTTTTAATGTTGTCTATTTTCTGTTTATCCCTGAATAAACAGGTTCGTTTCTTGTTACCAACCATTGTGTATTCAAACTCACTTAAGTCAGCTGGCTAGTTGTTATCAAGAGTACTAAAACCCTTTTCAATATGAGTCTAATAACTAAGTAAGAAGGCTAAATAACTTTAATACATGCTCGGTTGGATAGGCCGGTATCGGTATCGGCCACCAGTATCGGTATCGGCTCGGAAGTGCAAATACAATATCGGTATCGGATCGGAAGTGCAAAAAGCTGGATCGGGACATCCCTACACTAATGTGTGTGGAATACTAAAAGAGCCAGCAATTCGGAAGTTGAGCAAAAGGCTTGTTCACAAGAATTACCAAAATGACCTGAAATTTCAAAGGGCTGTAGTTTTGGAGCTATTAGTGATACAAACTTAATATTTAAGATTTATACATAAGTTGGATGTACAAACAGCTGTGATTTTTTTCAGATTTTTTGGAGAGGGTGACTGTCGGCCATTTGTTGATTTGACACGGAATGACCCCATAGTCTTCCACCCCAAGACACACACACTAGGAGAACGCAGTTCATAGTCACCCCCCCCCCCATACACACACACACACACTATGTAAACAGTCCATAGTCCCCCCCCCCCCACACACACACAGACACACACACTAGGGAAACTGTCCATTGTCTTCTCCCTACACACACACACACACTAGGAGAAGACTAGGTTCATATTGGTCTTGCCCCCCTACACACACACACTAGGCAAACTAAGTCTATGTTCTGACAGGAACACTAGGCAGACTCGCTTTCATGGCAATAAACAAGCCTGTTCTGCCAGGATACCTGACGTCTCAACAATAGCCTATTACACAACACTGTCTACACCACAACTCAAACACCTACACAACATACACAACTCCCACACAGACGCACACAGCTCTCTCTGTCTCTCACACACACACACACACACACACACACACACACACACACACACACACACACACACACACACTACTTAGCTCCACAAGGTACTCCCACATATTATCTGGTTATCAGGTAAACAGGTGAGAAAAAAGGATGAAATGAAAAGATGAAAAAAACAAATGCCTTTGAAACTTTGATTACCAAGTCAATTTCCCTCAAACTGGCTTGACTGCATGTCTAGTTTAATGACACCATCTTGTTTCAGTGAAAGCATTCAGTCCGCATTCTTCAGTCCTGCGGTAATTTATTCCTTGCCTCTCTGGAGTCTCTATGTGAGGTAAACGCAGTTCTGATAGTGTTTCCCCGACAACACCCAACCCCCTACGCCACCCCAACACTATGCCACCACAACATTATGCCACCCCACCGCTAGGCCCTTCCACCCCTACACCACCCCAACACTATGCCACCCAAACCCCCTACACCACCCCAACACTACACCGCCCAAACCCCTACAATGCCTAAAACCCCTACGCCACCCCAACACTACGCCACCCCAACACTACAACACCCAAACCCTACATCACCCAAACAATACGCCACCCAAACCCTACATCACCCAAACAATACACCACCCAAAAAATACGTCACCCAAATAATACGCCACCCAAATAATACGTTACCCAAACCCTACGTCACCCAAACAATACGCCACCCAAATAATATGCCACCCAAACACCCTACGCCACCCCAACTCTCTACACCACCCAAACCCCACGCCACCCACTACCCTAACCCCTCATACACACTCCCCTCCCCTAACCCCTCTCACAACACTTCCCTAACCCTAGCTTCTCACACACACTACCCAAACTATAACCTCTCTTACACACACTCCCCTAACCCCTCACACACACTACCTTATCCCTAAACTCTCTCACACACACGCTACCCTAACCCTAACCTCTCTCACACACATACATTCCACTAATTCTAACGCTAGGATTCACTCCTAAAT
>CM050205.1:8142500-8265000 GCA_027475355.1 Coilia nasus
ACTAGAATGTTGCTGTTAAAATGTAATTCTTCAGTGTGGACGCCCGTATCGTTGCAGTTCTTCATTCTTGGTGTGAACGGGCCTTAAGTCTGCTACTATCTGTGGGACTGTCTGTGCATGTGTACTGTATGTGGTTAGAGCCGAGTTCTGTGTATACACACAGACGACAAATCTCAAACAGAGCACTTCAAACAATCCATTTCTCTGTTCTTCATTGAAACCCAACTGTCTACTTCAATCTTGACTCTTTCAAATCTCCAGTAGAAAACAAGTGTGCTCAGTTCTCTGTTCAGAGCATAATTAGAGAACCGTCTCTTTTCGGTTCTCTTGTGGAACCCGACTCGTAGCAGCCAGGCCGTCCTTCTCTGGCACGGGACGACGCTGAACGCACGCCAACTCCTCTCTCCCCCCAGGTTCCGGAAGGTTCAGAGACACACAGCTGTAATGAAGTCTGCCAAGCGGCCTGGATGCAGACTGTTTGTGGTAGACCAGATCAATTTCCTTGTGAGAAAGTTATAACGGGCTGCAGTGCCTGCCAAACTTTAACAATGACCATCGTTGCCAGAGACCAAGACAGAGAAGGAAAGAGAGAGAGCGAGGGAGAGAGGGAGAAAGAAAGCAAGAGAGAGAGAAAGGGAGAAAGCTGAAAAGAGAGAGAAAGGGACAGAGAGAGAGAGCAAGAGAGGAAGAGAGAAAGAGGGAGAGAGAGAAAGAAAGAGAGGAAGAGAGAGAGAAAGGGACAGAGAGAGCAAGAGAGGAAACAGTTCTCAGGGAACTGAGTGATGTCGAGTGCATGGCTCCAGGCAGGTGTTTCTCTGAACGGCTGGCAACAAGTTCTGGAACATTCCTGTTCCCAACCCCCAGCAGGAGCAGCATGCCACCAAAACCTCCACCTGAGGAGGGCTGGAGATAGGAGTGGCGCTACAGGAAGTTGTAGCATGGCACAAAGAGGCCTTTTAGGTTTCTAACACCTCTGAAGTGTCTGCGGTCTGTGACAAGTCTGTCACACAACACACCAGCTCGCTTTGTGCGGCCACACAGACACAGAAAGAATGCAAACAAAGACGCCTTTAAGGCACTGCGCCACACTTAAGGCGCATGAAACCCTTTGGGCTGTTTTTGCACCAGAGTTTGGTTGTAAAAATTCCTTTGTTTTTTTTTTTTTTGTTTTTTTGTTATCCACACTTTGTATGCAAGAGTTCCTTTAGGGCACTATATCATACTTTAGATGCAGAAGATCTGTTTACAAACTTTGCAACACTTGATACGTAAGTTTTTCCTATTAAAAAAAACTTTAACATTTACTTTCACTAATCACATTTTCCCTTTGTAAGTGGCAAGGCATGGAGCAGAACGGAGACCAGAGGGAAGGGGAACTACACAGAGGAGGGATAGAGAGCAGAGAATAGAGGAAGAGGAGGGAAAAGGGGAGCGCAGGGAGGAGAGAGGAGGAAAGGAGGGATTGGGAGGGCAGAGGAAGAGAGCGTACGGGAGGGGAGGCTAACAGCCGGAGGGGATCTGCAGCCATGCGGCGGAGGAATGCGAAGTATTCAAACGAGGCGCAGATCCGTTTGAGAGCGACCACAAGGGCCTATCTACAGCACCAATGCGTCTACAGCAGACTTCAGCACCAATGCTGCTGCTGCAGACTCCAGCACTCTTAGGCCCCACTGAGGAGCACTACCTACTACACTAACCCGGCTCTGCCAGCCCTCTCTTTGCCTTAAATCAAACACTACCCGGTAGGGCTGGATGATATGGACCAAAACTGATATCACAATATTTCTGGGCTGACTGGCGATATACGATATATGTCGATATTTCAGAAACAGAATGAGCAAAGTGTTTTATGCTAAGACTGCTCTAAAAGACCTGTACAAATGAAAAAGTAAACAGTAACACGCGCAGGGGCACAGCTGACCGATCCGAGAAAGCTCTGGCTGTCTGAACAGTGTGAACACTGAACACTAGAATAAGTGGTTTCGATAAAGTGGTATTGCAGCATGTACGTCAAATACATATCTCCTTCAAAAATATATATCGATATTACGATAATATCGATATATCCCCCGAGCTCTACTACCCAGCCACGTACCTGTGCCTCAAATTCAACAGGGCCAACTAAATCAGAATGCCGGACTGATAGCAGCACTGAATAGCAGGAACCATTTAACCTACTTCTGAGTAAACATTTCATCTACTTCTCAGCAAACCTTTAATTCTAACCAACAGGGATGAGCAGACTGTAAAATAAGCAGGGTTTTAAATAAAGAAATAAAAAAACCTCTTCTGTGGGCTGGATCTACTTCTTGGCCAGTTTCTGCATGTGATCCTGCACCGTTCCAGAGCATACATGCAGGAGAAGCATTAGCATGTAGCGCTGTGGTGTGCTAGCACACAATTACAGCATTAGCATGTAGAGGTGTGGGGTAGAGCATACAAAGGCAGCACTGACATGTAGCGCTGTGACGTGCTAGCATACAAACACAGCATTAGCATGTAGTGCTGTGGCATAGAGCATACAAAGGCAGCACTAACATGTAGCGCTGTAGCGTAGAGCTCACAAACATAGCATTAGCATGTAGTGCTGTGGTGTAGAGCACACAAACATAGCATTAGCACACATGCAAAAGAAGAGCTCAATGCAGCGCTGCGGCTCCATGCAGCTAAGCCTAGCATGTTAGCACACAAACACAGCATTACCATGTTACACCAGGGAGTAAAACGAACGGAGGCTTCAAAAAGACGTCTACAAATATTAACTGGGACATCCTCTAAATTCAACCCCACAAGGAATACACTGGCATCCACTACCTGCTGCATCTCCCTGGCACCTTTGCGTACACACACACACAGATAAAGACACACACACACACACACACACACAGATAAAGACACACACACACACACACACACACCTGCACACACAGATAAAGACACACACACACACACACCCTCTCTGTCTCTCTTTCCCTTTGGAAGTCCTCCCACGCCATGCACAGAAAGATGAAACGTCGCCTGTCGTTCGCGGTGCCTCTGCAGAGCTGAGACGTGAAGCTTTACTGTGCTTCTTTATACTGCCAGCCGCCTGGCATGCTCCCCCACCCTTCACATATTACTGTGGCTGGTTTCTGGTCTCTCTTCTACAGTCATTACTGTGACTGGTTCCTGGTTTCCCTTTCTAGATTCATTCTTTAATTGCTCTCTTTTCTATTCTCCAGCCTGCTGTCAGGCTCAGTGACAAAACACTGACTTAAAACACACACACACACACACACACTTCCTATTCTCTCTCTCACACACACACACACACTTTTTTTTTCTCTCATCACACACACTAATGCACAAAAATATCCCAGCTTTCTGTTTTCCTCCCACTCTCTGCCACTCCAAAACAAACACACACACAGGCCATTTCTTTTGTGCAAACACACAGTCTAAAAATTCTTCAGAGAACTCACGGCTCCTCCATTCAGTATGCAGAACGTGCTGTCAAAGCATCGACTTTTAAGCTGCTGATTATTACTCTCCACAAAATTGCTTTCTTCTCAGAGTAGCAGCTGAGGTGCACTAGGTCAGTGCCCAACAGACTGAGCACAGCGAGCAAGTGGTGCATTTTAAGACCCTGTGGGGCTGAGGAAACGAGGTCATTTATTTAGCATCATCATACCGTATTAGACATCCTCCCAGTAAGGCAACACAATCCCATACAGTAGGTTGCCCATGGCACCTTCTCTCTGCGGGCGTGTACCTGCAAAGCCTTCAGCTTGTGTATGTTTGTGCGTGCATATGTGTGTATGTGTGTGTGTGTGTGTGTGTGTGTGTGTCGTGTGTGGCGTGTGTGAGGGTGTTTATTCAAGTGTGTGTGTGTGTGTGTGTGTGTGTGTGCACGTGTGTGTGTATGCACTTATGCAAGTGTAATGTGTGCACTGTCTTCTGGCAGCATACAGAAGGTTCTGCTAGTGTGCACCTGCAAGACCTTTGGTTTGTACATGTATCTACATCTGTGTACATGTGCACGCGTGTGCCCGTGTGTGTGCGCGTGTGCACGTGTGTGTGCATGCGTCTGCTTATGTAGGTCTAATCACTGCAGCGCATCTTCTAGCTTTGCTTTCCGTGAGTCTGTGTGAGAGTGTGGGCTGCTATGGATATCTGCATATCTATGTGGCTGTGGGTGTATACTGATCACACCGAAAACATGTCTACTGTAAAGCCCTCTGAGACAGCGCGCTGTCCATCATTACCCCATAATGCATTCTTATTGGTTGAGCACCCATAATGCATTCTCATTGGTTGGGCATCCATACTGCCTTCTCATTGGCTGGGTACCCATATTGCATTCTCACTGCTTAAGCACCCATTAATGCATTTTCATTGGTTGGGCAACCATACTGCATTCTCACTGGTTAAGCATCCATAATACAGGCGTATTGGTTGAGCCTCAACGCCCGGCTCTTCTGAGGGGGAACATCAACACGCTGAGACTAAGACTGAGACTAAGACTAAGACTGGGACTGAGATTGAGAGGAGGCTGAGGCTGAGGCTGAGAGTGAGACTGAGAGTGAGAGTGAGAGTAAGAGAGAGTAAGTGAGACTGAGAAAGAGACTAAGATTGAGACTGAGACTAAGATTGAGACTGAGACTGATGCTGAGAGTGAGAGTGAGACTGATGCTCAGAGTGAGAGTGAGACTGAGGCTGAGAAAGAGACTAAGATTGAGACTGAGACTGATGCTGAGAGTGAGACAGACTGAGACTGAGACTGAGACTGATGCTGAGAGTGAGACTGAGGCTGAGAAAGAGACTAAGATTGAGACTGAGGCTGAGATTGAGACTGAGACTGATGCTGAGAGTGAGACAGGCTGATGCTGAGATTAATATTGAGACTGAGATGGAGACTGAGACTGAGACTAAGATTGAGATTGAGACTGATGCTGAGAGTGAGAGTGAGACTGAGACTGAGAAAGAGACTGAGATTGAGACTGAGGCACAGCAGACAGAAACAGCTAAGAAAACAGCAGCGGTGTAATTAACTGGATGACAGCGATTTCAAACTAGATTGCATGCACACGCGTATGTGTGTGTGTGTGTGTCATGGAGGAAGAAAAACTGCAGAGCTACCGTACACTTACGAGGACCGTATAATTCCAGACTTGTCTCAAGCCGTGCCCATGCATGTATGTGTGCGTATGTGTGTGTATATGTGTGTTTATAGATGTGTGGGTGCCCGCCTGTCAGGAGCAAGTCCGGTCTGTCTCGAAGAGCGGCTGTAAAAGCCTCGCCGGGGTGCCCATAACTTACAATCAGGCAAACAAAAGGGCCGCAGCCTCTGGGGCTAAGTTTACGTGTGTGTGTGTGTGTGTGTGTGTGTGTGTGTGTGTGTGTGTGTGTGTGTGTGTGTGTGTGTGTGTGTGTGTGTGTGTGTGTGTGTGTGAAACTTGTGGTAGCCTGAGAGGCTCTGAGTTGGGCAGGCCAGCCAGTCCAGGGGAAGCCAGAGCACCAACGCTGCGTGGAAATATCTGGACATCAAAACAAGGGGCGGGCATGGCTGGAGTGTGTGTGTGTGTGTGTTTGTGTGTATGGAGCAGCCGCAGCTAAAGCTCCCCATCTCAGTCTGGGCAGATCACAGAGGGGCCAGAGAGGAGACCTATTTTGACTGGAGCACCATAAAACAGCCTCTGCGCTTGGTGTGTACAATTGTGTTTGTGTGTGTGCATGTGTGTGTTTTAGCTCTGCCAGGCCATTCCGCTTCAGCGCTGGAGATAAGTTGATCCCTAAGCCACAAGGTCATGCGAACACAAATACTACTCCTCTCTCTCTCTCTCTCTCTCTCTCTCTCTCTCTCTCTTCTCTCTCTCTCTCTCTCTCTCTCTCTCTCTCCTCTCTCTCTCTCTCTCTCTCTCTCTCTCTCTCTCTCCTCTCTCTCCTCTCTCTCTCTCTCTCTCTCTCTCTCTCTCTCTCTCTCACCCCTCTGTACAGCCGCCAACAGCACTGAAAAGTGCCTCCCCTCCCCTACACCCCTGCCATCCTTGGAACTGCACCTCTCTTTACAGTGGCTAGCAACACTGCAGGGGTAAACAGTTCTCACAAGCTAAAACTGAACACTGAGAGGTAAAGGTGGGTTTTAACCTCTCACACACACACACACACACACACACAACAACACACACACACACACACACACACACACACACACACACACACACACACACACTCACAGGTCAGGACACAAGGCCTGTGAAACCACTGGTCCCCATTCCAAGAGCCCAATGGAAGCAGCCAGAGCATTTGCACTTCGTGCCCCATAGACACCAGTACACACCCTCATTTACTTAGTGCCCCATAGACACCAGTACACACACCGGTACACACCTCATTTACTTAGTGCCCCATAGACACCAATACACACCTCATTTACTTAGTGCTCCATAGACACCAGTACACACACCAGTACGCAAGATGAGGAGTTCAGGGGCCAGTTAAGGGAGCAGGGGAATCAAGAAGAGACAACAACAACAACAACAACAACAAATAATATAATAATAATAATAATAATGTTTACTTGTATAGCGTATAGCACATTTCATACAAAGAATGTAGTTCAAAGTGCTTCAACAGTTTGGCAAAGGAACACAGAATGACGTAGGAAGAGTTAAGGAGACACGATAACTTATAAGGGAGAGACAATGACTGAAAGGGAAGTTAATGAGAGACTATGACTGATAGAGACATTAATGAGAGACTATGACTGATATAGATGTTAATGACAGACTATGACTTATAGGAGAGTACAGGACAGACTATGACTGATAGAGGAGAGACTATGACTGATAAAGGAGAGACTATGACTGATAAAGGAGAGACTATGACTGATAGAGGAGAGACTATGACTGATAAAGGACAGACTATGACTGATAGAGGAGAGACTATGACTGATAGAGGAGAGACTATGACTGATAGAGGAGAGACTATGACTGATAGAGGAGAGACTATGACTGATAAAGGAGAGACTATGACTGATAAAGGAGAGACTATGACTGATAAAGGAGAGACTATGACTGATAGAGGACAGACTATGACTGATAGAGGACAGACTATGACTGATAGAGGACAGACTATGACTGATAGAGGAGAGACTATGACTGATAGAGGAGAGACTATGACTGATAAAGGAGAGACTATGACTGATAGAGGAGAGACTATGACTGATAGAGGAGAGACTATGACTGATAAAGGAGAGACTATGACTGATAAAGGAGAGACTATGACTGATAAAGGAGAGACTATGACTGATAGAGGAGAGACTATGACTGATAGAGGAGAGACTATGACTGATAAAGGAGAGACTATGACTGATAGAGGAGAGACTATGACTGATAGAGGACAGACTATGACTGATAGAGGACAGACTATGACTGATAGAGGAGAGACTATGACTGATAGAGGGTGAGACTATGACTGATAAAAGGAGAGACTATGACTGATAGAGGAGAGACTATGACTGATAGAGGAGTCAGGGGAGTTTGTGGGGAGAGAGATATGAAAGGGAGTTCCTGAGAGATCACTACACATGGTGATGTGAAGAGAGAAGACAACAAACAGGCAGACAGAGAGTGACAGAGAGGGAGAAAGCGATCAGAGAGGGAGAGAGACAGAGGGAGAGAGACAGACAGAGGTAGAGAGGGAGAGAGAGAGAGAGACAGACGGAGAGAGACAGAGAGGAAGAGACAGGTGGGACGGCGACTAAAGAGAGGTGTTTTCATGCTTACGCCTAAATGACACTTTAAGGTGTGCTAGCTAGCTTAAGGCTGTTAGATACACTCCATAGTAATCATGATAACTATAGGTGTCCTAGCTAGTTTAGCTAAACTCCACAGTAATAACAATGCTAACTTCATAACCGCTGGCCAGCATGGCGATTGCTAGCTTAACCCCATAGTAATCATGGTAACTATATGTGTGTGCTAGCTAGTTTAGCTAAACTCCACAGTTTATAACGCTAACTTTAAAATCACATGGCAATGTGCTTAGCCCATAGTGATGCACTGGTGGCAGTGGGGGAAGAATGGCCAGCTTGCTAGTGTGTGGTGTGGAGGTATTAAGGGAGACAAAGGCTGAATATTTTGTGTGTGTGGGAAGGTGGGGCTGTTAGTGTGTATGTGTTGTGGAGGGGGGCAGCTGGGGCTGTGTGTGTATGTGTGTAATCTGAGTCAAGAGCAAACACAGAGATCTGCTCCTCTAAGGGTTTTAAATGCAAAGGTGCTCCCGAGACTCAGGTGTCAGTCAAGCTTCTGCTGTTTTAGGCCTTGGGCTGTCTGTGTGTGTGTGTGTGTGTGTGTGTGTGTGTGTGTGTGTGTGTGTGTGTGTGTGTGCGTTGCGTGCGTGTGTATATTACAGGCTTTTTCTTGTGTCTGAGTGTGTGTGAGCTGCACACCAATCAACAGGGTGAGCAGAGAGTGTGGCAAGTCCAGGCGCCTCGTCTAAGCCTTCTCCCAGTCAGGCAGCACAACAGTCCTCCCACCCCCTCCCGTCCCATTTCCCACCTTCCAGCTCTTGTCCCTTCCCTGAGTAACCCAGCACAGGCAGCTGAGTGGGAGTCCTCCCATCTCCCACCTCCTACCTCCCAGCTCCTCTCTCCCTTCCCTGAGTAATCCAACACAGGCAGCTGAATAAGAGTCCTCCCACCTCTCAACTCCCAGCTTCCAGCTCCCATCACCACTCTCCTTTTCTTGAGTAATCCAACACATGCAGCTGAATAGGAGTCTCCCTGGTGCCCACACCCCACCTCCCACATCCCACCATCCCTTCCCTGAGTAATCCAACACATGCAGCCCAATAAGAGTCTCCCTGGTACCCACACCTTCTTTCCCAATCTGCCCAGGTTTATATGACAGCATGGCCGACAGGTCCACACGCTCATCACACATCTGCATCTGTGCTGACATGACCATAGATAATACTGTCCTTGGGGAGCCCAGTGGAAAAAACAGCCAACTGTCAGCAATTACCAGCACACACACACACACACACACACACACACACACAATTACCACCTGGGCCTCTGCAGCCAGCCGGCCATGCCACTCATATTGTCCTGCAGGACTCTCTGGTTTCGCCCCATTTGCTGGTATTGCCCAAACGAAACAAGCAATCATGACAGCAATACACTCGCGCGCACACGCACACACACACACACACACACACACACACACACACTTCCAAACACACACACTTCCAAACACACACACTTACACACAACACACAAACATGAACATACACACTGATTAGTTGTGCGGCTGACCGCAGCAGCTGTCATGGCGAGTCTACTGTCACGTGACAGGAGTGCCGAGGTCAACAGGCCAACTGGAAACTCCCGTCACAGGTCAGCTCATGGCCGCGCCCCTCCGACGCATGACTACGGCCCATCAGGGGTCGCATGAAGCCAAATTATGCAATGGTAATAGCTTCCCACGCACACACACACACACACACACACGGCGCTATTTATCTGGGCATCGATCCTGGCATCTCTCCACAGTGCCACATACAGTATAAGCCCAATCTCCTGCTTAGCCTGCGCCCACACAACAGAACGGACTTTCTCCCACACACAGGAACACGTGCGTGCGATATGCACATGCACACACACACATACTGCACACATACACACACATACTGTATGCACGCAAGCACACTCACACACATACACAAACACACATGCACGCAGGGACACACACCTATAGGCACACACACATATGCACAAAAGCACACACACATAAACATTATTTACACACACATTTAATTGCACGCACACACTCACAAGTGCAAACATTCGCATGCACAAACACACACACTCACAAGCATGCACGCAAACACATTCTCTCTCTCTCTCTCTCTCTCTCTCTCGGGGCAATCTGTAGACCTTGCAGTGCTGGACACACACACACACACACACACACACACACAGACACAAGCACACGCACAGCTCACACAACAAAACGGGCCGAAATCAATTCCTCCATTCATGTGTGTGTCCTTAATGAGCTGCGCTGTGGGAACACAGGATAACACACAATAGCTGGAGGTGCGGCCCTCACAGCACCACTCTGTGTGTGTGTGTGTGTGTGTGTGTGTGTGTGTGTGTGTGTGTGTGTGTGTGTGCGTGTGCTTCTCTCACACTCGTCCCAGTGGAGACTTCCTGGGTCGTATTAAAAATGCATGTCAGACAAGGGCTAGCGCAGTTGCAGTGAAAACAAAGACAATCCTGTATTGATTAGCATGTAGCACACTGGCAGAAATGGACCACATGTGACCGCCACCCCACATACACATACACACACCCACACATCTATCCACACACACACACATAACCATACCACCTCCCTCCCACTACCCCCACACATACACACACCCACACACATACACATACCCACACAAACATACACACACACAACCACCCCCCCACCCATCCACCCACTCACACACACAACCATACCATACCTCCCCACACACACACACACACACACACATACACATCCACCCACCCACACACATACATATACCCACACACACATACACACACACAACCACCTCCCACCCCACACACACACAACCACACACACACACACACACATCCACAACCATACCCCCCCCCCCCCCCCCCCCAAACACACACACACACCGATTCTCTAATGTTTCCGGCCTCAGCTAACCAGATCCCTGTTTGCACATCTGTGGCCATCCATAGGCTCCCGGCCCCCAGGGGCCCCAGCAGAGGCAAGCCTGGTCTTGAGTGGTAACCTATCCTTCTTCTACACCACAAGACAACACACACACACACACACATATGCATGCATGCACACGCACACATGCACACACACATGCACAAATATGCATAAATGTGGACATACACACACATGCATGCACACGCACACACACATGCACAAACATGCATAATGTGCACACACATACACACGTGTGCTTACACACACACACACACGCATGCATGAATCTGCACATACATACACACGTGTACTTACACACACACACACACAAACGCGCGTGCGCACACAAATGCACAGACACAATCATCTGGGCATGCTATGCACAGACTGTGGTTTCGATGAAGTCCCTGTCCACCACGAGGCCAGATGATGCCCTGATGTCCTGGAACAGCCCAATATCCCCCATCCATACACACACACACACACACTCACCCTCCCCTGACAAACACTCAAACCCCCCCCCCCACACACACACACACACACACACACTCACAGCCTCCCACCCCACAAACACCTCCAACACTCTCTCCACACAGTGGAAATTGCACGCCTGCATGGCTGTTTTTACAGTGCCACAGGTCAGTGGGGGGGCATACATAGACACAGGTGGGGGGGGGGGGGTTTAACAGGCACACCAGTGGGGATGGGGGTGGGGGGGTTATACAGGGACACTGGGTGGGGGGGGTGGGGGGTGGTTTGGCATACAGGGACACAGGTTGGCCAAGGGGGTGGGGAGGGAGCATACGAGGACACAGGGAGCAGGTGCACTTCTGTGGGTTTTTTCAGAGGTCCTCCAGTATTCCAGTAGGCTACTCTGCATTCTAACCGTCTAGTGGAACATTCTTTTGAAACATTGTAGAAAAAAACAACTAAATGACATGCAATGAGTAAAAAAAAAAAAAGACATGACGAGAAAAATAACACAACAGTCAGATCCTCCACTGACATGGCAGGCCATCCCTACTTTGGCCATTCATCCACTTCCCAGTTCTGCTCAGAAATACCTGCACATACTCAGGGACTCGTCTCTGCAGTATATGTCTACTGTCATGCCTTATGTATACTCCCCTCTGCCATTGTTTTCTTTTGCACATGACAGAAGTAGAGACTAAAGTCTAAAGTGTCCCTGACCCAGAAAATTAATCAAGGCACATCCCTGCACTGAGTGTGTGGAGAGATCAATGTGTGCGTGTGTGGTTATCTACTGTATGTGGAGGTGAGTGTTTGTTAATGTGTGTGAGGCTAACCAGTGAGTGTGTGAGTGACAGAGAGAGGTGGACATGTGTGTGTGTGTGTGTGTGTGTGTGTGTGTGTGTGTGTGTGTGTGTGTGTGTGTGTGTGTGTGTGTGTGTGTGTGTGTGTGTGTGTGTGTGTGTGTGAGAGAGAGAGAGAGAGAGAGAGAGAGAGAGACAGAGAGAGGCGGAGAGCTCGGCCTTCCACTGCCTCAGTGTCAGCATCCTGTCACTCACACTCACGACAGCCCCATCAAAACTAGCCAATTACAGCAGGACCATGCAGGATGGTCCAAACCAATCGGAATGCAGATGCAGGTTCAGACCAGTGAGTCTGACTACAGATGACAACCCTGTCCTGTCCAATCAGAACAGGAGCAGTGCAGGACTGTCTCAACCAATCAGAAGAGGAATGTTCTGGATATTCGGCAGCATTGTGGTGGTGCAGGTTAGGGGGTGCATGGTGCGGTGCAGAGAGGTGGTAGGGCAGTTCAGAGAGGTGGTGGGGTGCAGTGAGGATACAGTGGGGTGGGGTGTGGGAATTGGGGGGTTATGAGGCAGAGAGGTGGTGCAGTGCCGAGAGGGTGTTGGGGGGGGTACGGGGTGGGGTGTGGGGATGAGGGGGTGCAGAGGGGGGGCAAGGATGAGAGAGTGCAGAGAGGGTGTGGGGGCAGAGAGGTGGTGGGGTGCAGAGAGGTGGTGGGGTGCAGAGAGGATGCAGGGTGGGGTGTGGGGATGAGGGGGTGCAGGTTGGGGTGTGGGGGTGTTAGACTTAGACAGAACAGCAAGAGATCAGAACCCAAGCAGGCCAATGTGGTCTCAGTGCTCAGAATTTTGTTGTAACCCGGCTCAATCCTCAGATTTGGCCGGGACTGAGCCGGGATTGAGCCAGGTTACATCCAGATGTGGCCCAGGATTGAGCGGGGTTAGAAACAGACTTGGTCCAAGATTGAACTATGTTACAACCAGATGTGGGCCAGGATTGAGCTGGGTTAGAAGCAGATTTGGCAGAGGATTGAGCTGGGTTAGAACCAGATTTGGCCCAGGATTAAATCAGGTTAGAACTAGTTGCGGGCCAGCTCTGGGCCAGAGGTGCAGCAGAGGCAGGTGCTGTTTGTGGAAGCAGCGCAGGGTTCACGTAACGGCCAAAGTGTTCTGCCAGCAAAAAACATCCCAGAACCCGAGCAAACAAAACACAAACGCTCTGGGCACAAACCCACAACTAAAACACCATCCGTCTGGTTTCTTGCAAACGCGCCGCTCCAGAGGGCCCAAGTCCAGTATACGACTGCGGTCAGAGACTCTGGCGCTGAGGTCCGTTTCGGCCCAGAAAAACACGCGTGCACGCACACACACACACACACGGTGAGAGCTCCTGGTGCCGATTATACAGAGACAAATCTTGTGTTGTTTGCGCTCCGTCACTCTTATCACATTACCCAGGGTGCATGTCCAGGCAAAACCTGCCGGATAAGCACTGTGTGTCAGTGTGTGTGTGTGTGTCTGTGTGTGTGTCAGTGTGTGTGTGTGTGTGCATATGTGCGTGTGTGTGTGTGTGTGCAAAACAAACTGGCTGCATAACACACAGAGTGAGGATTACACACCCCTGACTGGACTGTGTTTGTCTGAGGGAGTCTCTGCCAAGCACACTCTATTTCCAGAGGAGGTTTGGTCTGTGGCCGCACCGCATGGAGATGCAGATCACAGGCCGGCAGCCTGGGGTTTCTGGGGTTACTGGAGGTCAGGCTACACGTTTACTGGGGCTACTGGGGATCAGACCGTACATCGGGTCCCAGTCCACTGGTTCAGCCTGCTAAACCCAGTCCATAGGTTTCGCTTGCTAAAAGCAGTCCATCAGGTCTCGTTGCTAAACAAGTTCTTTGGTTTCCCATGCTAACCTAGCCCACTGCTTCCCCATGCTAACCCAGCCCACTGCTTCCCCATGCTAACCCAATCCACTGTTTCCCCATGCTAACCCAATCCACTGCTTCCCCATGCTAACCCAATCCACTGCTTCCCCATGCTAACCCAATCTACTGCTTCCCCATGCTAAACCAAGCCACTGCTTCCCCATGCTAACCCAAGCCACTGCTTTCCCATGCTAACCCAGCCCACTGGTTCCCCATGCTAACTCAATCTATTGGTTCCCCATGCTAACCCAATCTACTGGTTCCCCATGCTAACTCAATCTATTGGTTTCCCATGCTAACCCAATCCAATGGTTCCCCATGCTAATTCAATCTACTGGTTCCCCATGCTAACCCAATCTACTGGTTCCCCATGCTAACCCAATCTACTGGTTCTCCATGCTAACCCAATCTACTGGTTCCTGGGCTCTCCAACCCTCAGCAGCTTATGAGACCGCCAAAGACAAGCAACCTCTGTATTACTGGCTTTACTAGGCTTGAGAAGGCGACACCACGGTGTGTGAGCCACAGCCCCGCGTAGGTACCTAGGCAGGGAGGGTAAACTAGCCCTCATTGTTCCTGTTGTGCTTAGGAGATTCATAATACTCGTGCTAATGATGCCTGAGCTACACTGTTGTGTAAAGACCTGCCATAGCATCTTCATTCTGATAAGTTCTCTTACAAGTCCGTACAATGCTAATGTTGCCGACTGTTTAGCATGAAGTGCCAGTACAACTGTAATACTTGTGTCTGTGGCACCTGTTGCTACTGTTAAAACCGCTCTGAAACTGGTGGTCGGCATAGTTAGCATGTTTTGTTCCTCGACTTTGTTCTGTGAGGTTGCTTTACTTCATCGCATATATGCTTTGTTGTTTTTTCATGCTGTCGGTTCCCCAGCTTAAAGTTAAGTGAAAGCAAGGTGGAAGACTGGCCAGGCTTGTGATGCATGCTGTATGGTAGCAGGTAGCTCGTATGGGTCAGTGTTGTTAATTGCACGTAGTTTCTCTAAATACTGCTGTTTGGTGTTGATATTTAGCTGCTCCCTGTACAGCCCATGTCCCTTAGCTTTCTCCTTCTCCGTTTCTTCTGAAATACAATTAAATCAAATTTAAATTCTGTATCACTGTCACTGTTTACCTTGCACAGTGTCGCAGTCCAAAATGGTGTCCCATGGTAACCAGGAGCCATGTACCTAGTTATCTATGAGGCGCTGCTCTAACGATGATGTAAACACTCAAGCCGACCTTCAGCACGTCCACTCTGTGAACAAGACGCCCTTCACCAGCCACATACGACCTTGGGGAAATGACGACTCTTCACAGTCTGCCCTACTTCTGAATGGTGCTCAGAGTTCTTGTTGTTGTCTGTGTCTACGCAGGTTATTTTCTACAGAAATGCCAAGAATTATGAATGATTTCGCAGGCAGTGGATGACACACCAACACACACGTCTCAGTCAACACCACACGCACCTCAGTCAACACCAAACTAAGGCACATCTCAGTCAACACCAAATGCACACACACACACACATACCTCAGTCAACACCAAACACACATCTCAGTCAACACCAAACACACATGTCAGTCAACACCAAAATCAGGCACATCTCAGTCAACACCAAACACACACACACACGTCAGTCAAGACCAAACACACACATCTCCATCAACATCACACACACACATCTCAGTCAACACCAAATACACACATCTCAGTCAACACCAAACACACTAGTCTCCATCAGCGCCAAAGCATTTCACACTCCCGTGGCTCCCCATCTGTTTGTGGTGAGGTGCATGGCAGACTGGCTGGCATTCACTCTACCACTTGTTACAGGCATGCATGGGCTACATCATATAACCATTCATAGCCATACAGTACATGGGCTACATCATAACCATTCATAGCATACACAGGCCATATCATAACCATTCATTGATGTAAATAGGTGATATTTTAGGCATACATAGGCTACATCATAGGCATAAATAGGCTATACATAAGCTCACATCAGCTTCTGTCCCACAGAGTGATGGATTGGTAATAAAGTGACCCACTGCTTTAAGTACTGTAGCCCCTAAAGCAACAGTGACAGATGACAATGTCACAGGCTACTGTCCCACTGAGCGATGACATGGCCAATGAAGTGACCCGCTGGTTTAAATGAATAGCTACTGTAGTGTCTGAAACAACAGACAGACAGTGGCACATGCACTTCCTGACCCCGCCAGGCTGGTGGTGACAATGAGTCAGTCAGCGGGAGCAAACAAAGCTGCGCTGAACCAGATCAGGATTTAACCCTTCGGGACAATTAGGTGTAGTGGCGCCCCGCCCCCTGGCCAAACCATTACAAAGCATTTGTATGCGCACTGCTCAAACAGAGGGACGGCTCCTATTGTGAGCCCACGTTTACCCCAGACAGCGGAGCCCAGAGATTACACCACTCCCATTCACATCACAGGGCCCTCTCGGCCATTCCACGGGCCCACACACCCGTGACACACACACACACACACACACAATAGTTGAACAGGAAACAGCATTGCACTGGCGATCGGAGGGCACGGTCAGCTTAATCGGCTGGCCATAAACAAAATGGTGACATTCTTCATCACAAAAGGCTCTTTCTCATGCTAATCACACCCCTTCTGACACAGCACAGGTTCTCACCACACACACACACAGCACAGGTTCTCACCACACACACTAAGGTCCTCAACAAACACTCATCTAGACACACACAGCTCAGGTTCATACTAGACACATTCATCCACACACACATACACACAAGCACTCAGGTTCTCACTACACACATTCATCCACACACACATACACACAAGCACTCAGGTTCTCACTACACACACACACACTTACACAGGTTTAATCTACACACACTCATCCATCTTTACAAAGAGCAAAACCTAGTTTTAAGAGTAAGAGAGACAGAGAGACAGATGGGGGGGGGGGCAGAGAGAGAAAGAGTAAGAGGAAGCCTAGAGCCTTAGGCCGGGTTTTGTTTGCATTTGTCTACCTTCCATTTCCCGCTGATTCCCATGCAGCGCTGTGACAGGTCATGTGTGACATCAGATTAGACGTCTCCATACATTGACCACGTGGGGTCACCTCACATATTTCATGCTGAATTTATTTCAGAAAGTGCTGTGTCTATTTAAGGGGTGCCTCTCTGCTGGCAAATACCTACTCAGCACCTGCTCAGCCCACACACTAACCCCATACAGAGAAACGGCATCACACACACCACCTCTGCTGAAGCACCACTCTGTCGTCAACACACACACATTCAACAGCTCACCACACGCAGGTTGCACACACACACATCAGCCCTGACATTCACCCCGATCATCCTTACCACAAGATTGCTATGTGGGCTCTCTCACACACACACACACACACACACACACACACACACACACACACACACACACTCTCTCCAGCTCGCCACACGCTACGTCACAGGTTGCACACACACACACATCAGCCGTGACAATCACCCCGATCATCCTCACCACAAGATCGCAATGTGGGCTCATACACACACACATCCCTCTCAGAGAAGAGCACTGAGGAAAGAGTGGTGGCTCTGAAGAAAAAAGCAGCAATGCTAGGGAGCAAGTGAGACAGAGAGAGAGAAAGAAGGAGACAAAGGTGGGGGCAGGAATGGAGAGATGGAGAGACGAATGGAGAGATGGAGAGACAAGGGCAGAGATGGAGAGACGAAAGGAGAGATGGAGACACGAATGGAGAAATGGAGAGACGAAAGGAGAGATGGAGAGACGAATGGAGAAATGGAGAGACAAGGGCAGAGATGGAGAGACGAATGGAGAAATGGAGAGACAAGGGCAGAGATGGAGAGACGAATGGAGAAATGGAGAGATGAAAGGAGGGATGGAGAGCGAGATAGGATCGCTGAGCAGATTCGCATCATGTCTTGCTAGCGGCACTCCTAAACTGAGGTTGAACCGCCCTCCCCTCCCTTCCCCGCTCTTCTTCACCCTGCCCCCCCTACCCCCCCTGCCACTCAATCAGTATTCCAAGCAGGGATCCCCGACCGTGTGCATCACTGTCGCTCATGTGGGGGGGGCCAGAGCCAGCTGCAAGTCATGCCTCACATGCCCCCCCACCCCTCACACACACACACGCACATATACACACACACACACTACACACACACACACACACTAAACATCCCGCCTGCCCTCAGAGGTTCATCCACCCAAGGGCAGGTAACCCTCCTCAACATCTCGTAAATTCTTCTCCATTTCACACTCACCACTCTGGCACTGGAGGACAGGAAGGACAGGAAGGACTCTCCTTCTCCTTCTCGGCCACAAAAGTCTGTTTCATCTTTGTGTAATGCAAGTGAGAGGAAATAACTAGAAGAGGGAGGCTTGTGAAAACACATCGCCTTTATGTCACTGGATAATGACTCTACAGTCCTTTGCAGATGGCTGTCCTCTGTAGGCAACCTTTTTTTTTTTTTTTTTTACAATATCCCTGTCGGCAGTTGCAATGAATCAGACCAATTGTCTCGTCAGCAATTCACAAATTCTAAAGCACAGCTCAACACTTGTGGGGAAAATGTGCCTTTAAGTTTTAATGGCTGGCTGCCCGTGCTGTGGACTCACCTGACTTGCTTTATGTCCTGCAGCACCTCTGAACAATGCTTATAGACACTGGCACTGCCTACCCGTATAAATCTAAGACTTATTGCGTAACCGGAGCGTCCCTCGTCAGGGCATGAAAAAAATCAATCATTGGTGACTCAAAGGTCGCATGTGCTTGGTCGCTCTTACAGGTTTTGCTGTTTGCATACATTTGTTTTGCCTTGTGGTGCCGCTTCCCATGCCCACGTTTAGCATCCATCTGCCAAACGTCAGCTGTCATGCCTGTCATTGATTCAAGTTTACATCTAACCCACACACCTCCACATGAATTAGACTGATCGATGGGTTATTTCTATATCCTCGTGATTACAGCAAGCCTGTCGATATAACCCATGCGTGTCTTGGTATCTGCCAAAGATTTAAAGCCACCTGCATTAGACAGGTGACTATTTCCACGAAGCGTGAAACAGTAAGCTCCACTGATGTCTTGAATTGGTGAAAAATTAGCGAGTGACAGGTGTTTAAACAGAGATCTTTTTGAATGAAGGCTACCCTCTGTTCTCCATTTGAACCAACCGTTTCGTATCCTGTCTATTCCCTGCGATTTTGGGAACATACCCTCTCATTGCGCATTGTTAGCTACTAATCATTAACACAAAGGATTCGCCAAATATATCGTATATCACTGGAATGGCGGAAGAATCATCAGGTATTAGCCCATCATATTTCATTTTTTATGTGGCAAAAAACATCAATCCACGCTTGGCATTTTTGGATTCTCGACTCACCTTTCTTTCTTTCCCTCCTCAACCGCTGGACGTCATGATCAAAATACTAAGCAGCATTTTCTCCTCTTTCGTTCCTAGGGATGAATCTGTGGGAGTGAAACTGCGAGCAAACCCAGTCCAATTCCTTGGTTTCAAAGGAGGTGTTTGCCGCCTCGGCAAAGTTGGGTTTATCCAGTTATCTTCCTCTGAGATGCAACTTAGAAGTTTCGCACAAAGTTACGGCTTTGGTTCGCTGCGCTATGCAGTTGCTGAAACGATGAGATCACTTCAATCCTCCGTATCCTCCCCCTGCTGGAATCTCGCGAGAGGGGGGCACACGGATAGGCGCGTGAAAAACGTTGCCGTGGTAACCACTAATTCGCTACTACTGTTTGTTGTCCTGTGTTATCCCTTTTGTCACTAATCACTATTAGAATAATATGCAGTCACGTTTGCTAAACCTACTACTTAAGTCATTTGTAAAGGGGCATAGGTTCAGAGAATTATCCACCAACACCATTGCCAATTTTAATTTGCTCGGCTATAAACTTGACTATCGACCCATTATACCTCTGATAAGAGAAATCAAACTCCTTAAAAACATTTGTGTAGCTTAATGGAATAACAAAATATTGTTATAGGCCTATGTCAAAAAATTGAGTACCGGTATGTCAGGACAAGATCCACTGCCTCAGCTTGGCACAAAACATTTTGTTTTTACAGTAAAATAAATGGGTCATGGATGTGACCATCGACCTCTGCCAGAAACTGTGGATTATCAACTTATACAGCTGAAGTTCTACGGACTTTGGGAAACAAAGCAGCTTGCTGCTGGTATGAAAGTCCCACAGTCCTCAATGTTAGTTTGATGTGAGGAAATCTGGATTAAGGGTTTGCCAGAGACAGAAAGATTTAGTGAAAGAAAAGTAGATTAGGGGTCTTGACTTATGGCGTGTGTGTCCATGAATACCACCCTGTTGCATTGTGCTGTCCCTAAAAACTAACAGAGATGCAGGCTGGCAGATGGGGAGGGTTGATGGCTGGTACCACCACACAGACACAGACACACACAGAGAGATAGACAGACAGACACACACACACACACACACACACACACACACAGCACTCCCTGCTCACCCTGTGCCACGCAACCAAGGAGCTTTCATGCACAATGATTCGATTTGATGAGGCAGAGTGACCGAGAGTTTAGTGTATGTAGTGTGTGTGTGTGTGTGTGTGTGTGTGTGTGTGTGTGTGTGTGTGTGTGTGTGTGTGTGTGTGTGTGTGTGTGTGTGTGTGTATTTGTCAAACTAAGGCTGAAGATCAGTGAAGAGTGATGTCTGCCTGAAACAAGCCTAAGACAAGGAGCAATATGGAGCTACATGGAGTTACTGTGACAGCCAGGCCTGGGAGGAGGTTAGAGGATCACAGGTTCAATTCTGCACCTGTAGGAATAATATTGGTGGGGATGTAAAAAAAACTCACCAGGGCTGTCCTACTACCTCACCCATGGCGGGGGCACCCTTGAGCAAGGCATCAAACCCCACATTGCACATGTGGGACTGTGCCTGCAACTAATTCACTGTAAGGCATCTAACCCCTTGTTACACTTGGGGAACTATCCCTACCTAATTCACTGTAATTCATTGTAAGGCATCTAACCCCACATTATAAGTCACTCTGGATAAGAGTGGCAGCTAAATGGCAGGTTATGTAATATGGATAGCTATATGTTAAACTGCTACTGTAAGTGAATCTCTTTTGCTGTATTGATGACCATAATGGTGTTAATTTATGGAGAATACCTCCTAAATTAACTTCTGCAAAGCAATCAGTGATATATAAGGGCAACATGCAAAGTGTCAAGTGAAATCAGTGTAAAGTCATTGCTTATCTGCTACCATATGGTATGTTTGTATAGTGATGTTTCCACTGTCTTTCTGAATTTGACCTTTCAGGTTGTAGTGCTCTGCAGCTCAAAATAAACAGTATCCAAAAATTCACCAGTGCTGCCACCCAGTGGAAGTTTGAGTAACTTGCAGTGTGCATACCTGACTAAACCACAGAGGTGAAACATTGACACATCTTCATGCAACGCATTGCAATTTTTTTTAAACATTTTATTTAGTTACTTGACCCATGAAATACATTTCCACATTCATGAACTGTTTACAAGACTTCAGGTTATAGCCATTCTTGATTTAGGATATCACCTTCATGTATAAACATCAGGAAAGATGGAGTCTTCCATGGTGCTCTAACACGTGTGTTTCCAGGGACGGTACATGACAGTTATGTTGACATGAAAGACTTCCTAGTTTTTGGTCAGTTTCAGCAGTCGCTGTATGTCTGGCTCGATGTCAATGGTTGGGAATTTTTTGCTGTAGCGTTTGAACGGCTCCCCCTCTGGCCCTACGAGGAACTTCTCAAAGTTCCAGGAGATGTCGTTGCGACTGATCGGCGTCCACACCAGGAACCTGGGATCCTGGATGAGCGAGACTGAGTCGTCGTCAGGGTACGGCAGTTTATCCTTTAGGTAAGCGAAGACTGGGTGTGTGTTTGTTCCGTTGACCTCGCACTTCTCAAACATGGTGAAGATGGGCTGGAAACCATCTCCTGGTCGGACATGTTTCAGGCAGTTGAGGATCTCACAGTTGGAGCAGTTCTCCTGTGGACATCAAAGCCATACCACACCACTGTCTTTTTTGGTCTCTGATCCAACTTACTGTTTTACATCAGGCAATTACTGCAGTTATTATGTAACAATGATACAAATGTTGAAGATATACTGTAAGGATCAAAGTACAATTTATGTTCTCAGGGCCTTTAAACACTACACATTAGACATACAAACAAATATACAAACAAGCATAAATGTAATGCATACATTTATAAACAACAAATGTGTAAATGTAAAGTATACAATTCCTATTCAGTTTAATTCATCTTTCTAACGTGTCTGTCCCTCCAGGCAGGTAGACTCACCTGGAAGCCAAACTGGTTGCAGGGGAAGCCGAGCACAACGAGCCGATGGGGGTACCGTCCCTGGAGCTGGTTGAGCTGTGTGAAGTCACGGGTGGTGGTGCCTCAGAGCGACGCCACATTCTCGATGAGCACCACCCTCCCTCTGAAGACATTGAAGTCCAGAGAGTCCCCCTCCAGGGTGGTGGCACGCAGGTCGTAGAAGGACTTGGCGATGTGCGTCATGCTGAACGACTGTGCATACACGACTGTGGAGCAGCACGACTGTAGAGATGGTCCTATAGTGGCTGCTTGGTCACATGACCTGACCTGAATCATCTTTTGATGGGTGTCGTGTGACGGGGAGCGAAACCGATACACACCTGACACCGGACACCTCCGCGGAGCAGGAAAGTGGACTGCTGATTCACGCTGACACTTCTACACTTATTCTTATGTGGGTCAGGGTGGAAACAGGCTTCAGGGCGCTCAGACTTATTTTAAAATGACCCATCCGCAAAAAAGCACTCCAGCGTCAGTGAGGGTATGATGTGTGGCTAATTCCCACACAGAGCACAAATCTTTCTTTAACCCTAAACCGTAATGAGCCCTAATGGGCATGCCATAAAACAATTACAAATCCAGTGTAAGTGTTTACACAAGCCTCATTTGCTTTGCATGGCAAAGACTTGAGTACTCAGGAATCAAGAGACGGTCAACAGAGCATCACTTCAAAGGACTAACACTGAGCATGTGGCCCCCAAAGAGGACAGAGTGCGGCTATATAATTGACACACACACATTTTCTTGAGGTTTCTCTTTAGGTGTTTTTATCGTTATTTGATAATGCTCTTCAACTCTGTGCCTCAGCCCAATGGAGGCTGTCTCAGCCTTAGTACCAGGAAGTAGATAAGCCACGATGCTGCTCAGTGCAGGCCCCAGTGCGCTCTGGGTAACCGTAGGAAGAGGATCACTTTCTGGGGCATAAATCATTCATTCATTCATTACCTTTCCCTGTGCTCGCCTGATAAAAAATGAATGACCAGACTTTTTATTCTCCCTGTGGGAGGGAGGCCTAGTTCCATAACTCCATAATTTTAGCATTAAGTGGACACAACTACAGGCGGTTCACTGCCATAACTTGAGCATAAGGTGGACAACTTCTGATGGTGACCCACTGCACGATGGTCACTCAAAGTCCTTAAAGCACGTAACACATCGTCGCCTCTAGTTCTACCTCGTTGCTTTCTCAGAAGAGCTACGCAGGGAAAAGCTTTTCCACCAGGTTCATGCATTTTTCAGTGTTAGTGTTGTTTATAATCCCTTAATGCTTTGAAAAACAATGTGTGTCATGGCTATCAGCTTCATTCAAACACAGCAAACATGCCTTTGTACTGAATTCAAATCTCCCAAGTGAATGAAGCCACATGCAAAACATTACATACAATAAAGGATAAGGATATGTATTTATTTGAAATCAAGGTCTCACTTGAACAGTTTTGTTTCCATTGTAAACAAAGACAACACATAGACAAACATATACACAATAACAAGAGAGCGCTGGCACGAGTGGATATCGTAATCCTGTGGCAGAGCAGAAAACACAACACGAGAGCCACAGTACTTAAACAACCACAGCTGAGGCACTTGTCTCTAAAAATGAGTAAAAACACAATGTAAAAATACATGAAATATTTATAAATGTGTGTGCGTGAGTGTGTGTGTGTGACCAGTTGGCCCACATTACCATTGTGTGTCACAGCCAGAACAGGTGTTTCTGACAGGTGACAAACACAAGCAAAAGACACCCAGGGTGTGTTCCAAACACACTGTGAGGTGACAAAGCCCAGCTAAACCAGCTGCCTCTGTCTAATCTGTAAATCTATTATTAGGAGAGCCTAAAAACGCCTTTATGTTGCAGCAAGAAAGAAGCCATGGGTCTCCTCTATTACAAGATTTACTACATTCCCTGAGTTAACTTACCCAAGTCTGTCACTGGTGTTCGTTCTGGTTCTCTCCAAAAACACACAAGGAAGAGACAGACTGTCTGTGCAATAAACACTCTCTCCTCATCCCTAAACTGGGCAGGTAACACACGATGAAGATGTATGACTAAAAGCAACACATTACCATTTACTGGAGGCAGAAAGACAATGCAAGCTACTGCCCCCTACTGTTTCACATGCATCATGACAGGAAGAGCTGTCTGTCCATCTTTAATGTGCATGTCCATCTCACGTGTTTGGTGTAAGCCATTGATCCGCCTAGACTGAATCACTGACCACGGTGGGGCTGAACTTTTCTTCAGGCGTGAACCAGTTCGCTCATCACTCTCCCACATGGATCCTGATTTAGTGGCTTCTTCCTGTCTGAATGACCTTGGTCATGGAAAGGTCAGATGGGAAGGGCGGATTCCCTTTTGGCTAGCACAGACAGACCCCCTCAGCTTTCTCCGCCACCCCCTGGCCGATCTCGTCCTGCTGCAGGTCCCGCATGCTGAGGTCGCTGCTCACGTTGACCCACAGCCCGTCCGGGTCCTTCCTGTTGCCGTCCAGAACCAGCTGTGTGAGCCGCGTGAAGGCCTATGGTGGGGAAAGCACACACATCAGACATGCTAACCCTGACACACACACAAACATGCACACACACACACACACACACACACACACACACACACACACACACACACACAAACATGCACATAAACACATACACAAACACACAAATACAGACACACACACACACAAACTCACACACACACACAAACATGCACACACACACACACACACAAACATGCACACACACACACACAAACATGCATAACACGCACACAACCACACAGATACAGACACACACACACACAAACTCACACACACACAAACATGCACACACACACACACACACACACACACACGTGACCACTAAATGTAATGTTTATTGCATACACAGGCCAAGGCAAGCAATTAAAATAAACAGTCTGATAAGAAATGGCGCAATTAGTTGAAAAGTGAACCTACCTCTTTTACATTGTAATCGGTGAAGGCACTTGTCTCGAAAAAGTCCATTCCATATGATTGAGCGAGCTGTAAAATAAATTAGTATATCTCGTTCAAATTATACACAGCATACTCATCTCTTTCAATCCAATTACATACTGGAATAAACCCAAAGATATCTGGCAAACGCACAGTCCCAGGTGTGAGATGAAAGTAAGACCATACTCAACCTTACTCCCTGGGGTTGGTATAGTAGTATAGTATGATGTTAATACATTGTCGTGGTTGTTATTTATGGGGATGATCTGGTAACTTATTGCTACATGGTTCTGCTCTACCCCACACAACCCAAGCTTTCTGCTTTATTGTGTTATCCTGGATATTTTGTGTAAGAGTGATGCATGAGATGATGATCGCTGTGTTTTTATCTTCCACATATCAAATAAAGTTTCTTTCTCTAGTAAGTAGTAGTGCATAACTTGGGTTAGTTAGTACAGTTATTAAGTACACACTCAAGCTTATTCTCTTGGACCGGTATAGTAAGTACATACTCAACCTTATTTCCTTGGGTATGTATAGTAGGTACATACTCAACCGTATTCTCTTGGACCAGTATAGTAAGTACATACTCAACCTTATTTCCTTGCTCAGTAGAGACTCTCCTCCTCTGGTCCACATCACACTTGTTCCCCACCAGAATCCTTTTCACCTGGTCAGGTGCACTCTAACAGACACAGACACAGGCACAGTGTGTGTGTGTGTGCGTGTGTGTGTGTGTGTGTGTGTGTGTGTGTGTGTTTGAGAGAGAGAGAGAGAGAGAGAGAGAGAAGTAGAGTGAATAAGCACATGAGCACACATAGATATATTTCTTTATCCTGTATCTATATATACACACTTGTAAGATGCTTACCTCATCAACATCACTGGCCCATTTGACAATGTGCTGAAAGGAGTGTTCATTAGTGACATCATACACCAGCAGGATACCCTGGTCACACAGAGAAACAACATGAGGCTAAGTGCTAAGTTGGTGACATAGAGAAACAGTGCTATTAGCTCATTTGTAGTATTGTATGGTACTGACCTGTGCTGTTTCATACTGACCTGAGCTCACATGGAGTACTATTTTTTAATGACCTGAGCTCAGCTGTAGTGTTGTACGGTACTGATTTAAGCTCATAAATAAATTACATGAGTACTGACTTAAGCTCACCTGTGCTGTTTCATACTGACCTGAGCTCATCTGTAGTACTATTTCATACTGACCTGAGCTCACATGGAGTACTATTTCATAATGACCTGAGCTCACCTGTAGTACTATTTCATAATGACCTGAGCTCACCTGTAGTGTTGTACGATACTGACTTAAGCTCATACATAAATTACATGAGTACTGACTTAAGCTCACCTGTAGTACTATTTCGTAATGACTTGAGCTCACCTGTGCTGTTTCATAATGACCTGAGCTCACCTGCAGTACTATTTCATACTGACCTGAGCTCACCTGCAGTACTATTTCATACTGACCTGAGCTCACCTGTAGTGTTGTACGATACTGACTTAAGCTCATAAATAAATTACATGAGTACTGACTTAAGCTCACCTGTAGTACTATTTCATAATGACTTGAGCTCACCTGTGCTGTTTCATAATGACCTGAGCTCACCTGCAGTAGTATTTCATACTGACCTGAGCTCACATGGAGTACTATTTCATAATGACCTGAGCTCACCTGTAGTGTTGTACGATACTGACTTAAGCTCATAAATAAATTACATGAGTACTGACTTAAGCTCACCTGTGCTGTTTCATAATGACCTGAGCTCACCTGTAGTACTATTTCATGATGACCTGAGCTCACCTGTAGTACTATTTCATGATGACCGGAGCTCACCTGTGCTGTTTCATACTGACCTGAGCTCACCTGTAGTACTATTTCATAATGACTTGAGCTCACCTGCAGTACTATTTCATAATGACCTGAGCTCACCTGCAGTGTTGTACGGTACTGACTTAAGCTCACCTGTGCTATTTCATACTGACCTGAGCTCACCTGTAGTACAATTCCACACTGACCTGAGCACGCCTAAAGTACTATCCCATACTGACCTGAGCACGCCTATAGTACTCTTTGGTCACAGTCTGGTACCTCTCCTGACCCGCAGTGTCCCTGAGGGCAAAAAAGGGGGAAAAGACAAAAATGAGCAGAGAACCACTCAGCACCTCTCTACAACACACACTCACACACTTAGCACCTGTGCACAACACACACACACACACACACACACACACACAGAACCTCTCCACAACACACACAGACCTATCCACAACATGCCAACAGTGAGAATGGTGGCACCAGCAGACTTACTTCTGAACTCACCATATCTGCACTCTGACTTTGATGCCATCTATGTCCAGCGTTTTCATCTTGAAATCAATTCCTGAGAGGAGTAGAAGTGTGTGAGGACACAGTGGATGATGGGAACAAGTGCAGTGTGGAGAATGAATGGCCTACATTCACAACGCAATGCTATCGACGTCAGCATTCAGCCACATCAAGAGCTTCTTCTACGTTTAGTGTGTGTGCACACAGTGTTTAAAAAGGACAGTGTATGTGTGTGCACACAGTGCTTAAGGGGACACAGTGTGTGTGTGTGGTGTGGTGGCACCCCCACACATAGCCAGTCATCTGCCACCACAGCCAGTCCTCCCTTCCAACCATAACTGCACTTTATGCACTTTATCCCACCACCACCCCGCCCACACTACCTTTTCTACCTCTGCCCCTCATTTAGTAGTCATCCCCCCGACTGCATTCTACGCACTTTACTCCCCACCCCCCATGCACAGTCTAGACTCACAATCAACAGTTTCACTGCATGTCCTACTACTCAGTATGTCTATGCATGTGACAAACAAATATCCTTGTATCCTTGTGTGTGTGTGTGTGTGTGTGTGCAGTGTATGGCTGCACACAGTGTGTGAGCTCACACACGCTTTCCAGTACTGCAGACAGTGTGTGTCAGCTGAGCAGGTACCATGTACACCACTGAGGCGAAATTTGCCTGCACTGCTTTTCTTACACGTGTGTTTCCATGGAAACCATCCCTCCCATCAGAGTGGGGAGCACCATTGTGCAGCTCAGGGAAAAAGGAAAAAGCTTTTTTTAAATAATCCTTTGAGGCACATGATTATTAGTGTGTCTGCCTATTGGGGATCCCCAGAAAAAAAAGCTAAAAAGGATAAGACATGGCAAAGCTGTTTAAACTGGCTTAAACCGGTGGCAACCACTGAACTTGGAGTCTTTGCGAATCTGTCCCCACCACTTGCCATCACTGTAATATTCACACAGAAGAGTCTGAATGTGTTAATGCGCACAAAATATAGTCCCTATTAGGTACTGTTTTTTAATTGATTAATTGTGCCTGCTGCACACTCTCAAGTCAGTACAGTTTTTAATTACAAAAAAACAACTTACATAGCTCTTTCATGCTCTTCATTTAAAATATACACACTACAACAACAAGTAGTTTTTCTCTTCAGTCACCCTGTTACAACTTGATGAACCACTGAAACGATTTTGGAAACATTATTTTAAGGTTGTAAAAAATGCTTTGTGTTGCTTAAAAGATACCCATTTAGAAAGACGTGATCCTGATGATGATGGGCAATGCTGTGACATGCCTGACAGTGAGAACACCACATGAAAACTAAGAAAGCAGAATGTGTGATTTGACACTGTGCCGTTCTGTGTTTCACATGCATACAACACACACAGAGACACACACACACTTTGCTATTTCACTGCATGTAAATTGTATGTGACAAATAAAAGCACTTTACTTTAAAAACACCCACACACTCATTTGGTGGTGGTCTGCTCTGTGGTTCACACACACACACACACACACACACACACACACACACACACACACACACACACACACACACACACACACACTCACACTCACACTCACACTCACACTCACACTCACACTCACACTCACACTTATTTGGTAGTGTTCTGTGGTGGAGTGATGAGTGAAGCTTGGCTTGGGCAGGGCTTAGTGATGTACCTGTTCTACAGGAAACAGGAAGTATATGGGAAAGCAGCAACAGGCATGTCTCGTGCAGGAATGAGGAATCAGTCTATTGTGCTATCAGTCTATTGTTCTATCAGGTGGTGACGACAACTTTGCATGTAAATACACACACACATATGCAGTGATGCATGCACACACACAAACAAATATGCATGCATGCACACACAAACACACCACACACATCTTCACACTCTCTCTCTCTCACACACACACACACACACACACACACACACACACACACACACACACACCTTCACACACACACAGATAAACACACAGACACACACTGAGTATGACTGTAAGCCAAGCTTCTTTTCCTGTGGAGGATACAGAACTCGAGGAGTGTGGACAGCCATGCAAGGCCCAACACACACACACACACACACACACACTCACAGCTCCTATTATTTGTGACTCCTAACAGACCCCCAGCCATTCATCAATAATGCATGGTCATTATTGCGCGGAGTATTATATTATTTATTTACATGGTGCCAGTTAACACTGAGCCCTTAGCCCCAGGTCCACGGCTCACCCCAAGGACCAAACACTGTGGCCGTGTCCAGAATGCCCACTGTGGCCATGTCCAGAATGCCCACTGTGGCCGTGTCCAGAATGCCCACTGTGGCCATGTCCAGAATGCCCACTGTGGCCGTGTCCAGAATGCCTACTGTGGCCGTGTCCAGAATGCCCACTCGCTCCCTAATATATTGCACAATGTAGTAGGGCTGCACAATATATCGAAAAAATCTTGATATTGCAACATACAGTATCGTGATACACATATCGCAAAACATGGCTTAACTGGAATAAATGGGACATTACTGTAAATGGGACATTCCAGTAATGTCCCATCTATTCCAGTTAAGCCATGTTTCCACATACGACGCTATTTGGGAAATCAAATGCAGTGTTACTGCCCTTAATATCCATCCCATAGGCTGTGCACTGGCTATGTCCTAGCAGTGAAGATTAAGCTGAAAAAATGTTAAAACTATATTTAAATATTTGCTTATTTATCTCAAAACATATCATCACGGCAACATTGAACAATGTTACCGCATATCGCACATTTTTCGAATACCGTGCAGCCTGAATTGCCGTACGGCGGGAATTGCCTTGTTTTGTTCCCTACGTGGTGCACTACATAATGGATTAGTGAACATTTGCAGTACTTGTGAGTGTACACATTGTGAAAAACTGCACACACTGCCCAGTGCTGAAACATGGCAGCGTTTACACAGGCTAGCTCGTGTATTCATTTTCTATACATACAAGGATATTTATTTATTTGTCACATGCACAGAGATACTGACCGGAGCAGGACATGCTGTGAAATTGCTGTTTGTCAGCCTATACTGAGCACAGAGAGCACTGAGGAAAGCACTGCTGAAACGTCTGCTCTGCTCTTACTATTTTAATAAAAGAAACTCTTTTGTAGACCTTGTGTCTCCCTCTTCACTGTGCGAGCCAGTTGCACTTGTACACAGCCTATACTGAGCACAGACAGAGCATTGAGGAAAGCACTGCTGAAACGTCTGCTCTGCTCAGACTATTTTAATTTAATTTATTTTAAATAAACTCCTTTGTAGACCTTTTGTCTCCCTCTTCACTGTGCGAGCCACTTGCACTTGTACACAGCCTATACTGAGCACAGAGAGCATTGAGGAAAGCACTGCTGAAATTTTAATTTAATTTATTTTAAAGAAACTCCTTTGTAGACCTTTTGTGTCCCTCTTCAGTGTGCGAGCCACTTGCACTTGTACTCAGCCTGTACTGTGCATGGGGAGAGGGAGTAAAGTGCGTAGAATGCAGTTTGGGGATGGCGGTCTGATGAAGGGGAGAGGTGGAACAGGTGATTTGGAGAAGGGGATGGGATACGTGCGTAAAGTGCAGTTGTGGTGGAGTGGGGTTAACACCATTCCATAGCAGCAGCTGTGAGTGTTGTGAGAGAATTTAAGTGGGTCCGTCTGCGGTTGCTTTTCCTGACAGGAAGAGAATGCCAGTACAGCAGCTTCCTGTCTGACATGATGACTCAGAGCCACCCTGAGGAGGTGCTTGTTCAAATCTTATGTAACGAAGCATAACGCCACTGCAACCTGGAACAGTGGTTAATGAGGGAAACCCATCAACATACTGCATCACATACATATGAATGCTGTTCAACTATGGCTGAAGACATCAACCGGTGTACCAAATCAGAAGACATAAGCTTCTTATGAGCATATGAAAGGTGCCAAACCTTTCTGCAAGTTCGTGATGGGGTGCTGGTTGTTAATGCACTGCACAAACAAGCTTATACTGGTATTATTAGTCTATAGACAAAGTGAGTACACACCATTCTGTGAAAACTGGCAGTTGTGACCCATCCCTTGCCAAACTGTAAAGCACTTTGAGCTGCATGTATGAATTGTGCTATACAAGTAAAGATTATTATTATTATTATTATTATTATTATTATTATCCCTGATCTGCCTGACCCAGCCCTGATCTGCCCCACCCAGCCCCAATCTGCCCCAACCAGCCCCGATCTGCCCCACCCAGCCCTGATCTGCCCCAACCAGCCCAAGTCATGTGCTGGCACATCAGCCTCGCTGGCAGCGCTGTCAGGTCAGCCGGGGCCATCTGATCCCGAGCATCGCAGCTGGCACCAAGACCCATCTGGCCGGAGCCCTGGCACTGGGCCGGGAGAGAACCACCTCTGGCATGCATGCGGCCGTGAGCCTGGACCGACACCCCTTGTGCCCGGCTTACCATGCATGAAGACACACACGGGCAGACACACACACACACACACACACACACACACACACACACAGATACACACATTACACAGCGCAAGTCCCTCTGAATAAATACGTCAGGACACACACACAGACAGACCCAGGCACACAAACACACACACATGCAGGTCGTGACCCAGCGCCAACCGACCCGCCATTCCCGGCCACCATCTGAGCCGGATCAGGACCAGTTTTGGCTCAGGACTCACTGTTCTGCCGGGTCCAGTGGGTCGGCACCCTCATACGGCCGTGGGCAAAATGGCCGTGCTCAAAGGTGCTTCACAAACTAATCCTGACAATTAATGCAGGCCTTCACTCAGAGTGCTGGTGTAGCAGCCCTTGCTGTGGCCGTTTGGAAATAGCTTTGGCCGACTATGCAGAGCTAAGGAGCTGTGTGCAGTGTGACTACAGGCTGTTTCAAAGCAGCCACCAAACACCACTAGTGCGTGGATGACCTCGTAATGAAAGAGACATGACCACTGAAAGTGTCTGTGGGTAAGGAGAGTAAGGTAGCGGGTCTAGTGGGTCTTGTCTGGTCTAGTGAACAGTGTGAGCCTCTGTGTGGTGTATCAATGCAACAAGGTTGACCCACGACCAAAGGGTGAATTAATATACCAGGTGTTGTCTTTCTTGTCTCATTTCCTGCACTTTCAAAACTGTTGCACAGGCTTCCTGGTACTGACAACATCTAAGCCACACAGTTGACAAATTCCATGGTCACTTTCTTCATTCAAGTTACGAAACAAATCAAAGCAAATGGGTTCCACAAATTGACTATATTTCAGCCAATCAGTGTGTTTGGTCTGACGTATTCATTAGAAGTACATAACAACAATTCTCTTTTAACAGCTTTATTAACAAATTGTCATGAAGATGTAGTGTAAATTCCACAGTGTTCTTGAAACTCACTGAACGCCGCTTTAGACGACCATTTACGCACAGGTCACTAGAACTAATTTCCTTCTACAGTGACAGCCCGCATCTAACAGTTGTGCTGTGTGAGGCACAAGTAATACAAATATATTACGAAAAGAGCAAGGATCTAAACAGTGAGAATCAACGAAACTATCCGATTATGAGAGTGCCGATTTTAAGTCTTCGTGTTCTTCATTCTTCAACTTACTCCCTGCGTGAACAGTGAAACGATACCCATTTAGGTCAGGTCAAGAGCACTGTTAAGTTATTCTCAACACCAAATACGATGGCCAAGCAAACAAAAAGCACTGAGCAGCGTGCGACCGAGGTCTTTACTACAAACACGACAGCAACAAGACTCACCGACAGTGGAGATGTGGGATGGGTGAAAGTCGTTGTCGGTGAATCTCCATAGCAAACAGGTTTTTCCGACTCCGGAGTCTCCAAGCAGCATTAAACGTAACAGGACGTCGTATTCTTTCGCCATGCTGACAAAGTAGCCTTCCCAAGATGTTCATCTGACACCACCACGACCCAGGTCCTTTGCTCACAACCTGGGCATCAATCCCCTCATGCTATGTCACGTTGACTTCCTCTTTTAGGGATCAACCCTTTCACGGGGCGTCTCGGTGCTTTGGTTTGGCTATGGCGAGGGGTGGGCACCAGGTCAGAGACGGAGGGAGATGGGGAAGTAGAATTGCTGTGTGATAGCGTACTAGACCATAACAATGTAATACTATTCATGTGGATTCATGTGATAGCTATTTTTTATTTATTTTTTCAAAAACAGAATGTGTTTTAACACAGACAGCAGAACTAACATGGAAAACAAGCAGCCACTTCTGGTATCACGTTGGAAAAACTTCCTTAAAAGTGAAAAAACATGTTTGTAAAAGCAAACAATTTATTGTATACCCTCATTGTGTTTTTTTCTACTTGTAGGACAAAGTGAAACAATTTGACATTCTCTCAAATCTCCATCTGTCCCCTTGACATGTCCGCGGCACCCCAGGGCGGAGTGCGAGGCTGGCACAAGGGCTTTGAAACTTGCCCAGTAAACGCCCACTCTGGCCGAGGTCATCAAGGGGAGAAAGCTGTATTTTGGGCACTTTTGGAAAGGAGTGCCTTCGGTCCCAACAGTACAGTGGGTCTGCCGTCGGAGTGAAATGAAGGACCAGCACCTCTCTCTGGGGCGCCTGCAGGAGCGCCACAGCCGCGAGCTCTTTCAAGACGATGGTCTTCAAACGGTGACGTCAGCTGAGCAGGTAATGGGGTCGATGGTGCTGTAAGCTAATTTAGGCATGGGAGATTCCGAAAATTATTTTCAGGCTCTGTATCATCTGTCTTAATGTAAACACGATAGTAAAACCGTCGTGTAAAGTAGAGCTTTATATAGAAGTGTACAAAATGTGTAAGTGGGAATGTGCATATATCTTGAAAAGTAATTAAACCCTTTTTACATAGAAAAAGGTAGAAGAGAGTATTTCGAAAGCTATTCATGCCCACTTGGAAGACCACAAGATGACAAGGTTTGTTTAAAATGCTCCAGACAATGCACTCAATTGTATTAACATAGTTTTATGAAATATGCTCTCTTATGAATCTAACACTATCTAACATCTAATGCTATCTGCTCTCAGGCCCATGTTGCTGAGGGAACAGCACATTGAATATCTGACGGAAGGACTACAGCATCTGTCGGACGTCTTTGAGGTATGCGCAGTGCAGACTGAGTGAAGGGTGGGTAAGTATATAGTGTTAGTGCAGTGAATGAGTGAGTGAAGGTTAGGTAGGTACAGTATAAACAGTGTTAGTGCAGTGAGTGAGTGAGTGAAGGTTAGGTAGGTATAAACAGTGTTAGTGCAGTGAGTGAGTGAGTGAAGGTTAGGTAGGTATAAACAGTGTTAGTGCAGTGAGCTGGTAAAGTGGATGGTAGGTATAACTAGGGTGGTTAGTGCAGTGAGTGGGTAAAGTGGATGGTAGGTATAACTAGGGTGGTTAGTGCAGTGAGTGGGTAAAGTGGATGGTAGGTATAACTAGGGTGGTTTGTGCAGTGAATGAGTGAGTGAAGGTTAGGTAGGTATAAATAGTGTTAGTGCAGTGAGCTGGTAAAGTGGATGGTAGGTATGACTAGGGTGGTTAGTGCAGTGAGTGGGTAAAGTGGATGGTAGGTATGACTAGGGTGGTTAGTGCAGTGAGTGGGTAAAGTGAATGGTACAGTAGGTATAAGTAGGGTGGTTAGTGCAGTGAGTGGTACAGTAGGTATAAATAGCCGCTCGCCCAATGGCAGGCCGCCGCTGTGCTGCCGTCCGCCATCATGTGACCCCACCTCTGCCACGCCGGCCACAGAGGGAACATTGAGCGTGCCAAAGAAAGCTCTTTTATCCTCAGCCCTTGTTCCCGGCTGCTTTTTCACTTCAGTGGGAGTGTGTGTGTGTGTGTGTGTGTACGTGTGTGTGCGTGCCTTTGTGTGTGCGAATGCGTGCATGTGTTTACGTGCATGTGGGTGTGTGTGTGTGTGTGTGTGTGTGTGTATGTGTGCATATGTGGTGTGTGCATGCGTGTGTGTTATGTGCCAGCCCTGAAGGCCACTCGCTCTCCCTCTGTCCTACTCCTACTACCCTGGTGTGTGTGTGTGTGTATGTGTGTGTGCCTCCTGCCCAGACCCTGGATGCCAGTCGGCCTTGGCTCTGCTTTTGGCTCCTCCACAGCCTGGACCTTCTCAACCACCCACTCTCCCCAGACCTCAGCTCAAAGTAAGTGCCGTCAACCACACACACACACACACACACACACACACACACACACATCACCCACTCTCTCCAGACCTCACCTCTGAGTGAGTGCCGTCAACCACACACACACATACACACACACACACCACAAATGCACACACGCATGCGCACACACACACACACACACACATGCATGCACGCGCACACACACATGCATGCACGCACACACATGCACGCACACACACACACACACACACACACACACACACACACACAAGATGCACACACACACATACCAACACACACACACACACACGCTTGCATACAACTATCAGTTGTCGTCTCTCTCAGCACCTAGTACATCTGCATTCAGTGGTTTTGATATTTGAGCATAACAACAGCCTATACACACTTCTTCCCTCTTCCTGGAGCCATCTGATTGGATGGATGAGTGAATGGCTCCATCTGTGTTTCCCATAAGTCGCAGAACCAGGACAATGCACACACACACACACACACACACACACACATGTGCGCACATGCACACACACGCACACACACACACACAAGATGCATACACAAGGCGCACTCACACACACATACACACACACACATGCTTTTGAGAACACGACATGGACAGCTGAATTTGTCAAGACAGACTGAAATTAGACTGCTCTTTTAAAGTTCTTCTTTCCCTCCATCTGGTGTCGGGCAAGCTTCCAACACCCGCATACTCATAACTTCTCATCATTTCTAAATGCATACTAAATATCCTCCAAAGTATACTAAATATATTCTAATGCTTAATAACTTCTGATTTTATGGTAACTTTTGATGCATACTAAATATCTGTCCAACAAATATCTTCTAATGCCTACTAAATATTGCTAAATATTATTAAATACTACTAAATATTTCCTTGCATATTTCCATGCATGCTAAACATCTGGTGCTGATTACATAAGCCCTCACACTGCTGTCAATCATACTGCACTTAAAGTCGGGCCACCTGCCTGTGAAAAAGAATAGTTTTTGTGTTGTCTCCTCATGCTGTAGAAGCTGTGAGATGATGCTCTGAATCTCTGACCACACACTCACACATGCTAACACACATACACACACACATACACACCACTGCTGTTTTTAAATCATTCGCTTCACAAGTTTCTTCCTCTTTACATGTGTGAACACACCCCTCCATGTCTATTTTGGACTCTCTCTCTCTTTTCTTACTCTTCTGTCTTTCTCTATCTCTTCCCCCCTCTGTCTCTTCTCTCCCCCTCTCTTTTTCCTTCTCTCCCTATCTCGCACAGTTAGGTCACGTGTCCTCTACTGTGCCTGTGTCCATCCCTAGGCCAGCATAGCCAAGTCCTAATAGTGACTATGTGTCACCTCAGGCTTATAGCTCATTGCTAGGCAGTCAGATGTCAGTTAAGAGCCATTGTCTGCCTCACTGTACCGGGTACTGCTGTGCTGTTGGAAGCGTGCTGGCTCCAGTGCACCTACCTACTCCCTGTGGCCCTCTTGTGGCCACAAGGGAGAAATGCTACTTAATGTCTAACAGGCAGCTGTTCTCAGGGCTGCTCCTCACTGGAACTGTTGTGTGTGACAGTCCACATCACACACCAGTCTAACATCAGTGTGTGTGTGTGGCACTGTGTTTGATATACACACACCAGGCTCATATCGATGTGTTTGTCTGTGACATTGAGGTATTTAAACTAGCCATTCAAGTGCTGCAGATAAGTTGACCCAGGTATAGAGGCGGGAAATGGTAAATGCTGTGAATAGCTGAATCAGTGTGTGTTTGTGTGTGTGTGTGTGTGTGTGTGTGTGTGTGTGTGTGTGTGTGTGTGTGTGTGTGTGTGTTTTTGTGTGGGTGTGTGGGTGTGTGGGTGTGTGTGTGTGGCTTTTAGTGTGTGTAAGTTCATCTCGAGGTGCCAAAGTCCAACAGGAGGCTTCGCCGGCGGTCCCGGCCAGCAGGCTCATCTCGCTCCGACGTACGCCGCCGTCAACGCCCTGTGTGTCATCGGAACGCAAGAGGCTTATGATGTCATCGACAGGTGCACAGACTGGCTTCCACACATTTCCATGTTAACCCTCCAGCCATTTGGAAACAAACTTGTATTAAATGTGACATAGATGGATACAGACATGTATTAAATGTGAATTATGATCCCACATGAAGACCTAAAGATGTGAGTTTGCATCCTCACATCAGTCCCACGCCGCTGTCCTCGTCTGTCACAGAGAGAAGCTGCTCGACTACCTGCAAGCCCTCCACAGCTCAACTTCCACTCCTGACCTAGGCAATACAGCCAGCTGGAGCTGAGCTCCCTCTGCTACAGTACTTATAATACAAAAGAGTGATATATTGACCACTGTGAGTAAAGAAGGGCTCCCCCGTCTTACAAAAGCCAATTTATCCACTGGTCACATCAGTCCTATTATCCATCTGTAGCAGGAAGAAACTGTTCAGGTTCCTGTACTCACTGGCTGTGGGATGGCTAGAGTTACATCTGTGTGTGCTTTACTGGTCACATCAGCTAATGTCCCTGTGTGTGTTTTAGTGGTCACATTAGTGCTAATGTCCCTGTGTGTGTTTTAGTGGTCACATTAGTGCTAATGTCCCTGTTTGTGTTTTAGTGGTCACATCAGTCCTAGTGTACTCGTCTGTCACAGGGAGAAGCTGCTGGGCTTCCTGTACTCACTGTGACTGGGGGATGGCAAGAGTTATGGCCGTGTGTGCATTTTAGTGGTCAAATCGGTGCTAATGTCCCTGTGTGTGTTTAAGTGGTCACATCAGTGCCAATGTCTTTCGTCTGTCACAGGGAGAAGCTGCTGGGCTTCCTGTACTCACTCCGGCAGGGCGATGGCTCCTTCCAGATGCACGAGGGCGGAGAGGTGGATGTCAGGTGAGCGGCAGTTATGCAGATGCAGTTATGCCCAAACTATTCACACCCACATTTGTTCCCAAACTATTCACACCCACAGTTGTTCCCAAACTATTCACACTCATACCACGTCTGCTCATTGGCACAGGGATATACAATAGAATGAGTTAGCCACCACAGGCCATTGACTGCATTTGTGGACTTACAGTAAATGTTACAGAACATTTTATACATCAAATGTGGTGTTCTTTTGCAGTATATACTGATTAAAGTATGTGTTTTCAGGAGTATGTACCGATTAAAGTATGTGTTTTCAGGAGTATATACTGATTAAAGTATGTGTTTTCCGGAGTATATACTGATTAAAGTATGTGTTTTCCAGAGTATATACTGATTAAAGTATGTGTTTTCAGGAGTATATACTGATTAAAGTGTGTTTTCAGGAGTATATGCTGATTAAGGTGTATGATTTCAGGAGTATATACTGATTAAAGTGTGTTTTCAGGAGTATATACTGTGCTGCATCAGTGGCTTCTCTGACCAACATTATCACCCCCGACCTGTTTGAGGGCACCTGTGACTGGGTGGTCAGGTACGTATTATTATTATTATTATCATCATCATCAAGGATGGGCAGTTGGCAAAATATACACCAAATCTGGGTAGGGCACTGCAGTTAGGATGATGATGATGAAGATTAATAGTATTGTTATTGTATATATTTCTAAACAACACCATCACAAATTGCCCCTGAAGGCAATGCTGGGACATGTACATGGTCATATCTTTCAGGAACAGCCTCGCAAGTGACAGGGACAAACAGGTCTCTTGTTCCGGGCCCTGGGAAAGGGGTGCCCAGAACTGGTCCCTCCTTACATTACGGAATATGAAGTGGGTGGGGAGCATCAGATTATCTTGTCCCGGGCCCAGCTAAGACTGTCAGCAGGCCTGCTTTTCACCACCACCCCCTCCCCCCCCCCCCCATGTTCTGGTGTCTCCGCTGTGCCCCCTGCCAGGTGCCAGAGCTGGGAGGGGGGTCTGGGGGGGTTGTCTGGTCTGGAGGCACATGGGGGCTACACCTTCTGTGGCCTGGCCGCCCTGGTCATCCTCAAAGGACAGCACCGGCTGAACATGCGGTCCCTGCTGGTAGGTCCAACCGCTCTCGTAGTGTGATGTAGCCAGTTGTAGTTGCTCATCTGCACAGGTCTCATGAGTGATCTAGCCAAGCATCCTGTGACTAGTAGAGTAAAAATAAGCTAGCCAGGTCTATGTATATATCTAGCCAGGTCTCAGTATGTAGCCAGGTATAACTAATGATGGTGTAACTGCTGCATGCTGTGACTAGTAGAGTAAAAAAGGCAGCCAGGTGTATCTATATGTCTAGCCAGCCAGCTTTCAGTACTGACGTAGCCTGGGCTAACTAGTGATATAGCCAGGAGGAATTACTGATGTAGCCAGGTTTAACTAGTGATGTAGCCAGGTGCACCTGTACCAGGTGAGTTGACTGACGGTTCTCGGTGTGGTGTTCTCCAGCGCTGGGCGTGTGGGAGGCAGATGCGGATGGAGGGGGGGTTCCAGGGCAGGTGCAATAAGCTGGTGGATGGATGCTACTCCTTCTGGCAGGCAGGGATACTGCACCTGATTCACCAGACACTCATACAAGAAGGTGAGATCCTCACTCCGCCTCTTACCTGTGTATACCTGGGTTCCCTTACCTGTGTAGAAATACCTGGGTCTCATTCAGCCGCCTAACCGTACAGAAATACCTGCATCTCATTCCGCCTCTTACCTGTGCAGAAATACCTGGGTCTTTCAGGCAACACCCCAGGTCAGGTGTGCACGTCTCCCCTCTGAAACTGTAAGTCCAGGTGTGGGAGAGCTTTGTGAAGATCCAGCCATAAGTCTGGGGGTGTGTGTGTGGTTGCAGGAGACCCAGCTGTGTGTTGGTGTGAGGGGCTGGATGTTTGAGCAAAGGGCTCTACAGGTGTGTGTGTGTGTGTGTGTGTGTGTGTGTGTGTGTGGTTTCAGGAGACCCAGCTGCTGGTGTGGGGGGATGGATGTTTGAGCAGAGGGCCCTACAGGTGTGTGTGTGTGTGTGTGTGTGGTTTCAGGAGACCCAGCTGTTGGTGTGGGGGGCTGGATGTTTGAGCAGAGGGCCCTACAGGTGTGTGTGTGTGTGTGTGTGTGGTTTCAGGAGACCCAGCTGTTGGTGTGGGGGGCTGGATGTTTGAGCAGAGGGCCCTACAGGTGTGTGTGTGTGTGTGTGTGTGGTTTCAGGAGACCCAGCTGTTGGTGTGGGGGGCTGGATGTTTGAGCAGAGGGCCCTACAGGTGTGTGTGTGTGTGTGTGTGGTTTCAGGAGACCCAGCTGTTGGTGTGGGGGGCTGGATGTTTGAGCAGAGGGCCCTACAGGTGTGTGTGTGTGTGTGTGTGGTTTCAGGAGACCCAGCTGTTGGTGTGGGGGGCTGGATGTTTGAGCAGAGGGCCCTACAGGTGTGTGTGTGTGTGTGTGTGGTTTCAGGAGACCCAGCTGCTGGTGTGGGGGGATGGATGTTTGAGCAGAGGGCCCTACAGGTGTGTGTGTGTGTGTGTGTGGTTTCAGGAGACCCAGCTGTTGGTGTGGGGGGCTGGATGTTTGAGCAGAGGGCCCTACAGGTGTGTGTGTGTGTGTGTGTGTGGTTTCAGGAGACCCAGCTGTTGGTGTGGGGGGCTGGATGTTTGAGCAGAGGGCCCTACAGGTGTGTGTGTGTGTGTGTGTGTGGTTTCAGGAGACCCAGCTGTTGGTGTGGGGGGCTGGATGTTTGAGCAGAGGGCCCTACAGGTGTGTGTGTGTGTGTGTGTGTGGTTTCAGGAGACCCAGCTGTTGGTGTGGGGGGCTGGATGTTTGAGCAGAGGGCCCTACAGGTGTGTGTGTGTGTGTGTGTGTGGTTTCAGGAGACCCAGCTGTTGGTGTGGGGGGCTGGATGTTTGAGCAGAGGGCCCTACAGGTGTGTGTGTGTGTGTGTGTGTGGTTTCAGGAGACCCAGCTGCTGGTGTGGGGGGATGGATGTTTGAGCAGAGGGCCCTACAGGTGTGTGTGTGTGTGTGTGTGGTTTCAGGAGACCCAGCTGTTGGTGTGGGGGGCTGGATGTTTGAGCAGAGGGCCCTACAGGTGTGTGTGTGTGTGTGTGTGTGGTTTCAGGAGACCCAGCTGTTGGTGTGGGGGGCTGGATGTTTGAGCAGAGGGCACTACAGGAGTTCCTCCTCCTCTGCTGCCAGTGTCCCACTGGAGGCCTCCTGGACAAGCCCGACAAGTGAGTCTCACACACACACACACACACACACACACACACACACACACACACACACACACACACATACTGAGAATACCACTCTATTTTTGAACTGTATACAGTGCTAGTATTACAGCAACACTAAGTATGTTTTTCAACTTTTTTCAAATCATTTCAGTGGTTTACCAATTTGTAACAGGGTGAAAGACACTTCTGAGTTTGCTTTACTGCCCTCCATGGCTGTAACCGCTGTAAGTCGCTCTGTAGCTTGAATGAGAGACATTCTGCTTCCAACCTGTAGGCCAAACGAAGAGCAAAACTACTTTGTGTTGCTTTAAGTGTCTGTTGCTAGAGTAAGTAGCCTGTGGTGTTCACAGCTAACATGTGATGCATAACAGTATGGGCTGCCCAGCCTCTGATACATGGTAGTACAAAAGAGTAGCTTTTACACAGTACATCTTTTTATTTTTCTAACGTGAAATAAAACTACAACAGTGACACAAACAAGGGTACAAGGATATGTACTGTCACATACATAGACATACTGGGTAGAGTAGGACATGCTGTGAAACTGCTGATTGTTAGTCTAACTGTGCATGGGAAAGGGTGCACACTCATGCACTCTGTATTTGTTTCTTCCAGACTGGGGGATTTCTACCACACGTGCTACTGCCTGAGTGGGTTGTCCATAGCTCAGCACTTCAGCTGTGTGTCCCCCCCTCTGGATCTCATCATCGGAGGGGCCCACAACACACTGGTAGGTCTAAGCCCAGCCGCACACAACACACTGGTAGGTCTAAGCCCAGCCGCACACAACACACTGGTATGTCTAAGCCCAGCCGCCCACAACACGCTGGTGGGTCTAAGCCCAGCCATACACAACACACTGGTAGGTCTAAGCCCAGTGTAACTATAGTTCGGATTACAGAGGGTACTGGGGGGGACCCGGTACCCCCCAAAGAGACAACAATAGCAGGATTGTTGGGGTACACATATTAATGTTATTAATGTATAAATGCAAAAGGCAGTACTCCCGTAAAAGGTAGAACTCCCCCAATTACTTACTTAGGGTACTTCACACTGCATGTAACTGGCCATAGTACAATGTACCTGTGGTTGAAGCAGCCTAGGCCCCCAAACCACATTTTCCATTCACATGAATTAGGGAGCTACATCAGTCTCTAGCCTGAGGTCCCCTCTCGCTACAGTAATTTAATGGCGTTGATTATAGTCCTCAGACAGAGGGCTGCAGAAACACAAGCGATAGTTCACATTTCGCCCTTCAGCATAAACATTTGCTAAGCCCATCAACTCTTGCTACTGTTACCATGGCAAATAAAGACCTAAAAAATAGCCCGTACCAGGCAAATACATTAAACCCCCACAGCCTGGCAATTCATTTCTTGAAATAGAAACGTTGGATAGTGACGCGTATACCTCTGGAATATGCTGGTTGTGCATTGGGTAATCTGCAGCTGCAAAGCTTCCAGAGTCCGCTCCAGACACAAGGCAAGGACCAGACGCCTTGGCTGCTGCACCCATCTGTCTCTGTCCTTAAGTGGACTTCGGTTCGGGGAAAGCAGTTCCAGTATCACTAACCATACCCACATCCCCTCTGGGCCTCCTGCTTTCTATTCTGGGCCCACAGGCGCAGACGCACCCCGTTTACAATGTTGCTCCGCAGAAGGTGGACAGGGCTCTGGGCTACTTCAGGGCCCTCCCCCGGCCTGGCCGGCCGCACTCCAGCAGCACGAGGCCAGCTCTGTGAAAAGCATTCTGGGATATCCACCCCCGTTTCCGTGGAGACGCACCAAGAGGCAGAGACCACACCCCGAGAAGAGTGAGACTCTGGGCCAAGAACCTTCTTCTGATTCCAGAACATCGAGATCGGCCTAGACATGCAGAGCCTGTTTAAAGGAGAACTTCAGTGTAAAATGAAAATTGGCATGTTAAAACATCATACCGAGTTGGTATGTTTGCTGAGGAGCAAAATTGAGTTAGCCTGTTGCATTCAGAACGTAACTATTTTTTACCGTTTGTCCCAAAAGGCTAACAATGGAAGTGGTAGGTGCCCTCAGACAAAGCATGACAACTATGCTCTTTTTAAACCATTAAAACAGCTTGAAGAAACTCCACACGCCACCTGTAGCACAACAAAGGCCACAACATTCAAAACGAGACACTGAGAACTTTGTAAGTGTACACAACATTTATTAATAAAACACTTTTGACAGGCAGTACCTTGCTGTAGTTTCTCGTCGCCGCCATGATAAAAGTCCGCACGAGTTGATTGACAAACACGAACCAGCAGGAAGAATAGGAGAGGTAGTAAACGTTGTGTGCATTTACAAAGTTCTCGGTGCCTTGTTTTGAATGCCAGGGCCTTTGTTGTACTACCGATGGAGTTTGGAGTTTCTTCGAGCTGTTTTAATGGTTTAATAATAGCGTAATCTTCATGCTTCGTCTGAGGGCACCTACCACGTCCATTGTTAGTCTTCTGGGACAAACGGTAAAAAATAGTTAAGTTCTGAATGCAACAGGCTAACTCAATTTTGCTCCTCAGCAAACATACCAACTCGGTATGATATTTTAACATGCCAATTTTCATTTTACACCGAAGTTCTCCTTTAAGGATGGGGTGAGTGGGTGGGTTGGGGTGTGTGTGTGGCAGGATCATACACAGCTTCTGCATTTTACCCAGCATGCTTAGCTCCAGGCCTTGAGATGGAGCAAGCCTTTTCCTGCCTTAAGACATGCGTGACGCACATTAACTGTATCAATGAAGCTCAGCATGAAGACATTATTTCCCCACCTTTTCCTGATGGCCTCAGCAGGCCTATGTTTAAACTTACACCAGACCTGTGGTACACAATGACAAGACAGCATAAAAGGATAAAATAGTTTTATTTATAGTTTCGTAGTAAAGGTATGCCTCAACTTGCAAGACAATTGTTGGCAGTATGTACAACATACCTGTATTTTCCATGGAATGGAATCAAACAATTACCTATTATTTCGTACACACTCACTATTTCTTTTTAAATGAAATAAAACTGAAAATAAAAGTAAAACATTCCCCAGACAGGCAAGTAATTCCTGGGAAAGTTTGGTTGGTATTATAGATAACATGGAGGAGTATACAGTGTATTTCACCACACATTGATATGGACTTCTGTTGTAATAAAAATAAAAGGTTACTAGCTTTAACTGCTTTGTGTAACATTCAATATCCATCTGGGAAGGAAAACAACAGATACTCATATTTATACTCAACATCTGCAGACTCCACTGGAACAGGAAGGTGACCCAGACTGCTACAGGTTCTGAGGGGAGGAAAAAACCCGGTCCGACACGGTTCCAGAACCGACAGGGCTGGTGCCGCCTCAGAACCAGATCCGTTTCGCTCTCCCGCAACCGGCGAGTGCACCCTAATCCAAATCCCTAACTGTTTTTGTTTGTTTCTTTCTTTTGTGCCGAATCCCAATTTAGGAAAAAAAAAACTTCACAAAAAGTCTTGTTTCATCTATTTCTAATCAATAATCTCAGGCAAACAACAATTTGACTACCAGGACACAAACTCATTTTCAAAAGGACTTAAAATGTACGCATCGCAACAAAACATTTTTTAGAGGGGAAACCTTTTAGCCAACTATGTACTGCTCAAGGCAGGCAAACACATATATACTACCGTCCCCTCCCGAAGCAACTTCACATTCTTTTTTTTTTTTTCTCGAGTGGAAAAGTACAAATATTTAAAAAGGTAAGCGGTTCTACAGGACGAGATCTTCTATTCGCTCAGGCTGCGGCCGATTCCTCTCGCTTGCAGGTGGGGTGGGGGCGGGGGGCGCGGGGTACAATGAAGTTCGACTAAAGCCGTGTGGCGGCCTCCCTCCTACTTCTTCCCTACTTCTGTTGGGGTTGTCGCGGCGACGTAGGTGATGGGTGTTCGCGGGAGACGTTTGAAGTCTTGCGTATTGCGGAGCTGCCTCACTCAAGGAGTGGCTTGTTTTGTGTTGTGAGTCCGGGGCGTGACGCTGGGTGCACGGCCACGCAGAGGAGAGGTAAAGGCAGAAGGAAAAAAAAAAAGAAAAACAATAACAACAAATAAACTTCAAGAGAAAGCTTCCCAGACAGTGGCTCAGTGGGCCAGATCAGGTGTTAACCCGGGTCAGATCAGGTGTTAACCCGGGTCAGATCAGGTGTTAACCCGGGGGGTCAGATGCTGGCCGCATCTACTCCAGGGAGGGGCTCTGCCTGGGTCAGGAGGTGTGCAGTGCTGCCGCGGAGCCGCGGAGCCTCTGAGCCGATGGTGGGAGGCGCGGTGGGGTGGGGTGGTGAGAGGAGGAAGACGATGGTAACGGTAAGCGGGTCGGGGTGGGTCGGGTCAGGCAGGAGGGTATCTGATGAGGGGTTTATGGGGGGGAGGGGGGTTCATCTAACTGGGCTCTGCACGCAGCTTTTTTCTGTTGGGGGGTTCCTCTTCCTCGGACTCAGAGCTGGAGTCAGACCCCCCGTCGAAGGCGGAGACGGCCCCCCCCTTGCGGTTGGTGTACAGGCTGCCGTCGCTAGAGTAGGACGCCTGGAACTGGGCACTCCCCTTGGCCTTCTCCAGTGCTCGCACTAAACACAAACACACACATTAATACACACACACTCATTAATATACACACACACACACACATTAATACACACACACACTCATTAACACACACACACATTAATACACACACAACTCTCTCACACACACACACACACATTATCTAATACACACACATTAATGTACACACGCACATTAATACATACACAACTCACACACACATTATTTAATACACACACATTAATACACACACTCATTAATACATACACACACACATTAATACACACACAACTCACACACACACACATTATTTATTACACACACACACATTAATATACACACGCACATTAATATACACATACACACAACACACACCATTAGCATCCTGTAACATGAGCTACCTGTAACCACCTGTCTTGCCTACATGAGGTCAGGACAATGAACATATTTGCAAAGATCCCCCTGACTGCCATATCACTCAGCATAGCAATTACAATGCATAGGTTACTACTTGGTTTTTACACCACTAAGGTCTTTGCTAGTAAAAGCTAGCCTGGTAACCCAGCCCGTCTGGTAAACCAGTCTGGCGATGCTGCCAATGACATTCATATATTCGGACCAAGCAAATCCGGCCAATCATTGAACAGAGGGAGTGTTCGTGAGCGATGACGTTGACTTTGTGTGTTACATTTCAATTGTTGTGCGTAGGCAGCCTAACTGCATATGCCACAACCAGACGTTAGCGATTGGGTAAAGGCAGGGCCACTTTTTTTTTTAAACTTCCACACCTCCAGCAAGAAATCGTTCCTATATGCAGCAAGGCCACACCCTCTGTACAAAATGAAATGAAGTACGAGGGGCTGGTTTACCAGGCTAAGTAAAAGCTTCCTTAAGTCATGTCACACTCATCAATGCATGACTGTGTGTTTGTGGCTTCAATAGTGTCTGCATTTTACTCTGCATGCATATAAAGGTGTACATTTGTGTCGAGTTTGTGTGTGTGTGTGTGTGTGTGTGTGTGTGTGTGTGTGTGTGTGTGTGTGTGTGTGTGTGTGTGTGTGTGAACATTCATTAGTAGAGTGTGTGTGTGGGTGTGTACGTCAGTGTGGGGGGGTAACTATGAATATACACTCTGCAAGTGGTGCTGCTTCTCCAGCAGAGGTGTGTGGGGTTCTGATGCATGTACTGTGAGGGTTATTTAAGTCATCAAGTCCCAGGTGAACTGCCCTCCCATGCTTTCACATACAGGTGTATGTGTGTGTGTGTGTGCCAATGTGTGTGTGTGTGCCAATGTGTGTGTACACCTCTATGCACACTCTTGTGTGCCTGTGTTCCAGTGCCTATTCCCCCTGCTGCTCCAACCAACACCTCCGCCCCCCTTCCCTCCACCCACCCTGCCCCCACCAAAATCCCCCCCCACCACCACCTACCCAGCTGCTCCAACCAACACCTCTTCCCCCCCTCCCTCCACCCACACAACCAACCCCCACCCCAACCACCCACCCTGCTGCTCCAGCAGGGCGTTCTGCCGCTTCAGGTCGTCGATGTCCTGCTGGTGCGTGTGGTTTTTCCGGCGCATGTACTGGATGTACTCCGTGGCCTTGTCCAGGATCTGTGCTCGGGACGCCTGTTTCACAGAGTGCTGTCAGCAGCAAATTATACAACTAAAACTTCAAATAGGGTTACAATGACCACACACACACACACACAAATACATAAACACACTCTTGACAGAAATCATACTGATGTTTACAAAGCCTTTCCTACCTCAACCCAAACCCCAAAGCTTACATGGTTTGGGAACGACATCATCTCAGTATGAATGAATCATATCTGATACAAACAGATGACCAAGGCATGACTGAGACATCATCACCACAGAACCAACAGTGACATCAACGTCTGACAAAACCACGAAACAGCTAAATTACTGCCACTTTTAACTATCTATGAATAAATCAGTTAAAGTAATAAGCATTTGTAGAGATTCAAAGTATGGTAAGTGCTTTTTTCTGTATCCATTTACTATGTATGACTATTTACAGTCAAAGCACAAGTGAGGTCATTCATTTTGAGTTTTTTTTTTAATGTTATTTTTAAAGAAAAAAATAAGGTTGCCCTCAGTGTACTATGCTAGCATTATACATTAGCTCAGCCCACCTAGAAACCTTAACGTGCTTCAGAGAAGTCAAAAGCAGCTATTTGTGCAATCTGTCAGAAGTGTTACATTACATTATATTACACAGTAGTCCCTGGAGCAATGTGGGATTAGATGCCTTGCTCAAGGGCACTTCAGCCATGGATGAGGGTGCAGGAGAGCACTAGCTATTTACTTCCCTGCCCCCATTCTTCCTACTAGTACAGGATTTAAACCTGCAACCCTCCAATCTCAAGACCAACTCCCTAACCATTAGGCCACAGCTGCCCATAGTACATATACCGTTGAAATTAGGTTATTCTTGGATGAGCAACACAGATCATTTACGAAATATAACATTGGACAAGTAGCATTGTGGGCTAAGGGCTTTAAGGTCTTAGCTATGTACAAGTAAATAAGATAGTACAGAATTTAAGGGCTTAGCTTGGTACAAGTACATAAGGCAGTACTACACTTATTGGCTTAGCCAAGGACAAGTAAATAAGATGGTACTAAACTTAAGGGCTTAGCTATGTACAAGTAAATAAGATGGTAGTGACCTTAAGGGCGTAGCTATGTACAAGTAAATAAGATGGTAGTGACCTTAAGGGCTTAGCTATGTACAAGTAAATAAGATGGTAGTAACCTTAAGGGCTTAGCTATGTACAAGTAAATAAAATGGTAGTGACCTTAAGGGCTTAGCTATGTACAAGTAAATAACATGGTAGTAACCTTAAGGGCTTAGCTATGTACAAGTAAATAAGATGTTACTGAACCGCAGAGCTGTGCTGATGATGATGATGATCACCGACCTTCTCTCCCTGGAGTGCGGGCACCGAGTCGCGCAGGCTGTGGAAGCTGTCTTTGATGTGGTCCCGTCGCTTGCGTTCCAGCGCATTGTGATGTGCCCGTTTGTCTGCCTGGGGACCAGCATGTCACAGGTCATTAACCCTCTCAAACTTTACACACACACACACACGCACACGCGCACACGCACACCAAACAGGCAAGGGCAAATGGCAATGACAACTGCTGGCCTCCAACCACTTTTTAAACACCCCCACTGCATCATAGCTAAATGCACCATGACGGTCTCTGAAGCAGTGCTGAGAATCCTGCACATGGACACAACACAAAATCCTCCATGTTGAAATCTGTCTGGTTACAAACTTTTGCTCTTCCTGGTTTAGTCTCATTAGCCGCATTCCCATTCCGGGGCCGGGCAGGCCCGGGCCTTTAGGGGCCACCCTCGGTGCTTGTAGACCCAGGACACTAGCCCCATGACCTGAGAGCTGTTGTGTTCACACTCCCTGGCTACTAGACCCTCTGGGTTACGCCCTCGTTTGCAAAAACGTCACTGATACAGCCCATTTTCAAGCAGGATAGGCGGGCAATTCAGTAGCATCAGTAGAAGAAAGTAGAAGACGATTATACAACTACTGCCGATATCTCTGACTGAAAATACTTCTTTGGAGGATAATAGACGCCATGGAACCTCTGCTGGCGCAGATCGTCCTCCGTGTTGTTCATGTTCAAATATATTTCTATATATTACTATAGCAAAAATACACCGTCCTTATGTTTTAATGGAACAAGACCGACGGCCACGGAGCGCCAAATGCTTGTTAGGGAATGCATCTCACATTCGGATATTTCCACACAGTGCTGCCAACAAAACGTAGCCAAATGACACAATTTACTGCTACTTTAAGGTATAACAATGACCGAAACAGTAAATTTTAATACTAATTAGATCAACAACTTGCAATTTTTATCAGCCAAATATGAGCTAGGTCATCTATATTGCATTACTTTTGTTTACTGATGGCAACGGTTGCTAAAGGAAGAAAAGTCTTGTTTTAAACCAACGGTACCACTACCGTCAGCCCAAACGGTCGGAAATGGCAAATATATATGAATTTAATAGAAAAACAAGTGATTTTGACCTACTGGCTTGACACACGTTTACAACAGTTAACTGCGAAGTCACCGCGGAGAACCACGTTACCATGCACAAGGCATGTAAAGGAGAGACACTGGCAAGTTGGGATTTTATGTCGGCAGCTGCACACTTCAGCACTGCGAAACTGCATTAAAAAAGTAGCCTAAAATGACAATGCAATGTTATAGGCCTAGTCATTTGTTTCCTCCAATTAATTTAACAAGGGCTCATTTAATCCACCGCATCATGGTGGGCAATTGAAATGTTACCAGCCAAGCATTCACCACCAGCCACGAGACATAGCCTACAGAGAATGTAGGATTAAGCTCACTTGAGGAAAAGCAATTCAGATTTATTTTTTGTGGGGAAGGGGGATTGGTTTGTTATACCATGTCTTTATATCCGTAGTTTTTTATGCTTCTCGTGAATTTGCCGGGCTGTTGTTCGCTGAATGTCCAACTTCCTTGTTTCTGCAAACCTTGTCGTTTTTTTTTTAAATTCATGTCGTCTTCTGCCCAAACCACGGAGAGAGCACGGATATATTCAGCTGACCAGAATTGGTGATCTATCTTTTTCATATTCTTCAGTAACAACAGTAATACAGGTGCAGATAATACTCATGCCATCTTCGCTTTATTTTGCTTCCAAATGTTGACGCCGCCCCGACCTTGACACCGCCTCTAAACCCCCTTTAGCCCCTGTAGGACCATCGTTTTGGTTGGGCCAGAAATTGCGGGCTACTAGCACCCAGGACAGCCCCTGTAGGCCCGTGTTAGCACCTCCCCCTGAAGGTGTGAAGCCACTTAGCACCAGTACACCTGTGTCGGCTCGGGTTTGGCCCGGTAATGGGAACCCCGCTACTGTGTTTTCAACCCTGTGTCCAGGTTCCAGGGTCACAGCACCAACACAGCTAGAAACCCACAAATGTTCACTAGGTACATTTGCAACTGTAAAATACCAATGGGGTGGTGCAAAGCCAATTCCTCTATTAGCACGTTTCTGCAATTTTTTGTTTTCTGTTTGGTATTTACATTAGGACTTGTATTTGGTGCAAACAGCACCTTGATGTAGCCCTTCTAAGTTCGTTGTACTTGCAGTCTCATTGTTGTACAATGACAATAGAAGCGTTCTATTCTACTCTATAATTAGGCACATACAGTGACATTGAATATATATACACATTTTTTAAAGCCAACTGAATACCTGATTTTGATTGATTTATGGACTAATGAAAAGCTATGTCCACGAGAGACACTAAAAAGCTTTTAAATTTTAACCATCAGCAAATTGGCTTATCATTAGAGCGGGGCACATCACATTTGGTGTACAGTGGCATATACGCATACATCTGCAATTATGGGGTTTATATTACTGTTTAAAATGTTAATTATCTAATACTGAGCTTATATCTCTGTTAGGACACAGAGGATCACATTTCTACACATGGCCATTGCCTGCCATCAAAACAATCAGGTTCTATGTCAGCTTTACAGGCGTCAGGTGGCATTTCTTGGAATGGCAAGTTGTAGAAACTGTACAAGGCCCAGCTGATAATAAAAATCCATAGAGGGTGTCCAAAATCATAGCTTCCAGGCCTGTCTTAGGTAACCTAATATTTTTGTTTTCTAAAGAACCATTAGCACTAGGTTTTCTCTAAAGCGTTGTACGGTTGCACGTGAAGGAAACATACATTAACGATTGCAACGTCAAATGTCGTGTGACAACTAAAATAAATAATTTAAAAGGTTAACAATCTAGGGGACTTCGTCAAATAAAGTAGTTACGAGAACTACCTACCGAGATGTATTTCCGCTGTATGTATGGTGCAACAATAATTCCAGCTTCATTCTATAGGAAATTGATAATTTAGTAGCCTACGTCTAAATATAGGGCGCGCTAAGGCTTCCGGCATGGGATTACCCCTTCATGCGTAAATATTTTCATCGCAGTCATTCGTGACATATAGAATCTGACGTGTATGCGCTTACTACAGGCCCGATGCAGTCCATCAGTCTTGGACTTCTGGCAAATCACCAGTATCACATATCTATAAACAATGATTATTTCTGCATCTTCACAACCTAATCCGTCCTAAGAGAGTTGGCTAGCGTGATGGCTAGGATATTTCCTTCCGTGTCCAACCATAGCTAGCAGCCTAGCATGCTAACATTCAAGTCGACGTGTTGTCGTCAATACTAAAACAAATATCTACATGATCAGATAGAGGTTTAATGCTAGAACTTCGAATAATGAAGCTAGACAGCCACTGCACAGTTAAGCACAAACCGATCGAAACACCAAAGACCAAGTAATTCCGTGGTTAAGAGGGACTGTGGTGGTGTGTAAGAGCAAGGTTATCAGCTAAAACAATATACATTGGTCACGTACCACATTATGGTATCTCGACGATTCTTCCTGCAAGAGAAGAAGATGAAGCGTTGGTGCAACTTAAATAATTCTCAGGCAAAATGACAAATATCTACATCGCTGTTTCTTGTCAAATCAGATGCAAAGTTGGCTAACATTAGCTAGCCATCTAGCTTTAGCTAAATGGCTTAGCCTGAACCAATCCATGCAAAAATCAACTCAATATTAGCATTGCTAGCAACTCCCCACCACCAGAGGCAAGAAATCAGGAAAAAAACATGTTTATCGGATTTCAAGCCAAACACTGTTGGCCACTACTAACATATGATCACAAAACAATTACAACAACTTACATCACTGTCGACTTCAATATCATCGTTATCGCTCATTCTCTAGAAAAATAATGGGCAAAATAAAGAATGGAGTACAGGCAAACTGAAGGGAAACGAAATAAGCTTTCTAACAAGCAAGCTGGCAAGTCTTTACAGCAGAAACATGACGATCAACGGAATCGCTACACGTGATTTGCTCACACATGGACATTTACAACATCCATGGCGCATGAGTGAAACAACACATGCAGATGGGTAGCGATGTCCAGTGATAGTTTCCCAGATGTAATTTTGCCCCAGAAGAACTACATTTCCTGCATTCGTAAAGGACACGCCCAAGCGACGTATAAGCACAGGGAGTGTCCGCTGTTCTTGTTGAAGTGACACAAACAGCAAACCCACTCGAAAAAATAGGTGGTTCTGGGCTGGGGGTTTCAGTAGCGTAAAGGGCAAGACAACACTGGCATCTTCAAAGCCTTCTTGCTTTCGTGTCAGAAACATTTCGTGTTGGGTTGGATGCTTTGCTAAAAAAGTGTAGACGTACGAAATCCCTCGTTTGCCAGGCCTTTAAATCCAGTTGTCGTATAGCAAAACGTTGTCAATAATATGAGGAGATGTTGTTTTAATAACTTTTTAAAAAATGAAATATCCACACATCTAACGACGAACCCCTTCTTTTGTTTGACCTATTTTTGACAGACAATAGGGGGCAATGCATCACACTGTTGTGAAGTATCTTAGCTTAGGCCCACTTGATCAGGGTTGACTTAAGTTAACGCAGGCCAAAGTTTATAGCCTATTCCAGACTTAATTAACAAGTTAAGTAACACTACGTTGCTAAAAACTAAGGACTAACCCTGGAGCAATCTGTAACCCTCTCCTCCCAAGCTATGAAATATTTTAACTGAACTGCCTCCTTTGTTAATGTGTTCAAAACAGCTGCAGCTGAAAGCCTTGGGTCTCGTGAATCCTTGACCCCATCACCTGACATGGTGCGTGATTCCACCCAAACAAGTGGACATGTTCTTTCCCTAGAAACCAGGGAATTATGAGCATTCCAAGAGCAGGAATTCTCTTAAGAAACACTGGGAAAATAAGCACATGCAAAATATTTATATACTTATCTGGCAAACTAAAGATGTTCAACATCACACAACCTGGCCATTACAGTGAAGTCAGCATACAAAGCAGATTACTAGAATTGTAAAATCCGAACCTTTTGAAATGATTCTAATCATTTTGAGTCACTCAATGATATGAGTAGTTGTGTGAGTCACTGAGTCACGTAAAAAATGGCCCAACATGAAAAAGCATGTACAGTTGGGTATTTTCTCCTACCATGTCTTTAGGTACATCGAGTCAGCAAGTAGGCATATTAAGCAGAATGTTAATAAGCAGGTAATGAAAGTAGACTAATAAGAGTTGGACCATTAGTATTTTTTATTTATTTAATATGGCAAATAAATCAACACACAAATTACACATACATAGAACATTCATGTGCAACAAATGGAACAACTTGTGCAAATAAGGTAATTTAGTTACACACAAAAAATGGCAGAAGAATGTGAAACAGTGCAAATTGCTTTTAAGCTATAGTATATACAAAGTATGTGAAATACTACTGCATTGTGTGGAAGTTGGCTAAGAATAATGTACAGTAGACTACACAGAAGTTCTGCTGGTCAGTCATTGCTAGTCAGGTATGGCTACTATTGCTTATGTGCTGTGGTTTCAGCTGCACCATATCTGATGTTGTGTTGTTTCTGTTTTACACCAGCTAGCCTTTGGTTGATAACATAGGTGTAGCCACTGGTGGGCTGGAGTGGGCCTGTGCCCACCCACTTGTCAATCAGGCCCACACAATCAGAGGGCTCTTTTTGTTTAATTGACTGTTTAAGTAATAATAGTAACCTATGTGTTTTGGGCTTGGCCCACCTGATTTTTTTCTGGGCCCACCCATTTTATGATTTCTGCCTACACCCCTGGTTGATAATGGTTGAATGGTATAGAAACTTGGGCAAACCATAGAATGCTGGGGGTATTTCATCTGCATGGGATAAGTTTGATGTCTTGTTAATGACTGTATTGTAATGTGTAGTATTGCTGTATTTGAGATGTTTCTGTATGATGTATTTGTATTTGTCTTTTGAAGCAGGACAGAAAAAAAACCTTTCCATGCTGGAAAAGTATGTATGCAGTTGCATGGTGTCTGATGTTGTTTCTATTTTACACCAGAATAAACTGAGTTAGGAGCAAATCTTGAGTCGGAGCGCTTTTCTCTGCGCATGCCCTGTCCCAACAGTACACCTCCATGCAGACAGTATACTGACACAGACCTAAAAACCACAAAGGCTACAGAAAGTGAATTAATGAACAAAACGCACAAACAAAGCCTGCTATATCAACAAAAAACCCCATACAAAGCTGCCCAACCCTCTCCAGAACAGACTGTGCTACCTTCCTGTACACCCTACTCTTCAGGCAGCCATTGTGGCAGGTACTTATGCAACATTAACCCACAGATCTGAGAAAATTACCGAATGGTGAGCAGTTACCCAAGCCTTGGAAGTGCCCCAAAAACAACTACTCACAAGCACATTTGACTGCCCAAAAACAAGAAAGGCAAAATAACAAATAATACACCGTAAGTATACGTTCTGTACCTTACAGGGGATGACTGTACGTACCTTGCACATGTTTTTACAGAGCTAGACAAAACATAAGCAAAGTTCAACCCAACGCCAAGATGGTGAAAATATACAAGTGTAAGACTTGAGAAAGGCCATACGGGCCGAAACGTTGTCTGTAATTAAAATTGGGCATCGAACAAGAGTGTGCGGTATCTTTCTTCTAAAGTGAATCCCTGTAGCCGTTACCTGCACCTCGCAATTTTTTTTTTTTCCCGGTGTGCGGTGGTTTTTTTCTTCGAAAATATACAAAACATGCATGCAAGTTCTGGCAAAATAACACTTATTTAGATGTACAGGACTTAGCTACATAGTTTTTTGCAAGGCAACATCCTAAACACAAATCATACACTACAGAACATACACACAACAAATAAACACATCATTATCACATATTTAGGCCATATGAACAGAAAGCAGATATGTACATTCCTTTATTATTTAATTAACATCCATTATGATGTCTGAGTATTTCCCCTTTCTAACGTCAGATAAAATCATTGTGAGGACTTCCTAATGACATTTTCTCCCTTGTGGAGACATATGTTTTTTTTCCACTATAAGTACATTTGTAGGATTAAAAAACAAACCGCCCAGACTGAAGAGCTGCAGTTTGTTTTGCGAAGCGTTTGTGCAGATACAGGGAGGCTGATAGGCCCCTATAGATAAGTGAGGCGAGATTGATTTCCAGTTGTCACAAAGAGCGTTGTGTGTGCCAACAAAAGGAGGCAGAAGAATTGGCATAGGCACCTCGCTCTTTGGACCCTCTTACAGAACAACCTTTGGCAGTCAAGCTCGTTTACACGGGAACCAGGAGGGCAAGATGCCACTCAGTCAATTACACTGTGTTCTCAGCCAGTGTCCCATTGGGGCTAAAGATGTTACTCTCTGTCCTGCCACAATCTTATTCAGGCCTCGGCCCCTTTCCCACGCACCCCAGGCAGAAGAAGAGGCACAGTAGGAGTGGGGCTGTCATGACACCAACAGGAAAAGCCTTGCCTTGCCCGTAAGCAGTGATGGGTACTGGAAAACGCCTTAGCTCACTCGTAAGGCTGTGTGCGTGCAGTGATGGGTACTGGAAAAAGCTTTGCCTCACCCATAAGCAGTGATGGCCACTGGGAAACGCCATGGCTCGCTTGTAAGGGCTCATTTCCACCAAGCACTCTCCGTATACAGCGTAGACAGCAAGTGCCCGTTTTCTGTCCGTATTTTTTCTCAATTGTTAAAGCAGAAATATCTATTGGTTGAACAACTTTCTAAATTGCTTGAGCAATTCCTCAGAATTCTTCACTCTTTTGTCAATACCTTGAACAATTTTCACATAGTAGAACACAGTTTGCAAAACTCACTGACTCCTCTTTGCTCATTCTTAAAACACATTTTTCATTATTTAACATGTCATTCAAAATGGTAAACCTTCTTTTCAACATTTAATCACAAATAAAGCACACATGCCACAAGTTAAGCACAACGAGTCAGAATTGGTTGCACCTCATGTCAAATGAGTGACCACCATCAATATAAGTCATTTGGGAGTGCAAACAGGTTGTTGGAGATTGCAGCTCCAAAATGGATCATAGACCAGGAGGACAGGGAGTCAGAATGCGAGGGGAAAGAGGAGGTAGAGCAAGAGGAAGAGGTGGAGGAAGAGGAGGAGGAAGAGGAAGAATACCAATTTCTGATGAAATTAGAGCCATCATTGTGGGCCATGTCCTTGTCAATGGCTTGACATTGAGAGAGGCAGGATTAAGGGTTCAACCCAATCTGAGTAGATTCACTGTGTCTACTATTGTATGAAGATTCTGAGAGGAGAACAGGTACAACTGTTATAGCATTCAACATTGAAAGTATTCAAAAGACTGTTAGTCTCATAAGTTGTAAGCAACTTAGATGGGTGGATTCCCATCATTAGGCCAGAACTGAAGAAGCCTTTTGGATGAAAGGTGAAACATCTTCAAGCTCCCAAAAGAAGTCCAGTTGCTCACAGCTTAGCTTCTTTGACTACCTACACAAGGGCCAGTCTTTTAGAGGCAATGGAATTGGCCTGTGGTGACATAGGCCAAGAACAGTGTCAGGAGTGGATCCGACATGCCAGGGGCTTCTTTCTCCATTGCCTGGCTAGGGACATCATTGCCTGTGAAGTGGATGAGGTGCTGTGGCAACATTGGAAACAGCACATGTAGTTTTCATTTGTACTACAGTGTGTGTGTGTGTGTGTGTGTGTGTGTGTGTGTGTGTGTGTGTGTGTGTGTGTGTATGTGTGTGTGTATGTGTGTGAGTATGTGTGTTTGCGTGTGTGTGTGTGTGTGTGTGTGTGTGTGTTTCTGTGTGTGTGTGTGTGTTTCTGTGTGTGTGTGTGTGTTTCTGTGTGTGTGACAGCGCTCTCTCATGGATTATGTGTATTGCCCAGCTCCTGCAGGGGTTACCCCACCATGTGACACACTAGAGGGGTGAAGAATGTGAAGAAAGAACAGAGAGGCAGACTGGTGGTGGAGAAGAGAGAGAGAGAGTGAGAAAGCGAGAGAGAGAGAGAGAGATAGAGGGAGAGAGAGAGGGAGTGAAAGAGAGAGGGAGAACGAGAAAGGGAGAGCAAGAGAGAGTTGAGAGGGAAGAGAGAGAGGGAGCCAAAGACAGAGAGAATGGTAGAGAGAGACAGAGAGGGAGAGAGAGAGGGAGAGCAAGAGATAGATGAAAAAGAGAGAGAGAGAGAGAAAATGAGATAGAGAGAGGGGGAGAGAGAGGGAGAGTGATGAAGAAGAGAGAGAGAGAGAGCGAGAGAGAGAGAGAGAAAATGAGATAGAGAGAGTGGGAGACGGAGAGGGGGAGAGAGAGCGAGAGCGAGAGAGCGATGAAGAAGAGAGAGAGAGAGAGAATGAGATAGAGAGAGGGGGAGACAGAGAGGGGGAGAGAGAGGGAGGAGACAGAGAAAGAAGGCGTGAGAAAGGGAGAAAGTCCTGAAAGCAGTAAACCTGTAGCACCACAATTCCACAACTGGGCTTTCTACACCTTCGCACAAAATGAAGGTAAGAGAAGAATTTGTTGTAATGTACTGTTTTTCAAATATGAAAACGTAAGTAGTTTCTAAACACTATTTATATGTTGTATATTAGAACATACACAGTTTTATTTAATTATTTTTATTATTAGTAAAAATACGTAATAAGTAAGAGACATATTTGACAGTTTGAATGATTGCAAATTTAAAGCACAAAGTGCATCAGTTAACTCCTTATCCTACAAGCACTAAACTTCACAGAGAGCTGGGTTTGTTTGTTGTCGCCTGGCAGATGACTGGCCTCCGTGCTTGGTCCGGTGCTATTTCTGCATGAATAGCTTAGTTTTGAGTAGCCCGGCCCTCATTAGTGGGCAGGGGGTTCCAAAGAGGGTATCCCAGCACTCCTCCTATTATGTATTCGAGACGGGTATGAAGAGGCCCTTTGCCAACAAAACAAACCTGCAGAACAACAGCAAACTTTGGCTCTACGGTAATGAGAGGGCAGCTTTACTTCCACGATTCCCAGATTCCACGACTGTGTGTGGCACGTCTAGGAAATAAATAGCCTTCTCTGTGAAATGAAGAATTCTCTGCATTATTTGTGATGTTTCTGTTCAGATTTAGGGATGTGCTTTTAGTTGTCATGGTAACTGTTGGGTGGGAACAGACCTGTGTGTGTCACACCAAACTGTCTTAGGTGTAGCTGTAGCTGTAGTCTACTGGAAATTACTTTTACTGAGAAATGTCGAGTACCCTAACATTTTATGGCTGAGATGTCATCTACAGGCCTATTGGATGAAATTAAACTTGGTTGCTAAAAGCTGCATGTTGGGCAATTTGCATAATTAGCACAATTTGTTAACTACCATATATGATGTGTGTGCTCAAGAGTGTATACTCCCTGTGTCGGTGTGACTTTAAGCAGATAGTGTACACGGGAAAGAAAGAACGAAAGAAAGAAAGAAAGAAAGAAAGAAAGAAAGAAAGAAAGAAAGAAAGAAAGAAAGACGTTGGCTGTTTATCTCCAGTGAGGCAATGAGGACATTTTGATTAGTCAAAAGTTTAGAATGTCAATTAGTTTAGAAAGAATAAATTAGATTCATTTTTAACTGCAGTTTATTTGTTCTTTGTTCTTAAATGAAAGCAAAAAATAAATGAACAACTGAAGCAGAAAAATGAACTGAATTTACAAACCAAAATGTAGTCTAAACTTTTCACAAATTAAAGTAGTCCCCTTTATGCAGCTATAAAAATTATTTACTTCCAAATCTTTAAGCAAATTTTTGTCATAATTCAAATTATGTTAATGAGGAAAAGTTGTATTTCAGTAGACTACTAGTATTGAATGTGTCCACTGGAGATGAACAGACAGAGTCTTTCTTTCTTTCTTTCTTTCTTTCTTTCTTTCCCGTATACAGCTGTGGCTTAGTCACAGGGACACAGGGAGTATACCCCCCTGAGCACACACACACACACACACACACACACACACACACACACACACACACACACACACCCACACACACACACAACACTGACCTAACACACACTGCCGCCAACTTCACAGACAAACTCGTTCCAATGTGTGCACTCAAGCAGTCTCCACTGGCCGAGCTCCACTACATGAGGAGAAACAGTAACATTTGTGTACCACTTTGTGGGGACACTAACAACCGACTGTGCCTAAATGAACTTTCCTCGTCTAGTGCCTCTGGTCTGCAAAGACTGCCGACCTATGTTCACATAAGAGCCCACATTAACAGGGCATTGCATAGTTCTAGCGCCACTGGACTACAAAGATTGCTGACTAGGGCCTACAAGGACTGTCTACCTGTATTCACGCAATAAGTCGGTTTGCTACTGTATTCATCTGCTCCGGCACCGCTGGACTGCAAAAAATGTTGTCCTGTAGCAACCCTGCTAAACTGTAAAGCACTTTGAGCTGCATCTTGCATGTATGAACTGTGCTATACAAGTAAATTTTATTATTATTATTATTATTATTATTACCAGTTACAGAAATCTACATTCATAGCCCCACTATTCTCTCATGCTGGCATGTCGCAAGTGTCATGGCACTAAAAAATCCAGTCAAAGGATGTTCATCTAGTTTAACAAACAGATTTCTGTTGACAACACTGCTGTTGGGTTCCATGTAGACTGACATACACCTCTCAAACAGGGTGTAGAATCTAAGATCATTGTCTCAAAGCTCTGACTTGCACTTTTCGAGCACTTTTCGCTAGTGAATAGCCAAAAGCAAACTGCTTCTGTCAGCCTTTCTAACAACTCTTATGTACATTACCCTCAGGCATTAGCCTTCAGTTAACTAGAATTCTTGGTTGTGCATGCAGTAACCACCTTTTTAAAAAATGTACAAAAAAATATGCCAGATTTCGACTCTGACAGCCACTGTAGAATATTACATTACATTGCACTTAGCACAGACCTGTACACAAATTTAACGGATGGAACATTAGCCTGTAATATTGCCTTCAGGTAAGCAGGGGAGGACCCTGAAGTTACTTTGTAGGCTAGAGTCAGAGCCTTGTGCTTAATTCAAGCAGCCACCGGGAGCCAATGCAGGTATAATGAACACAGGGGTGGCATGTACCGTTCTGGGTTGATTGAGTACCTGACGCGCAACGGTTTAATTGTGCACACTGGTAGGCCAGCCAGGAGCGGATTGCCATAATTAAGGCAAAAGGTAGACATAGCCTGTACTACAACATCTTATCCTTAAAAACATCTTATCCTTAAAAACATCTTATCCTTAAAAACATCTTATCCTTAAAAACATCTTATCCTTAAAAAGGCCCTGTAGCATGATGTTTTATATTGTCACTGTATGAAAGTGGACTTAGATTATGTATGGAGCTCCGTGCTTGTATGAGTGTGTAGGGTGTGTGTGTGTGTGTCTGAAGTGTCCCTGGCCTGGGAAACTTAGCTAAGGCACATGCATCTCCTTGTGTGTATGTGTGTAGTCTGTTTACTTTGTGTTTCTCTACACATCTGTTAGCTTATTATGTCCTCCTTTTGTAAGTCGCTTTGGATAAAAGCCTCTACTAAGTGTAATGTAATGTAATGTATAGTAAGTGTTGCTGTTACTGTGATGACTAAAACTGGTGTTTTAACCCGTTGCTTTCTTTGTAGTGTAGCAGCACCCAGTAGATCAGTGGCTCTGACATGACGGACATCTTGAACCAAACATGGGGTCAGTCCCTGGCCAGCTATGGCCTCAGCTCCAGTCCCCACAACACCTCTCTCACCCCCTCGAGGAACGGCACTGGCGGCTTCCAGTCCCCCATCTCCCCTGCCATGGACAAGGCCATTGGTGGCATCACCATCATCATCCTCTTCATCACCATGGTCTCGGTGGGCTGCACCATGGAGGTGGCCAAGATCAAGGCGCACCTGCTACGACCCAAAGGCGTGGCCATCGCTGTGTGCGCACAGTTTGGCATCATGCCCCTGGCGGCGTTCAGCCTGGCCAAGGTGCTCCAGCTGGGACCCATAGAGGCCGTCACCGTGCTCATCTGTGGCTGCTGCCCGGGGGGGAACCTCTCCAACGTCTTCGCCCTCGCCCTCCAGGGCGACATGAACCTCAGGTAGCGTCCAATGACTACATGTAGAGGCGTACTCAGGTGTAACCCTTTTAGACCATGAGCCAGGGCCTCAAAATATGGAAACCGTTACCGAAAAAGTGGCAAAGGCTACCATACCTTTTCTGAAAGCCTGGAATCTCAGCTTTTCAGCGATGTATGATGGCCATCTGACAAGAGTAGCTGTTTTGAGTTATCACATATAATGTAAACTAAGGTAGAGAAAATAATGCGTATAAATTAAGCAGAACACTGACATAGCTGAAGATCTATATTGGACATATTGGAATATTTTATTTTGTTATGTTTGGTATCACTTTAAACTGGAGACTCTGGGCTTTCATTAAAGCCTTTTGTGAACATTTTGGATAAGTACAGCCAAACCTGGAGCTCTTCAAACTTTTAATCACACACATTTTCCTGCCATTTCCGCCAAAGTCATCTTTTGTCTTTTAATCCTGTGGCAACAGGGAGCATCAGAGAAACAAAATCTAAACACTGAAATACTGGCATGACCCTAAGGATTCAGAAAATGTATCATTTACCCATATTATCTAATTTGGAGGGGGTGTTTTTTGGTCTTATATCAGACATGGCGTTTTTTCAAAAACAGAAACAGTAGTGTACTATATGCTAATTTATTGTTGGGTTGCTAACATGCTCACAGCTAACATACTAACTGGCCTACTGGTTAAAAGTCTGACATAAATATTTCTTAGAAAAAGTTGTTATTCAGCATTTTTAGATAGTTCAAAGGGTCCTTGATCGGAGTCCTCCTCTAACACACACACACACACACACTCACACACACACACTCACAGCTAACGTGCTAACAGGCCAATTGGTTAAAAGTCTGAAGTAAATATTTTTTTGAAAAAGGTGTTATTCAGCATTTTTAGTTCAAGTGGACCTTGATATATATCCACCACATATCATTTATATCAGGTCCCCACTTTCATGGAATTTACATTAAAAAATTAATTGCTTGTTCTTGGGCGAAAAAATACTGATAAATAGATAGAAATAGATATGGAAATGTCCTCACTCTCTTTATACACCACTCTCAGAGGCGGTTTTTGGTATAGGCAAACCTAGGCATTTGCCTAGGGCCCCACCAAATTTGCCTTCTTTATGGGGCCCCAAATATGAGCAGCCAAGCCACGGTAAATAAATAAATAAAAAAAAATTATTCCAGTAAATATCAGAATAATACTGAATTAATGTTTAAACAATATTTGTCCCAGGACACATACCCCCCTTCACTGTTGTGCATTGGACTAGTCCATATGTAGCAATGCGTGACACAACGTGACTCAAACCAAAGCGGGAACTGTAAACATGAAGCGGAATTATGAGTGGCTATGCTAAAAGAAAAAAAATGGGCAGAAAACAAAAGGAATACAGACACACTGCCAAAACTAACTTCATTTTTTACACCTGCTGCCACACACACACACACACCACTCAATCTTTACTAATCAATCTTTTTTTGAGAACTTTACTAACTGCTACCCTAAACACACACACACACACTCTCTGTATCTGTGTCTCTCTCTCTCTCTCTCTCTCTCTCCTCACACACACACATTGTTATTCCTGTCCACATACACACAAAAAATATTTTCATCAGTCCTGTTGAAATGTAAATAGCAGTTTCCATTGGCTCCATCTCCATTTTGTATTCTAGTTCTTATAAGCACAAGATCAGGTTTTGTCTCTGGCAGTTTTCAAACATGATTTCAAACATGGAGCATAATAGTGCTCTCTCTCTCTCTCTCTCTCTCTCTCTCTCTCTCTCTCTCTCTCTCTCTCTCTCTATCTCTCTCATTTGATCTGAGCAATAAACAAATCATTTTAGCAAATGCTGGAGTAATCTGAAACTGATTTGCTGTGGAGTTAAGATCATTGTAATAAGACCATTGTTGGTGGTACTGCAGTCTTGGTTCATTGCGATAAGCCAAGAGGTATAGGGATGGTTATTTGACTTAGGTGTGTGTTTCAAATATGAGGGCCCCACATCTATATTTTGCCTAGGGCCCCCACGGGGCTAAATCCGCCTCTGACCACTCTGTGCTGACTATGGAATTGTTGACTCCTCCCCATTGAAGGGCCCACAAGTCTATTGGCTAATAATTCCAACAGTGTCTCCTCTGCCTGTCGAATATAAAGACAGTTCTTCTGCGCCAGAGCTCACTCACAGTTTGAATCTGCTACTCGTACAATATTTCTCTTCACGTTCGATATTTGCAGTTAAATATAATTGATTGTGTGCACAAGCTAGGACAGGATGGTGGAGTTACTCCAGACCAAGTGAAGCCATATGTGCACACGGCTCTAGCTTGGGACAATATTGACAGGCTGGAAGAGACACTGACAGGCCGTGGAACATCCCATAGGGTCAATGGTATAGCAGTGCAGCCTCGGATGTTCGGTCCTGAACTGCCTAAACCAGCTTGTCATGTGCCCAAGAGCAAACAGAGAACTGTCTCTGTATCTTTTCCAGCTCTGCCAGTGTATGCTGTGGGAACTTAGCCTGGCTATCGCGACTTGTCAATTCTCTGCGAGCATTGGTCTGGCCAAGCTGTGTTGTAAACCCATTTCTCAGAAGGCGGGCTTAACCCGCCTCTTTCAAATGCCTCTGTTTGCTACTGGACGAAGCTTCAATCAATCACACCCCTCTGCCCTCTGACGTATACCCCAGCAGAAGAAACTGCTTGATCCAAACAAAAAGTAGTAGTAGCCTGTAGTCATATAGAAATGGCGTTAAATGATTTTTGTCGGACTTGTGAGGTGAACATGAGAGTGGCTGGTGTTGGCCATTTAATATTGAATCATTTTAATATTAATAAAATGAATCGGTGCGATCAAAGGCGAAATGTCCACAACAACAGCGTCCTCGCAAAGCCCAATGGACTTGGCTACCAGCGCGGCTAACTGATAAATTAAACTTTTACTGAAGCCGGTCGGTAGCATTGCAAAAACGCCCTTTCCCGCAACAAATGCTTCAAGGGCTGCCCTTTGCTCTGTTTTCATATAGAACTTCCCTTTGAATTCATCCTAAACAGCAGCTACAGATGCATTGAAATCTTGCGTTTGCTCCACGTTCACCATGTACACAGTGACTGAGATAGATTTCCGGTCGCTGAACTACCGCGTCATTGCCTTTTGAAATGCTCGATTTTCATTGGCCCCCTATCTGAGGACTGAGCAGAAATGGTTTAGATAGGCAGCTTGGCCAGACTGACTTGCTCGCGAAATGAAAATGCAGCGTCACAGGCAGTATGGGCGTGCCCAGGCTAGTGGGAACTAGGTGTGGTCCTCCAACTAGATCCTATGTTGAGGTCAAGACAGATATCTGTGCTGATGCTTTGAAGAAGAACTTCTTATGGTTGCTATGCAGACTGCACTCTGCCACAAATCAAAGCGTCCCTAGCTGGACAGGTTACAACATTTTAGCATTAAATTCTGTGGATATTATTCCTAGTGTTGTCAGCTATCTGCCAACCATCAATGCCCCAGCCACCCAGATGGCAACTGTTCATGAGATTCTTCTTCAGAGTAAGAAAATCATGACTTCCTTACACATCAGCAACATGTCAGTTACCTTTGATCAGGCTCTCTACTGTAAAGTTACAGAAATTATGTGGGCACATAGAGACAGGTTTCCCAACATTGTGCCAAGACTTGGAGTCTTTCACATCATCTGTATGTTCTTGGGTGTGATTGGGAAGCGCTTCCAGGCTGCAGGCCTTAGGGACATATGCATTGAATCTGGAGCTGTGGCCGAGGGATCTGTCAGTGGTGTTTTGGATGGCCATAAGTACAATAGATCTCTGAGATTCCACAAAATCATGTATGAAGGCTGAGGCTGGTCTGGAATCAGTTTCCCCAGTGGCTCACAGAGAACCATCCTGATATCCACAGTCTCTTACATATCCTGCCCCTACACTTGAGTGCCTTTTCTGAGGGTATATCATCAACCACTGTAGAAGAATCACTTGACCGTACAGTCTTCAGAAAGGTCCATCAGTACTTCTGTGAATTCCTGCAGCATCTCAGGTCTCAGCAAGGTCCACTGGCCAGCTTCTGGATGTCATATATTGACATGGTGGAGGTTGTACTAAACCTTGTGAGGGCATCACATGAAGGAAACTGGGCATTGCACATGGCTAGCATTCAATCAATCATCCCTTGGACCTTTGCCTATGATAATCTGAATTATGCAAGGTCACTCACTGCTTACTACTCAGAAATGAGCCACATTGAACATGAGAAACCAGATCTGTACATGTTTCTCTGTGAAGGTGGCTTTTCGGCCCAGTTGAGTGCAACAAATACATTTAACAGGGTTCAGATTGACCAGATCCTAGAGGAAACAGTCAATCGGGAGACTCAGACAGCTGGAGGCACAAAAGGGTTCAGCTTGAACCCAGCAGCTGTCTCAAGATATTATCTTACTGCTGAGTACAAAAGCAGTTACCTGTCTATTTTGAAAAGCTCCCTGGGACTCCAACAAACTGACTGTCCTCACAAGGACCTTGGACAAAGCAGAATTGCCAAAGATGAAGAACACATTACAAGCATTGTGGATCTGTTGGATTCTAGTTGGATAAATCCATTTGCAGGTGGTGAGTCCCTTGTTTCTCTGTCTACTGGAAGTACTGCACCAGCAGATGTTGCTGAAGACCTTCCGAATGCACACACCATTGGCATGAATGCCTACAGAACCTTCTCTGCTGAGCGTGTTGACAGTAATCCTCCTGCAAAGCAGTTCCATGCACCACTCTCCAAGATGAAACTGGAAACATTCTCCTCAATGCAGGGAAAGGCAAAGACATGCAAAACCGGGAATAAAGAAGTTATCCTCAAAGCTGATAATCGAATATTTGCCCAGATGGTACTGATTGCAAAGAGTAGACAGCTCAACCTGAAGGAGGTGTTATCTCATCCCCTTGGACCACTTCCATGGGCTCTTGCTTCACCAGATGGCAATGTGAGGAAGACTTGCAAATCCTCACTTGCCAAGCAACTGCTCAAGTTCCCACGTGTTGCTGAATCATTGCCATTAAATTCTACCTGCGTAATAGATGGCATGGCACTTGTTCAGAAGCCGAACGGTGATGGCAAGACATTTGCTGATATTGCAGACTATGCCTTGTCCACTGTGCTAGCTGAAGCAAGTCACAGCACCCGTGTTGACATTGTTTTTGATGTATATAATGAGGCTTCTATCAAACACATGGAGAGAGTGGCCAGAGGTGCAGACTCTGTCTGGTCAGGTCAAACAGATCACTGCAGGGCACAGAGTTCAGCAATGGAAGAAATTCCTACAAAACAACAACAACAAAACAAATCTTGCTACCTTCTTGCTGAAAGAGTGGGGCAAAGACCAGTCTAGAACAAGATTCGGTGAAAAGGTTCTGTACACTACAACCAAAGATGAGTGTTACAAGCTGACCCAACAGGGAGTGCACAAGGTAGCAGACCTGTCGTCCACTCAGGAAGAGGCTGACACCCGTATGCTGCTCCATGCTTGCCATGCTTCAAGGACTGGTCACAAATCTGTCATCCTTGTGTCTGATGACACTGATGTCTTGGTGATAAGCCTGGCTACCAGTGACGCACTCACATGTGACCTGTTCCTGAAGACGGGGACAAAGAATCGCACCAGTTACATAAACATCTCACAACTCGCTCGTGGTCTGGGTTCACAGTTGTGTCAGGCTTTGCCTGGTTTACACGCATACACAGGCTGTGACACTGTAAGTGCATTTGCAGGTCGTGGTAAAGTGTCAGCCCTAAAACTTCTTCAGAAGAATGAAAAGTTCTGTGAGACCTTTCAGAAGGTTGGGGCAGACTGGACAATTACACCTGAGTTGTATGCAGCCTTACAGTGCAAAGAAAGGCATCCTGGCAGTTACCTCCATGCTCAGATTCTCTCACTAAGCACTGTCTCAGAGCTAACTATCAAGGTGCTATCTGGAGAAGATGCCTTGAGAACAACCCTGACATTTCTTCCCCAGTTGAGCATGGGTGGTTTAGGGTGGACCAAGATGGTGACTTGCAGCTATCCATAGACTGGTTCAATGTCTCCATTGGTCCACAAGCAGTACTTGAGTTTCTGTCCTGCTCATGCAAGAGGGAATGTGTCACTCCATCATGTCAGTGTGTTGCCAACAACTTGCCCTGCACTGACCTATGCCATGCAAGACCAAAAACCAGAAGGATGACTTTGCTGATGAAGAACAATCATATTCCTCTGATGAGGATTCTGACGAGGAGTTTGATTAGTGTCGTGGCCTTGAATGATGCAATGTTTGTGAAAATGTCACAAAATTCTTCTTCGTATTATTATTTTCCTTTATTTGTTATAGAGGGACATTGTACATTAATGGACATTTTACTAATAAAATGTAAATGCACCCAATTATAGCCAAAAGGCAAATTTCCATTGGCAGTCCCCCTGCCAAAAGAAGCATGGTACCTGGTAATTAAAACAAAGTTACACACAAAAAAGTAAAACTACAATATATAAAACAGATACATTACATGTCTGTCTGTAAACCCCCACCCCTCCCCCACACAACACACATGCGCGCACACACCCCCACCCACACACACAAACACACATGCCCACACACATACACATTACACGTCTATCTGTAACCCCCCTCCCAAACACAGACACACCCACACCCAAACATACACTTACAAGAAAGTCATGACCTTGACCTTTTACAGTAATAGCAATGTCATAATTGGGGGTACCACACCTTAAAAGGAATCCATGTCTCATTTGTTATTTGTTATACCGTTTTTAGATTTTCAGCTATGTCAATGTTATTTTCTCAAACACCATGTCTGATATAAGACCAAAAAACACCCACTCCAAATTAGATAATATGGGTAAATGATACATTTTCTGAATCCTTAGGGTCATGCCAGTATTTCAGTGTTAAGATTTTGTTTCTCTGATGCTCCCTGTTGCCACAGGATTAAAAGACAAAAGATGACTTAGGCGGAAATGGCAGGAAAATGTGTGTGATTAAAAGTTTGAAGAGCTCCAGGTTTGGCTGTACTTATCCAAAAAGCCCAGAGTCTCCTGTTTAAAATGATACCAAACATAACAAAATAAAATATTCCAATATGTCCAATATAGATCTTCAGCTATGTCAGTGTTCTGCTTAATTTATACGCATTATTTTCTCTACCTTAGTTTACATTATGTGTGATAACTCAAAACAGCTACTCTTGTCAGATGGCCATCATACATCACTGAAAAGCTGAGATTTCAGGCTTTCAGAAAAGGTATGGTAGCCCCTGCCACTTTTTCGGTAACGACCAACCCCTCTGGCTCACGGACTATTTAGGTAGCAACCACTGACTGCATGTAGCGGGTTTATGAAATGCATGTGTGAACCTCATGTAGCATCCACTGACTGCATGTAGCGGGTTAATGAAATGCATGTGTGAACCTCATGTAGCATCCACTAACTGCATGTAGCAGGTTAATGAAATACATGTGTGAACCTCAGGTAGTGTCCACTAACTACATGTAGAGGCTTACACAGGTGTGACCCTCAGGCGGCTTGCGTTAACTACATGTAGTGGGTTAATGAAATACAGGTGTGACCCTCAGGTAACACCCACTGACTACATGTAGCCTGTTTCTGAACCACAGGTGCAAACCTCAGGTAGCTAATGAACAAGTTATTAAAGGAGAACTTTGGTGTAAAATGAAAATTGGCATGTTAACGGCACCATGGCACCACTTCCATTGTTAGCCTTCTGGGACAAACGATAAAAAGTAGTTAAACTCTGAATGCAACAGGCTAAATCAATTTTGCTCCTCAGTACACATACCAACTCGGTATGATGTTTTAACATGCCAGTTTTCATTTTACACCGAAGTTCTCCTTTAAACCTAAAGATGATGGTACACCAGGCAACTTTTTCAGCAATGTAACTAACAGATTTTGTTCAGGCACTTTATCACTGATATTGGGCAACACAATTTCATCAGGAGAACTTAAACCAGCAGCAGGCAACATTTTGCGATCATCCTGTCAAACAACTAGGAGCCAGTCACATTTCTGAAAAAGTTGCCCTGTGTATCATCAGCATAATGGGTTATCAAACGTCATCTTTAAAAATCAGGTGACATCTACGATAAGATTTAACAGGTTACTGACATTCAGTAACAGAAAATAATTCAGAAGCACTGCGTTAGGGTAAGGGTTAGGTTCTCGGTTACGCATTTATTTATGCTTTGCGAATATTTACGTGACTTAAAAACTGAATTTGCATCCTACCCTGTCCCAGTGGGACGTCGTGAGGGGAAAAACACCAATGCGCAGGTCAACATCGGATCAACATCTGCAGCTGTCTGCTCAGTTGTGCTTATTTTGTTTCTGCAGGATCAAAACTTTAGATAATGACTTGATTTATTTGTTTAACACAAGTCCAGTCCACAGGCAACCATGACACACACCCTCACACACTCCAAATAGCTCTGGTTCCTCAGTCATCTGCTGATTCTTTGTAAACATTCATTACTGGGTCGCATTTGTCTGTTGTTGAGGTTAAAGCTGTGTGTGTGTGTATCTGAGCATGAGCATATGTTTGTGTGTCTGTGTGTGTGTGTGTGTGTGTGTGTGTGTGTCTGTCTGTGCATATATGTGTGTATATGTGTGTGTATGTGTCTGAGCACGAGCATATGTTTGTGTGCGTGTGTCTGTGTGTGTGTGTCTATGCGTGTGTGTCTGTGCATATGTATGTCAAAGTCAAAGTCAAAGTGTACTTTATTGTTAATTCACTATGTAACAGGCATTACACAGAGGACTGAAATTGCGTTTCACCAGACACCAAATGTGCAATATTGAACTAGAAACACGCACACGCGTGCACACACACACACACACACAACCACAACGCTACACTCATGGACATGAAGTGTGCACAGACATCCACAATAAATAGACATAAGACATTCAAGTAAACATATAGGCTTCCAACAAGAAGGAAAGTCCGAGGTAGCTCTTCTTGTAGCTGGTGTAGGTGAAAAAAAAGAAAAAAAGTGAAATGTGCAATATGTAAAGTGCAATAAGTGAAGGTGCAGTTGGTAAAGTGCAAGTAGCATGGACATCAGTATGTGTAAGATTGTTTTTTTTTGGATGTCAGTAACATGTTCATGGAATCTTCTTCATTGTGTTGATTAGCCTGATGGCCTGTGGAAAGAAGCTGTTTCTCAGTCTATTTGTGTGGCACCTCATGCTGCGGTAGCACTTTCCAGATGGTAAGAGGGCAAACAGTTTGTGTGCTGGGTGGGTGGTGTCCTTAATGATATTGGTGGCTCTCTTGGAACCGTGTGATGTGTATAGGTCCTGAATGGCTGGTTGGGGTGATCTGATGATCTTTTCTGCAGTCCTCACCACCCTCTGTAGAGCCTTCTTGTCCGCAGCTGAGCAGCTGCCAGACAGAGAGGCTGCTGGTAAGGATGCTCTCAATAGCACCCCTGTAGAAGGTGGTGAGTGTAGATGTGGGGAGGTCAGCTCTTTTCATCCTGCACAGGAAGTGAAGGCGTGCCTGTGCTTTCTTGACCAGGGAGTTGGTGTTGGTGGTCCATGTGAGATCATCTGTGATGTACACTCCCAGAAACTTTGTGCTTTTCACAGACTCCACAGCACTGCCATTGATTGTGAGTGTGGTGTGTGTCGGGTGTTGTTTCCTGAAGTCCACAGTCCAGTTATTTCTTTTGTTTTGTTGGGCAGCCGTGGCCTAGTGGTTAGGGAGTTGGTCTTATAATCAGAAGGTTGCCGGTTCAAATCCCACCCTTCCCATGGCTGAGATACTCCTGAGCAAGGCATCTAACCCTACACTGCTCCAGGGACTGTAACTGAAACCCTGTAAAAAAATATCTGTAAGTCACTCTGGATAAGAGCGTCAGCTAAGTGTAATGTAATAATGTAATTGTTGACATTGAGTTGTAGGTAGTTTCTGCCACACCAGTTGATGTACCTCCTCTCTTTATGCTGAGTCATTGTCGTCACTGATGAGGCCCACCACTGTTGTGTCATCAGCGAACTTGATGATGTGGTTTGATGTGAATCTGGCACAGCAGTCGTGGGTCATCAGTGTGAACAGCAATTGAGACAGCACACATCCCTGGGAGACCCCGGTGTTAATGATGGTGGTCTCTGAGGAGTTTTTGCCGACTCTTACTGTCTGTGGACTGTTAGTGAGAAAGTCCAGTAGCCAGTTGCATAATGAAGTGCTGATGCCTATTTCACTCAGTTTGTTCACCAGGTGCTGTAGGATGACCGTGTTAAAAGCGGAGCTGAAGTCAATGAACAGCATCCGTACGTGACTGTTTTTGTTTTCCAGATGAACCAGGCATAGGTGGAGTGCTGTTGCTATGCCGTCATCAGTGGAGCGCTTGGGGCGATAGGCAAACTGGTATGGGTCCAGAGTAGTGGGAAGGCTGGATGTTATGTGGGCTTTGACCAACCTTTCAAAGCACTTCATCATTATTGGAGTGAGTGCTATATGTGTATATGTGTGTATGTGTGTGCTTGCATGTTCATGTGTATGTGTGTGTCATCTGTGTGTGTGTGTCTGTGTGTGTGTGTCTGTGCATATGTGTGTGTGTGTGTGTGTGTGTGTGCGTTTCTCTGTCCCCTGCAGCATTGTGATGACCACCTGCTCCACGGTCCTGGCGCTAGGCATGATGCCTGCTCTGCTGTACCTATACTGCAAGGGCTTCGAGCTGGAGAACGCTGTGCCCTACGCCGGCATCCTCGTCGCCCTCATTATGACGCTGGTGCCCTGTTGCGTGGGCATTGCCATCAACCACTGGAGGCCGCACTGGTCTAGAGTCGTTATGAAGGTCAGCAGACACAGGGACGACTTCCTGTGTGGGCTGATTAAGCCTGCCGCACTTCCTCTACACTGCATCGCTCATTTGGACATCTGAGTGACTCTCTTTACAATCCTCCCTCTGGGTCTAAATTACTTTATTAAGTCCATAATAGGTCTAAATGAGTCTCTTTACAAAAAAATTCCCTGATGACAGAAAAAAACTAAATTGGAAGGTTTTAAAGGTTAATCCATTTCTGTGTTACACACTCTCATACTTACTTACATACTTACTTACACACTTACTTACACACTCATTTACACTTATACCCCTGAACCCCACCAACAGATCCAAACAGTGTGTGTCATGGGGACAGACCGGAGTGTCAGAGTGTAGCCAAAGTCGTTCTGTACAGGAAGTGTGTAATGTAACTGACAGGTCAACATTGTCGTCCCGGTTGGGTAGGTTGGCCTCAGCATCCTCCTCATCGCTTCCGTCGCCATTGGCGTCATGTCCGGCATCACCATAGGAACCAGCGTGTGGGTGGTGCTCTCTCCCAGGATGATGATGGCGGCCAGCTTCATGCCCCTCATTGGCTACCTGCTGGGCTTCGTCATGTCCTCGCTCTGCAAACTCGATGGACCGTAAGTGCCTCCTGCTTGCAAGTGACATGTTCATTGGTTGGGCTACACGTGATCAGTTTAGAAAAGCACAAACAACCAAATCCGAGGCAAGAAGGGGTTTGTCTGTATACATGTATAGGATGTCTATGCCCCCGCCCCTTCCCTGTTTGTTGGCCTTCTTGGCATGGGGAAGCCCACCTGCTGAGCCAAGTGAGGCACCAACAGCTGCTGACATGTTTTCAAAGGTGTCGCAGGACTATCGCCATGGAGACCGGCTGCCAGAACATCCAGCTGTGCTCCACCATTCTCAAAGTGGTGTTCCCGCCCGAGGTGATCGGGCCGCTGTACCTCTTCCCGCTGCTCTACATCATCTTCCAGGGCGGGGAGGCCCTGCTCCTGGTGATCCTCTACAGGTGCTACCATCTGCTGCGTCCACCCGCCAAGGGTAAGCCCAGGATGGAAGATAGGCGGAGCAAGATAGTTCACGGTAGTTTATGTCAATGGCAGCAAAGTGGGGCTCAGTTCCAGGCTGCATGCAGGGGCGTGTCGTTAACGTATGACTGATGTTTGTACACCTCGTGGCCTCGTCGTTGGTGCTCGCATGAGGAGGGTGGCATGTTCTATGCCCCCCCTCGTGTGATCATGGTTTCAGGAAGTGCCTGAAGTCTGTACGCTTGGTGCATGTGCATTACAGATAACATAACATAGATAATATAAAGATATGATAAAAAGATAAAAAACAACCACTGAAGCTACAGTAAATGTAAATAGTAAGAGAAAAAGTATTTTTCATTTTACATTTTAAGCAAGTTTCTGAACTCATTAGTGTTTCATGTCTGTCTAATCACACAGAAGCCACCTACAGGACAGTAGGCAGTAAGGTGGAAGCCCTGAAGGCCCCTGCCTGCTGATGGATGGACCTACCTCCGCACTTGTTGAGAAGGGAACCACACACTGTCCTCCACCCTAATTCCCTGTCCCACTGAACTGCTGCTTCAGTTTACAAAGAACACAAAGTACTTGTGCATGTAGGAAGAGCACCTTAGGGAGAAACTATAGCTATTACACCTACCCCTACACTATCTATAATCAAGTAAATAGTTCAGGCTGTTAGTCCCTACTCCCAGGTGTAACACGCACAACTGGCCGCTGACTACAGCTATTCACGCAACGTCATGTGAGCTGTACAGGACAGAGCAGCTGAGGGGATGGCCAACTGGAGCCGTACAGACAGATGCTCAACAAGGGTTAACCTGAACCAGCCGGCTACCGTTACAGTGACTGGGGCTGCTGGGGCCGTTTACATGATCCACTCAGCAGCACCTACCTTTCCCCCATGGCTTTCACCATGCCAACAACATGCATCTCATCCAGGACCACTGGCAAGCCTTTGCAGTTTCCTCCAACATTTCCTTAACAATTAAAATAACTAGATAAATACATAAAAATACAAGACACTTGCACATGTGGGGAGAGCACCCATTGTACCACACTTCAGGCTTTCCTAACTACAGCCATTACAATTATCCATACACTATGTGGGACACATCCTCAGCAGTGTACCTCAGGATCAACGGGTGTTTCGGGCCTTTATTCACTGTACACCCTCCCCTGAGGCGGCCCCACTAAAGGTGATCAATCCTTTAGCGTGTGTCCACAGTTTAACTACCTGCTACCCAAATTTTCAAAATGTATTTCCACAATTCACTTACAACCACCGTTTACTTCCAAAATTTACTACTTCCTGCTCATTACCAACTATTTGCACCAACGCATTTAAAAAAAAAAAAAAAAAAAAATAGGGAAAGAGGAGGGGAAGGAGAAGGGGGGAGAGGGAGCCTGTCTGGGCTTCGCTCACCCCAAGGGCCTGTCTGGGCCTCATCTCCTCCTCCTCCTCCTCCTCCCCCATCTCATCTCCTACACCGCCCCCGCCCGACTCCCAAAGTTTACTTACAAAAATAAACACAACCACAATTTACTTCCAAAATGACCTGCTTACTTACTAATTAGGACTTGTTATCGAATATTTGCACTTTACCACCATTTTACCACAGATACTATCACTTTGCAGTCATTAACGCATACACCATTACACAAACGACACTGCCAATGCTAGTTCTAAAGACGATTCTACCCATTGACTTACCATTAGATGTATCCACCTCTTGAATCTAATGGTGTCTAATGCTCAGCTATCCCGTGTTCCATACACCGCAAAACCCCGGGAAACTTGGCCACTCTGTATCCCAATACACCGCACGATCCCAGAGAGCCTGCTTCTAAGCTGCCCATGTGAGTGATGGCTGCCATTTATAAGCCTCTTTCTTCTGGCATGGGCCACATTACTCTAGGGAACAGTCCAAATTGCATGCACCACAATTTCAGCTTTCCTGGTAGCCCTGACCGGTCAATTTTTTCCAATCCCTCCACCACGTCTTTTCTAAGCTGCTCTACCTGCTCCCGATCACTCAGGTCTACATTATACCACCATTATATTTCCTCACCTTCCACCGTGAACTTCTGCTCTACCACTTTTCCCTTGCTGACTGAGATACTCCTTGACTTACTAGGCTTTATCCTCATCCTCGCCCACCTGAGATTTGTATTTATCCTTTCTAACAACCTTTTTGTACATGGCACCGTTGTTGTTAACAGAGTCATGTCATCCATGAAAGCTCTAATTGGCGGGAGACGCAGTCCCTCCCGACGCCTTTACCCTCCCACCACCCACTTAGAAGCTCTTATTACCATTTCCATTGCCATTGTAAAAGCAAGTGGTGAGATCGTACACCCCGCCATAATGCCTACTTCTAGCTTCTGCCAGTCTGATACAAACTCCCCTGTACCTATACACAATCTAATATCTTTAAAGTATTCCTTCATTATATTCACAATCTCAACTGGCACTCTAAAGTATTCACAAGCACTCCAAATCAGACTATGCGGCACCGAGCCAAAGGCATTAGCTAGGTCCAAAAAAACTACATGAAGCTCCCTACCCTCTTGCTTTGCTGTCTGAATTTGGTGCCAAATTACACTAGTGTGCTCAATGCATCCAGCAAAACCTGGGATTCCTGCCTTCTGCACTGTTGTGTCAATTAACCCATTCTTTTCCAAATACTGCACAAGTCTCTTAGCCACTATACTGACGAAGATTTTCCACTCCACATTAAGCAAAGATATCATTCAAAACTGGTCTATTCTAACAGACTCTTTTTCTTTTGGAATCAACACACCCCCTGCCCTGCACCATGCTGTTGGAATGCTCTGCTTATGCCACACAACCTTAAACAACTTCCACAGAAACCTAAGAACCCCTGGGGCATTCTTATATACCCGATATGGCACCCCATTAGGCCCTGGAGCTGATGAAGCCTTAGCTTTTCTCACCACAGCAGAAAACCTAATCCTCCCTCTCTCCCTGGATCTGAATGAGTTTTCCTCAAGTACTCCTCTACTTCCTCTTTTGAGGTTCTCAATATCCCTCCCTTTTCCTGGTTAAACAACCCTTTCACAAACTTAAAGGGGTCCTTATAAAACAGTGTTCTTACCCGCTCCTTCTCTTTTCTCTTCCTTCTAAGATTCTCAGCTCTCCTAAGAGTTGCTAACCTACATCGTAACTCTTCCTGCAGGGCATCTATACCTTCTTTCTCCTCAATTGTGGCCCTTTTCCACTGTTTTCTTAGCTGCCTCCTTCTTAACACCAATTCACGAATGTCTTTCTGGCGTCTCGACTGACACTTTGTGCTGGCTCCCTTTTCCTTCTATCACTACTTCCAAACCTATCTAAGCCATAACTATAGATCACTTCCCCCATCCTTTCAATCTACAAACCTCCAAATGTGTGCTCCACTCTTATGTCAGCTGGGCACAACCTCACCCTAATGCTGTCATGTGGCTTTGACACACACACACACACACACAGTAGGTATCCACCCGTCATCCCTTTGCAGTGCTGTTCCGCTGCATTGTTCAGAAACTCAGTCACAAAGGAATATTTTACTTTCCAAACCAAAAACATGTAAAGCCAAACATGGCAGCAACACCAAACCACTCGACTTTCTCAACAACCAGCCAAGCCCAAGCGTTGTGTGACCTTTGTGATGGGGTTTGAGTTAAGAGATCTCTGCTGCTGGGGTGTAACGCATAGGGTTTGGATTTAGAGACCTCTTCTGCAGGGATGTGGAGCATTAGCCTGGTAAACCAGCCCCTCGTACTACAGAGCATTTCGAGTCTGGCTGTGCCTCCACTGACATCGTTGTCTCAGGCAGAATGCCAAACAATTTCCATCTGCAGGTGCAGACTCTGAACGATTGGATCAGCCTTTACCCAATCACAAACTGCCTGTGACACATGCCTAGGCGCTACAATTCAAATGTAGTGCACAAAATCGACGTCATCGCTCACAAACACTCCCTCTGTTTACTGACTGGCCAGGCAAAATTCTGCCTGAGACAACAATGTCAATGGAAGCGCAGCCAGACCCTCTGTACAAAATGCAGCGTAGTATGAGGGGCTGGTTTACCAGGCTAGTGGAGCATGGGGTCTTTGTGAAAGATCTCTTCTGAATACACCAGGAACACACATGAGACATGAGAGAAGGTAATCTTGTGCTGAGGCATTGGTAAGATAACACTGTCATGTGAGAATAGCATTGATTTTTGGAGATAGAAGTCATGTACCTTTCTACTTTACAGTGTATCACTTTTTATAATCAAAATTAGTTATTTAATTAAAGCGGATTAAAAAATATTGGAAGTATTGCAAGTACTACTCAAAAAACATTGGCAAAGGCTTTAAAGGGTTACGATGCTGTCACCTACTGTACTGTGAGAAATGCGAACCTCACCAATCCAGATCCATTTAAATTGGATTGCCAAAACAGAGGAATATAATTTTTTACATACCCATGTTACAAGCTAACTAACAAAAGACAGGCCAACACGCTTAGAAAGAATATTTAATTAGAAACTGTTACATTGTATATACATCATTCATGGAATTAAATACAATTTTGTACAAACATTAGGAGATCGCCCTCACCCCAGCTCTCATTCAGTCCCTAGATAAATAATTAAAATCAAATTAAACACTGATTTTGTACAGAGCACAGATTTGCCTTTTTTGGTTATAAATTAAGTCAAAACATTAAATATTCCTCAAAGATCCCATTACAGACCAATACAAGAAAGCAAAAGATGATGTGTAAGAGAATACACGGACATCCAGGAGAGTGCTTGTTCTCAGCTGCACTCCCCAAGGCATACGATTCACCACTTAATTTAGTTTCCCAATGGAGTCTAATTTACAGTAATGCACAGTCAAATGTATACACATGAACACAGATATAAATAAATAAGATCAATGGGTATTCAAGCATTGTGTTCTCTTTTTCATCAGTGAGCTCAAGAAGGCTTTATGGAGATTGTAACATTCAATGTTGTTCTGTTAGAAAAGTCACAGAAATCTCCTGATGCTGCAGACAGAATCTGTGCACAGAAGCACAGACCTAAGGCCATCCCAAACATGCATGGATCTGAGGACTATGTACAACGAGGACTACTGGGGCTTCAACTCAAGACAACAGAAGCTGTGTGACCGAGTGCACACAGACACATACAAACACACAACTGTGGAGCAGAGAAGCACACATATAAACACACACACACACACACACACACACACACACACACACACAGTCTTTAAAGCTTGCCAAGGGGACTTCACGTCTCTCTGGCCAGTCAGGAGGTGCTCTTGAGGCCTGGTGTGTTCCACACGCATAGTGGACTCCAGCGTGATGTCAGTCTGTGAGGAGTCCATTGTTCGAAATACAGGGGGTACTGAGGGTTACAGTACCCCCAAATCAAGACCCAGTTGCCCCCAAAGACACAAAAATAGCAGGGTTGGGGGGGTGACCACATAATCATGTAATTAACGTAAAACAGAAAAGATAACCCCCAATTATGGAGGGGTAATTCACACTCTAAAGGAGTCCAAGCCAGGGCATTTTGACACACCAGGCAGCCAATGAAATGAGTCCTGGTGGCGAGTGTGACTGAGCAGTGGGTTTACAGTGACTGATGTGAGGAATAGCCCTTCTCGTGCAAAAAAAGACATCATCAGCGTAAAGTGGGACGTAAACATACTAAATTAACCCTCCCCTCTGTGATAATCATAACGTGCTAACCGTGGTGTGGTTTAGGTGTGTGTAGAAGATGGATACTTTGAGCTGATCCTGTGAGGAGCTGTGATAATCATAACAAGTGCCGTGGTGTAGGTGTGTGTGTAGGTATGTGATGTAGGTGTGTGTGTAGGTATGTGATGTAGGTGTGTGTCTTGAGGGTAGATGCTGTGAGCTGATCCTGTGAAGAGCTGTGACGTGCAAGCAGCCATGCATGACCCCTGACCTTGCAGAGGGAAGGGTTGCGGTCACACATGCAACAGCGACATTCAAAAGCCCATCCATGCACACAACTTCTTGAAGTTCCCAAAAAAGAGAAACACACACATACCTACAGACAGACACACACACACACAAAGCAAAACATAAACACAACTAAATCTTTCTAAAATGCTCATTTAGAAACAGGAAGTCCTGCCTTGTCCTGCAGGCATCCAGTGGCCCTCCTCAGAGGCTTGTGGGCAGAACAGAGGCCCCCTCCCACCCAACACAGTGCACAGAAGAGGCCCTCCCAGATCCAAACAGGCTATGTGAGAACCAGAAACAACCCAACGATGCCATCAAAGAGCTAGAACCAGTCCAAAGAGGCCATCTGAGAACTAGAACTAGTCCAAAGAGGCCATCAGTGTACTAGAACTAGTCCAAAGGGGCCATCCGAGAATCAGAACTAGTCCAAAGTGGCCATCCGAGAACTAGAACTAGCCCAAAGAGACCATCTGAGAACTAGAATTAGCCCAAAGAGACTATCTGAGAACTAGAACTAGCCCAAAGAGGCCATCAAAGAACTAGAACTAGTCCAAAGAGACCATCAAAGAACTAGAACTAGCCCAAAAAGGCCATCAAAGAACTAGAACTGGTCCAAAGAGACCATCAAAGAACTAGAACTGGTCCAAAGAGACCATCAGTGTACTAGCACTAGTCCAAAGAGGCCATCCGAGAACTAGAAGTAGTCCAAGGAGACCATCAAAGTACTTGAACTGGTCCAAAGAGGCCATCTGAGGTCCAGGACTGGCTAAACAGGCCCTCAGAGATGCAGCAGACCAGCACTGGTCCAAAGAGGCCATGTAAGATCCAGCACTGGTCCAGAGAGGCCATGTAAGATCCAGCACTGGTCCAGAGAGGCCATCAGGACTGGTCCAGAGTGTGTGTCCGAGAGTGAGATCTTCTGTCTGCTGCTGCAGTAGGTACACAGATGGGCGGGGCCCCGCAGGTCCTGTGTCCTAGTGAGGGGACATCTCCCGCCACCTGAGAATCACCTGAGGTGGAAAGGTGTGTGTGTGTGTCTGTGTGTGTGTGTGTGTGTGTCTGTGCGTGTGTGTGTGTGGTTCCTTGCGTGTGTGCGGTTGCAGAGGCTGTTGCAGATGGGGATGGGTAGCCCCTGGCATCTGATGTAGGTCCGTGCTCCATAGCGCCCCTCGCTGGCCGTGGGCAGCAGCAACATCCCTGAAGCCTCCAGTCTTCCTCATGCCTCCTTTAGCAGTGGGATATCTGTCCGGAAACAACACACACACACACACACACGCACGCACACACACACACGCACGCACGCGCACGCACGCACGCACGCACGCACGCACGCACGCACGCACGCACGCACGCACGCACGCACGCACATTCATAGCACACACGCATACATGAACACACACACACGCACACTCACACACGCATGCAGGCGCACACATTCATAGCACACACGCATACAGGAACACACACACACACACACACACAGACAAACACTTAGTATAAAATCATAAAACTGGATCTTTGTTTGGTGTCTGCTGACCATAATAACCACTACAACTCTGCCAGACACTGAAGGATCAGGTTAAAAGGCAGGGTAATGGACAGAGGGTGGGCTAGAGTAGTGCTTTAGCTACAGGTCTACACATAACTTCCATTTAAGACATTACAGGTCCGAGTGCCAGAGTTTCCCATGACACTAAACACTAGCAAACGCATCTTGTGGCTTCTGCAAATCAATAATATCATAGTGGTGTGCCGTGAGAGTCATATCATTCATATTATTACTAAGAGAGAAAACGTTTGCGAAACACTGCTCTGAAAGAACTGATTAAAACATTATCACAGAGTGTCTTGACTTAGTTCTTATGGGTATGGTAGTTCTTATCCTTGACCCCATCTCCCCATCACTGACTCCCCCACACACCCACACGCACGCACGCACACACGCACGCAGTTTAGGAGGCCTGGGAGACAACATCTTGAACAATCAATAACCGCTCTCTACTGGTGTCCCTCAAAGCTCCGGAACAAGTCATGTTTTGATTCACTGTATTTTTTTTTTCACACAGACAGACACACACACACACACACACACACACACACACACACACACACACACACACACACACACACACACACACACACACACACACACACACACGTTGACAATACCGTCACTGAGGTCCTGCTGGGAGGGCTGCAGCAGCAGGCCGTCCTGCTCGCTGTGTGTGTCTGCGGTGGCCCCCAGCACCGGTCCCCATGACGACAGCGATGGGGAGGAGGACAGGGAGGAGGCGGGCGAGGAGGGGCGCGGCCCACGCTGCACCTCTGCCATCTCGGCTTGCTGTGCCTGAGCCTGCGTGTGGTCGGGTCTGGGCGGGGGGGAGGGGGACTGCTGCGAGGGGCGAGGGGCTGATGGGTCCTCGCTCGGCTGCTCCATGGGTGGGGGGGGTCCGGTCGGGGGGGCGGTACTGCTTCCCGCTACCGCCTCCTCATAGGAGGGCAGGGTCACCTGCACCCCATCCACCACGATGGACACAGGCTGCTCGCCAACTTCCTCATAACGCCTAGGGTGGGCGGCAGGAAGGGGTGTGGTCAAAACAGGATGTGATGCAACAGACAGACTACCATCACCTGGCACTGGGTTAACTGACCATAACTGCGTTTATATGCACTTAGGTCAGGCTTATCCAGCTTTAGATCATACACTGAACACTTAGAAACACAGGTTATGCAATAACAGCTATGCTGCACAGGTTATGCTATGCTGCACTAGTATTAATGATGTAGACATCATAAATACAAGTACATAAATAATAGGGCTGGGTATCGATTCAAATTTCAAGAATCGATTCGATTCCGATTATTAAGATTAAAAATCGATTATCCCGATTCGATTCAATCCGATCCGATCTCGATTCAGTTTGTGTTATTAAAAACATTTTTTTAAACTTAACCTGTAACTGTGTAGGAACATATTAAAACTAGTATTAGATTGACATTCAATAGCAAGTAGCAAGTTCAATAGCAAGTTTGTAGTTTTCAGTAAGTCCAAGGCTGATGAGTAAGAATTGCAGGTCATACTATACATGCCCTGATTGATTCTAGATGGTTTTGGAAAGTAAAATCCAAAATTTGAAGTAGATAAATAATATTACATAGGTGCAACACAACCATTTGCATAGTGTACAAATAGGCGTCTCCAAGCTCTCCAAAAAAGAAATGCACCATGCAAAAGGGGGTGATTGTATTATTTTTTGTTTGTTTGTTTTGGCATTGTACAAAATATTTTACTGCATTTCAGACTAAAATTCACAAGAACTTCAGTACCTATATAACACCTAGATACTCTTAGCCACCGATTGAAAATTTTGTGTTTTGGAGTGATTGTGAGGTTATAAGTGAAAGCAGTCCATACCAGAGCCACGTTTGCCAGCTCAGTTAAGCTTGTACTCTACGTGATCATTAGTCAGTGTACTATTCGTTGAAAGAGGTGTCAATCACTTCAGGCGAGTCTGAAGCATACAACAAGAAGAGAGCTGGAACAGATACAACTGTGAACCACGGTGCACACGTGAAAACAGTGTCAGTTGTGGAAATTAGTTGTCGGATTGCAAATAAACACTGTTTGAATTGTGTAGAGGACATCTTCACGTTTCTATCCATGTATAACATTACGTGTAAATTTGCATTTGATGGTCAGGACGAGTTACAGAAGACCGCGATGATTTTATATGGGGAAAATACTACTATTTTTCACGATGACATTACTAAGGATATAAATAATTGTTTTACCATTCCCTTGCAATAAAGACCAGTTTCCAGATGACTGAAAGGTAAATAATGGTATTATGACTTTATTTGAGCTTACCGAATATGTTAAACATATAAAGAGCAATGTTTTAGAAGGATGCCACTTCCTGTGTTAGTGAATGGGAATTGCTATGCTAAGCTAATGTGGCTATTTCTCACTAACGTTTTTACAACGGACACCAATTTTCTTTTAGCACACAGCTCTGACATGACATAAGATAGATATAAGGGTATTTTGATTGTATTTCGAAAATGGAACACGCCTCGGTTATTTTCATAGAACGTGCAGAGTTGGCTGGTAGTTGTAGTTTCCTTTAGCTTCATCTGCTGCGGCCCGGACGGCTTGGACGTGAGCTCTGGGTGGTGCCGCAACAAGTGGTTCCTCAGGTTGGTTGTATTCCCACAGTACTTTACCTCCAACTTGCCAACGTGAAGTCAATGACGCGGTTAAAGAGGCGGTGATTAAAGGTGATTAAAGTTCACCGGGGAAAATGGAGGCTACTAAATATACACATTATTTATATTTTTAAAAATCGATTTTTGAACGCACGAATCGATAGTGGGGAAAAAATATGCGAATCGATTCAGAATCGGAAAATCGATTTTTTCAACACAGCTCTAATAAATAAATACCAGATAGGCATTATATACAGCTCTGGAAAAAATTAAGAGACCACTGTAAAGTTATCAGTTTCTCTGATTTAACTATTAATAGGTATATGTGCAAGTAAACTGTCCTAATTTTTGTTTTATTCTGTAAACTACCGACAACATTTCTCCCAAATTCCAAATTCAACTGACACTGGAAAGGAATTGCTGTCATACATGTAGAGATGCTGATTTTAGAAAAAATTGCAGTGGTCTCTTATTTTTTCCAGAGCTGTATATTAGTATCCCAGTTACTGAGTTTAGCTTTCAATGGCTTGGCATCTACATCTACATACACACACACACACACACACACACACACACACACACACACACACACACACACTCATGGGCCATACTGGAAGGACTTGAGCCTGGGCATTTACACACACACACACATACACGGGGTGTGCTGGAAGGACTTGAGTCTGAGCTGCAGCAGCACGTAGAGCACCACACACACACACACACACACACACACTTACGGGGTGTGCTGGAAGGACTCGAGTCTGGGCTGCAGCAGGACAAAAAGCACCACACACACACGCACACACACACACGCACGCGCGCACACACACGCGCGCACACACACGCGCACACACACACGCGCACACACACACGCGCACACACACACGCGCACACACACACGCGCACACACACACACACACTTACGGGGCGTGCTGGAAGGACTTGAGTCTGGGCTGCAGCAGGACAAAAAGCACCACACGCACACGCACACGCACGCACGCACGCACGCACACGCACACACACACACACTTACGGGGCGTGTTGGAAGGACTTGAGTCTGGGCTGCAGCAGGACGAAGAGCACCACACACACACGCACACACACACACACACGCACACACACACACACACACACACTTACGGGGCGTGCTGGAAGGACTTGAGTCTGGGCTGCAGCAGGACGAAGAGCACCACCAGCAGCAGGATGAGCAGCACGGAGCTGGTGGTGGCCACCAGGGACAGCGTGCTCACGCCCAACACCGGCTCAGGCTCCCTCTCTACGGAGGAGGAGGAGAGGGAGGGGAGAGGAGGAGGAGAGGGAGGGGAGAAGGGGAGGAGAAAGTGGAAGAAGGGCAGAGGAGAGGGAGAGGAGGAAGAGGAGGGAAAGGAGGAAGAAAAAGTGAAGGAGGAGGGAGAGGGGGAGGAGGAGAAGGAGAGGGAAAGGAGAAAGATGAGGGGAGGGGAGGAGAAAGCGGAGGACGAGGAGGGAGGAGAGGAAGGAAGAGGAGGGGGGAGGAGGAGGACAAGGAGGAAGAATTAGTGAACCGACAGTACTGCAAACACTATACTCCCTATACACACCACGCACATCCTATACACACACTACACGCTCCCTACACACTCCATGCTCCCTATACACACTACATGCTCCCTATACACACTACATGCTGCCTATACACACTACATGCTTCCTATACACACTGTACACATGATTAAAAACTTCTTTGTGGGAGCTCACTTTGTCACGGACTTTGTTTCTGTTTTTCGACTGTGCTTTTTGGTCCAGAAGACTTGGGGCGGATGTACGTGCTTTAGGCCTACACAACTTGGGACATTCCTCCCAACATCCACTTGCCTACACGAGCCCCATCAACACGCAAACACAGGGTGTCTGAAAACAGCTCCTTGCTGGTGAGAACATGGGACATTCCTCCCAACATCCATTTGCCTGCATGGCCATAGACATCCTATACAATATTTATAGGATTACAGGCATGGCCATAGACATCCTATACAGTATTTATAGGATTACAGGCATGGCCATAGACATCCTATACAGTATTTATAGGATTACAGGCATGGCCATAGACATCCTATACAGTATTTATAGGATTACAGGCATGGCCATAGACATCCTATACAGTATTTATAGGATTACAGGCATGGCCATAGACATCCTATACAATATTTATAGGATTACAGGCATGGCCATAGACATCCTATACAGTATTTATAGGATTACAGGCATGGCCATAGACATCCTATACAGTATTTATAGGATTACAGGCATGGCCATAGACATCCTATACAGTATTTATAGGATTACAGGCATGGCCATAGACATCCTATACAGTATTTATAGGATTACAGGCATGGCCATAGACATCCTATACAGTATTTATAGGATTACAGTATTTATAGGATTACAGTATGTATAGGATTACAGTATTTATAGGATTACAGTATGTATAGGATGTCTATGTGCATGAGCCCCACAGCCAAATACGCTCACCTTGGGCGGGCAGACAGCAGACCTGTGTGACCCCCACACCTGCGTGACCCCCACAGCCAAAATCGCTCACATTGGGCAGACCGGCATGACCCCCACACCTGCGTGACACCCACACCTAAGTATGCTCACCTTGGGCGGGCAGGCAGCGGACCTGCGTGAGGGTGTCCCACTCGCCGTCCGTACAGGTGAGGAAGCGATAGTCGCCCTTCACCACGTAGCCCTCGTCGCAGAAGTACTCGATCACCGTTCCCTCGCTCAGCACTCTGCACGGGGACGGGTGGCAGGTGTAGCCTCCATTCTCAGGCACCAGTGGAGGAGGGCAGACTGAACACACACACAAACACACACACACACACATGCGCGCGCACACACACACATACACGCGCACACGCACACACAGAGATGGATTCACACGCACATGGCCACACACGGACACACACATACAGTGTCAGTCGTACCTTCGAACAAGGCATTACAAGAACTAAGGACAAGTCAGGTCATACTGTTTAAACACACATTCAATTTAGGAGAGGCAGGCTCAGTGCAGACGCCACACACACACACAGACACACACACAGGGCCTCACCTAAAGTCTGCGCTGTGTGTGTTGAGCTGATCAGCAGCAGCAGAGGCAAGCTCAGTGCAGACACCACGCAGACGCCACACACACACACACACACACACACACACACACACACACACACAGGGCCTCACCTAAAGTCTGCGCTGTGTGTGTTGAGCTGAGCAGCAGCAGCAGAGGCAAGCTCAGTGCAGACACCACGCAGACGCCACACACACACACACACACACACACACACACACACACACACACACACACACACACACACACACACAGGGCCTCACCTAAAGTCTGCGCTGTGTGTGTTAAGCTGAGCAGCAGCAGCAGAGGCAGGGTCGCTGCAAACGCTGATGGGGAACCGCGGTAGGCTGCAGACGCACGCACCATCGCCCCATGGCTCATCTTCTCAGCCCTATCCTGGCCCGGGATCCTCTTTTCCTGAGAGACACACACACACACACAGACACACACAACCTCTTAACACACAAAGACCATAAAATATTCAAAAAAAAAATAGCCGGCAAGTTTTCTAAGACCCATAGATTGCATGAAATTGCACTGGCATTTACACATTGTTCTGAAAGGTTTTTAGACTACAGATTGTTGTTGCTTCCTCCTGGATGCCTGATGGCAGTGTAGCTTAACAGTGCACAAGGCTCTTTGGATAGAAGTACCAGCAAAATGCAGAGTAATGTAGTTCACTCATGCTGAGTGGAAACGATCAATCTTCTTCCTGCTTACCCTGCCTGTGTGAAAAACTGGCTGGCCGGTGTGCAAAGAGCTACTCTCTCAGCATGCTTTAGGGAAACAGCTCTGTTCAAACTCACACAGGTGTCCTCTCCCTCTTCCCGTGCCCTTGCCCGCGTCGTAATATGGGTGACAGAGCATTACGCATCTGTCTGAGCCACAGCCTCTATGAGCGGAGAGTACACATGTGTGTGGGCGAAGGCTTTCTATACTAATGCAGATGTGGCCAATGATTCTAAACGTGGGTGTAGTGCGAGTCAACGTAAGGGGCATCTTGTAACATGAGCTCACAAATGGACAGTGGTTTAGGTCAGGGTTTCTTAACTGGTGGGTTGCGACCCACAGCTTGTAGCTAAAGAAATATAAATAGATAAACAAACAAAAACATTGCCATGCCAGATCTAATGCCAGGGCGTTACATTAAAATGTAAAAGAAAATCCCATTCATGACAAATCAGTTAGCTGTTCAGTTCATGATGTGTCCTGGTTAAAAGGTATGAAATAGGCCTTAAAACAGTGCCCTGACTCCTCAGACATGCTGGAAGAGTTAACATTAAAACTACCCCCGGCTTTGCAGCAGCTGGTATTCTGGAAACCTGCTGAGGAAGACCCGAGAGTTAGGATAATGGCTATGGCCTTCTGTTTGGTAACGAGCAGCGAGTTAAATCCCATTCCAGCAAAGCTCATATCCTCCATCATTCACACACACACCAGTTAGTTCAGACACCAAGCAATACATCTAAATAACTCGGTAATTTTGACAACTTTAACATCACTAATGCATGAACAAAGGCTTGGCGTTACTGAGATGTGATGATGACTAAGTCAACTAACATAAGAGAGCGTTATCGCCAGTCACTTTCTAAAAAGTCAACAGCATGTTAAGAGTTTTAAGATTAAGTTGTTGGATAAGAGCGAATACACAATAATACTATTTTGAGTAATACTACGAGGGGATACTACAGCGTTATATGAAGCATCGATATTATAGCTATGGTCTTTACAACGCCAGAGGAGGGTATGTGTTTTGTTGTACAGCTGTTACAGGAAATAACTGTTCGTAGCAGTAAGCTAGCCAAGAAAGCTAACGAATGCTAGTTAGACAGATCATGTTTCCCTTTTGAATCAGATCTTCAGATTGGTTAACCAAACACAGGCAGGACAACAGAACAATATCCTGTAAAAACGGGTATTATGTAATATATTTTTGCTGCAGTTAACCAAGAATTGTAATGCTTCTGACATTGTATGCTACCATTACACACTGATGGCTAACCATCATTAGCTGGTCGCACAAAGGAAACTACATTAGGGCTAGCTACTCAGCTAGCAGTTGACTTGCCAGCTGGTAGAGCAAGGTTTGTTTACACAGGAGGCCCGTTCTTCCTCACAGTAATAAAACCTTACAAATCGACTTCTTCACAGTCCTAAAAGAGAAGGCGTTACGTGACGTGTGAAGCAAAAATGTTACCGTTTAAGTTATAAAGATATTAAAACTGTCTATTTACCACTGTGCGCCGACAGCCGCCTCTTCTGCCCCTTCTCTGTCTCACGACAGCCTAAAACAACTACGTTAAAGGGTAACCTGCCCACACCAATGTCAAATCAATGTGTGGAGTTTTCCCTACAGCTTCTGTTGTCAATTGTCAATGTCAGTAAGCTACTAGAGCAACCTAACTGACATTATCTTTTTGGCCTCGGGTCAGGGATAAAGCCTGCTCCCTGATAGCAGCGATGTTGCTTCCGGGGTTCAACAGCAGCGTCTACGTAGCCTTCTGAATCCTGTGCCAAAACCAAAGAGGAGGAGTTGTACGGATTGCTGGAGTGGAGTTAAAGTGATTACAGGCTACGCAGGCCACATTTTCATTTCAATCGATTAGGTAGGCTAATAACAGCAAACGCTCTCTGACTGGAACAGATAGGGGCCTAACATCAGCAGTAAATCCTGAATATTTCGTAGCCTGACAAAGGCAAAGAAACCACACATCTGCAGCACCACACTGAGAAAAAGATTAAGAAATGGATACAGACGTGATATTTAGCAGAGTTGGCCAGGCTTCAAACCCACCACTCCAGCAGCAACTCAACATTCTCTCTCTCTCTCTCTCTCTCTCTCTCTCTCTCTCTCTCTCTCTCTCTCTCTCTCTCTCTCTCTCTCTCTCTCTCTCTCTCTCTCTCTCTCTCTCACACACACTCACACACACACACACACACATTCTGCACTGGACTGACTCCAGCAGCAACTCAACGTCAGCAGACAGTAAAACAATGCTTTCTTTGCCATCAGTGGCAAATAGTTTCACCACTGTTTGACACCACTTAACAGTGTTCCTAAAGCACCCCAGGAGACAGTCTGGCATCTTAAACCAACATGTCTTTGCACATTGCAGTCTGACATCTAACTCTGCATAAATGGCCTTGCTGCGGGTACTGGGTCGCAATCGGGGATTTAAAAACTTGTCTCAAATCTCTCTCAAATCATCTTTAATCTCCCTTACTGATAAAGTTGTAGCCTATCAATCATAATGACCAGCTGCATCTCTCTCTGTCTGTCTCTCTCTCTCTCTCTCTCTCTCTCTCTATCTATCTATCTATCTATCTATCTATCTATCTATCTATCTATCTATCTATCTATCTATCTATCTATCTATCTATCTATCTATCTATTGCTCTGTCTCAGTATCTCTCTTATTTACACGTCTCACTGCCTCAGCAGAGCGAAGAGCATCTTCAGAGACTGCACTCATCCCACGTTGCACCTGTTTGACCTGATGCCCTCTGGCAGGCGCTACAGGGATCAGAGAGGGGTTTGGTTCAGAGTTTGTGTGTGAGGGGTCAGGGAGGGCAGGGCAGGGTATAAGTTCAGCATCCTGACAGCTTGATGGACAAAGCTCTTGGTCTGTCAGTCTGCTGGTTCTGGTCCAGAGGCTTCTCGATGGCAGCAGACTGAAGAGGCTGTAGGCAGAGAGACACCCACGACCTTTGCAGCTACTCGCTACCCTGTGCAGCTTTTAACAGCAGGACATGGTGCCATTTGTACTCAAGATGAGAATGACAGCAGTTTAGAACTAGCCTGGTAAACGCCCTCAAATGAAGTACGAGGGGTGGGTTTACCAGGCTAGTTTAGAACAACAATGGGAAATAAATAAATAAATAAATAATAGTAGTGTATCCTATCACAATATAGGGTTATATTAACAATAATAATATTAGCATTTCTTAATGGCTGTTATTTTGCATTTAAAAAATTAGTAAAATATTACTGAAATATATCAGTATTCATTTGTGCTATAAAACACAGCCAGTGTGAACTTGTTGCATGTGTCTCTTTAAAGAAAACACACCGATAATTGCAGGCTGTTCCGTGTGCATGCTGCGACCAACAGACATAACCCTAAGTATGCGGCGGCCGCTGACCCGGCAGAAGTTTCTGCTTCTCGTCAGACGTGTGTTTACAGGAATTCAGTGAAGTTAAACTGCAACTTAGTCAACCCCCAGCCAACCAGATGCATGTTTCACTTTCTCTTTCACTTGTTTTTTTTTTCACAAGAGAGAGCAACTTGGAACATACAGTTGAGCTGTGCGTCGAGTGGAGAAGACGAGCTTAACAGCAATGGTAAGCTTTATTGGGATACTAACCAATGTTTCCATTCCAAATGATCCGTAACCGTATTCTGTTGCTTTAAATCAAGACTGTGCGTGGTGAGGTTTACGACTCGCTCCTTACCATAATTGGTATGGCTTCTAGTTGAACGATAACAACAACCCCACTAGAACCAACAGTAAAACCACGTTGATACAAAGTAGGCTTCAAACAACAATAAGCATAACGTTTTTAAATTAATATGTTTTGGCATGGGCGTAATTCTAAGGAAGGTACTCCATTTCGTCTCACACCATTCCCCGCACAACTCATCTATTGTTCAGCAAAAATATTGACTGAGCTCTTTCTTGCTGGCCTGTGACTTCATATTACATTAGATTGTAAACCACTATCACGTGTTTATGGTTAAATCCACCATTTTTACATAATAGTAATAGTTTTTCTATGTAAAACCTTTTCTATGTAGTGTCTTAACCACTCTAGGGGTCTCACAACGAATTTTCTTCGCCATGACATCAGTGTCGCTCGTGGCTTCAGGTCTGCACTGATGACTGTCTGTGTTTTGGTGCAGAGTTGGCAGAGGCAGACACCGCGGTGTGGAAGAGTCTCCAGATCAGGAGAGACCATCTACTCCTGCAGGTCAGCAGATATCATATGATCATATCATCAGATATATCATGCAGCACTGTCCCCGTGCACATCACTCCATGGGTTGCTCAGTTGACTTTTAGGATGTCCTACTACATGTACCAGTTTTTTTTTAACATGTCTTATTTTCGTCCTGATCAAGCCACCTGTGTGTGTGTTTACAGGGACTGTGTTTTGGACCCCACCTGTGTGATGTGTCAGGACTGTTTCCAGTACAGCATACACTCAAGACATAACTTCAAGGTGTGTTTTCAGCTGAAATTTTCTAAAAGGTTTTACAAGTCCGTCAAAGAATGTCAGTATGCAGCCAATAATGTAATTTCACATGATCCATATGGCTGAGGTTGGCTCCTAGCCTGGTAAACCCGCCCCTCGTACTTCATTTCATTTTGTACAGAGGGTCTGGACCGGAATCTCTTGAGGGTCATTTTAGCAAGTCCCAGCAAGACCGATCCAATCAGTGAACAGAGGGTATGTTCGTTAGCCATGACGTTGACCTTGTGTGCGGCATTTGAATTGTAGTGCGTAGGTAGGCTAATTGCGTACGTGACGACCTGGCGTTAGAGATTGGGTAAAGGTACTTATTTTAAACCTTAGCAGATTCCACACCTCCAACAAATCGTTTCTGACGGTCTCTGTTCCAGACCCTCTGTACAAAATGAAATGAAGTACGCGGGGCTGGTTCACAAGGCTAGTTGGCTCCTGTCCTTCTGTGTGTCTCAGAAACGCGTGTCAAACGGTGGCACTGCCTGTAACTGTGGGGAAGTGGATGTGTGGCGTAGCGCCCCCTACTGCTCCCAACACGCCCCTACTGCCTCTGATCTGGGAGAGCCCACCAGGACAAGCAGATGGGAAAAGCAGTGGCATGAGGTGAGTTGCCATCGAATAACGAACCACAGCTACATTAGGAATGATAGTCATTTTCAAACCACACATACATAAGGACTTAAGTGGAGATTCACTGGCAAGTTACTACACGGTGGGAGAATGGTGTACGCAGGGGGAGAATGGTGTACGCAGGTGGAGACAGGTGTACACAGGTGGCGACAGGTGTACGCAGGTGGAGACAGGTGTATGCGGGGGGAGAGAGGTGTACACAGGGGGAGAACGGTGTACGCAGGTGGAGACAGGTGTACATAGGTGGAGACAGGTGTACGCCTTTCTAATCAGACAAACAAAAACATAGTTTGATTTTAAGTTTCAGCTTGATGGGCAAGGCTGTTGTTGATCACCAGGCCTAGATATCTGCCCAGGAAATGGAAAATGCAACGTGTCACAGTAGGACTAATCCAGGGACTGCAGACACACACAGGCCTCTAAGCATTCCACACCTCTTATCACTAAATCCGCAGACTCATAAAATAATGATCACGTCATAAAGTAACGTTCACATAGGCTTCTGCAGCGCATAGAGTAGTTGCCTTTTACTTTTGTTCTCTGCAGTTTCTCTTTCTCTGTCAGTGTACTGACTAATGTTACGCCCCACTATTGGATGGCCCTACTGGGGCGAACAACAAGAACGTATGGCAGAAGCAAATAGCACAGGGAACATACAGACAATACATACAGCTGTAACACTAATTAAACTACTCAAGGAAAGCTTAACAGGCCAACTGAACTACAGTATGTACATAACTAACTACATCAGCCAGGAGTAGTTGGATTGTCCCTTGTGGGAGCTGAAAATCATATGTGTTCTTAAGTCGACTACCTAATAAAATAATATCAACTAACAAACACTTCCATCTTCACAGGTGCCCCTGCAACGACAACCGGAAGCGTCCGTTACAGGAGGTAGGCTCCCCCTAAAATATAATATATATATTATGATATATTATTATGATATATTATTATCAAATTATGAGCTTTTATCAGCCCCCATCATAAACATGAAGACACACTGGGTATTTGGTACTCTTATCTGAAGCTAGGGTCACAGTACATCCCTGATAAGCAACATAACGTCATTAGTATGTGTTTCTGTTGTGTTGTTATGGTTACTGCCAGTATTTCCCCTTAATGGAGTCTGTACTAAAGGGCCAAGGGTGTTGTAGTCAGTGTCGGGCTGCCTTGTGTACTAAACCACTATTGCTACACGCTAGCCTGGTAAATCAGCCTCTCGTACTACCCTGAATTCCGTACAGAGGGTCTGGCTGTGCTTCAGTTGACATGGTTGTCTCAGGCAGAATCTTGCCTGACCAATCAGCGAACAGTTTCTTCCTGGAGGGTTAGACTCTGCTGAAGTTAAAAATAATTGGATCTCCCTGTACAATTGAATTCATGTCGCATTATGAGGCTGTTCGTTTTTGGGCCAAGTTGTCGGTCTTGTTTGTTTTTTTGTTTATTTACGTTTTTTACTCTATTGACTTTGATGTGGGAAGGATGTGTGTTAACAGATTGTATGTTAACAGATAAACAGATTCCACTGTGTATTATTGAATTTGTGTTGTTCATATTATTGTGTGTGTGTCACTCCAGGTAGTGTGACCATGAATGAGCCGATCTGTCTCATTGATACGGGGCGAGATGGTCGCATGAGTGTCCAGCAGAGGGCACTGCAGATCCTGGAGCAGATCCAGCAGCCGGTGGTGGTGGTGGCCGTGGTGGGGCTCTACCGCACGGGGAAGTCCTACCTCATGAACCGGCTGGCCGGGAGACAATCAGGTTTTACACATTGCTTTTCTGTTTTCAATTATACCCTACATAAGCTAACATTAATCTACCGTAAGCCTCTAACATTCTTAACAGTGTGTGATCTATTGTTATTATTGTTGGTATTATATAATAGTAATATAATAAAACAATAACTGCTCCTCTCTCAGGCTTCGCTCTGGGCAGCACCATCGAGTCCAAGACCAAAGGCATCTGGATGTGGTGTGTGCCTCACCCCTTTAAAGATGGTGGGTATACACATACACACACACACACACACACACACACACACACACACACACACACACACACACACACACACACACGTCTTTATCCAGTCACAGACAGGCTGATATTGCTCCTTCTCACTAGGACACACCCTGGTGCTGCTGGACACAGAGGGACTGGGAGACGTGGAAAAGGTGAGGGCAGTATGGCACATAGTCTGGAACACACCTGTATGAAACCGTGTGTGTGTGTGTGTGTGTGTGTGTGTGTGTGTGTGTGTGTGTGTGTGTGTGTGTGTGTGTGTGTGTGTGTGTGTGCACGCGTATGCATGTGTTGATGAATCCCTGTTAATCCTTTGTAATGTATACAGTGTAAGCAATGGCACACTCTGTCTTTCATGTTTTGTCCTGCTTTCCTGTATCTGTATGCTGGTCTACTTCTTTGTATCAACATCAAACACGTATAAACATTATTGCACACGTTTTTTAACAGTTTTAATGTTTTCAGGGCGATGACAAACACGACACTTGGATCTTCTGTCTGGCCGTTCTGCTCAGCAGCACTCTGGTCTATAATAGTTTGGGCATTATTGATAATATTGCCTTGGAGAAACTACAGTATCCTTTCACGCACACACACACGCACACACACACACACAGGCGCACACACACAAACATTTGTGGGAAATTTCTGTCCATTAGATGACTTGTCCTTAACAGCACCCCCTGCAGGTTTGTTACAGAACTGACGGAGCACATCAGGGTGAAGTCGAGTGATCACAGCAGGAACACAGAGCTGATGCGCATCTTCCCCTCCTTCGTGTGGACAGTCAGAGACTTCACTCTGGAGTTGGTGCTGAACGGCAAACCCATCACTTCTGATGAGTACCTGGAGAATTCCTTGAAGCTGAAATCAGGTCAAGAACAAGAACCGAACCGCGTCAAGAACAAGAACCGCGATGCAAACACATATACAGGCATATACATCTCTCTCCCACACACACACACAGTTCTGACCATCTTCCTCAATAATTGAAGAGAATTGTCTGATTGTGTGTCTTCATTTGAAATAGGCTCCACCCCTGAAGTGGAGAGGCATAACAAGGTGCGGCGGAGCCTAAAGGAGTTTTTCGCCGTGCGGCGTTGCTTCGTAATGGACCGTCCAGCCAGCGCAGCAAAGATGAAACGCATGGAGCAGCTGACGGATGCTGACCTGGAGCCCAGCTTTGTGCAGCAGGCACAGCAGTTCTGCAGCTACATCCACCAGCAGGCCCAGGTCAAGACCATGAGAGGAGGCCGGGGGCTGACCGGCAGGAGTGAGTAGCACTGGTCACTGTCAGAATCAGAACAGATCGAGACAAACCCAAGTGCGTCACGTAATACAAAGCGTCTTTATTAAGGGATTCGGGGAAAAGGGGAACGATCCAGGGGCCACAGCCCGACTGGCTGTGGTTCGTGGAACTGCCAATGAGCAGGGATCTCAGCGTCAACGACAGGCAGCGAGTCAGGTAGCCGGGACAGAAGAGCCGAGCGTCATCACAGGCAGGCAGGTCGTGGAGCCGGGGCAGGAGAACCAAGCGAGGTCGTGGGCAGGCAGGGGTCGTAACAAGGGCTGAAGAGCCAGGCGGAGTCGGGTAGGCAGTAGTCGGCAACGGAGAGCTGGAGAACCAGGAAGAGCCAGGGACGGACCGGGGTTGAAGCCAGGGGCTGGAGAGTCAGGGGAAGTCAGGCAGGCAGGAGTCGGCAACGGAGGACTGGAGCAGTACAGACAGACGGGGAAAAAACAGGAACAAACAGGAGACGAGCAAACACCGGGAAAAACAGCCAAACAGACGCGGAGAAGTCAGGAGTCAAAAATAGCTTGCCGAGGAGTACACCGTGGTTCGCAGACGGACTGACAAGGAAGAAGTGAAAAGTGAGAGACTAAATAGCGAGGGAGAGTAACCAGGAAACAAGTGGCAGCTGGAGATGGGCGTGACGGAGCAGGTGAGGGTAATCAGAGAGGAGGTAACGACGACGAGAACCATTCCTGGTCCTCTCTGTTGATCTGCAGATTTGAGAGAGTCCTCTTTTAAGCTGAGATACTTATTAGCACTGTTACTACTGGTCCATACTGAGCATCTGTACTGATATTCTGGTCTGTAATAAGCAACTCTATTGATCTGCTGGTCAGTGAAGGGGAATCTGTTGATCGTATGTAATAATTTATTACCACTGTCATTACTGGTCCATACCTGACCTCTGTTTGTCTGCTGGTTTCTAATGGACATCTCTGCTAATCTGCTGTTTGCTAATGGACATTTCGGCTAATCTGCTGGTCACTAATGGGCATCTGTGTTCATCTGCTGGTCACTAATGGGCATCCCTGTTGTCCTCCAGTGCTGGGCACCCTGGCGGAGACGTATGTGGAGGCGATCCGCAGTGGCAAGGTGCCCTGTCTGGAGAGTGCTGTGGAGGCGTTGGCCAAGATCCAGAATGGCCGGGCTGTGACAGAGGCCCTGGAGTTCTACCGGGCAGAGATGACCCAGAAAGTGCAGCTCCCCACAGAGACACAGGAGGCACTGTCTAGGGTCCACACTTCTGCAGAGAAACAGGCCATCAGCGTCTTCATCAAGGCGTCCTTCAATGACCAGGACTACAAACACCAGCAGCAGCTCAAGGTACAGTCAGTTTCAAGCAAGAGGTTGAATTATGTTTCTTTACATGTGTCTTACTGCCCTACAAAGGCAAAAGAGCTTAACTCACCAGGGTGTGAAACTGAGAAAAATGACTTTAAAGATTTTTCGCTTGCATGTATTTTCAATGTTACGGCAAAGATAAAATCTTATTTTTTCCAAAAAACAACAAATTATCAAAATATTTGGCCACATGATAAAACTGATGTTTATTGGTTAACAAATGACAATAAGTCATTTTCGCCCAAAATTCAAGTTACTGTTTTTGGCTTTGCAAGGAAAAGTATAGCTTGTACCCATACTATAGCCCACAGATTCCTATTTCAATTTTCAAAGCTGGGATCCCATTTTTGTCTTGTTTTCATATGTATAGCACTTTACAATCACAAATCACCCTATACATCCACACAACACATTTAATATTTGAAAACACATCATTAAAACTTCCTTGAAGTCCCTCATTAGTGTTAGATAGCAAGACGTGTAATATCACTGGGTAGCATGAGCTTTAGTGTTAGCATTAATGTTACTGTATAGAGACTATTGCCCAATTCACATTCACCAAAGTAGGACGTCTTAGAGAACAATATCAACTAATTGGATATTGGACACACACTAAGGATTGATCATGTTAAGCAGGGCTGCCTCAGAGGAGGGTGTATAGTGACTAAAGGCATGAAACACCTGGCGATCCTGAGGTGCACTACTGATGAAGTGTCCTGGAAATTTCACAGACGAATTAAAACTTGCGACTTACCAAAAAAACAACAACAATAGGATGACTGACTCAGCACACAGGAAATAACAGAATAACAATTAAACCTAAAGTGTTCTCCCAAACAATAGCATGTTAGAATAAGGTTTGTAGTCAGGAAGGGTTAATCTTTTTTTTTCCAAAGGTACTCTTCTTAGATGCCCAAGTGTCTTGTGTTTTCTCAAAATTCATAAAAATATATATAGCATATTTTATGGAAGCATAGTCCACATTTACCATCACAAAATAAACACACAGGGCAAGGAAACAATCTATGCAGGTGGGTTTAAAAATGTCTTAGAAATAGGTAAGTAAATGTTAGTGTAATGCCATGGAACCCCATTGCCTCTTCCTCCCCAGGCAAGCATAGAGGAGAAGTACGGGGCGCTGTGTAAGAGGAACGTGAAAGAGTCTCGTAAGGTCTGCTGGTCAGTCATCCGTCGGGTGTTTGCCTCTCTGGAGCATGGACTGAGCAACGGCTCCTACATGAGGCCTGGGGGCTACAGAAAGTTCCGCTCTGCACTTGACCAAGGAGCTCAGCTCTACAGATCAGCGAAACGCAAGGGAGTCATGGTGAGTTAAGAGAAAGCGTGTGTGGGAGTGTGTGTGTGAGTGTGTGTACATGGACGTGTGTGTGGGTTATTCTAGAACCGACCCCTACACCTTCCCCCTATTGCCCAACAGCTGTGTGTATGTCTGTGTGTGTCTGTGTGTGTGTGCGTGTGTGTGTGTGTATTGCCAGAGTGAGGAGGTCCTTACGGAGTATCTGGAAGAGAAGCACGTAGTTGGGCAGTCTATCCGTGCTGCTGACCAGAACCTGACTGACGCCCAGAAGAAGATGGAAGGTGAGAGGAACTTAAAGCTATCCTGTGTAAGATTCACCACCCATCACCACCCCATCTAGTGGTGAGGTGGCTTATCACAATCACCAAAGCACGCTTTAGTTTGCTAGTCGAGGTAATTATTGATCAATCTCAGAAAATTACACAGTGTGGCTTATGTAGTATTTTCATACGCTAGAGACAGCCTGCTGAAGTCACTAATATTTCTCTGTTATTCCCTCTCTCTCTTCTTCTTTCCCCCTTCTCTCACTCTCTCTCTCTCCTTCTCTCACTCTCCCACTCCTTCTCGCGCTCCTTCTTTCTCCCTCCTTCTCTAACTCTCCCTCCTTCTCTCACTCTCCTTCTCTCACTCTTTTCCTCCTTCTCTCACTCTTCTTCTTGCTCTCTCCTCCTCTTTGTCTCGCTCTCCCTCTCTTTCTCTTGCTCTCTGTGTCTTTCTCTTGCTCTTTCTCTTCTTCTCTCCCTGTCTCCTCTCCCCACCCCCCCAGAGGAGAATATAAGGCGCCAGGAGGCCGAGCAGCAGCAGAGACTCCTGCAGCAGCGTACCCGCATGCAGGAGCAAGCGCTGCGTGACCTGGAGGAGAGCAACCAGGAGAACATCAGGCAGCTGAACAGGAAGATGGAGGAGGAGAGGCGCAGAAACCAGGAGGAGCTGCAGAGGGTGCTGTCCGCCAAACTGCAGGTAACAACCTGGCAAGGCAACAGCGGGTCTGACGGGGTGCTGCGGCACACTGGTTAGAGCACCTGAGCATGAGCGGGCATGTGCCCATTAGGACCCAGGTTGGCATCCGGCCCAACCTCACCCCATATCTCTCTCCCCATCATCTCTTCACTATCCTATCCAGTGAAGGCACAAAAAGGCCAAAAACTATACTCAACAAGCAGGCCTGAAGGCAAAAAGCAGCTGTAAGGGCAAAGAAGCAAGTAAAGGCATGCTAATCCAACACAGCTAGCTACACTGAAGGTGAAGGCATGCTAATCCAACACAGCAAAACTAGAGGTGAAGGCACAGATTGATGCAGATGCTGCATAGAAGAAAAAGCAAGAAGAATAGTCCAAACAACATTTGATGGTCCCTGGATTTTGAAATAATATATGGTAACTAATGGCAACACTATTGATAGTACTATTATGTTACTGTAATATACAAATTCTGGGAGTATCTTGAGGTATGTGGACCGTTCTTTGAGATAACCTGAAGTTTACTGGCAAATAAGTAGGTCTGTGTTGTGTCCTATGTGTTCTCTAATGTGTGGTGTTTCCATCCATTATTCCACCAACTGTGTGTGTGTGTTTTGTTCCAGGAACAAAAAGAACTGCTGGAGCGTGGGTTTGACAGACGTGCTGAGGACCTGGAGGAAGAAATCGAGAAGCTGAAGAGAGACAAGAGAGAGGCTGAGAAGCCCAAGCCAGAGCCGTCCTGCTGGTCCGAGGTGAAGGCTGGACTGAAGCAAGCGGGGAAGGCAGTGGGGAAGAAAGTGGCCAGCTGGTTTGGCTGGTAGCTGTGGGATGGAGATGGTTTTGCTGGTAGCTGTGGGATGGAGATGGTTTGGGTTCTAGCTGTGGGAAGGAGCTAGTTTGGGTTCTAGCTGTGTTTTTACAGTGTAAAAAATACTGTAGGTATATGATGCCCAAACCAAGGTAATGTGAGGGTGAAAGGATTTATCTCAGAGGTAAAAAGGCTCCTCATACTGCTTCATGAAGGGGTTGGAATATTTTTATCCTCTTTTGAATGGCTACCCATTACACTCCAGAATTCATTTAGAATGGCTACCCTTTACACTCTAGAATACATTTAGAATGGCTACCCATTACACTCCAGAATTCATTTAGAATGGCTACCCAGAGCCATAGAAAGATATGGCTATGTGGCTACCCATTACACTACAGAATTCATTTACAATCACTACCCATTACACTCCAGAATTTGTTTAGAATGTAGAATGGCTACCCTTACACTCCGGTTCTCCATTAAATACCTCAGAAATATCTCCACTAGATGTATGCACATCACGACTGCTACTTAAGTCACTGTTAAGTATTATTATGTGAAATAATGGAATTTTGGTGTTATTCATGTTTTAATTTCAACATGGACATCATTTGTTGATGACTGTACATCTTGTGTATCCAGATACCAATTATGTATTCTGAAATTGTGCCTTGCTGTATCAATAATACAAATAAAAAGATCAAAGTGGGTATAAGCTAGACCTGCGTCATACTGTATGTCCAACTGGAGGACATGCCCACAGCTGGCAATTTGAAACAAACACAGACTTGCCAGTATTATTGAAATAAAATAACAGCCTCATGGGTGTGTGTGTGTGTGTGTGTGTGTTGTGTTCAGGACCCATTTCGTACCTGCATTTGATGGTCTGCCATTGTTTTTGGATTCTCGTGGTGTTCTTTACACCACTTTATGTTGTGTGAGACTGTCTTGAGCAAGATAATATATAAAATGGTGGGAATGAGGGGATGTGTAATCAATATATGCGACAAATTAACTTGGCTTTTGTAAGGAGGGGGAGCCATTCCTTACTCACAGTGGTAAAATGTGTATCTCACTCTGTTGTATTACTATAATAAATATATAAATACTGTAGCAGAGGAAGCTCAGCTCCAGCCCAGTTTAAACTCTGCCCATAACTAACCATTGCTCACATGCACTAATTGGATTTTATATGCAAGTATAAATGCAGGAATGCTACCATCATTGTGAAAAGGCCTACTATGTAAGTATTTCAGTAGACACACTTTATTACTAGCCTGGTAAACCAGCCCCTTGTACTGAATTTCACTTTGTACAGAAGGTCTGGACCAGACACCGTCAGAAACGATTTCTTCCTGGAGGTGTGGACTCTGCTGAAGTTTAAAACAAGCGCCTCTGCCTTTACCCAATTGCTAACGTCTGGTCGTCACGTATGTAATTAGCCCACCTACGCACTACAATTCAAATGTAGCACACAAGGTCAACGTCACGGCTAACGAACACACCCCCTGTTCGCTGATTGGATCGGTCTTGCTGGGGCCGACTACATGACCCTCAAGAGAGTCCGGTCCAGACTCTCTGTACTAAATGAAATGAAGTATGAGGGGCAGGTTTACCAGGCTACTTCAATACTACATTAAACATACTTAAATACTGTATGGGTCATTCCTCAATATTAAGGTGAGAGCTGGAGCTGTGCTAATCAAAGGCAATACAATTTCTGGTAACAGGCGGCCTACGAAAGAACCCATTGTAGCTACTGTTACAACTGCCAGGCTCGTTTAGCAGAAGAACATGAAGGGAGACCACGGGTGAACAACTTTTCCAAAGAATAAAGCTTTTATTTTTCAATAATGAAACGCAAAAAGGTGTAAGTGTGGTAAGAACTAAAAGTGTGTGTGTGCAATGTGGAAAAGGTGTGATGTAAGCAAGCGCAAAATCCAAATGGTGCCTGTAAGGAGAGAGGGAACAACTGGCTGTGTGAATGGGTGGCTCTTATATCAGCACAGGCCAATTAGGCCAATCAGCCACATCTGAGGACAATCGCCACCTATGAGGCAATCAGGAAAGCAGGAACAGCCAAACCCACCACAGAAACAGGAAACAGGGTTGTAACACTACACTGCTGAAGTCAAATAGTTCAGTCAGTACCTCAAAAAGAAAAAGGATTATTGGGAAGTGTGGTGTTTTTGATTGTGTGTGAGAACACTTTTTTGAAGGGAGACACTCAAACGGATGTACAGCTGATCTGGTTTGCTTGTCTGCATTTACCAAAGCATCAAGTGGGCAAGTTGTAATGCATTCCAGCACACGCCATAAAGGGTCGTCAAGCCGGAAACTTTTAAAATGTTATGTTCCTACAGTCAAAAACATGAATCCTACAAGATAATATAATAGTGTTATTGTCATATACAGTAATCTCATGTGATAATGTAATATTGTTAGAGTTAAAAAAAAACAAGCTCCACAGAGTTTCAAGAAAGAAAACTTTAAAAGAAAAGAAATATTTAAATATTTCAAAACCAATAAGGAACATCCAAATGTTTAATCTGAAAAACACCAAAATGTTTAATTTAAAAAATACAAATGAAAATCTCTCTCAGTCTCTGTTTCTCTCTGTGTCTCTCTCTCATCCTGCACTAACTGACTACTACCCCTGGGCCTGAAACTATGCAGTTCCTAAGAGCCTGGTGACCATGTAGTCATGAGCACTGGCATAGCATGGTGTCATCATGTCCTGTGTTAGTATCATATTTAGAATATCCCACACGTTACATGTTGTATATGGTCTACTGAAAGCCATATGTTACACATTGGTTTTGGTCTAATGAAGCCATTTTGATTCACCTGCAGCTTACAAAGTAATACTACAGCCTTTGTTATCCTAATAGCTATGAGATGTATGTTCACAGGAGGAGAGGATGCTATAAACCTTTGTGAAACTGCACGGAACAGATGTCCTCATGACAACAGTTACATGTTCCTCTGCAAAGTTTACACACACTTCAGATTGACACACTGCACTTCTCGGGCAACGTGTTGCAGTTTACACACTTCAGACTGGCACACTGCACTTCTCGGGCAACGTGTTGCAGGGCCAGGATGGACATCTCCAGCACTCCATCCTGCGTAAGAAGCACCTACACAAGCCAGGATGTTGTAATAACAGCTGTTTGCTTTTATTTACAATTATGTAGGTAAAGCACCAGGAGCACTTGGTACTTCTTCTATAACTAAGGCACATTTTTTACTTTTCATGACCAAAACATAATAATAATAATAATAATAATAATAAAAATAATAATAATCACCATCATAATAATAACTAATGGTTAACATCATTTCTTGGAGTGTAACCAATCCTGGTTTTGATTTCCAAACAACTTGGTTTGATCTTCTGTAACTTGCTTTACGTAAAGGCATACATTAGCCTGCTCACTACAACTATTGCCCTGCACTATGCCACAACAGAAAACTTAGCTTTTATTGTGAACAGAAATATTCAACTTTTGCATTGGAATGCAGTGCCTCTATTCATTAAAGTTTTGATAGGATATACAAAGACACTTAGAATGCTATGAGGGAACCCCATTAAGTGATTTAAGTAGTTTGGATTTCCATTCTAATAACTTTGACTACTTCTCTTCAGTCAAACATGTTGATGATGGCGCCAGTAGCGACTGCTCCCAACCCCAAGACCTTGACAGGACCTGGCCCAACTACGGCTGCCACCATGCCCACATTCTGCAGGCCATCGGCCACCTTCTTCCACCAGGGCTTCTTCTTCTTCTCCGGCACAGGCTTGTCAACGTCCACACGGTCCCGTTCCTGTTTCAGCTTTTTGATATCATCCTTCAGCTCATCAATGCGCTTCTTATGACTACCTTCTAGTTGCTCTTCTTGCTCCTGAAACAACACACACACGCTTTAAAACATATCACACAAAACACATACACACAGACCTCAAAGACATAACAGCTTACCACACACATACACACACACACACACACACATCTAAACACATTATAAACAAATTACAGGAGGAAGTTTCAGGTGCAGGGTAAAGTGACAAACGGCAATTAGATTTACACAAGACCCTATAACTGCAGTACAAGATACCTGGAACATTTGAATAAAAGCTTTAGACCAGTGATCGCCAACATGTCAATAGCGATTGACCTACTTTAGACACTGTTAGCTGAGATAGTATTAGCTGGCTCAGTTACGTTCAGTTTAGCTGTTAGCATTTCCTCACATCTGTTCCCATCTTACTCGGTTACAGTAATGACAGCTGTTAGCATTCACAATCATCTGAATTATCCACAGTTCAACTAGCATTTTCTAAGGCTCAATTTTGCTATAGCTCAAGGTTAGTAAAACCTATCTGACCTTCCTTTAGACCATTTGTTATAATTACCTCAGACCAGCACACAAATAACCTTTAAATTAGCCATCAGCACTCCCTCAGACATGTCTGGGTCTAGCTGTTCGTATTCCCTCAGAACTGCCTCAGTAATGTTTATTAGAGCTGCTGACATCTCCCTACATCCAGTTACCTAGCCTGGTAAACCCGCCTCTCGTATGTCATTTCATTTTGTACAGAGGGTATGGACCAGAGGCCATTGAGAAGCATGCAAGAGGGCTGAGCAACTCCTATCCAATCAGTGAACAGACAGAGGGGGTGTTCGTGAGCCACGACGTTGACTTTGTGTGCTACATTTGAATTGTAGTGCATAGGTAGGCTAATTGCATAAGTGACGGCCAGGCGTTAGCGATTGGGTAAAGGCAGAGCCACTTGTTTTAAACTTCAGCAGAGTCCACACCTCCAGGAAGAAATCGTTTCTCACGGCCTCCGCTCCAGACCCTCTGTACAAAATGAAATGAAGTACGAGGGGCTGGTTTACCAGGCTACCAGTTACCTTCAGTTTAGCTGATAGGACCCGGTCCAGCTCGAGCTTGGCATTTTCGTTCTCCCTCTCCAGCTTCAAGGCCAACTGCCTGAGGTTCTCCGCGTTGCTCTCCTCCAGGTCACGCATAGCTTGCTGCTGGATCTGGTTTTGCTCTTCCAGAAGTTTCCGCCTCTGTTCAGCTTCCTCCCGCTTTATCCTCTCCTCTGGGAGAAAGAGGAGGAAGAGCGATCAACACGAATGTAACGCAGAGTCGTGTCTCTACCAGAGCATCGATTCTCCAAAACTCTTAGGTTTTAAAAAGTAAGCCTGCATCTAATGTTATGCTTCAGGCACAGAAGCCAGGTTTCATTCCATCCATTTTCTTAAGTAGCTTATGTCTAATTGGCTTAACAGGTGATGGAAACACCTTGCTGATGTGCATTCGGTTAATGAATTATTGCTGAATTATTTTAAACTCACATTACAGATGCGATTGAGTTGGATGGAAACCTGACTATAGAGAAGCGCTCATATCTCCCAATGCTACAGGCACAAGAGTAGCTTTAGCAGAATGCCCATTGGTCTAAGATCTTGTCCAGAGATGTACACTCTCTCTCAGGCCAGATAACTGTACCTCAGGGCTGGACATGACCCTTGGACATTCAACTTGACACGTATGGTCTGAGATCCTCTCACCTTCCATTTTCTTCTGGGATTCAGATAGAGTTTGGTCAGCAGCACGGATACTCTTCCCAACTACGTTCTTCTCCTCCAGGTACTCTGACAGGATGTCCTCACTCTGGCAAAACACAGACAGACAGACAGACAGACAGACAGACACAGGTAAACAGTAAAATCTGTGATCACCATAATTTTTTTCTGCTCTACTAATCTAAAAAGGTGTGACCTCACAGCTCAGTTCCTCTTTGCAAAGCAAAACTTTTTTTCTCTCTTTCACTCTCACAAACATACAAAACAGACACAGCATATAAACTCACCATGATTCCCTTGCCTTTCTCTGATCTGTACACCTGAGCTCCGTGGTCGAGTGCAGAGCGGAAGTCGTTGTAGCCCCCAGGCCTCATGTAGGAGCCGTTGCTCAGTTCGTGCTCCAGAGAGGCAAACACCCGACGGATGACTGACCAGCAGACCTTACGAGACTCTTTCACGTTCCTCTTACACAGCTCCCCGTACTCCTTCTCTATGCCTTCCTGTTGAGAGGACAGAAGGGTAACCAAGTGCTCTTCCAGAAACCCCTAAAGCCCTCAGGCAGTTGCAGTGTTTAATCTTCTGCCAACATGGTGACAGTGACTCTAGTGACAGCTCAAGCATCTCTTATCATGCTGACTGCAATTCTGCTTTGGAGTAAAAGCGTGTTTAACAAGCAATCTGTGCTGGCTAGGTGATGATGCATTATGTTGCGTTTGACTTGTATCTGTGAGGGGAAAACCACCTTGAGCTGTAGCAGGTGTTTCTCATCCTGGTCGTTGAATGATGCTTTCATGAATTTGCTGGCAGCTTGCTTTGCAACAGCACTATGGACCGTAGACAGCGCCTCCTGTGTCTCTGTGGGGAACTGCACTTTCTGGGTCATCTCTGCCCGGTAGAAATCCAGGGCCTCTGCCACAGCCCGGCTGTTGTGGATCTTCGCCAATGCCTCCACAGCGCTCTCCAGACAGGGCACCTTGCCGCTGCGGATCGCCTCCACATACGTCTCTGCCAGGCTGCCCAGCACTGGAGGACAACAGAGAAGCCCATTAGTGACCAGCAGATCAACACAGATGCCCATTAGTGACTAGCAGATCAACACAGATGGCCATTACAGATCGATACATCAATAGAGTTGCTTATTACAGACCAGAATATCAGCAGAGATGCTCAGTATGGACAGTGCTAATAAGTATCTCAGCTTAAAAGAGGACTCTCTCAAATCTGCAGATCAACAGAATGGATCAGGAATGGTTCTCTCAACTTCTGCTCTGGAGCCCAGAGTGGGCTGTGGGCAGGTATGTGGTGGTGAGCAGTGCTACTCACTCCTGCCGGTCAGCCCCCGGCCTCCTCTCATGGTCTTGACTGGGGCCTGCTGGTGGATGTAGCTGCAGAACTGCTGTGCCTGCTCCACAAAGCTGGGCTCCAGGTCAGCGTCCGTCAGCTGCTCCATGCGTTTCATCTTTGCTGCGCTGGCTGGACGATCCATCACGAAGCAGCGCCGCACGGCAAAAAACTCCTTCAGGCTTTGCCGCACAAGATTGCGCCGGGCAACATCAGGGGAGGAGCCTACATGAACCAATCACACGATCCAAAGACTGATGAGGGCAGGATGGTGATAGTGATTTCAGTCCAGGATTTAAACTGTACTGTGAAATTCTGCGTGTCTGTTTACATAACTTTGCAGAATATCTGTGCTTTTGTGTGACTCATCAACGATGGGGGAAGATTTTTATTTAGAATAGTCTTTTGTTTACAAATCATACCACTAGCCTTGCTACTATTATTTATATTATGTAGAACAGTCTACTGTTTACAAATCACACCACTAGCCACAGTGCTCTGCTAAAAGCCATGCCCTGTCTAGAGTGTTTGTTCTAGGTCACCTGCAAACTTGACCTGCCTTGTTTACAACTGTGTTGTATTGTTCACTACTGTGTTGCACTGTATGTACAGATGTGTACAGGAGAGTGTAAGCGTGCGTGTGTGTGAGTGTGTGAGTGCGTGTGTGAGTGGGTGAAGTGAATCTGTGTAGTCCCTCAGTAGTGTATGTAGGCACTATTATGTATCTGTCTTGTCTATACTGTGTTTTAACAGTTACGTGTACCACCAATTGTTCCCGGTGAAACGTTGTCTCGTCTCACTATGTACTGTGTATATGGCTGAAACGACAATAAAAACCTACTTGACATGACTTGATTTACAGAACTGTGTGTGTGTGAAAGAGTATGTATACATGTATGTATTTGCATTGTGATGTGTATGTTCTTGATCTGACTTCAGCTTCGAGGAATTCTCCAGATACTCATCAGCAGTAAAACAGACTGCAAACATGCCTGTGATTTCAGTCCCGGATTTAAACTGCACTGTTAAGCTCTGCAAGTGTATTTACATAACCTTGCAAAATGTGTCTGGATGTCGGTGTTTGTGTGACTCGTCAATGTTGGGGGGAAGACTTACAGAACTATGTGTGTGTGAGAGAGAGTCTGTATATGTGTTTGCATTGCAATGTGTATGTTCTTGACCTGGTTTCAGCTTCAAGGAATTCTCCAGGTACTCATCAGCAGTGATGGTTTTGCCGTTCAACTGCAGCTCCAGAGTGAAGTCTCTGACTGTCCACACGAAGGAGGGGAAGACGAGCATCAGCTCTGTGTTCTTCCTGTGATCACTCGATTTCACCCTGATGTGCTCTGTCAGTTCTGTCACAAACCTATAGGGGGTGCTATTGAGGAGGAGTGCACTCTCATAAATAGAAATTTACCACAAGTGTTCCGTTTGCCTTACTGGCACTTCATGTACCTTTCTATACACACTACACACACAAACAGGAGGTTTATCGTTCTGTGTGTGTGTGTGTGTGTGTGTGTGTGTGTGTGTGTGTGTGTGTGTGTGTCTGTGTCTGTGTTTGTGTCTGTGTGTATTAAAGGATACTGTAGTTTCTCCAAGGCGCTGTTATCAATGGTGCCCAAACTGTTATAGACCAGAGTGCTGCTGAGCAGAACAGCCAGACAGAAGATCCACGTGTCATGTTTCTCATCGCCCTGGAAACAACAGAAATTGAATGCTGGGACTAATGCCTCAGTGTATTCACAGAACTATGCTCTATGTTGAATTATAGATAGCTAACAAATGTCTTGTATATGTAAGTATACTTGGCCAATAAAACTGATTCTGAACAAGTAGAGATATGCTACTTTGACAGCTCATATCATGGAAACGCTTACAGATACAGTCATGGTCTACATTAAACACTTATATAAAATAATATATGGACTTTCTAAATATCATGTTAAATTTGACCTTGAGTGACCCTGAAAGGTCAAACTTAAGGTCACCCATTTGAAATGCGGTTATAAATTGGACAGTTCTAAGCCGATATGGGTCAAACTTGGTAGGTTGGATGGGGTTGGGGTCAGAACCTGCACTATCGCTTTTTTGTTTAATCAGTCCAAGGTCAAGGTCAGAGGCCAAGGTCAAAGTTTTGGCCCCATGCTAAGGGCATGGTGGTGTGGGTGTAGCACCTCTTTGAGTGCTTATCTAGTTTATATAAGATAATGTTTTGTGTATGAATCTCCCGGTAAGGGATGACCTAAAACACACACGCACACACACACACACACACACACACACACACACACACACACACACACACACACAGTATCATACAGGTGTGTTCCAGACTATGTGCCATACTGCCCTCACCTTTTCCACATCTCCCAGTCCCTCTGTGTCCAGCAGCACCAGGGTGTGTCCTAGTGAGAAGGAGCAATATCAGTGTGTCTGTGACTGGATAAAGATGTGTGTGTGTGTGTGTGTGTGTGTCCGCGTGTGTGTGTACCCACCATCTTTAAAGGGGTGAGGCACACACCACATCCAGATGCCTTTGGTCTTGGACTCGATGGTGCTGCCCAGAGCAAAGCCTGCAAGGGAAACAGATACCAGGGTAATGATTACCATGGCAACAATTACCCAGTAACAGCCGGCATGACAAGATGAAAGTACATTGGTATTGTCTAGGGAAGCGTAAGATAATCCTTGCTAAAAACAGAATCACTTGAGACCTCTTTGTTTCCCGGCCAGCCGGTTCATGAGGTAGGACTTCCCCGTGCGGTAGAGCCCCACCACGGCCACCACCACCACCGGCTGCTGGATCTGCTCCAGAATCTGCAGCGCCTCCTGCTGGACACTCATGCGACCGTCTCGCCCCGTATAAATCAGACAGATCGGCTCATTCATGGTCACAGTAGCTGGAGTGATGCATGCACAAACAAATAATATGAACAATAATATGAACAACACAAATTCAATAATACATCTTGCACATTTCATTTTGCACTGGGACAGAATCATGTGTAGATTCATTATATCAGACTGTAATTACTGTCCTTACAACCACTAATGTTATATACACTGAAACAAGGTACAATCTTTTTTATCAGTGATTGAAAAAAATAAGTTTCTGATGCTGTGTAATCTTGATTGCTTACCACCTACATTTTAAAAATTAAATAGCATTTTTCCATAGAAATTCCATGAAATTTTTTGAAAGGATGACATGACATGTACACACTTTTTAAAATTTTGCTGCAATACTATGCAACCCTGTAGACGTATTAAGATGATGATACACCAGGCAACTTTTTCAGCAATGTTGCTGGGCAACGTAACTAATAGATGTTGTTCAGGCACTTTATCACTGATATTGGGCAACACAATTTCATCAGGAGAACTTAAACCAGCAGCAGGCAACATTTTGTGATCATCCTGTCAAAACAATCAGGAGCCAGTCATGTTGTTGCCCGACAACATTGCTCAAAAAGTTGTCGTGTGTACCATCTGCTTTAGGCTCAGTCTCTCCCTAGTACTTTGTTTGTTTGTTTGTTTGTTTGTTTATCTCCCTAGTATTGTGCCCCCAGAACAAAGCTCCAGCAGCTGAGATGGTCAGGTGGGTGAAATGAATATGGCACCAAAAACAAAAGTGCAAAACTGCTAGACCACGACCGTGACTGACTGACCCACAGGAAACAACAACTCAAACCATGTGGAGAGAATCCGTGTGGAGAGACATCCAGACACTCTCTGGTGTATTTAGTAAAAAAGGCAAAATATGATAGTTACTGACAGTGACAGAGTAATAAATCGTGCTCATCACACTTAGTGCTTTTGGATAAAAGTGCAGTTTAATAATTTATCTGAATGCTATGATGAGTGGAAATGGAAATCAATATGATATTGTGTGTGTACCACAGCTTACCTCCTGTAGGTGGCGACTCAGGCTGTCTGTGCGGTGGGTCCTGTGAAGATGAGAGTGTTTCTTATTTTTTTATTTTACTATTTAATATTTCATCTAACTACATGCTTACTATTTGTAATTTCACTATTTAATTTGTCATGTAAATACATGCTTACTATGTGTTATTTAACTATGTAATATTTCATTTAACTGCATGGAACAGCTTGGCTATTTTTATTCCACTGATTCAGTGCTGTGGCTTTTGTATGCTAGGTTTTCCCTGGGCGGCTTCACTGGTCAGCACACTAAAGCTGCTTCAGACTCATTCAGAGAAACTTAAGTGCAAACTGTCATCTGAGTTAAGCATTCACATTTTAGACAAGCAGTTGGAATTTTTCTTAGGAGAAAGACAGAAATGAGAGGTTGCAAATCTTTTACATACAAGCTCACTAGAAACATTTCTGAAGATCTGACTAGGGCTCTGGCAGCAATATTATATATTTTTTATACACATACAACTACAGAAAGAGAAAGAGAGACTGCAGTGAGCTAAAGTGAAAAGCGCTCCACTCACTCTGGGTGTATGCACCTCAGGAGGGCTAGGGGCACCTCCCCACTGCTCCCCCCAGCTGCTTGCACCTCCCCACTGCTCCTCCCGGCTGCTTGTGCTGGGTGGCTCCCTGCCAGCAGGAGCAGAGGTGGTAGGGGCGTGTTTAAAGCAGTAGGGGGCGCTATGCCACACATCCACTTCCCCACAGTTACAGGCAGTACCACCGTTTGACACGCGTTTCTGAGACACACAGGAGGACAAGAGGCAAGCACAGCCATTTGGGTCATGTGGAATTACATTGTCTCCTCAGTAAAGTAATTTGTTGGCTACAGAAATGGACATTAGTTGAGAAGTGTGTAACACGAGTCCACCACTGAGTGTGAGCTAATAAACAGCACCTGAATTATGAGGACTGGTTAGTTGGAAACACACCTTAAAGTTATGACTTGTGTGTACACTGTTCTGGAAACAATCCTGACACATCACACAGGTGGGGTCCAAAACACAGTCCCTGAAAAGACAAAAACAACGCGCACACACACACACACACAAACGCACACACACACAGACAGGTGGTTGGGTCAGGGTAGATTAAAAATTAAAAACATGCTAAATTAATGTACACAATAGGCCATCTTGTAGGATTTTTTAAAAGACATTGTTACGTGTTACGTCTCGTGTCTGTATGTGTGTGTGCTTGATTGTGTGTGTGATTGTTCATGCCTCCCTAGAGCATGTAACAGACATACATTTATGCACAAAGGGATTATAGGCCATCCTAAAATCCATAGTAAATCTGGACACAATGAAATTATAGGCCATCCTAAAAGTCAAAAAGTCAAAAAGCCAAAAAGTCCCAAAAGTCAAAAGCAACCCATGGAGTGACATTCCCTAATAGTGACTAGTCCATATGTAGAGAGGTGCAGGGGTACAGTGCTGCATGATATATCTGATGATATGATCATATGATATCTGCTGACCTGCAGGAGTAGATGGTCTCTCCTGTTCTGGAGACTCTTCCACACTGCGGTGTCTGCCTCTGCCAACTCTGCAACAAAAATACACAGTGCAGACCTGATGAAACCTTCTAACAGAAAGTTAAATAAATTCTGTTATATTAGATGGGGTATGATAGTGTAACAGGACTGTTCCTGTTACTTCCTGTTGCCGGGCATGCTGGGAGTACAATGTTTTAATACAGTTATGAAGTGTAAAATGTGTTGGTGAATGTTAGAATGTTGAAATAATGAGTTATGCGCATATTGTCGTTGTGTCTAAAACATAGGACAGAGTTAACCCCTGTTACTTTGCCCACCGTTTTGTTGCAAGTGTGTCACTGTGTTCATATTGAAGAAAATACTGTTGAAACTAAAACCTTCGGCAGGATTTTACATAAACGCTTGCTGGCAGGGGCGTCACTAGGTTGTGGAAACATTCGGGGCTTTAGGCCAGAAGTTAGAGTGTTCTTTGAGCGGGGGTTCGGGGGTTTCTCCCCCGAGAAATTTAAAAAAATCGATCTGATGAAAATGCAATTTTAGCGTTGTTTAAGAATGAAAAGAAAGGACAATCGTCATGAGTCATGACTTACGTCGAATAGGTATTATCAGCATTTATCGAAAGGCTGACTGTGGCTGGGGCTGCTTTTCACAAACCTGTGCTGATCGAAACGCTGTCATGGGTTGCCGTTACAGTAGCCAACGCCACACTCTCGGTCTGCACCTCTTGTCCATTCTCTGCACTTTCTCCCCTAAAGAAATTTCTAATGTCCATCTTTAAACACGGATCTCACTCTAGCTAGAAACACGAAATAGCCCTACGCATAGAAAGAATACCGACGTCTTGAATTTGTCACATATTGTAACAAATGATTCTAAAGCTGCCCATATATGGTCCCGCAAGATTTTCCAGGAGCGCTCTAGAATCTTTGTTTTTCACTGGCTACAATGTTTCATTTGGGACTACTGGTAATGCAACCACACAAAAGTCTCTTCTACGGGCCTATTTTCATCATTACCATCATTACTCATTTACTTTTTTTTGACGGCACAGAGATCCGGGGCTATTCCCAGGAGATCCGGGGCTATAGCCTCGAATGCCCAGGTCTACCGACGCCCATGCTGGAATTGTGGAACAAGTGTACGACTGCTTCTGTCACAATAGACTTGTTTCAATTTTGTTTTTGCTTTTTGTCCAGCATGCACAGCTGCACGCCAGAGTTCAGTGCACAGATAGCACGTTCACGTTGTATCCCTCTCCACACACACACACACACCCGGCTAGACCAAGTAACGACTGTAACCAAGGACTTGCCAATGATAACAGTTGAACGACCTTCAATTCCTTGGCCAAATACTGTTTATTCTTATTACGACATACCACATGCCGACATAAATGTCACTCAGCTGATCTCTGTAACGAGAAGAGGAATTTTGTAAGCAATGTTTAGCGCATTCCTGGACAGTTAGATAGCCTACTTAGCCTAACTGGCATGGTGAATTTAAAGTTCACAACCCCGAAATCTGTGCCATGAGAACTTTTTTTTTGGGACAAGCACTGTTCAATGTCGTCTGAAGTAGTTGTCTGAAACTAGCTGGCATGCGGAGCTAAAAGCTTCTGCCTAGTAGGTCACAGCGCACTAAATTACAATCTTGGTTTAACAGCAACATTCGTCTAAAGAATACACTGAAAACTTCTTACCATTATTTTAGATCTCGCTCTTTCCTGCCGGCCGCTTCAAGATTCTGTGCTGTTCCTGATTTCTGGCGAGAAGTTATAACGGAAAAGAGAAAAGCGAAACTGGCTTTAGGACTTCTGCAGCCATATATAGAGATATATGTGTCTGAGTGCAGCGACTTCTAACGCTCGTTCACTCAGGTGGTTTCCCGGAAGGAGAGCCAGGCGAACAACCAGTTTCACGCTTGGCGTTTGCACAGACACACAGGACCTTCCATGGACAGTGTAAAAATACGTTTAACGCAGACGTGTTCTTTTTCGTCGTTCATAATGTGCTATTATTCATCTTGGAGTTGTGTCAACACGGCATGGATTGGGCCTATGGGCAACGCGATTGTTAGGAATGACTGCTGTATCTATCATGGAAATTAATTCATAATGATTTTTAAGATGATGGTTACTTAACTGATGAGTTACCCAAAGTAATCTATTATATAAATAACAGTATAAATAGCCTATTATGAATCAAGTTATTAAGAAGAATAGACAACCATTCTTACCAGTCTTAGCCTACCAACAGACATAATTGAACAGGCTGCCAAACCAGTTCAAATCAGTTTTGTTCGTGACTGCTATTAAGGCCTTTAATAGCAAATTGTGTTACTGCAGTCTAGATGAGACATCATTTTCTTATAACTGTTGTTAGCACCAGGGGAGTACATGCAGGTTATTTGTTATCTAGACAAATGGCTCATTTACCATTCACTATGTATTGCTGTTTGCTGGTGTTTACAAATAAACTTTTAAAAACAGAAACACAGACATATTTATATGATTAATATGTGTTTATTTGATGAAGGTGTAATAACTCATAACAATTAGACCTACTCCACTTTACCAGAAGAAGATGCTGTAGACTTTTGGCTTGACAACTTCTATTCTATTCTATTCTATTCTATTCTATTCTATTCTATTCTATTCTATTCTATTCTATTCTATTCTATGTTAACTCAGTTTGATACATGGTTACAAAATTCGGCTTGGCATTGTTAGTAAGTAAGGAAAACTTCGTTGTAAAATGAAAATTACAGGTAGTACCTTGCCATAGTTTCTAGTCATCGTCATGATGAAAGTCCATATGAAAGTCGATTGATGACCCGGAAGTGAAAGTGACACGTAATGACTGCCTCCAGAATATTGCAGAGACAGAGAAACATGGAGAGTACTACAGAGAATTTGAGGGAGATGAAGACCCATTTATATTTGATGGGCATCCGACTTGTCGACTTGTATGGACTTTCATCATGGCGGTGACTAGAAACTACGGCAAGGTGCTACCAGTAAGAACACTCTTGTTAATAAACAACGTGAACACTTACAAAGTTCTCAATTTGGATTAAAGTTTACATTGCTATAGAATATTACGGATGCTTTGAGTAAAACTACTGAAACACTATACATATTTTTCTTTTTACATCACGTTACTTACATGATGACCCATATCCTTCTCCTCAGCTAAATATTTTGAGGATACTGCCAACTGCAACTGTCCCCAAACCCACTATTGTGCCAAAGCCCGGTGCAAATGCAGCCGCAGCCAGGCCCACTGCCTGCATGCCAGAGCCCAACTTTTTCAGCAAGGATGATTTCTTCTTCTGCCCAACGCTGCTCTGCTCCTGCCTCAGCTTTCTGATGTCCTCCTCCATGTCCCGAGCTCGGCCATTAAAGCCGAGCTCCAGGAGCCTCTTCTGCTCCTGAGACAAAGCACACAATATGGCGGAAATCAAACCATAAACATTCTAAACTAAACACGTGCCAAGACATGCAAGCAGGACAATCACACACCATTCAAAACACAACCCAACTACTGTGTTTTGTGTAGTTCAGCGACAAGCTTATCAGCGCTTACAGAGCTAGTGGTTATAATCCATGAGTAGAGCTGCCCTTGCTGTTTGCCCCCAGACCTGCTTTTTGCCCCCAGACCTGCTGTTTGCCCCCGGATCTGCTTTTTGCCCCCAGACCTGCTGTTTGCCCCTGGATCTGCTTTTTGCCCCCCGAACTTGCTGTTTGCCCCCAGACCTGCTGTTTGCCCCGAGACCTGCTGTTTGTCCGGTTACCTTCAGTTTAGCTGTCACAACCCGCTGCAGCTCCTGCTGGGCTCTTTGTCTTTCCCGCTCCATCTTCATCTCCAGCTGCCTGATGTTCTCCTCGTTGCTTCTCTTCTGGTCTAGGATGATCTGTTCCTGGATCTGGTTTACATGTTCCAGAATTTTCTGCTGCTGTTCTGCTTCCTCTCGCTGCATCCTGCCCTCTGGGGGAGAGGAACATGCGGTCAGGGAGAGAGGGAGAGAGAGAGAGAAATAGATAGAGAGACAGAGAGAGAGAGAAAGAAAAAAAGAGAAAGAAATAATGCGAGAAAGTAGAATGTGTGAGAGTCAAAAAACATACATGCACTGACAGAATACAAGTGAGTGGTAATGACGGTGAGCACATGGGCAGCATTCCACTGGTTCTGAATGTTACGTTCTACACTCCAGGCTGGCTGCTTCTGAATGTGAAGTTCTACATTCCGGTCTGCCTGTTTCTGAATGTGAGGTTCTACATTCCGGGCTGGCTGGTTCTGAATGTAAAGTTCTACATTCCGGTCTGCCTGTTTCTGAATGTAAAGTTTTACATTCCGGTGTGCCTGTTTCTGAATGTAAAGTTCTACATTCCGGGCAGGCTGGTTCTGAATGTAAAGTTCTACATTCCGGTCTGCCTGTTTCTGAATGTAAAGTTCTGCTTTCCGGGCTGGCTGGTTCTGAATGTGAGACTCCACTTACCCTCTGCCTTCTGCTGGGCCTCTGTGAGGGACCGGTCTGCAGCTAGGATGCTCCTTTTAACTGCATTCTTGTCCTTTAGATACTTTAAAAGAACCTCCTCAGCCTGAGATTGCACACACACACACACACACACATACACACACACACACACACACACACACACACACACGTGTGTGCTTTCACAAGTGTACACATAAACTGGATTCACTGTGGGTCATTGGTCTTCCTTGCTATGGTACGCTCTTTGGGAATTCTCTTCAGCACACAGTCTCAGACTCTCTCTCACACACACACACTTTCACAACCACAGTCTACTTACTGTACACAGTCACACTCTAATAAACCCAACATACCACAACTCCTTTGCGTTTCTCTAATCTGTAGAGTTGAGCTCCTCTACGAAGGGCCCCACAAAACTGCTGGTAGCCCCCAGGCCTCATGTAGATGCCGTCCTCAAGTGCTTTCTCCAGAGGCGCAAACACTCGTAAGACCACTGATGAGCACACCCTGTGAGACTCGGATACATTCTTCTCAAGCATCTTCTCATACTCCTTCTCTACGCCATTCTGGTGAGGGAAAAGCAGGAATGTGAAAACATGCCCACAGAAAATTACATCTGTGCTTATTTGTTTACAGTTTAGTTTTATGTTGATTTTTTTTTTTCTAGCATCTGTAAGTGAAAATCCACCTTGAGCTTTAGCTGGTGTTCCTGTTCTTGGTCGTTGAAGGATGCGTTGATAAAGATGCTGATGGCTTGTTTCTCTGCAGAAGTGTGGACACCAGACAGCGCCTCCTGTGTCTCTGTGGGGAACTGCACTTTCTGGGTCATCTCTGCCCGGTAGAACTCCAGGGCCTCTGCCACAGCCTGGCTGTTGTGGATCTTCGCCAGGGACTCCACAGCGCTCTCCAGACAGGGCACCTTGCCACTGCGGATCGCCTCCACATACGTCTCTGCCAGGCTGCCCAGCACTGGAGGACAACAGAGAAGCCCATTAGTGACCAGCAGATCAACACAGACGCCCATTAGTGACCAGCAGATTAACACAGATGACCATTAGCGACCAGCAGATCAACACATATGCCCATTAGTGACCAGGACATCAACAGAGATGTCCATTAGCAACCAGCAGATCAACAAAGATTCCCATTATTACAGATAAGCAGATCTACAGATTCCCGTTAATGAACCAGCAGATCAATAGAGTTGCTTATTACAGATCAATATATCAGTACAGATGCTCAGTATGGACCAGTAATGACAGTGGTAATAAGTATCTCAGCTTAAAAGAGGTGTCTCTCAAGCATGCAGATCAAATGGTTCTCTCAATTTCTGCTCTGGAGCCCAGAGTGGGCTGTGGGCAGGTATGTGGTGGTGACCAGTGCTACTCACTCCTGCCGGTCAGCCCCCGGCCTCCTCTCATGGTCTTGGCTGGGGCCTGCTGGTGGATGTAGCTGCAGAACTGCTGTGCCTGCTGCACAAAGCTGGGCTCCAGGTCAGCGTCCGTCAGCTGCTCCATGCGTTTCATCTTTTCTGCGCTGGCTGGACGATCCATCACGAAGCAGCGCCGCACAGCGAAAAATTCTCTTAGGCTCCGCCGCACAAGGTCGCGTCGGGTGACCTCAGGGGAGGGGCCTGCATGAACCAATCACACGATGCAAACAATGATGGACAATGACCTCAGTGATGTAACAGACTAAATACATATCCCTAATAAGTGGTGATGATTTAGCCATTTAGATTCATTTACGAGACACTTTTACCAAAACAGCTCTACACACGTTAATTTACGTAGGACCCTTGCTACAGTAGTAGTGATTTACTGAAGGTGTTGAAGGACCCTTGCTACAATAGTAGGAATTTGCTGAAAGTGTTGAAGGACCCTTGCTACAGTAGTAGAGATATGCTGTGCCTCCTAGTGATGTCTCTCAAAAAGAGACCTGGCCGGCAGGTACTGGTATGCCTGACAGAAGTTGATTACTTTTCTATGTGTGCTTCCTGAACCATCTCTTCTGACGGTCTTTGACAAGATACAATACCTACATACAGTGTATTGTGATGGTGTGCTGGCCTTGTCTGTGTTTCGTGTTGTCTTGGCTGAAACTAGTCTTAACTGGTGATACCTGGGCCAGTGTCTCTATGTCCTATCCCATTCTCCAGTGGAGCGTCATTTCTCTCAGTTGCTTTCTTGCATGTGTATATATGTGTGTGTGTGTGTGTGTGTGTGTGAGAGACAGAGAGAGAGAGTGAGAGAGTGTTTATATATGTCACCTGATTTCAGCTTCAGGGAATTCTCCAGGTAGTCATCAGCAGTGATGGGTTTGCCGTTCAGCGCCAGCTCCAGAGTGAAGTCTCTGACTGTCCACACGAAGGAGGGGAAGATGCACATCAGCTCTGTCTTCCTGCTGTGATCACTCGACTTCACCCTGATGTGCTCCGTCAGTTCTGTCACAAACCTGCAGGGGGTGCTGTTAAGGACAAGTCATCTACTGCTCTCTCTCTCTTTCTTTCACAAATAGTCTGGAACACATTTGTATGAAACTCTGTGTGTGTGTGTGTGTGTGTGTGTGTGTGTGTGTATGTGTGTGCGTGCGTAAAAGGATACTGCAGTTTCTCCAAGGCAATGTTATCAATGGTGCCCAAACTGTTGTAGACCAGAGTGCTGCTGAGCAGAAGAGCCAGACAGAAGATCCACGTGTCGTGTTTGTCATCACCCTGGAAATAACAGAACACATAATGTCTTCTTAGAACACACACACACACACACGCACGCACACACACACACAGTATCATACAGGTGTGTTCCAGACTATGTGCCATACTGCCCTCACCTTTTCCACGTCTCCCAGTCCCTCTGTGTCCAGCAGCACCAGGGTGTGTCCTAGTGAGAAGGAGCAATATCAGTGTGTCTGTGACTGGATAAAGACCTATCTGTGTGTGTGTGTGTGTGTGTGTGTGTGTGTGTGTGTGTGTGTGTACCCACCATCTTTAAAGGGGTGAGGCACACACCACATCCAGATGCCTTTGGTCTTGGACTCGATGCTACCGCCCAGAGCGAAGCCTGAGAGAGGAGCAGTTACCAGGGTAATAATTACCATAAAAACAACTAATGCTGCTTAATGGTGATATTTTCTAGGAAGCAACAAGTCACATTTGCAAGTATAGTAACACATAAAACCTCTTTGTCTCCCCGCCAGCCGGTTCATGAGGTAGGACTTCCCCGTCCGGTAGAGCCCCACCACGGCCACCACCACCACCGGCTGCTGGATCTGCTCCAGGATCTGCAGCGCCCCCTGCTGGACACTCATGCTCTCGTCTCGCCCCGTATTGATGAGACAGATCGGCTCATTCATGGTCACAGTAGCTGGAGTGATTCAAGTGTGCGCGCACGTGCACACACACACGCACACACACAAAATACAGACCGTTGAATCTCATGCACCACTTCATTCTCCTAAGCTAAAAGTAAGATCTTTAATAGCAGACGGCCATTAGTGTAATCAGCAATAGGTAAACAATTGGTGTTGAGAAAATGAAACAATGAGCAGCAGAGTAGATTATACCTTTTCCTCAGTAAAAGCTATAAGGGTACCTTGTTATAACCAGAGCCCAGTTCACTTCAGGGTGATTTTGAAACCCCCAGATCTGCCTTCCACTAACTAACATTAGTACACCACTATGGAGTCACTGTTTGATCTGCCATTCACTAAAGTTTAAAAGATTTTTACAAAGTTATAGTTATAATTATCTTTATAGTTATTGTTCTAGGTGTGAACGGCCCTTAAGGGCGGGTTTCCAGAACATGCTGTCGTAATAACCATTCTGGGCTATGACGTTAAGGGTCTCTATGCTGTGATGGTAAGGTTCTCTTGACTATGATGAATCAGGAGCGATAAACTATGCCAACAGGGGTTCTCTACATTTGATAACCTGTACATTTGATAACCCCTCTTCCTTGTATGAAAATCTGTGGACCACAAGCCACTTTTTCTTTTTTTCAGTTTAGTGGGACCCGCAGACAGTGACTACAACACTCTTGGTAACCATAGCAGCACGACAGACACACGTACTAATGATGTGTTATCAGTGCTGTACTGTGACCATAGCTACAGATAGGAGTACCAATACACAGTGTGTCTTCATGCTTATG